>JAGMWU010000027.1:2788332-2801645 GCA_018697195.1 Certhia americana | reverse complement strand
GGGGGACTCAGCAGGGAACAAACGGCTCCTGCCGAATCTCCGACCCTAGGCAGTGGGGGGGCACTCTACAGGGTCCCCCCAGAGCTTACAACACACCCAAAATGCAGTTTCCCAAGCCTAGGGAAACCCACGAAAAGAGAAAAAGATTTCTGTTTCTTGGCTACAGAAGTACCCTATTCAAAACCGACCTGTACAGAGTACAGGCTACCGGCTTTATCCTTCTCACTCCCAGCTGTGCAAAAAACGGCTGAATCAGTGAGAGAGGCAATTGAACACTCCCAAAAAGCTTCTAAGACCTCCTGAAGAGGGTCCAGCTTATACCGTAGGGTTTTTTTTGCTACGTTGGGCGCCAATTGTAGTTTCTCCCGTCCCTTTAACCCCCCACAAGCTGCCAGCCCAGATTTAGGGGGAGTATTGGAAGAGGGAACTACAGAATAGGATAGAGAGAGTTGCAAAAGAGGCCCTCTTACCCCAGGATGTATTCCAAGGCCTTTATTCCTTGAAGGGAAATCCGGAGAGAGAGAGGGAGCTCACACGGGGGGAGAGGGGTTTTTATCACCTTTGGGGTCGGGGTCAGGTTACCTGTCCAATCCTATAGGTCAAGAGACCAGGGGGCAGGTAACCCAGGCCGGTTACAGTTTCTGGGGGAGGGGTTTTTGGGGGAAAGACATTCTTAAAGGGAATACAACACATATGTTCCCCAGCACACATCATGGCTGGATACAGAGGGATAAACCCAACACTTTGTAATTTTTAACTGGTTGATTCAGCAGCCTGAAAACAGAAATTAAGTTGGGTCCAAAACTGGACCCATCCTTACCTTCATCAAGGATCGTTGGAGATACACACTGCTTTAGTTAGCAAGACTTGTTACAACCACTGCTAGTTAGATATTGCAAGGGGTGATACCAGCTCCATCTGTCCTATGAGTCCTTGAGGATTCTCTCATTTCTATTTTTGCTTTGGCAGCACCATGGACCTGGGTCTGCAGAAGATTTATGTTCAGTTATTATTCTAACCTACTGCCAGCATTTTCCTGAGAAACACAAGGTGGAAATGGGGAACACTGATCTTGCACAGCTCACAACTCAGCCAGAACAGAGAGGAGTTTGATGGGAGAAGGGAAAGGCATGTCTTCAGCTGCAGGGCTTTTGTCCCTCCCAAGATTCAAAGGTTCTTTTTCAAACAATAGAGGTATTAACACTTCTTTAAAAAAACAAAACAAAACAAAACACAAAAACAGAGAGGCCAGGAGAACCTATGATAAATGGAAAACCTTAGGAGCATAAAAATGCTGGCCTTCATAGAGGAGAAAACATGGTCATCTCCAAAATTATGAAATCATATTACAGTGAAGCATGTTAAATAACCCAAATATAGGAGTGACTGCTCCTGCCCTGTCACACATACACTACTAACTGCTACTGCTATTAATTCAGTAAGGACAGAAATTACACAGACCCTAAATGTTTCTCCTCTAGTAAGTCCACCCAGCAGCTTTGTGCACACCTGACTGTACACAGCTTGGCTTAGTTCGTACTGTGTGGTTTTTCCTCCTCATCTCCGGATCCACCCTGGTTCTCTTCTTCACCTTCCCTGTTATCTTCTCCATCACATGACACTTTCTCACCAGCCCCTTCAGTGGCCCTTAATGGTCAGGTCCTCTCATACATTTGCCTTGTTTCCCTTAGGCTAACAAGTTCATTGCGTTCCTTGTTGAGAATCATACTGTCCCTTCCTGCTTTTCTTCCACTCCTCTCCCTCTGTTTTTCACTTTTCCACCATTTTAATTTCTTTAAACTTTTTACACTTTTGATGGCTCCAGATACCTGCAGAAACGTGCACAGTTGTCATGGGTTGCAGTGCAAAATATAACCAAAAACTCTGTATTCTATCACCACCTGATGAAACTGGGGTGTGTGTGTGGGGGGTGTAATTGTCTGTCAATAGGCCAACTGTCAAGAAACTTGCTGGGGCAGTTTTCTTATCTCTTCCACAACCCAGCCTCCTTCCAGGGAGATATCTTCTGCTAATGGGCCATTGAGTCTCACTGATAGAATTACATCATCCCACTGGGAAATGCTCCAAGCAGGGGGAGGAGCCAAGTATTCCTACCTGGATAAAAATCTGGGAGTTGAAACACCAAGGCAGCCTTTTCCACTGGATTCACAGAGGAAGACCAGGCCCATCTATCACTACTGGACCTTCAGCGAAAGAACTCCACTCTTTCTACAGAAGCTTCACTTCAACAGAGCCACATCTGCCACTAGGACTGCAGCCACCATTTAATGGGACTGCCACCAACACCCTGACACACAGGGTGTCAGGTTGTATCCTGACTGTCAGTGGGGTTTGTTTGTGTTTCTTTTCCTCCTTTGTAATACTGCATGTGTTTTTGTTTTATTGTTTATTTTAGTTCCCCTAATAAAGAACTGTTATTCCTATTCCCATATCTTTGCCTGAGAGCCCCTTAATTCCAAAAGTTATAATAATTTGGAGGGAGGGGGTTTAAATTCTCAATTCCAAGAGAGGCTCCTGCCTTCCTTAGCTGACACCTGTCTTTTAAACCACAACAACAGTTTACATGTTTTTTATTCTCTTGCTTTTCTCCAAATGCCTGAATAATTCAGAAGCCAAGATTTTAAGATGACTGCTTAGTAGCTATAGTAGAATAGTACCACCTCTTCAGCTAGCTCAGAAGAATACAGCACCTTGTTGGAAACTAGTATGAAAAATCACAAAAGTGTGTCCTGCAAAGAAAAGCATGCTATGGCTGTTCTGGATGCTTGGCATAGATTCTAGTCCATTTCTTGAGCACATACTGCTTTTTATTAACTTAAAACCAGATATTCCTGGTTCAAAGTTGTCAGTAATGCAGAAATGAGGTAAGCAGAGATATGCATAAGATATCCCCTCTGGTTTTCAGTGAGCAGATGACATGCACACATCTGAAAATGTTTTCTTCTCTATACATGCAAAATTTTAATTTCCTCAATTCTATTCGCTTTTAAACTAAACCTGCCCTGGGGTGATGTTATGAGGTTTGTATCCCCAGTCATCTGTTCTGCTTAGGCTGGATATTATGTTCTTCAAGACTGGCTCAGGAACATTTTGTTTTGGCTTTATCAGCTTGCTGATAATAGTCGGAGGGACACAGACACATAGTGCTGCTATTGCTGCTGTTTTTGCTTTTGCTTGCTGGCTTTGCTTGCTTGCTCTTGCTTTTGCTTCAGCTCATTAGTTAGTTTAGCTAGGCAGTCCAAATTTTCCCCAGACTGTTTTTTTTCCTTTCCCTTTTTGTAGAACCATTTGAACCTGCTCTGGACTGGGACCTGGGAAACACCAAGAGTCTTCACTTTGTGGCCTGCAGCAGCCCTTCCCTGTCGGAATCAGAAATTCCAAGAAATATTTCTTTGCATGTTTAAGAGATTTTAGAATCTCTGACAAACGAGGTTTTTAACCTTTGTTCATGAAAAAAGGGCTTTTTAAGCTCTGGAATGAAGCAGAGTTTTCAAGAGTGTGTATTAGTAAAATAGTGTGCTGTTTTATCACAGGGTGAGAATTTTAGATATATGGGGTTTTACGATGGCAGACAGGTGAAGGCAAGATGGAGAAGTCCACGTGGTTTCTGGGCTTCCTCCTTCCTCATCTGCTCCATGTTCTGTAGTGAGGTGGCACGTTATGGTTGGTTTAGAGTAGAGCCTAACTTTCTAACATGGATAATAGTTATTGGAGAAGTATTATAAATATTGATTACATGAGTTCTAATATAAAAGTACACACCACTCTGTGTGGGTGGGATTTGTGCCTTGGAGTGACCCACAATGAAGAGCTCTGCTGGTCAGGAACAGCATGTAATGATAAGAAAGAGTAAACAATCATGAGAACAACAGAAGAGATGACTCATGACCCTATTCTTCAATATCTGGCTGGGGAAAAAAGACTGTTTGCATTCTCAGGTCATGGAAAACAGCTAGCGGAGAAAAGCACACAAAAATATTTTTTATAAACGCAACATTTCCCCAATTTTGGAGGGACTGACAACAGAGCAACCACTCCCCAGAGAGACTTTATGAATTTGTTATCTCTTCAGAGCGGTGAAAGAGTTTTGTCATCCAGTATTGTTCATTTTGTGTGTTGGGGGGTGCTCGGCCTGTTAAATGAACAGGTTCTTTCCACTTCTCTCCAAGGAATGCTTCCCAAACCAGTTGGGGGGGAGGGGCCGTGTAGGTTTGCTCTCTGAAGGGGCCCCTTTGGGGAGTTTCTCCCAAACTTGCCCTAAACCAGGACAAACCCAAATTATGAAAGCAGAAAATAGGCACAAGTTGTGAAGTAACTGTCAAAGGGACACAAAGGAAAACATACGACTGACTTCATGAATGGTTCCAAGCACCACTGACTTCCTGTTGTCCTGTACATTTTATACCATTCATCCTACATGCATTACACCTGTGTGCCCTCTCTACCCTTCTGTGATTGGTCCGTCAACCTCAGCATTCCATGTCTCTCTACCTTCAGCACTGCTCACCTGTCTTGCACAGCTCTAGCCTATTAGGGATGAGGCTGGGCCACAGCCCCATTCCCAATCACCACAAACTCTGTGCCTAGAACTCCCCCCAGTTTGTATGCTGGACATGATGTTCTATGGTGTGGAATATCCCTTTGGTCAGTTCAGGTCACCTGTCCCAGCTATGCTCCCTCCCAGTTTCTTTTGCCTGCCCCCTCACAGGTAGAGCAGGAGACAAAAAAGTTCTTGACTTAGAATAAACATGACTTTGCAAAAAAACATCAGTGTGTTGTTGCAGCCCATATTTATTTCTTTTAACTGGTTTATTGTTAAAGTTTTAATGCTAATGGTTTGTTCTTATGTTTCCCCATGTTCTCCCAGAGTTGGATTATTCCTGAAGTTGTATCCTCCCCTAAGTTACCTTGTATGGTATTTCCCCACCCCTTCTTCCAGCTCCTTTCCTATCAACCACTGTTACCCTGCCCCTTGTTCTGGCACCTTCCATGTCACTCCAACCCTGAACCAATCCCTTGAGTGTACCTCCCCCTGGGCATTCCTGGGTGTTTCCTAAACCTTGATGCCCCATTGGACCATGTGACCTGCCCTCTCCTCCCACTTGCCTGAGTTGGCCCCAAAGAAATGTTGTAACCCCTTCACTCTACCCCTCCTGATCCCTCATTGGCTTGTGTTTGGTATCCACCTCTTGCTCTGTTGCTGTATAAAATCCCAAACACAGCAGCGCTTGGGGTTCTTTTGTTTCTGACCCCTTCAAAATGAATAAACCTCCTGTTGGAACCTCAGAACTGAAGAGTCTCCTCCTTCTCCTTTACCCAACCCCTGACTGCAGTGAGAAACCTTCCACTGTAGAGCAAGCAGCTCTAAAGGTTCAACTGTCGGCAGAAACCCCACGCTGTAGTTGTTCCCTTCACCTGGCACTGCACTGGTGTCCTTTGAGCTAGCTTAAGCTTCGGTGGGCTGCATCAGTGTGTTATCAACACCATTCTCATTCTAAATCCAAAACACAGCACTGTAACAGCTACTAAGAAGAAAATAACTCAGTCAGCTGAAACCAGGACACCCACCAAGTGCACCCAGGTCCTTGAGCAAAAACAATCCAATGAATGGGTTTGCCTTTTGCTTGAGGCATGACTAATACAAACTGTCTTCCCTAACACATTTGTCATATCCACCACAGGGACTTTATCCCCTCCTACAGTACATGGGGGTTTTGATTGGGTAAGGCCAGCTCCATTGGTAGAACTTCTGGTGTTAACTAACCAGGTGGCCTTCACTAAATGTAGATCCCAATGTTTGAAGGTCCCAATGCCCATTGCTTTCAATGTGGTTTTTAAAAGTCCATTGTACTATTCTATTTTCTCAGCAGCTGGTGCATGATAGGGAATACGATACACCCACTAAATCCTCTGGTCTCTGTTCCAGGTGTCTATGAGGCTATTTTTGAAATGAGTCCCATTGTCCAACTCAATTCTTTTTGGGGTGCTATGTCACCACAGGACTTGCTTTTCAAGGTCCAAGATGGTGTTTCGGACAGTGATGTGAGGCATAGGTTACATGTCCAGCCATCCAGTGGTTGTTCCCACCATTGTGAGCACGTAGCACTTGCCTTGGGGGGTTGGCAGCAGTGCGATGCAATCAATCTGTCAGACCTCCCCATATTTATATTTTGACCATAGTCCCCTATACCACAGAGGCTTTACACTCCTGGCCTGCTTGATTGCAGTGCATGTTTCACAGTTATGGATAACCTGGAAGATGGTGTGCATGGTTAAGTCTACCCCTTGATCATGAGCCCATCTGTATATTGCATCTCTTCCCTGATGACCTGAGGCCTCATGGGCCCATTGAGCCCACTCCATCCACTTGTCCATTGTTGAGCTGTTTATCAGCAGCCTGACTCAGGTATGTGAGCATCTACATAATATACTTTTACAGCCAACTTCTCTACCCAGGCAGCAATATCTTGCCACAATTCAATAGCCCAGATTTGTTTCTCTCTGCACTACCAAATGGCCTTTTTCCATCTGTCCAGCCACCCCCACAGAGCATTTGCCACCATCCATGAGTCAGTATAGAGGCAGAGCATTTCCCATTTCTCCTGTTGAGTGATATCTAAAGCCAGCTGGATGGCTTTCAGTTCTGCAATCTGACTTGATCCACCTTGTCCCTCAATAGCTTCTGCAACTCATCATTTGGGAGTCCATATGGATGCTTTCCATTTTTGATGTATGCCTACCATACATCAGGAACCATCAATGAAGAGAGTATCACTTTTCATTATCTGGAAACTGATTGCATGATGGGGCCTCTTTAGTACATGTTACTTTTTCCTCCTCCTCTGATGATGATAGTCCAAAATTTTCCCCTTCAGGCCAGTTTGTGATGACTTCCAAGATCCCTGGGCAATTCTGTGATCAGCACAACCCATTTATTCCACATATCATGAGTGGCATGATGTGTGCAAGGGACTTTCCCTTTGAACATCCAGCCCAGCATTGGCAGTCGAGGTGCCAGGAGGAGCTGTGCTTCAGTGCCAATCACTTCTGTGGCAGCTTGAACCCTTTCATAAACTGCCAGTATGTCTTTTTCCCTTGGGGTATAAAAGACCTCAGATCCTTTCTATACCCAATTCTAGAATCCCAGTGATTGTCCTCGAGTCTCCCAAGGTACTTTTTGCCAGAGACTCCAGGAATGATCATCCTCCCCAGCTGCAGTGTACAGAACATTCTTCTCATCTTGTCTTTGTCTGACTGGCCCAAGGGCTACTGCATAAACAATCTCCTGATTAATTTGTTCACAAGGATCCCACTTAACATAATTCTTCTTCCAGGTCACATGACAGAGAGGATTTACAATCTGACTGTAATCTGGAAGATGCATCCTCCAAAAACCCACAACACCTGGGAAAGCCTGTGTTTCCTTCTTGCTGGTCAGTGGAGACATAGCTGTTATTTTGTTGACCATGTCCATTGGAATCTGACGATGTCCATCTTGCCATTTTACTCCTAAAAACTTAATTTCCTGAGCAGGTCCCTTGACTTCAGTTTGCTTGATGGCAAAACTGGCCTTCAGAAGGATGTGGATTATCCTCTCCCCTTTCTCAAAAACTTCCACTGCTGTGTTGCCCCACACAATGTCATTGATGCACTGCAAGTGTTCTGGAGCCTCACCCTTTTCTAGTGCAGTCTGGATCAGTCCATGGCAGATGGTGGGACTGTGCTTCCACCCCTGGGGCAGTCAGTTCCAGATGTACTGGACGCCCTTCCAAGTGTAAGCAAACTGTGGCCTGCACTCTGCTGCCAAAGGAATGGAGAAAAATGCATCAGCAATTTTGATGCTGGCACCATTTTGCTGCCTTGGACTCCAATTTGTACTGAAGTTCCAGCATGTCTGGCATGGCAGCACTCAATGATGGTGTGACTGTTCAGTCCATGATAGTTCACTTTCAGTCTTCACAGTCGTCCTGGTTTAGAGCAAATTTAGGAAGAAACCTCCGAATGGGGTCCCTCTAGAAAGCAAATCCAAACAGTCCCTCCTCCAACTGGTCTGGGAAGAAAAAAATTTCCTTGGAGGAAAGTAGAAAAAATTTTTTATTTAACAGGCAAAGCACTCCCCAGCACAACAAATGAACAATACTGAACAACAAAACCTCTTGCCGCTCTGAAGAGATGATGAATTTAGAAAGTCTCTTTCGTGGGCTGTAGCTCAGATCACTCAGTCTGATGCCAGTCCCTCCTGCACTGGGAAATGCCAGGCCCAGGCCAGGCCCGGTGGGCCACAGGTGTGAGCTCCTGGTGCTCTTCTGGGTTTTAGTCCAGAGCAGGTTCAAACAATTCCAAGAAAAAAAGAAAAAAAACACACTTCAGAGAACTTCTCTGCTTCAGATAGCCAAAAAACTAACAAAAACCAAAGGAGAACTTTCTCCTGCTGTCCGTGCTGCAGACAACGCTGTCTGTGTGTGAAGGAAAGCTGAAAACTCTTATCTTTATGTTTTGAAAACAACTGCCTCAGACATTCCACTGTTTCTCCTTCACTATCAGATCCAGTTTTAAAGGTGCAAAACTTATTTCTGAGCTAAACAGATGAATGGGGATACAATGCAATATCAACCTAGGACAACTCTCCATTGGACTTACTGGCCATCTAGGACTATTAAACTGTGAGCAAGTCTTGCTGACTACTCCCTGGCTCTCCAGTTCAAGAATCATCCTATGGATGGAGGTCACGGAGTCCCGGTTGGTGCAGTATTGTTGATGGTGCACTGTTGTGGTAGTTATCAGTACCTGTTGTTCTTCTAGCCTCAGCAGTCCCATATCAGAAGGGTCCTCTGAAAGACCAGGCAAGGTATTCAGCTGTCTAATTTCCTCGATCTCCAAAGCAGCTAGCCCAAAAGCCCAACAATGCCCTTTTGAGACCTTGAAATACACTCTCCTGAGGGAATCTATGCGAAAGATACACGGGGCATCTGGGGCAGTCACAATGTGGTGTTTTTGCCATTTGTTTCCAGTCAGGCTTCATTCAGCTTCCAGTAAAGCCAGCTGTTTGGATCCCCATCACCCCAGAAATGGACATGGATTCTGCCCCTACGTATCTCAATGGCATCAGGGTACATTGTACACCAGTGTCAACTAAAGCCTTATACTCTTGTGGGTCTGATGTGCCAGGGCGCATAAGATCCATACAGTCTGTAAATCCAACTGTCCCTTTCCTCCACCTGGTTGGAGGCAGGGCCTCTAGTTCTGGTTGTAGTACTCATTTCTCACTTCTTGTAAATATGTACTGAAGGTCTCTTTGAGAGGATCAAAAGTAACATCAACCCTTCTATTCTTTCTGAGGACTTGCTCACTGGAAACTGGAGCAGCATTTATTCTTGAAGAATTTCTTGGAATGGTTGTTCTTCCTCTCAACTCATGCTCCTAGGCCAGAGGTGGGTTTTCTATCCCATTTCTTCATGTTCTCTCCATGGTTACGCAGGTAAAACCACAGGTGACCTTGTGGTGTGTACCATTTGTCTTGAGCATGGAGCTCTTGCTCCCAATAGCAGAGACTGATCTGTACTGGCAGGGCATGGGACATTTCCTCTCTAGTTTGCTCAAGTCTTTTGCATCTGTCTGCAGTCTTGGACAGTCTTTCCATAGCCAAGTTTCAGGTTGGTAGGGAGGAAAAAAGATGGTCATCATATTGCTGGAGTCAGGTAGTCAGCTGAAGCACTGATTGTTCTCCTTTCATTGACATCAATGCCAATGAGTTGGTGTATGATGATGATATGCTCTGTACAAACTTCCATCGCATTGTGCACACTGGACCTCATTTGGATCTACAGGGGACTGCTCAGTATTTGAATCCCTGTAGATTACCTCCAGCATACCTAATTTTCTCAAGTACTGGATACCTTTCTCCATGGCATTCCACCTGCTTGGGTACACTACTAGATCATCCTTGAGAGAATACCTTTCCCTCACACTTGGCAGGAGTCACCTCCAGATGATGCCTTAGGTTTTAGCTATTATATTTTTTAGACTCTGTGCTGTTTCGGTGAGTAGTTTTAGGCTTCATATTAAGTGCTACTAAGCTCTCTTCACAGAGTGGATAGACAAAACAATTCCTTCTCTAGTTTGATACCAAGGACAACTTTCAGGCCCAGGAACGAAAACAATGGTGAAGTGAGAGGAAGGGGCAAGGAGGATGGAGCTTCATAACCCAAAGCTATGGTTGGACAATTGATTCTAATATGCTAATGGACCAGAAATTATAAAAATGTGAGACCTCTTGGCCGGGTGTCCATTTTGTGACCATTTTGGGGTGTATCTTGGGTGTGGTCCGGCTGGACTCTTGTGTGACCCAGGAGTGCCCATTGAGACCTTTTAATAAATACCTATTTTATTCTTTTGCCCTGTCTAGTCTCTCTTCCAGGTCAGCCTCCCGAAGGCATCACAGAGGCTGAGAGTTTCTATTCTCTTCCCAATCCCCTTGTCAATGCCTACATTCCAGGACAGGGATCTCAATTGCTTGGCATTACTACCATTTAGTTTCATATTGTGGGCTGTGATATCCCAGCATCAAAGTAGCCAGGTCACTAGGGGCTCATTCAACTGGTAGCTGAAATCTTTTTGCATATGTTGCAGCTCACCTGGGAATAGGGATTGGGTGATTATTTCTGGCCCTGCCTCTTCCTCCTAATTTGAAGGCCCTGCTTCCTCTTCATCCTTAACTAAGTGAACTGATTTGGTCCTGGATTTCTTGTTCTGTGTAGGGCTGACTGCTACCGGCACAGGTTGTTCCTCTGGTTCAGCTGAAGTTTGAGTGGCCATGGTGCCTGTTGGTCTTTGCTCCCTCCTCCTCCCCCTGAGGGTGCTGTCTAGTAACAAGCATTTTCTGATAACTAGTAGCCAGATCCCAGTATGTTGCATAACTTCGTGCCTCTCTGAGGTTGCTACAGCAATTTTCTTTCACATATTTTATCACTTTAACAGTGTTCTGTAGTTGTTCAGGAGTGAAATTCCAAACCATTGGAGGAAATAAGTCCTCCAAATACTGGCCCATGTCCTCCCACATTTCATGCTGAGACACTAATTTTGAAGATATTGCTGACTTAGCTGGGAAAAATAAGCTTTTCTGAAATCAGTTAAAATTCAGAGGATGGTTAAGAGAGAGACCGGATTTGAGATAAGCTATCCCGGATCTAATAACTCATTGCCTGTCAAGTTTATGTTTGTGTAAGCTGGGCTTGTAATGAAAAACAAGGGAATTGATCAATAGACCCCCAAAACACAAGATGATTGCAGACCCTCTATCTCTAGAAACAGTCTTGGGAACAGGAAACTCCAAGGAGTCATTTATCACGTATCCATCAAAGGTTAAAAGTTTAGAACGAGGAAGACTAGTTTTACTTCCTCCTTTTGGTGACCACTCCCCACATAAGACCCCCGACTCATTTCAGAGAACAAACTACGCATGCTTAATAGCCTTTTTGTCAATTAGCATACGAAGCAGAGAAGAGGAGGTGACAGGGGTATGAATATGCATTTGTATTTTGTGTATTCAACATTCTTGTGGATAAAAGGCTTTGTAATTACCTGTGATCTTTGCAGTGCGTATTGGAGAGCTATCCCACGCAGCTGCCTGACCGTCAATAAACATACACTTTCTAACTTAACTGTTAGAGAATCTTTTGTCCGTCTCAGTTGGGTATCGATATTAGATCGATATTCATATTTTAATAAATCAATGTCACTCATGACTATCTACCTTTGGGGCAGATCTCTGAATGACCTTCCTAGAGATCTCTGTTCTGACACTATAACATGATGTGGATCACACTGAGGAGACCTGTCAGACTTAGCAAGAAGAACATGCTTTCTTTAACATCCAAATGAAATTCAAAATTCTTAAAAGCTGTTGTACCAGTCCTGAAGGAGGAAAAGGGCATGAAAAGCTGGGGAAAAATCATCCTCCCCTGTTTTTCCCCCAAGCTGTCTGTGATTATTAATATACTCTCAGAGGTAGCCCCTGGCAATTACATGAGGTGGTATAGAATAACCTCCAGGTCCTAGCCATACCCCCTCCTGGCTACTGCAAAAAATAACCCCGTCCTGGTCAGAACCAGGACACATGCTAATGTCTAGATTCTTATCAGATGTTCACATTCACTATATAATTTGCATTTCAGGCATGATCCTCATTGAAACTGATGTTCAGGCTATGTTCTTTCAGCACTGCATACAGTACATGTTGTTGGGGGTTGGGGTGCTTCCCTATAGAATTTTTTCCCAGAAGTTGCTAAGAAGCTAAGTGCTGGGTGCTTTTCAGTGCTCATGGGTGCTTAGGAACAAACAAAAGAAGCAGCTAAAGCAGAGACAAAGAGGCACCGACTTCACTTGCTCTGGGCAGTTTTCTGCTCTCGGGAAAACGGCCAGTGCTGCTCGTCTCGGCGCGGCAGAGAGCTCTTGCCATCCCACCTGAAGCTCGGTCGGACCACCGTCTCTTCGTGTGTCCCCCGGGATTTTGAAAACCTGTTCTCTCCCTGCCCTGCCAGAAGCTCCTTCTCCCTGCCCTGCACCCACAGCTTCTTTAGTTTTGCTCGGGGTCTCCCCACGCTGTGTTTTCTGCAACCTGTGCCTAGCTGAGACATTCCAACAGCTCCAGCCACTGCCAAGCCTCGGATACATCTCGCCCCCCAGGACTGCTGCTGGGTCTGGTAGCTTGTAACGGTACTGGGGGGGGGTGGGGGGGTGTGGTGCCAGAGGAAAACTGTAACTGAGTTGTTGTTTTTTTCTTTTCTTCTCTGGTTCTGTCTGTTGTCAATATTATAGTTATTATTGTTAATTTACCTTGTTAGACTAACTAGTAAAGAACTGTTATTCCTACCCTCACATTGTTGCCTGAGACCCCCCCTTCAATTTTTGTATTATAACAAGTCCAAGGGAAGTTTCCATTCTTTTTTGGTTCCCTAGCAGACACCCCTGTCTTTCCAAACGAAGACACATGTGTAGTATACATGTATGATATACTTTTACTACATGTAGCAAACTCCCATTAAAGTAGGGTGTCTTGGTTTGAAAAAGACAGGGACCAAAGAAAAGGGAAACTTCCCTTGGGTTTTGTTATAATTCCAAAATTGAAAGAGAGGCCTTAGGCAACGATAAGGAGGGTAGGAATAACAGTTCTTTACTAGTTAGTCCAACAAGGTACATTAACAATAATTACAATATTGACAACAAACAGAACTAGAGGAGGGGAAAAGAAAAACAAAAAAAAAAAAAAAAAAAAAAAAAAACAACAAGTCAGT
>JAGMWU010000027.1:2775261-2788232 GCA_018697195.1 Certhia americana | reverse complement strand
CCCCCCCCCACCCCCCTCGGTACCGTCACAAGCAAATAGGCTAGCGGCAGCTCTAGGAGGGTGAGATAATTCCGAGGGTTCACAGTGGCTGGAGCTGTTGGAAAAAAAAGTGTCCCGGCTGGCAGGGGCTGTAGAAACAGCGTGGGGAGACCTCGAGCAGAACTGAAGAAACCGTGGGTGCAGGGCAGGGAGGAAACGGGTTCCCAAAATCCCGGGGGACACACGAAGAGACCGGTGGTCCGACGGAGTCCGAGGTGAAGGGAAAAGTGAGAGCTCTCTGCCTCGCCGAGACGAGCAGCCCTGGCCGTCCCCCCAGAGCAGAAAAAAACTGCCCTGAGCGAAGTGGAATCAATGTCTCTGTGTAGCTGCTTCCTTTGTTTGTTCCTGAGCACCCATAAGTACCGAAAAGCACCCAGCCATTAGCTCTTTAGCAACTTTTGGGAAAAAATTCTATAAGAAATCAACCCAACCCCCAACATAGGGACATAATGATGATGATGATGATGATGATGATGATGATGATGATGATGACCACCTAAAATGCAAGTGAGACCTCATGGTCTGTAACTGTATCAGGGCATTATTGCACTAGGCAGCACATGCAGAGACAGAGAAGCCTTGAGGGGGTTCCTGAAAGATGAGTAAAAAGAAAGATTGTTAGACCCATTTAACACAGACAATCTAGAGAAGGACCAAATTATAAAGAGAAGGTTTTATTTTATCTAGCTTAGACATGCAAGTGTCTGCTGTTTCCAGACTCCATCTATAGCTAATAGAACAGCATTTCAAGAGTTCTTTAAGAAAGACCCTGAGTCACTGTCTCAGATATGACATGACTTTAGGATATGCAAATTTAAATCAAACCAATGCCTCCCAGAAATTCTCTGGCAGAGCTGAGACTTCTGTCCATGTATCTAATTCCCTAGTCCACTGCTTTAGCAAAGAGCGATAAACAACAATATCAGTTTTTCTTAGCAATGCTACCTATCTTCTCAGTAACAGAAAAATATTTTATTAAACAACATACTGAGTTTTATGGCTTTCCCTGAAAATGAAATGTAGGTTTCCCTTACATGATAATTCAAAGTAAAATAAGCAAGTCACTGGTGTTTAAAAGAATCGTATAATCATTAAGGTTGGAAAAGACCTTCAAGATCATAAAGTCAAAGTTTTGACCTAATACCACCATGCCCACTAAATCATACCACGAACATCATGTCCACTTGTTTTTTGAATAGCTCCAGGGATGGTGACTCTACCATCTCCCTGGGCAGCCTGTTCCAATGCTTAACCGCTCTTTCAGTGAATAAATTTTTCCTAATATCCAACCTGAACCTTCCCTGGTGCAACTTGAGGCCATTTCCTCCTTGTCTTATCTCTGGTTACCTGGAGGAAGAGGCTGACCTACACCTCACTACAACCTCCTTCAGGTAGTTGTAGATGGCAATAAGGTCACCCCCAAGCCTCCTTTGCTCCAGACTGAACAATCCTAGTACCCTCAGCCAATCCTCATAGGACTTACTCTCTAGACCCTTCACCAGCTCTGTTGCCCTTCTCTGGACACACTCCAGCACGTCAATGTCTTTCCTGGAGCAAGGGGTCCAGAACTGAACACAGTACTCGAGGTGTGGCCTCACCAGTGCCAAGTACAGAGGGACAATCACTCCCCTGGTCCTGCTGGCCACACTATCACTAGTACAAGCCAGGATGCCATTTGCCTTCTTGGCCACCTGGGCTCACTGCTGGCTCATGCTCAGCTGCTGTCAATCAGCACTCCCAGTTCCTTTTCCCCTGGGAATCTTTCCAGCCACTCTTTCCCAGGCCTGAAGAACTACAGGGGATTTTTGTGACCTAAGTGCATAACTCAGCATGTGGCCTTGTTGAACCTCATACAATTGGCCTAAGCCCATTGATCTAGCCTGTCCAGATCCCTCTCCAGAGCCTCCTACTCTCCAGCAGATCAACACACACCCAACTTGGTGCTGTATACAAATTTATTGAGGGTGCACTTGGTTCCCTCACCTAGATCATTGATAAAGATATTAAACAGGACTGGCCCCAAAACTGAACCCTGATGATCACCACTTGTGACTAGTCATCAACTGGATTTAACAGCATTCACCATCACCCTCCAGGCTGGACCATTCAATTACATATAAATCTTAATAAGATTAAAGCAAAACATAATAATCAGCAAGCTGATTTTTTTTTCTGTAATTTTAAATTGAGGTAAAAGACCATCATGTCAGTAACACATAGAAAAACTCAGTGTCTCTTCCAACCTAGAAATTCTGTGATTCTGTGTTGAATATTTATTCCTTGTTTGCTCATAAACTCTCAATGTTCTTGTAGCAAATGATCTCCCTCTCTTGGGCCTCAGGAATACTTGTCCTTTCTACATAGATAGCAATCTATCTGCTTCAAGCTGCTGACTACCTCAACAGGATCCAGGGAAGGAAAGTCCTCATTTATTTATCTGTAAGAACTATAAAGTGCTATTGGGAGATTTCAGATGTATTTCCTTGTCAGGTGTGTCCACTTTGAAGGTCTTCCATTGCAAACCTGGTAATTACCAGAGGTGAAATATCCAACACAAACATCCAACCTACCAACCCAGCACTCACCTGGCATCACTGAATGACATATCCTGTGAAAATAGTAGCAATAATAAGTAATTTTTCAAAGAAATTTCCTAACAGAAGGGTTGGAAGGGACCTTAAAGATCATATCATTCCAATCCCCCTGTCATGGGCAGGGGTACCTTCCACTAGATCAGGTTCTTCAAAGCCCCATACAACATGACCTTGAACACTTCCAGGGATGGGGCATCAAGAACCTGAAAATCTTTCTCCAACTCCTCCTATCTAGTCCAGCTCTATGAGGTGAAGGTGACAGAGAACCATTCCCAGAAACCGAAACAAATCAAACAGGGAAAAACAAACAAGAAAAAAAGTTACTTGGGACAGTTGAAACATAATATGTCTCAGGAAACTCTCTCCATTCCCTAAAAGAATTAAATCCCAAAGTATAGAAGTCCTTTCCACTGTAATTTTACACCTTGAACCATGGTGAATTAAACCAGGGGAGGCAATCAAAAGGATAATAGAGCATGCTAAGTATACAAGTCTGAGCATCTACCCTTGAACACACCCTCCCCCCTGGAAAAAAACCAACAAAACCCATCTCCTGAAAGGAAACTATAAATACCAAATATAATAAAAAATATAGAATTTTATGGGTCCAATTAAATAACTGTAGAGCCAAGTGCATACATAATTTCCATTTCTGAACAGAAAAAAAATCCATCTGCCAGTAAAATCCCTCTGTTTACTGATATACATTGTATTGTCCAGCCTTTTCTGAATTGTCCACTTGTTAAGCAGTTCTGTAAAGTACTCTTATGCTTTCATTCCACCCAGTAGCTTCCTCTGTAACCCACAACTGTGGTATAAAAATGTCGCATGCACTGAAATATTCAAGTAAATATTTTTACTGTATATAGTTCTACTGAATAGCTTGAATGTGATCCTACTCTTACAAGAGAAACCACACTGAATATCTGATAGCACAGAGAGGCAATATGACAAGGTTTTTTTCTCTTTTTTTTTATTGTGTCCATTTCCTTTCCTATCATTAACAAGATTGCAGAATCACAAATTTATTTATTGATGCTTTCATTGGATCCAGC
Source organism: Certhia americana (assembly GCA_018697195.1). NCBI lineage: Eukaryota > Metazoa > Chordata > Aves > Passeriformes > Certhiidae > Certhia > Certhia americana. Next base: position 2,784,544 of record JAGMWU010000027.1, on the reverse strand, counting down.
ATATCAGAACATGATCCTGACAATCCCACACAAAGAGGAACCACAGATCTAGATTTAGGGAAACACTTTCCAGCTTTGTCCCATCTCAGAAACGTCTATGTCTAATTAAATATACTTGATATATAATTGTAGGTCCACCAGCACAGTAATCAGTACTGTGATTGCTTTCCACTGCAGTGTCAGCTTCTTGCTTCTGATGAAACCCACCTAAGACTTTGACACCTATCATGGGAGATGCTCCCCAAGCAAGGTCAACTTTTGGGAGAGCAAAAATTTGTGAACACCATGAGGGGAAGGATCAAGGCCTGAATCATTAAACTTGTAGCTCCTTGCTCAACTGTTAACTTTGGAAATCTCTCTTTTCTCAACAAGGTGGATATGACCCCAGGCAGACAAACTCACATAACCAAGACTATGCTAGGCATGATTGCCCTATTAATGAGGAAGGCAGCAGAGCTGTTTTTTAACTTGCATCTCACAGAAGATTTTGCAGGGACAACTTTGCTTCAGAGGAACCATTTTCCTCCCAACAGTGTGCCAAGTAAAGCACTTTCCAAGTCATCCAGCCACTCTAAATGATAATCCACCTCCCCTTTTAGCTAATGGGTTAATGCATAGCCTCTGGTGCCAATCAGAGGACATTCAGCTTAGAAAACACTAATGTGTAAAAATGTCGGCAGACTGACTAGTAAATAGCAAGACACATTTTTAATTTGGATGATATGAACTGTTTGCCATAATTAGACAGCACATTAGCATGATTAAACCAGCACTGTGGATCAGAGTGACAAGGCACTCAACTACAATCTGAAGCTTTTATTGCCAGGAGAAGTGTGTTGTGCTTGTCCACTGAAGGACTGCTTGACCTGTCCTTTTGCAGGGTGAGTTTGAAGCTGTCATTGCAGGGGGGCAAAATTTTCCTTGACAAGCAAACAAATCCATTAACATGTTAACAGGTTTTGCATGTACATGTGGAAAATATTAAGGACACCCAACACAACAGCATGGTTGAGAGGGTACTATTTAATACAACAAAATGCTCAAGTTTTAATAGAGCAGAGCAGGTGATATTCTTTTACCTATCCTGAAAGGGAGAAAAGGAATTGATTTTCAACAGTGGTTAAAATAACAGGACTAGGAAACAGCAGAAATCACCAAACAACCACAATTATATTGCTATGTATGATTGCTTTGTGTATACCCTTCAAGTATTCCAAATCAGTCTGCTCTCCTACTCACACACACACAGAGAATCCCTAGGTTGGAAGAGACCTTCAAGATCATTGAGTCCAACTCATGCCCTAACACCTGAAATAAACAATGGCACCAAGTGCCACATCCAATCTTTTTTATAAACGCATCCAGGGATGGTGAATCCACCACCTTCCCGGGCAGACAATTCCATCACTCTTTCAGTAAAAAACTTCTTCCTAATATCCAACCTATATTTCCCTTGGCACAGCTTAAGACTGTGTCCTCTCGTTCTGTCAGTTGCTGTCTGGAGAAAGAGACCAACCCCTACCTGCCTTCAACCACCTTTCATGTAGTTGTAGAGAGTAATTAGGTCACCCCTGAGTCTCCTTTTCTCCAGGATAAACAATCTCAGCTCCCTCAGTCATTCCTCACAGGGCTTGTGTTCCAAGCCCCTCACAAGCCTTGTTGGCCTCCTCTGGACATGCTCAAGCGTCTCAACATCCTTCCTAAACTGAGTGTCCTGAGGTGATGTTGTGAGGTTTGTATCCCCAATTGTCTGTTCTGTTTAGGCTGGAAATGTTCTTCAAGACTGGCTCGGAAAAGTTTTGTTTTAGTTTTGTTATGAGTGTACAGAAAACAGTTGGAGAGACACAGACATACACCGCTGCTTTTGCCACTGCTTTTGCTGCTGCTTGCTTGCCTGCTTGCTTGCTTGCTTGCTTACTTGCTTTTACTCCTGCTTAGCTCTTTAGTTAGTTTAACTAGACAGTCCAAGATTCTTCTGGACTGCTTTCCTTTTCCTCTCTCCTTCGTGGAATTATTCAAGCCTGCTCTGGACTAAGACCTGGGAAACACCGAGAGTCTGCACTCTGTCCTGCAGCAGCCTGCCCAGCGCCAGAGAGACCAACAGAGCGACCACTCCCCAAAGAAAGACTGTCTGAATTGTTATCCCTTCAAAACGGTGATTATTCATCTTGTGTATTGAGGAGTGCTCTGTCTGTTAAATAAACAAGTTTCTTTCCACTTCTCTCCAAGAAATCCTTCCCGAACCGGTGGGGGTGGGGAGGGGCCGTGGGAGTCTGCTCTTTGAAGGGGCCCCTTTAGAAGTTTCTCCCCAAACTTTCCCTAAACCAGGACAAGAATTGGCGCCCAACGTAGGGCTTGAGAGAGTAGAAAAAAACCTGTTCTGATTGAATTTCAATTGGCATTTCTCTGTATTAGTATAAAGCATTTAATAGTCATGGTTTTTGAACTGATAATGTCTCTTGGGGTGAAAGCTTGCATGTATTTCTGGTCCCTAGGGATTTTTGAGATTATAATACCTCTATGGTCCTTAGGTTTATTTTCTTATCCAGAAATAGCTCTAGTACTGTCCCTCATACGTAGCTTTTACAGCAGAGGAGCAGTGACTAGAATAGCTATCCTGCTGGGTTTGGTGGTAATGATTTGTAAGAAGTTTATAAAGGTGCTGGGGTCTGTTTCAGGTATGAATGGTTCATGGCTATGGTTATGCACCCTGTATGTTAGAGGAGGAGGAGCAGGGGATGAGGCTTTTCAGCCTTTGCTTTCCTTCTTCTCTGAATCTGTTACATTCCTATGGGAGAATGTTCAGTTTCCCCTGAGTGTTAAAGAGACTATCTTCCTGGTTTTTAATCTGGTCAGCTTTTTCTATACAGTCTGCAGCTTCTCTAAAATGAGGGCTGAGATTGCTAGAGGAGCTGATAAGACCCCTAACCCAGGAGTAAACCCAGGTGTGAAAAATCCTGAGTGGTGTGGGAAATAGGAGGATATGGGCCAAATCCTGAAGGAATTCTCTGACCCTATAGTCTGGGGCTTTCCACATGAACAAATTCAGAACTCAGCTGAGGTGGGGAAATACCTGAAAGAGAAGTACCATGATGACCCTAAGGAGAAAAAAATCATTGCAGTAAGCTGGGCCCTGGCATATGCTTATCGCACACTACTAGATACTGTAGGGCAGCAGACAGAGGCAGGGGGGCAGGGACATAAATCAACAGCTATCTCAGTCACTCAGGCTGCAGCCAACCCCTCAGTTATGAAGCCAGTAGCTAAATCTGACAGCAAGCCTCAACCAATGGCCGTTGCTACTAACACGAGAAGTGGAAAGTGCACAGACAAGACTGATCGACCGGTGAATGATGATGATGATGATGATAGCGGAAAAGGACCCTCAACACCTCCTGACAGAAAACCAGCAGTCAAAGCAACAGGCACAAGATCAGAAGCCAATACTGAGTCCTTTTCCCTGAAGGACCTTCGTGGCCTAAGGAAAGATTACACCCGACTATCTGATGAGTCCATAATTAGTTGGTTAGTCCGTCTTTGAGATGCTGCAAGTGAGGCTACAATCCTAGATGGCACTGAAGCGAAGCATTTGGGATCCCTGTCACATAATCCTGTCATCGACCAAGGAATGATGAGGGGGATTAACCCTCACAGCCTCTGGGCACGGGTCCTGGAAAGTGTAGCACAAAAATACCTGTGTGCAGATGACCTTTATATGCAACAAACCCAGTGAAAGACCATAGAACAAGGGATCCAACACCTGAGAGAAATGGCAGTGGCTGAAATTATCTTCTCTGATGACATAACCACTAGGAATCCAGACTTAGTACCATGTACATCTGTCATGTGGCGAAAACTTGTCCGACTTGGGCCACAGGAATATGCTTCTGCTTTAGCCATAATAAAGCGAAATGACAGGAATGAAACTGTGCTGGATATGGCAAAAAAGCTCCGAGCATATGCAGATGCTGTACATGGCCCAACACATGCCAGAATTGCAGCGGTGGAAACACGTCTTCAAAAACTAGAGGATAAGATAAAAGAGAATCATCAGAAACTCAGGGAGGAGATTAAAGAGGACCTTCTCCAAATCTCGGCAGTACAGATCAGAAGTTCTAATACCCAACGCAGACGCTCCCCAGATGCAGAGAGAAAGTACACCCCACGAGCTGAGCTGTGGTTCTTCCTGCGTGACTGTGGAGAGAACATGAGGAGATGGGATAGAAAATCTACTGCTGCTCTGGCACAACGGGTGCGTGAATTGAAGGAAAGCAAAGCTCAGAGAGGAAGTCCCACCAAAAGAAAAGCAGCTCCAGTTGCCCGTAACCGAACTGCCAAGTATGATGATGATGGTCTGACCCTCTTGAAAGAACCTCCAAGACATATGCCCAAGGGAAAAAGAATAACCAAGCTTAGAGGGGCCCTGCCTCTAACCAGGTAGAAGTTAGAGAAAGTCGTGTTTTTTGGACGGTGTAGGTTCGTTAGCCTGGCACATCTGAACCTCGAAAATATAAAGCTTTAGTGGACACTGGTGCGCAGTGTACGTTGATCCCATCAAGACATGTGGGAACAAAATCTGTTTCCATTGCTGGTGTGACCGGGGGCTCACAAAATTTTACTTTAGTAGAAGCCAATGTGAGCCTAACAGAGAATGACTGAAAGAAACATTCAATTGTGACTAGCCCAGAAGCCCCATGTATTTTAGGCATATATTACCTCCAAAGCGGGTATTTCAAAGACCCAAAAAGACTCCGGTAGGCGTTTAGAATAGCAGCTGTAGTGACTAAGGACATCCAGCAATTGAACACCTTGCCTGGCCTGTCCGAGAACCCATCTACTGTGAGACTTCTGAGAGGAGAAGAGCAGAAGGTACCAATTACCACTTCAATAGTGCACCGCCGACAGTACAAAACAACCAGAGATGCTGTAGTTCCCATCCATAAAATGATCCGAGAACTAAAGAGCCAAAAAGTAGTTAGCAAAACCCACTCACCCTTCAACAGCCCAATTTGACCTGTGCGTAAATCTGAAAGAGAATAGAGATTGACAGTAGACTACCGTGCATTAAATAAAGTGACTCCACCACTGAGTGCTACTGTGTCAAACATATTAGAACTCCAGTATGAGCTGAAGTCCAAGGCAGCAAAGTAGTATGCCACTATTAACATTGCCAATGCGTTTTTCTCCATTCCTTTAGCAGCAAAATGCAGACCTCAGTTTGCCTTCACGTAGAGGGGAGTGCAGTACACCTGAAACCGATTGCCCCAGAAGTAGAAGCACTGTCCCACCATTTGCCATGAACTGATCCAGGCTGTACTAGAAAAGAGTGAAGCTCCAGAACATCTACAGTACATTGATGACATCATTGTGTAAAGGAACACAGCTGCAGAAGTGTTTGAGAAAGGAGAGAAAATCATTCAAATCCTCCTGGAAGCTGGCTTTGCCATTAAGAAGAGCAAAGTTAAAGGGCCAGCTCGTGAGATTCAGTTTCTAAGAGTGAAGTAGCAAGATAGACGGCACCAAATTCCTACGAATGTCATCAACAAGATCACTGCGATGTCTCCACCAACCAACAAGAAGGAGACACAAGCTTTCTTAAGCGCCATAGGTTTTTAGAGAATGCACATTCCAGAGTACAGTCAGATTGTAAACCCTCTCTATCTAGTTACCCGTAAAAAGAATGATTTCCACTGGGGCCCTGAACAGCAACAAACCTTCTCCCAAATCAAGCAAGAGATCGCTCATGCGGTAGCCCTTAGCCCAGTCAGGACGGGACCAGAGGTGAGGAATGTGCTTTACTCTGCAGCTGGGAGCCATAGTCTGTCCTGGAACCTTTAGCAAAAAGTGCCTCGGGAGACTCAGAGTCGACCACTTGAATTTTGGAGTCGAAGCTACAGAGAGTCAGAAGCCAACTATACTCCAACAAAAAAAGAAATCTTAGCTGCCTATGAAGGAGTCCAAGCTGCCTCAGAAGTGATTGGGACAGAAACCCAACTCCTTCTGGCACCCCGACTACCAGTGCTGGGGTGGATGTTCAAAAGAAAGGTTCCTTCCACCCACCATACCACCAGTGCTACATGGAGCAAGTAGATTACTCTTATCATTCAGCGCGCCCATATTAGAAACCCAAATCGCCCTGAAATTTTAGAGATAATTACAAACTAGCCCGAAGGTGAAACTTTTAGTGTCACAGATAAAGAACAAGAACCAGTGACACGTGCTAAAGATACTCCACCATATAACCAACTACCAGCAGAAAAAAAACACTATACTCTTTTCACTAATAGTTCCTGTCGCATTGTAAGAATGAACCGGAAGTAGAAAACAGCCGTGTGGAGCCCCACACGACAAGTAGCAGAGGCTACTGAAAGAGAAGGGGGATCAAGTCAATTTACCGAGCTCAAAGCCATTCAACTGACTCTAGACATTGCTGAAAGAGAGAAGTGACCCAAGCTCTACCTCTACACTGATTCATAAATAGTAGCCAATGCTCTGTGAGAATGGCTAGAGAAGTAAAAAGAAGCCAACTGGCAACGTAAGGAAAAACCAATCTGAGCTGCTAAAGAGTGAAAAGACATCGCTACCAGAGTAGAGAAGTTGCCCGTAAAAGTCTGCCATGTAGATGCTCATGTCCCCAAAAGTAGAACTAGTGAAGAACACCAAAACAATAAGCAAGTAGATCATGCTGCAAAGATAGAAGTGTCAAAAATAGACTTAGATTAGAAACATAAAAAAAAGTTGTTCCTAGCTCGATGAGCCCATAATGCCTCAGGCCATCAGGGTAGGGATACCACCTATAAGTGAACACGAGACCGAGGAGTAGATCTAACCATAGACAACATTTCACAAGTCATCCACGACTGTAAAACGTGTACTGCCATCAAACAAGTCAAGAGACTGAAGCCCCTCTAGTACAGTGGACAGTAGTCCAAGTACAAGTATAGGGAAGCCTAGCAAATTAATTACATCACACTGCCCCAAACCCGCCAAGGCAAGCGCTATGTGCTGACCATGGTAGAGACCACCACTGAATAGTTAGAAACCTACCCTGTATCTCATGCTACTACCCGGAACACCATCCTAGGCCTGAAAAAGCAGGTCCTGTAGAGGCATAGTACCCCTGAAAAGATTAAGTCAGACAATAAGACTCATTTCAAAAACAACCTTATCAACACCTGGGCTAGAGAACATGACATCGAGTGAGTGTACCATATCCCCTACCATACACCAACTACAGGCAAGGTAGAAAAGTACAATGAACTGTTAAAAACCCAGTTAAAAGCCTTGAGCAGAAGATCTTTTAAGAATTAAGAGCAGCATTTAGCAAAAGCTACCTGGCTAGTTAACACTCGGAGTTCCAACAACCGAACAAGTCCTGCCCAGTCTGAATCCCTGAATATAATAAATAGAGATAAAGTCCCAGTAGTACATGTCAGAAGTTTGTTAAAAAAGACTGTGTAGATCAATTCTACCTCAAGTGCAGACAAGCCCATTCATAGAGTTGTCTTTGCTCAGGGACCGGGTTGTACATAGTGAATTATACAGAGAGATAGAACAACACGATGTGTACCTCAGAGAGATCTAATTTTAGGACGAAAATGATATGTAAGTGTTAAGTGTTAAAAGTCTGAGCAAGTGAATGATGGAGAAGGAAATGTGTGTTGAAGGTCTGAGCAAGTAAAAGATAGTGTTTTGAGTGAGTAAAATGAAGTAAGAATTGCCTGCAATTTTTGAGAGGAATTGATAGAAGTTTCTAATAAAATGCATGATGTTAGTATTATGTTAACGATATGGAGATAAAGAGTGGAATGTCCTGAAGTGATGTTGTAAAGTTTGTATCCCCAATCGTCTGTTCTGTTTAGGCTGGAAATGTTCTTCAAGACTGGCTCGGAAAAGTTTTGTTTTAGTTTTGTTATCAGTGTACAGATAACAGTTGGAGAGACACAGACATACACCGCTGCTTTTGCCGCTGCTTTTGCTGCTGCTTGCTTGCCTGCTTGCTTGCTTGCTTGCTTACTTGCTTTTACTCCTGCTTAGCTCTTTAGTTAGTTTAACTAGACAGTCCAAAATTCTTCTGGACTGCTTTCCTTTTCCTCTCTCCTTCGTGAAATTATTCAAGCCTGCTCTGAACTAAGACCTGAAAAACACTGAGAGTCTGCACTCTGTCCTGCAGCAGCCTGCCCAGCGCCAGAGAGACCAACAGAGCGACCACTCCCCAAAGAAAGACTGTCTGAATTGTTATCCCTTCAAAACGGTGATTATTCATCTTGTGTATTGAGGAGTGCTCTGTCTGTTAAATAAACAAGTTTCTTTCCACTTCTCTCCAAGAAATCCTTCCCGAACCGGTGGGGGTGGGGAGGGGCCGTGGGAGTCTGCTCTTTGAAGGGGCCTCTTTAGAAGTTTCTCCCCAAACTTTCCCTAAACCAAGACACTGAGGGAACTTTGCCATTGATTTTAATCAGGCCAGAACTTCACCCTTGTTTCAGCCAGCAGAAATCCTGTCATCAGACGTTTTCTCTGGAGCAAGCTAAACGTGATGGAAAGTGGAAATGATGGCAAATGGACACAAAGGCTACCCACACATTTAAAAGTGGGAGCATCCAGTTGTGGAGCTCTGGTGGGATGGGGAGGGGACTTGGTACATTTACTTTATTCTGTGTGTTGGAAGAACATGAACATGGATTGCTTTAGAAAGATAGCATCTGGGCCCATAGAAAAGAAAAAAAAATAATAATCAAGCATTAAATAAAAGAAGATGGTGATTCACAACTCCTTCATGTGCATACTTTCACTTGCAATGTTTGGTTTTCCCCTGTACACTAGATAAGCACCCTTGATTTTATTCATTAAGGAATTTGGCAACAAGAGTTATTATAAAACATAGCAGCTGCCGAGCATTAAGAGCGCTCTAACCATTAAAGGGGAATCTGAAACATCTCAAAATTGGTATTGTATCAGGCCACCGAGATTTCCATACAATGGGCACACTTCAATTCATTCCCACTTTAGCTGTGTTCCAGCAGCATATCCAGTGCTTAAGATAGGGAAAGTTCTTGCAATTTGCACCAGTTTCACAACTGACAGGTGTAGTGGTGTGATTTCATGGTTTACCTCAGAAACCTGGTTCATCCCCTAAAGATCCTCCCTGATAGGTCAATCACCTTTCCTTTCCCCACCCTGACCTCTGCTCAGCCTGTCTATCAATCCTGGAATTCCAGAAGGGTGTCAAGTGATTGACAATTTCAAAAAATGCCCTCCATCCCTTAGGGGGCATTGGCTTCCT
>JAGMWU010000027.1:2707693-2775161 GCA_018697195.1 Certhia americana | reverse complement strand
CCCGGTTGGTAGACTTCCTCTCCCTTCCCACCTCTCCCTCCCCCAGGTAAAAGGACAGGGACCACACAGCCTCGTCACTTACTGCAGTCAGTTACATCAGCAGCAAGCAGTTAAATCAGAAGTTAAAGCAGCTGCTGTAGCCTGCTACAGAGTTTGTCTACAGTTCTGATAGATTATGTTAGAGGACTTGTTGGATTCAGAGGCATGTGTGTCAGAATAAAACCCCTGGATTAAAACCTTTATCAGAATCTGACTTCTTCCTTTACCTCCACCTTAAAAGCTTCTCTGTCGAAGAGAAACCTGACAGCTCCGACAGGTCTGGACTTGTCTCCTGTGCCCAGCTGCAGCGCCCAGCTAGCCAAAGGTGTCTATGTGGTAAAATACCTCAGCTGCCGCTATTTGGCTCAGCAGCAGGGCCAGGCAAACCAGAGCTCGGTCCCGTCTGTGATATTGGGAACCCAAATAGACAGGGAATGATTTTCAACACATAATCTTCAAAGCAGAGCAAGCCACAACACAGCAGTGAGATCACATTTTTTACAAATGCTTTGCTCATGACATGAGTGTCTAAATTCAATAAAATGTCCTTCTGAGAAAGATGTAATAAAAACTTGAAGGACATCTTACAGAGTGTGAGCTCCAAATGTCTAAAGCAAGCACAAGGTGGAACTGAGATGAAGTACATAAGTAGAATGAACATGTTGACAGCTGTAAATATGTTATTCTCTGTCATCTTGGTCCCATTTATCCTAGTTTAACAGTGGGATCATCTGAGGAGGGGATTAGAGGGAAGGAAAAACAAAGAAAAAATCAGGAGATGGAGAACAGATAACACTGAACCACAAGAGAATCTTGGTGACATCAGCAGCAACCACAGGTCCCTGGTTAATCCACTTTCTTGTCCTTCTTCTTCCAATGTAGGGTCTGTAGTCAAATCATCCATTTTTTTTATTTCCCAAAGGATACATAGCTTGGGGCTGGTGGATCTGGATTGAATGGATATGGGAGAGGAAAAGAAAAAAGTATGTGTTTGTTGTTTGGCATAGTGGAGGGTGTAACTATGAGGTTTACACAGTCGTTGTTGTGGTGAAAGGTGTTGATGCAAGTTAAGAAGCCTTTATCAGATAATCTTGCCCAAGGGTTAGGTTTTGAAGGAGAAATACAAGTGGAATATTCAGGTGTAACCTGCATGACTCCATTCCCACTGCCAGGGAACACAGCAGCTTCATGGCATCCTTCAGCAGCAACAGAAAATACTGAGCCCTTCACTCCTCATATACAGAAGGAAACTTGTAAGACCAGATAAAAGAAATCCTTACTGGTTTGCTTCTGCCTTAAACCTTCTCTGGCATTCCTAGAAAGTCAAATGTAACCCTTTCACTGAATTTCGAGGGGATATGAGAACCAAGCTCTGCTAGTCTCTTTTGAAGCCTTTTGATAACAGGATGATAAGAGCAACATAAAATGGATGGGGAAAAAAATACAGATCACAGCATAAGCACAACTTCTGCAAGGAAAGGACTCTTTTTAACTTCTCACATCTCAGGACAACTGACAGAAGCAAGCAAAATATTGCTTTGTATCTAGTAACAAATCCAAACTTTTCATCTCTGTTTTTCTGTTTTTCTCCATTTCCATGTCTAACTGGTGTTTTCCTTGCTTCCAGGACAAAAAAAAAAAAAAAAAAAAAAAAATTAAAAATCCAGTCCGGAGGTTATCTGTGTTGTCCCACAACATACTGGCCTGGGGCATGCAAGGGGCACTCCTGAAGGTGTTTGATGCTTGCAAGTGAAAAATTATTTCAGCAGGAGCTGAAGATGCTGCATTCCCTGTTTTCAACACAGTGGATGCTTTCAAGCCTCAGAGGACTTGTTCATGGATCAGAGAACTCAAAGGGACCTCCTCAGCATAGTGCAAGGCTCCCTTACTCCTGACAATCTGACTACAGAGTCACAGCAGTTTCCCCAAGTCTGACTTCAACACTTGGAGGAGGAAGAAGGGTGGACATTTGCCTCTGAACCAAACAGTTCCAACTCCACTTTCAGCAGTTCAAAGCACGTCTCCCTGCAGCTAACTGTGCAGATATGAAAAATTAGGTTAAGAAGTGAAGTGGTTTCACTTGTGAGGCTCAACTGGGAGTCCAGCCCTGGCAGGGTGTCTTGGTCTAAATGACAGGTGTCTGCTAAGGAAGGTAGGAGTCTCTCTTGGAATGGAGAATGTAAACTTCTTCCCATGCCTCTTTTTGGCTAGAGGTAGGGCCTTTCTAACTTTGGTTATTATTTCTTTCCACCCAGTTTCGAGCTGAAACCGCCACAGATATACATATTAGAGGTTCTTTTAAGGCGGGTTGACAAACTATCTTCCCTTCTATAATACCCAGCAGCTCGGTCATGTGAGGTTGAGGCTACCTTTACTTTAGTGGAAGTCTCTTGATTATTGTTTTCGTCATTGAGTTGACGCACCCATGCTGCCAGGAAAGAAGTGGGTTTCCCATTCTACTTTATCATATTTTCTCCATGGTTGCTCAAAAAGAACCACAGGTCAGCTCATGGGGTGTACCCTCTCTCTTTAGCTGGAGAATGTTGGGCTCTGACTTTGGGGCCTGTGACTCACACTGGTGCTATGTGGGAACTGTTCTGTCTTACCCCTCCCTCACTACTTCCCTCATCTCTTCTTTGAGGTCCTTAATCACAGAAGAAACATGAGCATGCATTGAGCTATTAACGATATGCTCATAATTTCTAAGCTTGTTGGCAACTGAACCCACTGTATCTCAGTTGTTATCAGCATTAATCATCAGGTGATGAAGGTGGTGTATTGAGATGGCCCTAGATTTGCCAGATTCTACATTTGCCCAGTGCACCTGACTTTGTTGGGGTCATTATTATGTTGTCTTTCTTTCCTAAAGAGTACCTCCAATATTGCCACTTCTCTTAGCTGCTGAATTTCTTCAAGGGCCTTCCAGCGCATTCTATGATGGTGCTCTTGCATTCTCTCTCTGTGGACAAATCTCTCTTACATTCATTAAAAGCCACTCCCAGAGGGAAAGGGGCCCAGGCTCTCTTACAAATACCTGATCCACACCTGAATCCTGGGTCAAGGGTCCCAAATTCCTTGCCTCACCACCATCCAGTTGCATGCTTGTACCCATAAGGTCTCAGACAAAGAGCAACAAGGTTGTATAAGCCTCACGCCTCTGTGACACAATGTCTTTTTGCAGATTACAGAGACTTTCATATGACAGGGACTCGGTGATGATCTCAACCTCTGTCTCCCCTGCAGGTTGTGAGGGCTCCCTTTTCTTATCTGATTTCATCTTAGACTTCCTCGTTTTTACAGGGGTGACTGCTGCTGGCTGTGACTGTCTTTGAGGTTCAGCTGGAACCTGGACAGTTGTAACGTCTGTGGGTTCCATTGCTGCACTATTAGACTCTCCCTCTTTGAGACAGGGGGAGGGTTTCTCACCAGTTGCAGAAGTGTATTCCTTCAGCACTTGGCGTATCATCTTCTGCTATTACTTTCATCTAATCTGGGTGGTTTATTTCTGAGGTGGGCTGTGGGGCAGTGTCAGGCTCTAGGGCAGCATCCTTAGTGTCTGGGGAAGGTATCAAGGTGGTTATCTAAGTCAAGCTCCCCTTATCTTTGAATGTTAAACAGAATAGGTTTAACAGGCATATCAGCAAAACCAGCCACTGTATGATATCATTAGCATTTAGAGAAGATTTGAACCCTTCAAAATCTGGTAGGGTAGACCCAAAGAGCTGGGTGAAAGGTTGGGAGAAAATTTCCTCTGGTGTCATTTCCTCACAGAAGGTACCATTATTAAAGTAACTCCAAAAACATACAGTTAGTGTGTGATAACTCTGAATCTATGTGCCTGCCTTCCAGAGGAAGTTAAAAATCCACAAATTTCTCACTTTATCAATACACAAAATAAACTGGATAACAGACACAGTAGCCTTAGTTATAGGACCCATGTTTATATAAGGGACTGAAAATGGGAGAAATATAGCCACAACCACATGCCACCCAAACCAAGGTAAGCTAGACTACATGATGCTACCTAACGAGGTTTCTATATCTAGCACACAAAAAACTAGGTTCCTTAAGAACTGTTATTCCTTTATCTTTCAATGCCTTAGAGCCCCACTTTGGGTGCCAAAATCTGTCATGGTTTAAACAACAGGTGTCTGCTAAGGAAGGCAGGAGCCTCCCTTGGAATGGAGAATGTAAACTTCCTCCTTCGGAGTTATTGTAATTTTGAAATTAAGAGGTTTTCAGGTGTCCTGGGTTGATGCTGAATTGTATCTTCATTCATCTGTTTAGCTCAGAAATAAGTTTTGCACCTTTAAAACTGGATCTGATAGTGAAGGAGAAACAGTGGAATGTCTGAGGCGGTTGTTTTCAAAACATAAAGATAAGAGTTTTCAGCTTTCCTTCACACACAGATGGCATTGTCTGCAACACGGACAGCAGGAGAAATTTCTCCTTTAGTTTTTGTTAGTTTTTGGCTAGCTGAAGCAGGGAAGTTCTCCAGACTGTGGGTTTTTTTCTTTTTTTTTTTCTTGGAATTGTTTGAACCTGCTCTGGACTAAAACCCAGAAGAGCACCAGGAGCTCACACCTGTTTCCCACTGGGCCTGGCCTGGGCCTGGCATTTCCCAGTGCAGGAGGGACTGACAACAACTGAGTTAGCTTGGCTGCACCCAACGAAAGAGACTTTCTGAATTCATCATCTCTTCAGAGCAGCAGGAGGTTTTGTTGTTCAGTATTGTTCATTTGTTGTGCTGGGGAGTGCTTTGTCTGTTAAATAAACAATATTTTTTCAACTTTCCTCCAAGGAAATTTTTTTTTCCCAACCAATTGGGGATGGAGACATTTGGATTTGCTTTCTAGAGGGACCCCATTCGGAGGTTTCTTCCTAAATTTGCTCTAAACCAGGACAAATACATTAATTGACACCCAACGCATGGCATGAGGAAGTGGAAAAAACTTGTACTGATTGCATTTTGGTTGTACTTACTCTGTGTTGCGATAAAGCAGTCAGTAGCCATGTTGCTGCTTGAATTCATAATGTATCTCTTGGTGGAGGCATTCCTGGGTTTCTGTTCCCTAGGTTTTTTTTAGGTTTTAATACTTTTCTTGTTCCTTGGTTTATTTTCTTATCCAGAAATAGCTCCAGTATTGTCCCTAACACGTAGTTTTTACAGTAGAGGGGCATGGATTAGAATAGCTATTCTGCTTGGCTCAGTGATAATGATTTATCGGAAGTTTATAAAGGTACTGGAGTTGGTACCAGGTATGTTTGGTTTATGGTATCTTCATCCTACCCTGAGTCCCAGTTCCGGTAGCATGTTTTGGGGATTTATTAGTAATTGCATCCAGTTTGTTAGAGGAGGAGGAGCAGGGGATGAGGCTTTTCAGCCTTTCCTTTCCTTCTTCTCCTTTGAGTCTGTTACATCATTTTTTGAGAATGTTCAGTTTCCTCTGAATACTAAGGATACCACTTTCCCGGTATTTCATCTGGTAAGCTTCCTCTATATGGTCCACAGTGTGTCTAGAGTGAGGGCTGGTATGTCTAGAGAAACTAATGAGACCCCTGACCCAGAAGTAGACCAAAGCGTGGAGAATTCTGAGTGGTGTGAAGAATGGGAGAGAATGGGCTGAACTCTGAAGGAATTTTCTGATCCCCCAGCCTGGGAATTTTCACATGAACAAATTCAAAACCCGGACGAGGTGGGGAAATATCTGGAAGAGAATTTCCATGATGACTCTAAGGAGAAAAAGATCATTGCAATAAGCTGGGCCCTGGCATATGCTTATCACATACTGCTATATACTGTAGGGCAGCAGATAGAGGCAGGGGGGTAGGGAGATAAATCAGCAGCTAAACTAGACAGTGAGCCTAAGCCAGCAGCTAAACCAGATAGTGAGCCTCAACCAATGGCTGTTGCTACTAGCATGAGAAGCAGAAAGTGCACAGACAAGACCTATCGACCAGTGGATGATGATGATGATGATGAGGGAGAAGGAACCTCAACACCTCCTGATTCAAAATCAGAAGTCAGAGCAACTGGCATGTGATCATAAGCCAATATCGAGTCCTTATCCCTGAAGGATCTTTGTGGACTAAGAAAGGACTATACTTGACGACCTGATGAATCCATAATTAGTTGGTTAGTCCATCTTTGGGATGCTGCAGACGAGGCTACAATTCTGGATAGCACTGAAGCGAAGCATTTGGGATCCCTGTCACATGATCCGGTTATCAACCAAGGAATGATGAGGAGGGCTAACCCTCACAGTCTTTGGGAACAGGTCCTGGGAAATGTGGCACAAAGATATCTGTGCAGACGATCTCTATATGCAGCAAACCCAGTGGAAGACCATAGAACAAGGGATTCAACACTTGAGAGAAATGGCAGTGACAGAGATTGTCTTCTCCAATGACCTAAACACTAGGAACCCAGACTTGGTACCATGTACATCTATGATGTGGTGAAAACTTGTACGACTTGGGCCACAAGAATACACTTCTGCTTTAGCAATAATGGAGTGGGATGACAGGGTGGAGACCATGCTTGATATGGCGAAGAAGCTCCGAGCATATGCAGATGCCGTGCACGGCCCAACACATGCAAGAATTGCAGCTGTGGAAACACATCTGCAAAAATTAGAAGATAATATGGAGAAGAATCACACGAAACTTAAAGAGGAGATAAAAGAGGCCTTTCTCCAAATCTTGACAGTACAGATCAAAGGTTCTGGTACCACAGGCAAACGTTCCTCAGATGGGGAGAAAAGGGGCACCCCACAAGCTGAGCTATGGTTCTTCCTGCGTGATTTTGGGGACGACATGAGGAGATGGAATAGAAAATCTACTACTGCTCTGGCACAACGGGTGCGTGAATTGTACGAAGGCAAGACTCAGGGAGGAAGTTCCACCAAAACGGAAGTAGCTCCAGTTGCCCAAGGAAAGAAGGATAACCAGGCTTAGAGGGACCCTGCCTCTATCCAGGTAGAGGCTAAGGAAAACCGTGTCTTTTGGACTGTGTGGATTCGTTGGCCTGGCATATCAGAACCATGAAAATATGAGTCCTTGGTTGGAACTGATGCACAGTGTACATTAATCCTATCAAGACATGTGGGGGAAGAATCTGTTTCTATCACTGGCGTGACAGGGGGATCACACGATTTTACTTTGGTGGAAGCTGATGTGAATCTGACTGGAAATGAGTGGAAGAAACACCCAATTGTAACTGGCCCAGAGGACCCATGCATTTTGGGCATAGACTTTCTCCAAAATAGATATTTCAAAGACCCAAAGAGACTCAGGTGGGCATCTGGGATAGTGGCTGTATAGACAGAGGGTGTCAAGCAATTGAACTCCTTGCCTGGACTATCAGAAAACCGATCTGCAGTAGGACTCCTGAAGGTGGAAAAACAATGGATACCGATTGCCACATCGATAGTGCACCACTGACAGTACAGAACAACTCGAGATGCTGTGATTCCCATCCACAAGATGATCTGTGAGCTGGAGAGCCAAGGGGTGGTCAGCAAAACCCACTCACCCTTCAACAGCCCCATCTGGCCTGTGTGCAAGTCTGACAGAGAATGGAGATTGACTATGGACTATCATGCCTTAAATGAAGTGACTCCACCACTGAGCACTGCCATGCCAGACGCGCTAGAACTCCAGTACGAGCTGGAGTCCAAGGCAGCACAATGGTATGCCACTATTGACATTGCCAATGCATTTTTCTCCATTCCTCTGGAGGCAGAATGCAGGCCTCAGTTTGCTTTCACCTGAAGGGGCGTGCAGTACACCTAAAACCAACTTCCCCGAGTGTGGAAGCACAGCCCCACCATCTGCCATGGACTGATCCAGGTGGCACTGGAAAAGAGTGATGCTCTGGAACATCTGCAGTACATTGATGGCATAATTTGGGGGAGGACCATGGCCACAGAAGTGTTTGAGAAAGGAGAGAAAATCATCCAGATTCTCCTGAAAGCCAGTTTCGCTATCAAAAAGAGCAAAGTTAAGGGACCTGCACGAGAGATCCAATTCCTGGGAATAAAGTGTCAAGATGTATGGCATCAGATTCCCATTGAGGTCATCAACAAGATCACAGCAATGGCTCCACCAACCAATAAGAAGGAAACACAAGCTTTCCTAGGCACCATAGGCTTTTGGAGAATGCACATTCCAGAGTACAGTCAGATCGTGAGCCCTCTCTACCTGGTCACCCACAAGAAGAAGACTTTCCAGTGGAGCCCTGAACAGCAACAAGCCTTCTCCCAGATCAAGCAGGAGATTGCTCATGCAGTAGCCCTTGGCCCAGTCAGGACAGGACCAGATTTGAAGAATGTGCTCTACTCTGCAGCCGGGAGCCATGGTCTGTCCTGGAGCCTTTGGCAGAAGGTGCCTGGGGAGAATCGAGGCCGACCGCTGGGATTCTGGAGCCGAAGCTACAGAGGGTCTGAAGCCAATTATACCCCAACAGAGAAGGAAATCTTAGCTGCCTATGAAGGAGTCCAAGTTGCCTCAGAGGTAATAGGCACTGAAACACAACTCCTCTTGGCACCCTGACTACCGGTGCTGGGATGGATGTTCAAAGGAAAGGTTCCCTCTACCCACCACACCACTGACGCCACGTGGATTAAGTGGATTGCTTTCATCACACAGCGCACCTGTATTAGAAACCTGAATCGCCCTGGGATTTTGGAGATAATTACAAATTGGCCTGAAGGTGAAAACTTTGGTCTCATGGATGAAGAGGAGCAGGAGCAAGTGACACAGGCTGAAGAAGCTCCAACATACAACCAACTGCCAGCAGAAGAAACATGCTACGCTCTTTTCACTGATGGTTCCTGTTGCATTGTTGGGATGAAATGAAAGTGGAAAGCAGCCATATGGAGCCCCACATGACAAGTCACACAAGCTACTGAAGGAGAAGGTGGATCAAGCCAACTTGCTGAGCTCAAAGCCGTTCGGTTGGCCCTGGACATTGCTGAGAGGGAGAAGTGGCCAAAGCTCTACCTCTATACTGGCTCATGGGTGGTAGCCAGTGCCCTATGGGGATGGGTGGAAAAGTGGTAAAAGGCTAATTGGCAGCATAAAGGAAAACCAATTTGGGCTGCTGATGAGTGGAAGGACACCGCTACTAGGTTAGAGAAACTATCTGTGAAAGTCTGCCATGTAGACACCCATGTCCCCAAGAGTCGGGCTAATGAGGAACACCAAAACAACGAGCAGGTAGATCAGGCTGCAAAGATAGAGGTGTCAAAAATAGACTTAGATTGGCAACACAAGGGAGAGTTGTTCCTAGCTCAATAGGCTCATGATGCCTCAGGTCATCAGGGTAAAGATGCCACCTACAAGTGGGCACGAGACCAGGGGATGAATCTAACTATGGACAGTATTTCTCAGGTTATCCATAACTGTGAGACATGTGCTGCCATCAAACAGGCTAAGAGGGTGAAGCCCCTCTGGTATGGGGGGCGGTGGTCCAAATATAAGTATGGGGAGATCTGGCAGACTGATTACATTATACTCCCCCAGACATGCCAAGTTAAGTGCTATGTGCTCACAATGATAGAAGCCACCACTGGATGGTTGGAAACCTACCCTGTGCCTCATGCTACGGCCCGTAATACCATCCTAGGCCTTGAAAAGCAAGTCCTGTGGAGGCATGGTACCCATGAAAGGACTGAGTCAGACAATGGAACTCATTTCAAAAACAGCCTTATCAACACCTGGGCTAAGGAACATGGCATTGAGTGAGTGTACCATATTCCCTATCATGCACCAGCTGCAGGCAAAGTGGAGAGGTACAACGGACTGTTAAAAACCACCTTGAAAGCACTGGGAGGGGATCTTTCAAAAACTGGGAACAGCATTTAGCAAAGGCAACATGGCTTGTGAACACCTGAGGTTCCACTAACCAAGCAGGCCCTGCCCAGTTTGAGCCCCTGCATACAGTAGACAAAGTTCCAGTGGTGCATGTCAGAGGTTTGTCAGGGAAGACAGTTTGGATCAATTCTGCCTCAACTACAGATAAACCCATCCGTGGGGTTGTCTTTGCTCAGGGACCAGGCTGCTCATGGTGGATAATGCAGAAAGATGGAACACCATGATGTGTACCACAGGGAGATCTGATTGTCGGGTGAAAACCATATCTAAATATCATTGCTTGCTGAATGTCACTGCCACTGTCTGTATATAGCTGTATACTGTATATATGTGTGTATAGGGTTAGAATAAGTATTAGTGTTGGTAGTAAGTTGACAATATGGGGATAAGGGGTGGAATGTCCTGGGTTGATGCTGAATTGTATCCCCATTCATCTGTTTAGCTCAGAAATAAGTTTGAAACCTTTAAAACTGGATCTGAGAGTGAAGGAGAAATGGTGGAATGTCTGAGGCAGTTGTTTTCAAAACATAAAGGTAAGAGTTTTCAACTTTCCTTCACACACAGCCTGTGTTGTCTGCTGTGTGGACTGACGCTATGCTGGATTTCTCCCCAGCCAGCTCCTGGCATGGGGCCAGGAGTGGGCTGCTCTGAAAAAGCAACGCAGTCCGAGATGCAGCTGTAGGGCTTATGCTTTACAGCACAGGGCGTCAAGCGTTGACAATCTGTAAGAGACGGTCCCAAGTTTCCCTCATTTGCCTCCAACCGTCTCGAGGACAAAGACTCAGACCCCGAGGACTCCATTCACTTCGGGCAGGGGCTCTGGCCTGGTCAGGGCAGACACTTGCCAAGCGATTGTTTGCTGGTGTGCCTTTTGTATCCCACAGTATACTGTTCCAGGCAGGTACTGGCGAGTAATAGTACATCCCACACATTTACACCTGCTTCTCGGGACAATGGTTCTCCTCCACACAATAATACTGCTCAGCTTATTGCTTTGGCCAGATGCCACTCGCTTTAGCTAAAAACCTATAGAGTGACTTTTCTGCAAAGGACTTTTGAGATCTCCCCACGGAAGGAAGACACGTCTATGGGCAGAAGGCCTCGAGGACATCACCTCTCTGTTGGTAGCTATACCCTTCTTTCTCTCTCTCTTTTTACTTTATTTTCCTTAACTCTCTCTCTCTCTCTCTCTCTCTCCCTCTCTCTCTCTCTCTCTCACATAATTTATGTTGGCACTCAATAAAAGTGCATTGCTGTGATTAAACTCAAAGTCCCCTTTGCTGTGTGTCTTTTGCACTCTGAGATCGGGAAAACGAACCATCACGATTCCCACTTGTACGAGCGGATCGTGACATGATTGGAGTAAAGAATAGGGAGGGATCTTTTGTGTGGTTCCCCAAAGAAGTTTATTCCAGGAGAGGAGCAGGGACAAAAGATGAAAAACCAGCATGGTGCACAATCTTTTAAACAGGGGAGGTACAAGGGGAGGGTACAATTCTTCAACCAATAGGGGAAAGAATGGAGAGGAGTACAAGGCGAGGTTTACTTTACATTCACCAGTGAGGGACTACATGGGAGGAAAACAGGTCACATGGGCCAATGGGGCATCGAAGATTAGGGGATTTCCAAAGGGGAGGTATTATAAGCAGGGGGTTGGCATAAGAAAGGATTGGCATCTAGGAAGGGAACATTCTGGGATAAGGAGCAGGGTTGGGGTAGGATGGACAGCTAAGTAGGAGGATACAGCTTACGTTGAACCAACAACATGGCGGGAAATAGGAACAAACCATTACAAACTGTTAAAGAAAAAACACACACAACAGCACACAGCGGGAGAAAGTTCTCCTTTGCTTTTTGTTAGTTTTTGGCTAGCTGAAGCAGAGAAGTTCTCCAGACTGTGGGTTTTTTCCATTTTCTTGGAACTGTTTGAACCTGCTCTAGACTAAAACCCAGAAGAGCACCAAGAGCTTACACCTGTGGCCCACCAAGCATGGCCTGGGCCACAGCATTTCTCAGTGCCAGAGGGACTGACAACAACTGAGGGGGATGAGCTGCACCCCACGAAAGAGACTTTCTGAGTTCATCATTTCTTTGGAGCAACAAGAAGTTTCATTGTTTAGTTTTGTTCATTTGTTGTGCTGGGGAGTGCTTTGCCTGTTAAATAAACATTTTTTCCACTTTCCTCTAAGGAAATTTTTTTTTCAAAACCAGTTGGGAGATGAGTCATTTGGATTTGCTTTCTAGAGGGAACCCATTTGGAAGTTTCTTCCCTAATTTGCCCTAAACCAAGATATCAGGCAAAGATATGGGGATAGGAATAACCGTTCTTTATTAGAAGCACTAAAAGAAAAAAAAATCAGTAATACAAAAAACCAAATCTACTGACAAGAGTCATAATACAACCTGACACACTGTGGGTCGGAGTATTGGTAGCGGTCCAATCAAATGGTGGCTGCAGTCTTTCTGGAGTGGCAGATATGGCTCTGTTGAAGCAATGATCTTGTAAAAAGGTCTCCTCTGAAGGTCCAGTGGTGGTGTAGATGGGACTGGTCTTCTTTTGGGAATTTAGCAGAGAAAGGCTGCTTTGGTGTTCTGAATCTCAGATTTTTATTTAGGTAGGAATGCTTGGCTCCTCCCCCTGGGTGGAGCATCTCACAATGGGATGATGTAAGTTTATCAGTCATGTAGTGAGACTCAATGGCCCATTAGCAGAAGATATCTCCCTGGAAGAAGGATGGGTTGTAGAAGAGAGAGAAAACTGCTCCAGCTGTTTTTTTAACAGCTGGCACATTGACAGAGGATTACCCCACCCCCACCCCCTGCCCTGGTTTGAACAGATGGTGATAGAATACATACTTCTGGTTACATCTTGCACTGCAACCCAAGACACAGGGGAACTGGCAGCAATGCTTGCTGAGGCCATGATAGAGGACGTTACAGCATGTTGTGTAGATAAACTCTTAGTTCCATTCCATGGCACTGAAATCTAGCTCAGATCGCTGGAAGAGCCTCATGCAGAACTGTGTCTCTTTATTCTTGTAAAACTCATTATAGTGAGCAGGGATGTTGCTGACCAGATCATCAGTGCCACTGGGACTTGAGACCATTGATCTCTGCTGTCGGAGCAATATCAGTCTCCCAGATACATCTGTCTCATTCATGCTCTCCCTACCCCATGGTGCAATGTCATTGTTTAATGACTGGCTCAAGCCAGCACCACGTTCACAGCCCAGGGCGGCTTGAGACATTATGATATATATTTCAGGTTTGTTCCCAGGTCCCTGAAGTATAGATCATTTTTATAGTAGCTAAGGGTTGTAACCTATCTCCTGGACTATAAATCTAAGAGGACAATGTATTCACGCTGCTTCACTCCTCATACTCTAAACCAAAAAATTACTGTCCAAAGACTGAATGGGAGGGCAGTGTACATTTTTTCTCTGTAAGCAATGAGAAGCAGGTATCAAAAGTTTACAAACTGTAATACTCAGAGTATTGGAAAGGGGCTGTAAGAAGAATTTACCGAATAAAATCATATGTGCAGTCCTTTCCCACATAACCTGGGTTTGCTTGATTGTGTGTATGCTCAGTGAATTAGGAAGGACTAGCAATAAGGGAAAAAATAAAGGTACAATATTCTAGACCTCTAATAGATGATAAAGAAGAAAGCAAATAGAACCTTGCAACCAAGATCATTCCCTGCCTTTTGTTCCTGAAGGGTTCATTATGACACCAAAGTCTTTAAATGGTTTTTCTTAAAAAACACTGGTTTGTGTTACTGCATATACAAGTAGAGGATTCTCTGTAACTTGTGCTCTGGAGAAAAGGTAGATGATGATAAGTCTGGCCTTAATGGTTTGTGCAGCCATAAACCATTTGGGACACCTCACAGGTCCTGTCTGT
The DNA here is from genome assembly GCA_018697195.1 of Certhia americana. Classification (NCBI taxonomy): domain Eukaryota; kingdom Metazoa; phylum Chordata; class Aves; order Passeriformes; family Certhiidae; genus Certhia; species Certhia americana. The sequence goes on along the minus strand of JAGMWU010000027.1, from coordinate 2,761,343 downwards.
ACACATTAGCTGTGTTTACATCCACAGGATCAAACAATAACAAGGAAATCTGCACACTCCTTTCTTCCAAAGAATCACAAATTTGGTGCTTTTGGACTGTCAACCCTGCTTCACTTCAAAACTGTTACTTCTTATGATACAAAAGCCTCAGGCTTTCCCCCTCAGGAAGGAAAATACAAAAGTCTGTCTGAACTTCCAGGAACTTTGGACATTGCCTTCAGCATCCCTGTGGCTTGCCAAGTCTTCAGAGTTCCTTAATGCCTCTGAGCTGAGCCGCACTGTAACCCTGCAATGCTCCTCCATAGAGCCTGTCAGAATGAGTGCATCCTTTTCAACACTGCTCTCTTGGCTTAAAAATAGCAGTCAAGATATGAAATGGGAAAGAAAAAAAATTAAAATCATATTTTCTCAGAAGGCGTCATCCTCATTCACAATAAGAGAAAGAGTAGGCTTCTTTCTAGTTTTTCCAGCCCCAAAGAATCAAGTTAAAATCTCAGACATGGTCTCTCCATACTCCTTCCTGAAGGTGAGCAGAGGGACAGGCCCTCCTGTTGAGTGCACACATGTAACACACATGGATCATCTTTTTTGGTCCAGGATGGAAAAGGGATTTTGAAGAATGCTACTGGAAATGTAGGTTTTGCCTTCAAAAACAAAACTCTTTGAAGGTGTGAGCTCAGAAAGGAAGGTCCCATCTCAAATTTTAAATAGCACAAAAATGCAATTGTAAAGGAGTGAGGGAAGAACAGAGGGATGGAGGATGGCAATAGAGAAAGGCTAGGGCAAAATATACAAAGTATAAATATTCCTCACAGTTTTGACTGTAACTGCTGGGGTCAGCCCTTCACCACTTATAAATCAACACAACCCCAGTGACGTTGGGGAGCCGTGCCAACAGGTGCTGGCAGGAGAAATGTGTCCAGACCAGTCCCACATCTTCCTTTGGGGCTGGATCTACAGCCCTGGCTAGCCAGCAGCAGGATGCCCATGGAAGTAGCAGCACCAGGCAGAAAAGCCCAGGAGAGTTCCCTGACCTAAAAGGAGCATCTGTGCAGGAATAATATCCATCCATCTGTTTGTTGAGAAGCACATTCTGTTCTGGTTGTCAGACACAGCCCTGTGTACGTTGCTGCCCATTTTATATTTAGCCCCTGATGTAACTAAAGTCAATAGTATTCCATTAAGACAGTTGGTCCTAACTCTGAAATAGACTTTCCTATGCCAGCTCCACCTATGCATGTCAAAAATCTGGACATATACATCAATAAAACCTTTCTGTGTTTATATACACAGTGGAACAGTTTTGAATAGAAAATATATGACTGTGAGCATAGTTTAACAGTCTGCTATATAACAGCAGCAGTACTTTTTTTACAAGAGACATTGGTTCTTCCTGTCCAGGGATAAGCTTAAAGAACTTAAGCTTCGTTGCAAGTCAATACTGGCCTTTCCCTTTTTAGGGTATGTTTCTGAATTGGAGCATTCCTTATACCTGCTTCTGTTAAAAGGTTGTCTGAAGGGTTTTGTAGTGTTTTCTGGGAAGGAAGGCATGCATATGTAATAGAAGAATCACATTGCAAGTCCCACATGAGCCTGTAAGAAGTTTACATTTGGTGTTTTGCATTACTCAAATAAGGGCTTGCATCAATCAAAGTGATTACCAAGATAAAGAAAAGTTAAAGGCACAGACTTGAAATCATGAATGGGGAGGGAGAGGAAATCTCATATAACTTCTTCAAAACATCCATCCATCCATCCATCCATCCATCCATCCATCCATCCATCCATCCATCCATCCATCCATCCATCCATCCTTCTATGTGACTATGTACATAGTGAAAATTCCCCAAATACATTCAAACTAAAAAATAGAGCTCTCTAAAAGAGACACACTTCAAGGAATATTCAAAAAGTAAAATTTAGACCTGAAGTTAATACTTCCTGCGTTTGATCCCTTGATCTCCACCACATGTGCTAGAAGGGCAGAGAACCTTTATGGGAATTTCTGAGTAACTATAAATATTTCTTCCACTAGCAAGGTACATTTGGGAACAGAAAATTATGACTCGTGAGTCTGCAGACATGTTGCCATTTAGATTAGTGGTTAAAGCCAAGCCAGACAGTTATTAAGCTGTCTATTCCCAACTGATACCTATCTAATAGTTATTAAGAAATGAACAAATGCTTCTGCATTTTTAAATTTTAAAAATAAAATTAAACGCTATAAAGGATGTGATTTAACGAGTATTTGATTGTCTTGGTTTGGAGACAATTTTAGGAGAAAAACGCTCTGGAATGAATGTTTTTTCTAAAGAAAACAGGTTTCGGCACTCCCCTCCCACCAATACAAAAGGAATTTCTTGGATGGAAGTGAAAAAAAATGTTTAATTGACAAAGTACCCACAGGGCACAGGGGGAAAAAAAGCCCTGTTAATTATTAAATCTCCTCGCTGTGGAGAAAGCTGGTGGATTTAGCGTTCTCCTGAGGTCCGGAGCAGGGATGCAGTGTCCCGCAGCACACTGCCGGTCTGCGGCATCCAGCTCCCACTGATGGTCTGGTTCTTGGACCAAAGCTAAGCCTAACAGTTCCAGAAGAAGCCACAGAAGTCACCAGAGGATTTCTACTGCAGTCTCAGGAAAACTTCTTGCCTCAGCTAACAAGAAGCAAGCTAGCTAAAAGCAAAAATATGAGTCCTTCTCTGTTGCAGAGCTGAACACTTGGGGGAGTTAGTGCCTGAACAAAACACTGCACCAGAATTCCCCTGGCTCCCACCCCTCCCCCCAGACCCAGCTTAATGCTACAAGACACATTTCTGGGCCTAAAGCAGACAATAGGGGAATACAGTATTATCATAAAATCACCCCAAGACATTGGTGCATTCAGAGAGACTGGGGCTTAACTGAAAAGTTTCCTTAGCCTTGCAACCCAGAACATAAACAAACACCTCTGGTTACACAAAGACATATGGTGAAGTGACACCCAAAAGAGCATCCTAACACTCACATGTACCCCCTGCAGCCATGCGTGACACTACAGTGTTGTGATGATAAAGGTTGCATTTGGTTTTGAATGTCACTGATGAACCACAGAAAGAGTCTCATGTCTGCAGACCCAGACCTCAGCAGTGGCAGTGGCTGAGGGAGTAGCACCCTTGGGAAGTCAGGCTAAAGCCAACCACTACCTGAACATCACAGATCAGAGAATAATATCATAGAATCCTAGAACAGTTTGGGTTGTAAGGGATGTCAAAGACCGTCTCGTTCCAACCTCCGTGACATGGGCAGGGAAACCTTCCACTAGATGAGGCTGCTCAAAGCCCGGTCCACCTGGCTTTGAACACTCCCATGGATGTGGGATCCACAGCTTCTCTGGATAACTTGTTTCAGTTCCTCACCACCCTCACAGCAAAGAATTTTTTTCCTTATATCTAATCTAAACCTACCCTCCTTCAGCTTAAAGGCCATTACCCCTTGACCTATCACTACATGCCCTTGTAAAAAGGCCCTTTCTGTCTTCCTTGTAGGAATCCTTTATGTACTGGAAGGTGCTATAAGGACGTGTTTAAGATCACAGCAAAAGCCTCCAATTTCACTTACTAAAGATTATGGCTGCTGTTTACAAAGATAAGGAGATGAAGCACTCAAAAACATTGCTATTTGAGACTTGTTTCAGACTTGTACCCAGGATGGGAGGCAACAGAGAAGACCCAACTGGGTCAGGAAGGAATAAGGTTAAGGAGGTGTGCTGGTTTTGCATTAATTGATTTTTGGTGAGGAGGGAAGGAAACATTTGAATAATACTGACTAAGCAACACACTGGCTCACCAGTGAAGCCTGGGTACAACCTGTCGTCTTGGATTTCTTTTCAGAACTCTAGGTTTAGAGGCATTAAAATAAATCCATTCTAAAGGATTGCCTTTCTCTATCCTCTCATGGTTATCAGAGGCACTGATGGAGATGATGGAGAGAAGTCACCTGTAGAGATGGATACCTGTTTGTCTCTCCATATCTGGGATCAGATATGTCTCACCCTTGCAAGGAACAGCACAGGATTCATCACATCCCCCTACCCTTAAGAGTCATGCCACTAACCAGTTGGTCCATGGAAATGTCTTCTGGGCATGTGAACTGACTCCAAATTACCCACCTGATACTAAAAATCCTTGTCATGAAACAGCAAGCTGTCCTGGTTTAGCCCTGATTGGACAATTGTGTAATATTGACACCTAATTAAACCAATTAAAAGGGTGGATATGCCTCTAGTGAATGCACATTTTAAGGTGAGAATCCGAAAATAGCTTCTTCTGGTTTCCGGAGGGGGTGAGTGACACAGCCTCCGCCTGGCCGTTTCCCATGGCCAGGCCGGGCCAGGCTGAGGTTCCCTGCTTCCCTCCCCTGGCACCCCTGGCAGGCAAAGGAGAAGAAGAGGTGGGGGGGGGGGGGGGGGGGTGGGTGTGTGAAGGAAGGAAGGCACAGCCCAGCCTTGGATGCTGAAATCTGCTAATCCAGGACTGCCCACACAGCAACTGGGGGCTGAGCCAAGTCGAGCATCTGCTGAACAGGGAAAAAGAGAGTAGACCCAGGTGTGAGACATCTGAAGCCTGACCAGGCTGGAAAAAAGGAATCCTGGTCTCTCTCTCTCAGCACAGCTGTAACTGGAGAGCAGCGGCAGGTCTTGAGACCTTGGCACAGCTCCAACACCACTGCAATGCATCATGTGACTGCCTTGTACCAGCTGCAGCCTGTGTGAATTTTTTCCCCTCACCAGATGAAACATCCAAAGCATGAATCTTACCCAGAGGAAAAGAGGAGACTGGATGAAATGTAGAAAGACACAGCATGAGACTTGATGTCAGGGGAAGTGAGAAGGGGATCTCAGATGGAAAGGAAGATTAAGGAGTTGTCTAGTTAGGTTGGACTTCTCTTGTGAGGCCATAGAGAATGGACTTAAATACCCTGTAACCTATGGAGTGTTTTTTAGGGGGATGCAAGGTTCTAGACATAGCTGTGAACTGCTGGAGAAAATTGAACAGAGGAAGACTAAGGAAGTGAGAGATGAGCTATGCCCATTGAGGGAAGATGACCTCTGTTCCTTGAGATGAAGAGAACTTTTGTTTTATACTAGAAGAGGCATCCTTAAACTGTACCCTAATAAACTGATATGGCCCATGAGCTGCTGTGGAAGGCTGTTTAATGGGAGGGACTTCACAAATGGCAACATTTCCCCGGGCAAGCCAAGTGTAGAGTGTAGAAGCAAGAGAACGGGTATCTTGTGGAAAATCTCTGTGGTACCCAAGAGAGACTCCTTTCTCCTTGATGAATTGAGAACTGATTATTTTAAGAGTGATAACTGACTGAGAATCCCAGGTTTTGTCTTTTTACATTGGAGTAAAAAAATGAATAGTTGGTGGGGGGAGGACAAGTGTTTTGAAGGTTTCATTCTGAATTCTTTTTTTTTCTTTAGTGTCAGTTAATAAAGTTCTATTCCTTTTAAGTTCAAGCCTGCTTTGCTCTTGATTTGGGAAATTTTGAATTGGCAAACTAAAACTGAGACAAAAATTGGTGTTTCTGCATGGTTTCAAACTGAAACCATGACAAATTTGGTGTGTTGGCCAGGAAATTGAACAAAACCCACGACATAAGCATGGATTATTTCTGCCAGATCAGCTCAAGAAACCAAATCAGTTTTTGCTTCTCAAAATTATTTCTCTAGAAATTCAATAGCATGGAGTAAACCTCTTGCAATGAGGATGCTTTCTAGAGGAGGAGATCATCCTTAAAATATGGGAGGCCTGTAATTTTTTTGGCAGTCTATTCACTTGTTTTTCAGAAAAGGATGTTTGGAGATGTGTAAATTCTGGGAAATATATTCCACTAAGTAATGGCATTGCCCACAGTTTGCAGGACAAGGAGATCTGCAGGGCAGATGAAGAAAGGCTGTCGATGTTGTCTACCTGGACTTAAGGAAAACTTTCAATACTGTCTCTCACAGCATACTCCTGGAGAAGCTGGCAGCCCACAGCTTGGACAGGTGCACTCTTGGCTAAGTTAAAAACTGTCTGGATGGCTGGGTCCAGAGAGTGGTGGTGAATGTTACTGCATCCAGTTAGCAACCTGTGAAAAGTGGGGTTCCCCAAGGCTCAGTATTGGGGCAAGTCCTGTTTAATAACTTTATGGATGATCTGGACTAGGGGATAAATTGCATCCTCAGCAAGATCACAGATGAGACTATGTTGGGTATGTTGATCTGCTGGAGAGTAGGAGGCTCTGGAGAGGGATCTGTACAGGCTAGATCGATGGGCTGGGGCCAATTGTCTCAGGTTCAACAAGATGAAGTTCCAGGTTCTGCACTTGGGTTCCAACAACCCCATGCGATGCTTCAGGCCGGGGGAAGAGTGACTAGAAAGCTGCTCAGCAGAAAAGCACCTGAGGGTGCTGGTTGACAGCTGGCTGAACATGGGCCAGCAGTGTGCCCAGGTGGCCAAGAAGGACAATGGCATCCTGGCTTGTACTAGTAATAGTGTGGCCAGCAGGACCAGGGAAGTGATTGTCCCTCTGTACTCGGCACTGTTGAGGTTCCACCTTGAGTACTGTGTCCAGTTCTGGGCCCCTGTCATGGGTAACTCAAAATGTTATTGCATTCCATATCTATCTCTGACAAAAAAATCATTACTAAGACCTGACACTGTGTCTGGAACTGGAATCTTGGGGCGGGAAGGGGTGGATGCATTGCCATGGTCCCTTTTTATGTCAGAGCCTGGGAGCAGAAAGTGCTCTTTTGCCTGGCAGTGTTTGCACAAGACAGAGGCTTCTCTTTGAATGGGTTGCTTTGGGCAGTTGGGGTTTTTTTTCTGGGCTTGCAACAGAAAAATTGCATTTTGTAATTAGAAACTGTTTCAGAGTGAACTGCAAATTCTATCAGCAGTGCAAAGCTTAAGCTGGTTCCTGGTTCTGAGTCACCCTGTGTTGGTGCTGACAGACTGGTTCTTTGACCCCCAGCTCACCCACGGCTCAGAAGACAGCAGCACCAACACTGGCACAGTCCAGCGGGCAAGAAGCAGCAAGAAGCAGTGCTGACACAACATATGCTGGCAGTTCTCGTCTGCCAATAGAACTCCTTTGTAAGCTCCAAACTTTCCGGGAGGGTTTTCTTTTGGTCCATTTTTTTTCCCTTTGTCTCCCAGACCACATGGTAGTCTGTGAAGGCCACCCTGTTTGGGGAGGGTTTGCTGCCATCTTTTCCCTTTGTCTCCATACATGCAGTCGCCCATGGCAGGCACCATTTTGGAAAGGGTATTTCTGGAATATTGGGTTTCTCTTTGTTCTCAGGAAGTTAATGAGATTTAGAAATTTTGTCTCTAGTGATTATTTACTGTTATTTTTTGCCTGTTGCTGTTTCACTTGTTAGTAAACTGTTATTTTTTCACTTATATCTACTCTTATTAAGCTTCTCCTTATTGGTGGAAAGGGATTGGTTAAACAAAGGAGGACAAGGGATTGGTTAAACAAAGGAGGACAACTAATTTTACACTGTTCCACTTTAAATTATTTTAAACCAAGACAGCCCCCCACTACAAGAAAGACATTGAGGTGCTGGAGCATGTCCAGAGAAGGGCAATAGAGCTCATGAAGGGTCTAGAGAATAAGTCCTATGAGGAGCTGCTGAGGGAGCTGGGGATGTTTAGCCTGGAGAAAAGGAGACTAAGGGGAGACTTTATCACTCTCTACAACTACCTGAAAGGAGGTTGTAGCCAGGTGGGAGTCATTCTCTTTTCTCAGGCAACTAGGGACAGGATGAGAGGACATAGCCTTAAGTTGCACCCGGGGAGGTTCTGATTGGACATCAGGAAGAATTTCTTCATGGAAATGCTTGTTAAAGATTGAAACAGACTTCCTAGGGAGGTGGTAGACTCACAATCCCTGGAAGTGTTCAAGAAACAACTGGACGTGCCCCTTAGTGCTATGATTTAGGTGATGATGTTGTTTGGTCAAAAGTTGGACTCAATGATCTTGGAGGTCTTTTCCAACCTTAATGATTCTATGACTCTATCATTCTAAGTAATAATTTTTCAGCCTTGCAGATGAAGATGAAATCTTTATAATGCAACTCTAGTATTTTCTAGCATATCAGAGAATTGAAAGATCCTTTCATGCTTCCCTCAATTCAAATGCCAGCTCAATTTTCAAACCAGGGAAGTGCTTTTGGAGCTACTAGATGAAAAATACATAAAAATATGAGGTTTCCTCTACTTTAAATAGTGTCTTAGAGCCTAGTGTTCAGATTTTTATAACTATTTTTAACTGTAAATATGAAAATCATAATTCTTTCTTTTTAAAGGAAAAGTCAGTGACATGGTGCAGAGCCCCTATTTGCATGCAATATGAAAGAGCAGGTGGGACATTCAGAACCACTAAGCATAAAAATTTGCAGTTTAGTTTTTATACAATTAGTCTTGAAAGTGTTGGAAGGAAGCAGAAAAATGGACCAATAAACCTACCACAGATTTAGGAAGAGGTCACAGCTTTTACAAGGGTATTGTGGGTTTGCATGGCCAGGTACTGGTAGTGGGGGGTTGCCATGGGTTGCAGTGCAATAATGTAACTAAAACTCTGTATTCTATCACCATCTGATGAAGCTGGGGTGTGTGTGTGGGGGGGTGTAATTGTCTGTCAATGGGCGAACTGTCAAGAAACCTGCTGAGGCAGTTTTCTTATCTCTTCCACAATCCATCCTCCCTCCAGGGAGATATCTTCTGCTAATGGGCCATTGAGTCTCACTGATAGAATTATATCATCCCACTGGGAAATGCTCCAAGCAGGGGGAGGAGCCAAGTATTCATAACTGGATAAAAATCTGGAAGTTGGAACACCAAGGCAGCCTTTTCCACTGGATTCCCAGAGGAAAACCACACCCATCTATCACTACTGGACCTTCAGCGAAAGAACTCTACTCTTTCTACAGGAGCATCACTTCAACAGAGCCACATCTGCCACTAGGACTGCAGCCACCATTTAATTGGACTGCCACCAACACCCTGACCCACAGGGTGTCAGGTTGTATCCTGACTGTCAGTGGGTTTTGTTTGTTTATTTGTTTGTCTTACTGCATGTGGTTTTTTGTTTTATTGTTTATTTTAGTTCCCCAATAAAGAACTGTTATTCCTATTCCCATATCTTTGCCTGAGAGCCCCTTAAATTCAAAGTTATAATAATTTGGAGGGAAGGGGTTTAAATTCTCCGTTCCAAGGGAAGCTCCTGCCATCCTTAGCAGACACCTGTCGTTCAAACTACGACAGGGGGCTACAGAGATGGCTTCTGTGAGAAGCTGCCATAAATTTCCTCCATGTCCAGCAGAGCCAATGCCAGCCAGCTCCAGGGCAGATGTGCTGCTGGTCAAGGCTGGACTATTCAGAGATGGTAGTAACACCTCTGATAACATATTTAAGAAGGAAAAGATGTGATTGCACAGATGCAATCATGGCCAGAAAAAGTGGGATGAGAATATGTGAAAAGAACAACTCTTCAGACACCAAGGTCAGTAGAGAAGGAGTGGGAGGAGGTGCTTCAGGTGCCAGAGCAGGGATTCCTCTGCAGCCTGTGGTGAAGACCATGGTAAAGCAGCTGTTCTCCTGCAGCCCATGGAGGACCACAATGATGCAGAGATCCACCTGTAGCCTGTGAATAAGACCCATGCTGGAGCAGGTGGATGTCCGAAAAAGTGCCGTGACCCCATGGGAAGCCCATGCTGGAGCAGGATTCTGGCAGGGGCCAATGGACATGTGGAGAGAGGAGCCCCCACTGAAGCAGGTTTCCTGATAGGACTTATGACCCTGTGGGGGACCCATGTTGGAGCAGCATGTTCCTGAAGGACTGCACCCCATGGAAGAGTGACCCATCTTGGAACAGTTTGTGAAGAACTGTAGCCCATGAGAAGGAATCATGCTGGAGAAGTTTGTGGAGAACTATCTCCCGTGGGACAGACCCCATGCTGAAGCAAGGGAAGAACTACTCTCCTTGTTGAGGAAGCAGAGGCAGAAACATGTGACAAATTGACTATAACCTCCACTTCCTGTCTCCCAGCACCTCTGCGAGGGGAGGAGGTAGAGCCCAGCAAGGAGGGAGGGGTGGGGAGAAGGTGCTCTGATTTTCATTGGTAATAAATTCAGTTAATTTCCCCAAGTCAAGTCTCTTTTGCCCATGATGGCAATCGATGAGTGATCTCTCACCATCCTTATCTTACCTCATGAGCCTTTCACTATATATTCTCTTCCCTGTCCAGTTGCAGAGGGGAGTGACAGAGGCTTTGGTGGATGCCTGGAATCCAGACAGTGTCAACCCACTACAAAGGGAGAAATGTTGCATCTGCATGGAAGAGTGAGTGGTTTGGTGATGCTTCAGACCCACTTTAGGATTAAAGATCATACCTCTTATGCGGGCCACCATCAGCAGCATTATAACTGGAGTTGCTAATACTGCTGAAATCAAAACAGTTGAAGATTGTGGGCCAGGCTCCTTAAAAATTCTGAATTAGTTTAAAAATCATACAAATTGCATCTTATTTCTGTGACTTCTGAGTTTCAGGCACTTTATAATTTAAGCCTCATCACTGTTTGATTCAGCTGCAGATGTTTAAAAGGAAAAAAAAAGGGGAAAAAAACAAACAAAAAAATCATAAGATTTGGCTATGCAGCTCCCAAACCTAAACTCAGTCCATGCAAACCAACCATCCTTCCACCCTTGGATCCAGCTAAGTGTATAACACAGGCAGGAGGTAAAGATTCAAATCTTGATGCTCGAGGAAACTGAAATAAATTGGCAAAGTTAGGAACTGTGGCATAGCAAGAATGAAAGCTTTTCATTGCTGCATACTGAATTTGTGGAGATTAAATGGAAACTGTGCTCCACTGCCTTTTTCATTACTGGGTAAATGGCAGCTGACATAGAAGGACAATTTGCTACTATGGGTGGAGATGTACAGAAGGCAGGAAGTGAGAGGAAGAGAAGGGCATTGTAAAATAGGGAACAGCTGGGAATGATGCTTCAGTGGTAAAAGGGACTCTCCAGTACAAGCTACACTCTACTTAATCTATGCTGTGACCATCCTTTCCAGAGCAGTAAATATACTGGGGGAAGAAAATTCTAACACTCATTTGATGCCATTTTGCTTTTTGCCTTTTTTTCTATGTTCTCTGTATTCTTTGTAGTTCTGTAGCCTACTGTGTTAGTGGCTAGTTTTCCCAGTAATTTTCCATGGCCTTTTCCTAGGCAGAATGACAAAACAAATTCCAGAGCTTCAAGCCCTGGGGAATACAAGGCCCCTATCCTATCTTGGTTCTTCCTGGCTACCAAGGCCGACAAAAACTCATGGACATTTCATGGACAAAGTACAGCTAGTGCTGAGGGGGGGACTCTGTGAACACTGGCCGTGATCAGGGAAAAGCAGTTCTCATCTTTTCTCAGGCTGGTCCTGGGAAAAGCATCAGAAAAGAATGTAAACTACCCGGCACCTGGTGTTTGTGTAGATGTTACAGTGTGAGAATGTGTGGTGTTTGTACCGGGATGTTAACAAAAGGGTGTTGGTCCTTTCTTCTCCAATAAACTTACTGTATTCTTGGATTAACCAATCTGCTTTTAGACCGCGAAGCACACTACAAAAAGGTGTGCACCATTTAATAAAGTTGCTTTTTGCCACTGTCTTCTGAACAGGAGTCCATGTCGTTGTCATGCCACTCCTTGATAAACAGCGACATCGGGTGACCCCGACATGCCCTGCGCCTGATTAAATTCAGGGTTGCAGCTGTCGGAACCGGGGTGGGAGCCTGTGCCCGGCCAATCCTGGCCAGTGCCATGCCATCTGGCAGATTTAGCTGCAGCAAAACCCAGGAAACCGGGACTGCATCTTTGAGTGCAGTCTGAACAGGGGCCTGGAACCAATGCCGTTCTGAAGTTCGGCTAGAGTCAGAGCCATCTGGGAGCTGCAGACTCTTTGGACACCATGGGATGAATATCCACAGTGTCTACACATCGAACTACCATCCTCTACTCACAGAGAGAGAGGTATTGTACTTCCCCTCCCACAAGCAGCGGGATTGTGAGTTGCAAAGCTCGGAGCCTATCAGGCTAGGGTCGGAGCAACACAACATCCCCCTCTCCCGGCATAGCTGCTGGAAGGGAAAGGTCTCCCTAAATATGGGAAGCCAACTTACTACAGAGCAAGAATCAGTGTTTTCATCACGGAGTGCCATTTTACCGAGCATGGATAGCCCTGTCTCGGATGATGTCTTATGCACCTTATTGGCCTGGGTTCAAACTCATTATTTCCCTGTGGGCGTGTAGACTGAGTTCTCTCCGATCATGTGGCAGATGCTTGGAGACCATTTGTGGGATGCTATTTGGAGTGGGGACCCTACAGCTCCCCGGATGATGGACACTTGGGGGACTCTTTATAGAGGACTGCAAGGCGAGACATCAAGGGACAGTGAAATAGAGGAGGGAAGTGACGTAGATCTCGGGACAGAGCATGAGAGGGAGGACATTGATTCACAGAGCAGTGGGGGACAAGACTGCATGGTTGCACTTCACTCCGTGACTTCCTCCAGGAGCCCAGTGGGCCCAATGGTCCCCCGTGCTACTTATCCTTCGCCCAGAGACTATGTTCCTCCTACCTACCCCTCTCCGAACGATTACATCAAACCAGTGTATCCCTCGCCGGTGTGGCTGCTGATTGTGGTGGCTCAAGGGTGCACTGGGTGCACTTAGGTGGCTTAGGGTTTGCGCCCCAAGGGGAGGATGCCTCCTCTCCGCGAGCGCCTGCGTGGACCCCTCCACCACCCAATGACGGCACTACCCTCGGCCCCTCTGCTTCACCTTCTGGCACACCCCGCCTTTCCCTGTGGTGACGGTGGATGCAGCCACCCAAATTGCGGCAGCTGCTGAGCAAGTGGCAGCAGCAATGCAGGCAGCGATGGCAGTGCTGGCGGCTGCACAGATGGGGCAGTGCACGGTGGTGGTGCCTGCACCCACAGGGGGCGTGACTTTCTCTATACCTCAGCATCCATCTGTGGAGGTGACTCCACCTGCCCAGGCTGCAGTGCCGACACTTCCCTCTGTGATTACGGGGGTGGTGCCATCCCCTCCTTCGCTTCGAACATCACAGCCCACTCTACTCGCAAGGAGGGGGGCTGCGGGCAGCCCCCCCCGTCAGTGCCTTTGGCTGCCACGTCCTCCTCTGTTGGCCATGCACCGTCTCCACTGCTTCCACCATCGCCCAATGACATCACCAATACCGGGGACAACCAGCGACCTTCTCTTCAGGGCCGTGCCTCTGCGCCAGAGGGCCAACTCTGTGATGGACCTTCGGTCTCTCCCCAGAGCTATCTTTGGACACTCCTCTCGTGCTTGGTCACTGTTAGACTGAAAAATCATCGTGAATTCTGGGAGGCAGTCAAACATTGGGCTTTGCAACAAGATGACTGTGACTTGTTGGAACGGATGGGGATGCCCGGGGATGGTGTTCTCAGTGGGGGAGGGGTGGAAGAGGGTGTTCATGTGAATGCTTGTGAGTTTGACCCAAACCCTGAAGAGGGGACACAACAAATTTGTAGAAGCATGGTTCAGCCACAAGGGGAGGCTCAGGCCTTTCCTGTCTTTAAAGCTGTCCCTAATACAGGGCAACGTGATAGACATGAAGTCATAGCCTGGCGTGTTGTCCAAGATTTACAAGATAAGGTTGCACAATATGGGCTTGGTTCTACACGTTATGCAAATCATCAGAGTATTGAATTGTTAGAGCATTTGTTAGAGTATTTGTTAGCCCCATATGGCATTAAGCATATAGCCCAAGTGCTGTTTCAACCTGTTCAATTCGAAATTTTTGAAGATAACTGGAGACAAATGGCTGACAGAACAGCCATAGAGAATATGCATTGCCCTCAGGTTGATCCTAGGTTTGCCATGGGAACTGATGCTCTTATGGGTCTAAACGCCTTTGCTAATCCTGATCTTCAAGCTACCTGGGACCCTCTGGTTCTTGAAACATGTCAAAAATAGGCTTTGCAGCATTGCTGAAAATGATAGAAGCAGCTGCTCCCAAGCCAAGATATGTAAAAATAACTCAGGGTCTTCAAGCACCATTTTGACCATTTGTGGAGAATGTTGCAGCAGCTTTGGAAAAGCAGGTAGAGGATGAGAATTTAAGGCAGCTGTCATGTAAACAGCTGGCAAAAATAACGCAAATTCTGACTGTAAAAAGATCATACAGGCTTTGCCAGGAGACCTATCATTGACTGATATGATCCAGGCATGTGCGAATGTAGGTTCCATAGACCATGAGGCCTCTGCTCTAGCAGTTGCCATATGGCACCAGCAGGCAGCCTCAGGGGGTGGACAACAGAAACAGGGGGAAAATAAGGGCAAGAACAAGCAGAAACTACAGCAACAAAAGGCTGAGGCACCTACTTTTCTATGTGCCAGGTGTGTAAGACCAGGTCATTATGCAAATCAATGCAAGGCTAAAAAACATGCTAACAGTCAGTGGTTGTCAGGTCCGGGAAACGGAGAGATGAGTGCCAAGGGGTACAGTGCTCAGATACAAACAGTACCTCAGAACACAGCACCTGCACAGGATTGCTCAGCCAGTTTTCAAGCAGCATCTGTGGCTCAGCCGGGGTGGATGCACGCACTGCAGCAGCAGTCATCCTAGACTCTAGCAGTGTACATAAGATTCCCTTGGATGCCTCTGTACCTTTAGGCCAAGGGCTGAGTGCACTACTTGTGGGAAGATCTAGTGCCACTCTCCAAGGAATCTTTGTATACCCAAGGGTCATTGATTCTGACTTTACAGGTCAGATTTGTGCTCTAGTTTCTACGCCTTCCCCCCCCCCCGTCACTGTCCCAGCAGGAACTCAAATTGCTCAGCTTGTGCTTTTTCACTCATGTGTCCCCAGGACTGATCAGTGAGATCATAAAGACAGTGGCTTCAGATTCATGGGACCGCCACAAGCCTTTTGGACTATGAATATCTCGGATCAGCACCCACAGATGTTGCGTACTCTGGTTTTATCCATTGCCAGCCCTCCTCAGATTCAACTCAGAGGTTTGATTGACACAGGGGAAGATGTGGCGGTCATCTTCCTTTCTACATGACCTCCCACGTGGCCAATGGCCCCACTTGGTCAGGCCATTGAAGGGTTGGGGGTTGTAACACAGACCTTTGTAAGTCAATGGCCTGTGTTGATCAGAAATTTTGACAGGCAGACAGCCTCAGTCAGACCCTACATTACCACAGCCCCGATAAACCTTTCAGGGTGGAATGTTTTGGCAGCCTGGGGAGTGCAAATTGAAGCAAATTTTTAATTGGGACCACTGCATTGAAGGGCGAAAAATATCCTATGCTGCCTTTACGGTGGCTGGTTGATACACCTATCTGGCAAAACCAGTGGCCCCTGACGAAAGACAAATTGATCACCCTTCACCAAATGGTTCAAGAACAGTTGCAACAGGGGAGCATTGAATCTTCTACTAGCCCCTGGAATACCTCTGTCTTTGTCATAAAGAAAAAATCCGGGAAATGTAGATTGTTACGGGATGTCAGGAAAATTAATGCAGTGATGGAAAGCATGGGGGCACTGCAGCCAGGTATGTCCTCACCCACCATGGTCCCTGCTGGGTGGGACATTTTGATTATTGGTTTGAAGGATTGTTTTTTTACAATTCCTTTGTGCCCTGATGATAGGCCAAAATTTGCCTTTACTGTGCCTGTAATTAACAATGCTGAGCCTGTGCAGAGATATCAATGGAAAATTTTGCCACAGGGCTGTCACAACAGCCCAACTATTTGTCAATGGTACGTGGCTCAGGCCTTGTCTGGAGTCCGTGAGCAGTTTCCTGACGCATATTGTTATTACATGGACGACATCCTGGTGGCAGCTTCTACCCAGGATGAGTTGCTGTGGATACAGCCTGTTTGCTGCCCTACCCTGTTATGGACTGCTCGTGGCCTCAGAAAAGGTCCAGCAGCACCCTCCTTGGAAATACTTGGGGGTCAAAATTTTGGACCGAACCATTCAGCATCAAGAGGCGCACTTCGTGGATTGTATTAAAACTCTGAATGATGCCCAGAAATTGCTGGGTGTTATCGATTGGTTATGTCCTTATTTAGGGCTGACCACAGCACAATTGTCCCCGCTTTTTGACATTCTAAAGGGGGACTCTGGCCTGAATTCACCTCTGAGATTGACCCCTGAGGCACAGCAAGCGCTGGAAGACGTGCAGCAAGCCTTTTCTGCTTGTCAGGTATATCGAGGAGATCCTTCCATTGATATCAGTTTTTATCACCATTCCAGATTTACATCCTACAGGTATCATTGGCAAATGGAGTGACAAATGGTCTGATCCCTTGCACATTTTGGAATGGGTTTTTGTGCCACATCAGCCAAAAAAACCCACACCCATGGTGTTTGAATTGTTTGTCCAATTGATAATCAAATGCCATCAGCCATGTTGGCAATTGATGGCAGCTGATCCTGCAAAAATTATTCTTCCTATAGAGTGGGAGTCCTTTGAATGGAACTTTATTAATAATGCTCCTTTGCAAAGTGCATTGCAAGACGTTTTACAGCAGATTGCCTATCATCTGCCTAGCCATAAGCTATTGCAAATGGCAAAAACAACCAAGCTGTCGTTGTGACCCAAGAATAGCCGGGTGCTGGTGCAAGGTCCCACTGTCTTTACTGATGGGTCAGGCAAAACAGGAAAAGCCATCGTTACCTGAGAGGATGAATCTGGCTGGCAAGTGTTAGAAGGCCATGAATCAGGCTCGGTTCAAATGGTTGAATTGAAAGCTGTCACTATGGCAATCCAAAGATTTTCTCAGGTACCTTTGAATTTGGTCACTGATTCTGCTTATGTTGCAGACATAACTCTGCGTTTGGATTGCTCTCTCCTGAAGGAAGTCAACAGCACAGCTTTGTTTCAGCTGTTGAAAACCTTGTGGTATGCAATTCAGACCCAATTTCATTCATACTATATTCCGGACATATGGAGCCACACAAATTTGCCAGGTTTCTTAGCAGAGGGTAATGCCAAGGCTGATAGGTTAGCTAACCCGGTGTGGGTTGCACCTCAGCATGACAAAATTGCACAAGCCAGAGCGTCACATGACTTTTTCCATCAGAGTGCACATACTATGCAAAAACAATTTCAGTTAACGGTAACTGAGGCTCGTGACATTGTCAGTTCTTGTGCTGACTGTCATGGACTTGCTGCACCTTTACCAGCAGGGGTGAACCCCAGAGGCCTGAAGACCCTCCAGCTTTGGCAAACAGATGTTACTCACATTGCTGAATTTGGCAGACTTAAGTATATGCACGTGTCTATTGACACCTTCTCTTCCGCCATGTGGGCATCTGCTCATACGGGAGAAAAGGGTCGTGATGTGATTGCCCATTGGAGGATGGCTTTTGGGATTTTGGACATTCCTTCTGCTGTGAAAACTGACAATGGCCCTGCTTACGTCTCACAAAAGATGCGGTATGTTTTGCTCTTGTGAGGAGTCTGGCACAACTTTGGCCCTCCACATTCTTCAGCAAGCCAAGCCATTGTTGAACACGCTCATGGTACTCTAAAGCATGTTTTGGACAAACAGAAAAGGGGAATGTCTGGGGAAACTCCACACAGTCAATTGGAAAAGGCTCTATACATGGTTAATCACCTTACAGTGCCATCAAATTCAAACAACCCTGTCATTGTAAATCACTTTGCCTTGTTACAGGGTTCGGATGAGATGTGCATACCCCGGGCGAAGGTTTGGATACATGACCTGACCACAAATAAGTGTGAGGGCCTGCATGAGCTTATCTTTTGGGGCCATGGGTATGCATGTGTTTCCACAGGTACTGGAGTACAATGGATACCTGCAAGATGTGTCCACCCTGACCTGTGACACCAGAGACAGAATATGGCCAATGCACAACCTTCAAATGATGATAAAAATGCCAATCACCAATCAGATGGACCCTCTATGAGTAGAGACTGAACATTCATTTCCTTTTGTTTGAAAGTCAGCTGTTGACAAGTTGGACTGCTGGTTTCTTTGATCAGATTAACGATGTTTTGTCATTGTATTAAGATTAGTAATAGGGATTTTATAATTAGTAGTTCACTTCCTGCAGAAAGGAACAACATGATTTGGAAATTTCCCTGATCACCCCAAGACATCCTCAAACCTCCTGAACAGTGTTTGTTCTCCTTTTGCAAGGGGCCCCGCAGAGGACGGCAGACACTTCTTTTTTTAACTAAAAAGGGGGACTTGTGGACACTGGCCATGATCAGGGTAAAGCAGTTCTCAGCTTTTCTCAGGCTGGTACTGGGAGAAGCATCAGAAAAGACTGTAAACTACCTGGTGTTTGTGTAGATGTTACAGTGTGAGAATGTGTGATGTTTGTAATGGGATGTTTACAAAAGTGTGTTGGTCCTTCTTCTCCAATAAACTTACTGTATTCTTAGATTAACCAATCTGCTTTTAGACCTCAAAGCACACTATAAAAGTGCACGCCATTTAATAAAGTTGCTTTTTTCCACTGCCTTCTGAACAGGAGTCCCTGTCATTGTCGTGCCACTCCTTGATAAAACAGTGACAGGATTCCAGAGAAGGGGCTTGATCTGGGGGGGAATTTTATCACCACTTGTCCTCCTAATTGGTGCTTTTTGTCAGTTATGCTAATTTCCTAAACCTATAAAAACTGTATTCATCCAGTGTGGGTGGGCTTTTTTGGACATCTTTTCATAACTGCCCCTGAAGGCCTTCAATAAAGATCCACTTTTACATTGCCTCCCATACTAATATTATCTCAAGATTCATTTCTAGGTTGAAAAAGGCAACACATGAGACAATTCTAGAGCAACTATTATTATTTAAGGGAAAAAAACTATATTAATTTACTTTTAATCCTAATTCTCATACACACAATCACGTATATATTTAAATATGTCCACACATAGATGTAAACTTTGTTTTCAATAGCTATACAGCCTGAATTGTTGGAGTAACTGGAATCTTTTATTGTGTTTACTAATGGATTTCTCCTGGCACCAGTCTCTAAAGTTTAAGAGTTGCTCTACACCTCTTATCAGTCAAGAAAACTCAAAGCCAAGCTCCAGGGTGACTCAGCAAGGCTGGAGAGGAATAGAGTTCAAACATGATTTACAGTGGGCCAAGAAAGGCTTGATTTAAGCAGGGGACAATTTGGCTCACAATCTTGGGTAAATAAGGAAAAGTGAAAATGAATATGAAACAAATAACCTCATTATTATTATAGAAGGGGCCTTGTTCAACTGAGATACCACTGTACCAGGTTTTGAAGAAATACAGCTCAAGTGACTTGGAGGAGCTGAAAATTAGAAGTAGCAATTTATTTCTAATGCCCAGCTACTAAGTGTAACTACTGTAACACCCAGATGGTATGTACACAGGATCAGAGACAACACCACTACTGCCATCGAAACCTGAGCAATGGCAATATCGACATGCTGCTGTTCAGCCACCAATCATTTCTGGAATCGTTGTACCTGTCCACGGGGCCAGTGACTCAGTCTTCTGGCAATCAATTGTTAATGAATTGCTAATAACGGTATGAGGACTGACCTAAGCCCAAGAACTTCCATGTAATCCTACAGACATTTTAAACAAAACCCCAAACAAACAAGCAAACCCCCAACAAGACAAATGGATAATTCACTCTCCCAGAAAACTCATCTAAAAGCCTTCTTCATCATCACCTGAAGACACTGGAAAAGAAAAAAAAACCTAAATGCACACCTAGAAGCATTTCACTTGGACCTGAGATTGTGTCTATTAATGACAGAACACACAAAGGCAAAGCCTTCAAATCCACTTATGTCCTGACATTCCAACTCTTTTGATCCCTCCCTTATTCATTCGGTTTCTTTTTATGATATTGATGTCTCTGGAAAGATCATAGAATCATTAAGGTTGGCAAAGATCTCTAAGATCATTGTGTCCAACAGTTAACCCAGCACTGCCAAGTCCATCAACAAACCATGTCCTCCAAGTGCCACATCTACTGTCTCTCCTCAGCCTCATTTTCTCCAGACTAAAGATGGCTAGACTGCCACTGCTGGTGATCCCATCTTGATTTTTGTTGGAAAGGAAGAAACAAGAAAATCCTATAAATATGACTACTTAGCCAAAGATGCTAAAAATGCAGAAACTAGAAGAGACATTTAAATGAAAGCAGTGTTTGTTTGAATGTTTGCAGAACAGCTTTGGCTGACCAAAGGTCTTTCTCTCTTTGTTAGCAATGTAATTTACAAGCAGACGTACCAAAACCAGAACAGACCCTTCTTCCCTGGCCTAACATGAAGGGTGCCCCGATAAGATTTAGATTAGAAAGTAGTAAAACATGGTACTGTAGTGATTCCTATAAGATGTATGTAAATGTAGAAATTTTGTATTTGATACTAGATTGGTTAATGAGAAAGTAGAATATTCAGCATAGAAAGAGATATAAGTCATTATAAAAGGAGAGCTTGCTCTCTTGCTCTTCCTTTTGTGCTGCTCTTCTTCTTTTGTTCCCCCTTTTGCTCTCTTACTTCTCCTCTCTTCTCTCTTTCTTGCTCTTTGTTCTCTAGCCTGCTCTGAGCTAACTCTGAGCTGGGCTCGTTCACCCACACCTTATGAAATAAACTCCAAAACTTAACCTCAGACATCTCGCCTGAGTACTGTCCTGACCGTTCTGGCACATAACTGCTACCACAGATTTTTACTTTTTTTCTTTTATATATTCTTTGTTTCTTTGCACATATATTTATAGCTTTGTAGTCTATTATTGTAACTTAGTTTCAGTATTTTCCTAGGCAGAAAGACAAAACAAATTTCAGGACCTCTATGCTATCTTGGTTCTCCTTAGAAACCAAGGTTAAGACCAGCTCTTTGAGACGTAGTTTTTAAAAACAGCACCTAGTCCTCATCTGAAGGGGGAGGATTTAGAAGGTGCTAGAGCTGGAGGCATTACTTCACCACGTGTGCTTCTAATTAGGGGCTCTTGTCAGATATGCTAATTTGTAAAATGAATAAAAATTGTACATGCGTCATGCGGGGTGTGCATCTTTGGTCTTTTCCACCTGATGGATTGTGCACCTAAGGATCCTTATAAAAAGGTACCCCTTTTTATCACCTTAACTGTGTCTGGATCATATTTCTAGGACCAGAGAAAAAGGAATTGTAATAGGTATATAGCCAGTTTGTTAATCAAATCTCAACTATCAGCACCTGGCCAAGGCTTGGCAGGGGAGGGAGGGGAAAGCCGCCAGCCGCCTGAATCAACAAAGGGACTTTGAGCAAGATAAAACATCATGCATCCTGTCTGCAGAAAATGTAAAAGTTTTTTTTGTGTATTCACATAAGCCAGCAGGGAGTAAAACAAAAGATTAAGAGAGAATTATGCCCCCCTCCCCACGACCACCAGAAGACAGGAAGACTACCCTTAACAAGAAGAGTCACAGATACCAGGAGAAGAAGAGTATAAAAACTGAAGACTGAACTGGGGAGGCAGTGTGTGCCTTTTAGTGGGAACAGGAGATTCCCGGGCTGCCCCAGCGCTGTTTTGCTTATTGCCGCTTGCATAATAAAATAATTTTCTTAATTGGCTTGACTCTGTCAGATTTAATTAGACAGCTAACTTATAACAAATATGGTGCCGTGACTCGGATAATGGAAATTTGGCCTGAGACCCTTGACAGGAGAGGCGCCCCGCTGGATAAGCGGCTCTTGTCAAGGTGTTTCTACGCTGAACCCTTTACCGACGAACTTTAAATTTGGCAATAAGCAAATAAAACCGGTAACCCCATAATCTTTGTGCACAAAGTCCACATGAAGACGCAGGAAGCGTGAGTATAAGACAGTTATCCGTTCGGTTGGGGTTGGGTTATCCCAAAGCATACCTGTGTGAGATGCCCGGGAAGGGTGAAGTGAGTGCAGAACCTTCAATAGTGCAGTTCCCACATCCCGTGAGGGATTGGGCCATGAACAAGGGGAAGTGTGTGTGTGTGTGAAAGAAGGCACTTTGGAAGATGGGACAGAAGAAAAGCAAGCCCTCTGATCCCATGGGTGGTTCTGAGGCTAAGATTAGGCTCCCACAGATACCACCAGACAGTCCGTTAGGGCTAATGATAAAATCTTGGAATGAATACCCTTCTAGGCAGGGTAAAAGTAAAGTAAAAAAGATGCATTAATGTATAGAAGTATGGAGTGGGAAACAAATCAGGGGTGACCACCTCTATTGGCCAGTTTTTGGGGCCTTTGAGGATTGGATATGTCAGGCCCTAAATATATATATAAATTTGAAAGAACCATTCTGTCCAGAAGAAAGCAAATTTGCTTCTTTGTGGATAGGATCAGAAACTAGAGCCCTTTTATTCCCACTCAAAGAAAAGATGGGAGAGAAAAAAGAAGAAGGCTAGAAATGAGGATGAGATACCCACTTCTCCTCCTCCATATATACCTCCACCACCTGCCCCACTCCCATCTACCCCACAACATTCAGAGAGTTCCGATTCTTCCCCGGATTCCCCAGAACAGAACCAGAGGGTCACCAGAAGCCAGACAAGGAGACAAGAATCAGAGAATAATTTGTATCCCCTCAGGGAAATAGCCATGGGAGGGCAACAACCAGGAATGGGATATGTCTCTGTCCCCTTGAACTCAGGAGATGTGAGGGAATTTAAAAAGGAAATGGGGAATTTATTAGAAGATCCATTGGGGGTGGTCGAACGGGTGGACCAATTCCTAGGACCTAACATATATACCTGGGATGAATTACAGGCCATACTGGGAATTTTATTTACTGCAGAGGAAAGGGACATGATTCAGAGGGCAGGTATGAGGATTTGGGACCAACAACACCAACAGGGACCTGCTGCGGATATCAAATGGCCTCTGCAGAGACCCCCCTGGAATAACCAGAACACAGTTGACAGGGGTCATATGCAGGATTTAAGAACTATTATTATTATTCAAGGGATAAGGGAGTCTGTCCCTAGAGGGCAAAATATTAATAAGGCCTTTAATGAACATCAAAGAAAAGATGAAACTCCCACAGATTGGTTGGAGAGGCTTAGGAAGAATTTACAACTTTATTCAGATTTAGACCCAGTTACTCAGGTGGGCCAGGCCTTGCTTAAAACCCAGTTCATCGCTAAATCTTGGACAGACATTAAGCGATAACTGGAAAAGATAGAGGATTGGCAGGATCGAGGATTAGATGAATTATTGAGGGAAGCTCAGAAAGTGTATGTTCGGAGAGAGGATGAGTCACATAAGAAGCAAGCTAAGATGTTGGTTGCGGCTATCAGAGAAGGACAAAGAGGGCCCCCTACTGGGAAAAGAACTGACTCTTGTTCCCCAAAATATGAACCTCGAAGAGGTTTGAGAGAAAGGCAGGGGACCTTAGTTTCTTATTTCTGTGGAAATAAAGGACATATGAAAAAGGATTGTAGAAGGAGATTGTTGGAGGAGAAGATGTTCAAGGAAGACTAGGGGTGTCAGGGGCTCTGTTTGCTGGGGATCTGAGAAAGAACAGAGCCCTTGATAAAACTAAAAATAGGTCCTCAGCAGCAGGAAATTGAGTTTCTAGTGAACTCAGGAGCAGAAAGATCTACTGTTCAGAAATTACCCCAAGGTTGTGAAATATCCCCTGAAACTATTCAGGTCATTGGGGCAAAGGGAGAACCCTTTGGGGTCCCAGTAATCAAAGATGTAATAATTGAAACCCCCACTAAATTTGGAATAGGATCTTTATTATTGCTGCCCGAGGCTGATTATAACTTATTGGGAAGAGATTTAATGATATAATTAGGAATTAGTTTAGAAGCAAAAAGTGATGCACTAGAGGTGAAGTTGTGTCCCTTGAGAGCAGTGGATGAAAAGAAAATTAACCCTGAAGTGTGGTATACATCAGACTCAATAGGTAAGTTGAACATTGAGCCTTTTATGGTAACTATTAGAAACCCAGAAATACCCATTAGGATAAAGCAATATCCACTACCTTTGGAAGGGAGACAAGGCTTAAAGCCTGAAATCCAGAGGCTACTCTATAAAGGACTACTTGAGACCTGTATGTCCCCTTTTAATACTCCCGTCTTGCCAGTAAGGAAACCAGATGGGGCTTACAGATTAGTACATGATTTGCGAGAAATTAACAAAAGGACTGTAGCCCACTTCCCAGTGGTATCAAATCCATACACCCTTTTGAGCCAACTGGGCCCTGACAATCAGTGGTACAGTGTAATAGATTTAAAGGATGCCTTTTGGGCATGTCCCCTTAAGGAAGAATGTAGGGATTATTTTGCTTTTGAATGGGAAGATCCAGATACACATTGAAAACAACAACTGTGCTGGGATGTTCTGCCACAGGGCTTTACAGAGTCTCCCAATTTATTTGGACAGGCCCTTGAACAAATCTTGAGAAAATATGAATTGGCTGAAGAAATAACCTTGGTTCAATATGTAGATGATTTATTAGTGGCAGGTAAATACGAAGAAAAAGTGAGACAAGAAAGCATTAAACTGTTAAATTTTTTGAGTTTACAGGGATTAAAAGTATCCAAATCAAAGTTACAATTTGTAGAAAAAGAAGTAAAATATTTAGGGCACAGACTAAGTAGAGGAACTAAGAAATTAGATCCTAAAAGAGTTACCGGTATATTATCACTGTCAGTCCCTAAAAACAAGAGGCAGGTCAGGCAGTTGCTAGGCCTTCTGGGATACTGTAGACAATGGATTGAAGACTATAGTAAGAAGGTACAATTTCTTTATAACAAAGTGTCCAAAGACAGCCTATTAAAATGGTCAAAAGAAGATGATGAGCAATTAGAAATCTTAAAAACTGATCTGGTAAATGCTCATGTTCTAAGTTTACCAGATGTTAAAAAAACCTTTTTTCCTCTTTATTAATGTTGAAGAGGGAACAGCATTCGGGGTATTAGCACAGGAATGGGCAGGAAAAAGGAAGCCTATAGGATTTCTCTCAAAACTCTTAGATCCTGTAAGTAAAGGCTGGCCTACATGCCTACAAGCTATAGTGGCTGCAGCTCTTTTGGTAAAAGAGGCACACAAGATCACTTTTGGAGGAGAGATAAAGGTATTATCACCCCACAACATTAGAGGAATCTTGCAACAAAAAGCTGACAAATGGATTACAGATGCGAGACTTTTAAAGTATGAGGGTATTCTAATATCCTCGCCTAAACTAGAATTTGAGGTTACTAACTTACAATATCCAGCATAGTTTTTGTATGGGGAACCAAAAGAAAAAATAACTCATGATTGTTTGCATAATATTGAAGAGCAAACAAAAGTAAGACCAGATTTAGAAGAAGAGGAGCTGGATGGAGGAGAAAAGCTTTTTGTTGATGGTTCTTCCTGGGTAGTGGAAGGGAAAAGGAAATCAGGATATGCAATAGTTAATGGAAAGACATTTAAAGTCATAGAATCAGGACCATTGAACCCCAGCTGGTCAGCCCAAGCATGCGAACTATATGCAGTCTTAAGAGCTTTGCAAATGCTAAAAGGAAAAACTGTAACAATCTACACAGATTCTAAATATGCATTTGGTGTAGTGCACACATTTGGTAAAATCTGGGAAGAAAGGGGTCTAATAAATTCCCAAGGAAAAGGACTGATTCATCAAGAACTAATAATTAGAATTCTACAAGCTTTACGGGGACTGGTAGGGATAGATGTGGTGCATTTAAAGGGGCACCAAAGGGGATTAACCCCTTTGGTGAGGGGAAATAATTTAGCAGACCAAGAAGCAAAAATAGCTGCCCTATTGGTATTTAGAGAAAAAGAAAACTGGGATCCTTGGGAAGGGGCCAGGAAAAAGTGCACCACATGTGGAGAAGATTTATTTAAACTCCCTTGTTATGACTGTTGGAAAGAACTTGGAAGTGATGCACTATACTGTAGCTGCAACAACCCCAAATACAAATATTGTTGTACACATGGAGAAAAACATTATCTTTTTAGCTTTACTGTACAAGAAAAAGACAAATTGGCACAAATGGGGGCAGAAGAAATTGAGACAGGAAAATGGGAACTCCCAGATGGTCGAGAGGTTGTTCCAAAGACCATGGCTATAAGAATTATGCATAAATACCATGAAAGCACCCATTGGGCAGTTCAAGCGTTAATAGATCAATTTGCCATAAAACGTGTGCATTGGAGGGTATAATATAGCAAAGAGAATAGTGAATGAATGTTTGATTTGCCAGAAAGTAAATAAGCACCAATTGAGAGAGAGACCCCTTGGAGGAAGAGAATTGGCTCACCGACCATTTGCCAAAATTCAATTAGATTTTACTGAACTACCTAAAGTATAAGTACTTGCTGGTAATAGTAGATCATTTAATTCACTTTGTAGAGGCATTCCCAACCGCTAGAGCCACTGCCCAGACTGCAGTAAAGCTACTGCTTGAGAATATTATACCCAGATATGGCTCTATAGAAACAATAGACTCCGATAGGGGACCACACTTTGCTTCAAAGATTATAAAGGAAGTTTTTGCTGTTTTAGGAACCAGATGGGAGTATCATACCCCCTGGCATCCACAAAGCTCAGGAAAAGTAGAGAGGGTGAATTGGGAGATACAGAAACAACTGACTAAATTAACATTGGAAACCAAGATGTCCTGGGAAAAGTGTCTCCCCTTAGCCCTGTTAAACATTAGGACACAACCTCGCACTGATTTAGGAATTTCTCCTTTTGAAATGTTGTATGGGATGCCTTATGATTTAGAGATTCCTCGAGATCATCCCCGGGTTGAAAACTTGCAATTTAAACAATATTTAACCCAGCTCATGACTAGGACAAAACAATTGCAAGATAAAGGCCTAGTGGTGAAAAGGCCTCCATTAGATATTGCAATACACAATATACAACCTGGAGATAAAGTTTTAATTAGATCATGGAAAGAATCCTCATTAACCCCTCACTGGGAAGGGCCTTATCTTGTTTTACTCACTACAGAAACTACTATTCAGACTGCAGAACGAGGACGGACTCATGCTAGCCGAATAAAGGGACCAATCTCTGAAGAACAGTGGGAGAGCTTTGGAAATCCAGAGACTTTGAAGCTCAAGTTGCGTAAGAAAAAGGATTAATGAGCTGGATTAAGACTATATTTTGCCCAAGAGAAGACTGTATTTGTTATCCATTTGTTTGTGTAAAATGTAACTTGTGTAAAGAAAGCTGGTAGGAACATTGTAGTTACGGATATACTCCACCCAATCATTGCCGACAATGTTATCAAAGAGAAAGAGAACTGACTGAACAAGCCTTGAGATTATTAGTGGCCGCTGGGCGAGTAATCCCGTGGACCTGGCCCTGGTGGGATATTTTTGCACTCGGCATTGATCCGGAAAAGGGTTGTGTACATCCAAACGAACCCCGAAAATCAAACCCAGAGATTTTACAGATAATTTGCAGAACCACAGTGCCTAAAATTCCCAGTATAACACCTCAAATAAAAGCTAAGAGCTGGGATGCCTATAAGGAGCGAAATAAATGAAAAGAGCACTCTACTGAAGAATCTGTTTGCTGCCGAGAAGATGGTACACCTTGCTGCACTAGGCAAAAGTGTAGGAGAAGGAGGCAGAGATGTAAAGAAGTGGAGGCTGGAAAAGAAATGCTCAAGGGAGCTGTATAACAATAAGCAGCGTTACTCGCCCGTGAGGCCCCAGGCTTTAGTACTTGAGGTGAGAATGAAAGGCACAAGAGGCACAACCAAATTACATAAGTTAGAAAAGAAAGTTTTCATTAGAAACAAAACCCCATCAGCTCTCTCCAGTATTGGGTATTTATTTGTTTAAATTTGTGTAAATTTGGTACAAGCAGAGGATAACCTCCACCAACCACTTAAGTGGTCCTTAATTCGGTGGGAGGATCAAAGTACAATTCAAAGCATTATTACGCCTGGAGCACCCAGCTTTACACCTGCTTTGTGTCAAATAGTGCCTATGGAGTTCTGCTTAAACCAAAAAGGATTTTATTTTTGCCCAAGCTCTAACCCTGGGCAGGGATATTGTAATAGCCCTGGACAATATTATTGTGCATATTGGGGTTGTGAAACTATTGCATCACACTGGGATCCAGGAGCAGGACCTGATAAATTCCTTAAAATAGGATAGGGGCCAAGTGGATGCACTCCCCCTAAGAAAGATCCTAGCGGCGGTATGGTTTTGGCTTCCCGTGGGGGAATAAGACCTCAACCTTCCTATGGAAACTGCCAATTTATATATGTAAACGTATCTCAACCAACAGATCCTGGTTGGATAACTGGGAAAACATGGGGTATGAGATACTGGGAGCCAGGAACTGATAGAGGAGGATTGATGTTGATTAAAAAGGAAGTGGCAGTGCCTGAGCCTCAAGCAGTGGGACCTAATCCAGTAGTAAATGTTCCAAACGATTCATTCAAAAAAATAGAACACCAAAGTACTACTGAACCCTTTCCCTCAAAACATCACAGACCTATCCAATTTCGAGTCAGAGCCAAAGGTTAATCCTTTATGGAAACTCCTAGATACCACCTATCAAGTACTAAATTCAACTAATCTGAATGTAACACAGCATTGCTGGTTATGTTATGATATTAAACCTCCTTTTTAGGAAACAACAGGTATATACTCTAAAGCGAAAAGAATAAATGGTTCAAACCCAGCTCAATGCTTATGGGACTCTGAGGGTAGGAAACAAGGGATAACGATGCAACATGTATCAGGAAAAGGGAGGTGTGTCAGAAAAGTACCTCCAGAAAAAGATCATTTGTGTCAAGTAAAAACTTCCCTAAAAGGAAAGTTGTCTGCTGATTGGCTAGTACCCACCAACAATGCAAAATGGATTTGCTCTGAAACAGGGATTACTCCATGCTTATCTATTAAATTGTTTGATGAAAGCAGCGAGTATTGCATACAGGTAATGATTCTTCCCCGAATCATATACCATCCTGAGGAATTTGTGTATAATTACCAAAGTACTCAAAGTCATCATTTACAAAAACGGGAACCATTTACTCTTACTGCTTTAACTGTAGCCACCCTAATAGCCGTAGGAGCTGCAGGTGCAGGAACAGGAATAACATCACTAGTTCAACAAAATCAAAAGTTCCAATCACTTAGAATAGCTGTAGATGAGGACTTAGTCCGAATTGAAAAATCAATTAGTGCATTAGAAAAATCACTAAGGTCGTTATCGGAAGTGGTACTGCAAAACCGAAGAGGGTTAGATCTCATGTTTCTACAACAAGGTGGAGTATGTGCTGCGCTGGGAGAACAATGTTGCGTATATGCGGACCACACTGGAGTTGTAAGAAATACTATGACCAAACTCTGTGAGGGCCTAGAAAAACAAAAACAAGAACGAGAAATGAAACAAAACTGGTATGAATCTTGGTTTAACCATTCTCCTTGGCTTACCACCTTGTTGTCTACTCTTGCAGGACCTTTAATTTTAGTTATTTTAGTGCTAACCTTTGGACCATGTATATTTAATAAAGTCATTGCAATAGTGAAGAGTAGACTAGAAGCTGCACATTTAATGCTAATTAGAGCCCGATATGAGCCTATAAAAGATGAAGAATTAGATGTAAGCTATGTTGAGCTCCAAAGATTTGATAAACAAAATGAGAAAAAGAAGAGGATAATGATGTAATAGGTATATACTCAGTTTGTTAATCAAATCTTAACCAACTGTGTACACCTGTCCAAGGCTTTGCAGGGGAAGGAGGGGGAGCCGTCAGCCGCCTGAATCAACAAAGGTATCTTGGAGCAAGATAAAACATCATGCATCCTGTCTGCAGACAGTGTAGAAGTTTTTTTGTGTATTCGTATAAGCCAGCGAGAAGATTAAGAGAGGAGGATTATGCCCCCCTCCCCATGACCACCAGAAGACAGGAAGACGGCCCTTAACAGGATGAATCACAGATACCAGGAGAAGAAGAGTATAAAAACTGAAGACTGAACTGGGGAGGTGGTGTGTGCCTTTTGGAGGGAACAGGAGATTCCCGGGCCGCCCCAGCGCTGTTTTGCTTATTGCCGCTTGCATAATAAAATAATTTTCTTAATTGGCTTGACTCTGTCAGATTGAATTAGACAGCTAACTTATAACAATTAGAAGTAAAATAAGTCCTTAAAAATGCCTTTCTCCCCCCCCCCTCCCCCCCCCAGCCCTTCCCTCCTTCTCACCAATATTGCAGGGAGTGAGGATTTTCTTGGTCAGTTCATCACCTGTGGTTTCTTTTGCTGCTCACAGAGAAAAGCCATTCCCGTGCTGCACTATGGGGTCCCTCCCACGGCAGACAATTATTGGCAAACTTCTTCTATATGGGTCCATCTCAAGAGCAGCAGTTTCCTTCGACCTTCTACAATGGGAATCTCTCCCACAGGAAACAGTCCTCGCAAAACTGTTGCAGTGTGGGTCACTCTTCCATGGGGTGCAGTCCTCCAAGGACAGGCTGCTTGAGCCTGGGAACAGGTCCTCTCTCTCCACAGGTCTCCCACAGGATCACCGCTGTCGCCTCCGCTTAGCATGTTTTCCTTCTAACCTTCTAATGTTTTTAAATTCCTGGAGTCAATTCCCCCCCCCCCCCCCCCCCACACACACACGTCTCTGTAAACAGCATTTGTTTACATTCCTTTCTAAAGGAAGTGAGAATTGATAGACTTTTGTATCGACCAGTGTGATTAGAGAAGTGGCAACCTTCTTTTCCAATAACTGTTCACTTTCTGCAATGCTATATAAGTTAAAGTGTCATAATAAACTTCCCTTCTTCCTCTCTCCTCTTTGAGAAGAGCTGTCTGCGTGTGATTTATCTTGTGTCGTATCTCGACACACAGCCTCTTCCCAGGCATCCACATGCTCCAGTGCAGGCTCCTCCCCTGCGGGCTGTGGCTGGATCTCTGCATCTCCTGTGGATCCTCCATGGGCTGCAGGAGGATAGCCTGCTTCACCATGGTCATTGTTGTATTGTACTACATTATGTATTTGCACTGGGTGTTGGTTAAATTGCACTGAATTATTATTTTTGCACTAAGGAATTTGTATCACATTTGGTTTGCTCTATCACCCCCCCAAGGCCCTGTAATATTTTGGTTTCCCCTGGGTTGACTCCTTCCTTCGCCCCTCCCATCACTGGTTTTCATTGCCTCCAGCTCTTTCCTCCGCCCCCCCTCCCTCCCCTGGTCCTTTGAAAAAGACCTCTTGCACGTGGCTCTTTCTTTCTCCTCACCCTGCCTGGACAATAAAACCTGTGGGACTCATCATCCCGGGAAGAAAGGGCGTCTCTTGTCTTTTGCTTTTGTCCTTGTCGGTGTTCGCCAGGGTTTAGAGCTAGCCAAATAGTCTCCCCAAAAAGACGAACACCCTCAGCTGGTGCCCATCCTGGGGCCTCCCACTCAAGGTCTGAGACCCTACGCAGCAGCTGGAAAACCATGTGTGGATTTTACAAGCTTTTTGGACAGCCAGCTTCCTCGGAGTTCCCCTGCTATATTTGTACAGGGGTACTCACGAGGGTGGAATAGGTAAACTCATCCTCGAACCAGATGGGTCTCTGCTGGACAAAGGACTTCTTTTGCAACGGTTCCAGCCAGACGGAGTCCCAGGAGGGGTAAGTACCCCCACAGGGTTAGTGGGGACCCCAAAGGGACCTCCAGTTGTGGTTGGGTTTCTGGAGTGCAGAAGCCTCTGGCGTTAGGGAAGGGTGCAGAGCACGAGGTTTTTGCCTCCTGTCTCATGCTTGGGGGGAGGGAAAAGCTGCAGTCTTCCCTAGAGTTGGCTGTGGACATTTTATACTTTGTTGCAAAGAAGGTAGATTCAGTTGTGCAGTTTGCAGTTATGGGCTCAAGGCTTTCTGCACAACAGAGGGGCATGTAGAAGAAATTTTGTTAGAAAAGGGACATTTTCTGCACAAGCCATGATGTGAAGAAGTACTACATGTATAGAAAGGAATTTCTAACTTGTCCTTGATGCTGATAAGGAGAAAATAATTGGCTAGGGCAAATTAGAAAGAGACTGTAGAATAAGATATGTTAACCCTAACAAAGGAATAGTTTGTTTTAGCATTTTAACCACGCAAATTGTATACATCCACCTGGTATCCGCATGCAAAAAGCTCTGTAACCTATCATAAAGCATCTAGAGTCGCCTGAACCCTGCTTTTGTCTATATAATGTGTGAAATTCGTGTAATAAACGAGCAATGATTGTATCTCTATGAGAAGTGTATCATTGACTCTGAGCTCTCCCCTTCAATTGGTGCCCGAACGTGGGACATCTAGTGGCGACTCAGAAGATTGCCACAGCGGTGAGACATGGAAAGCGGTCGATCAGGAGTCGGGGGGAGAAGCTGGTGACAGAGGAGCTCAGCCGGAAAACTGAGGAGCCAAGAAAGCATCAGGTTGAGGTAGGAGGGTCACACCCTTCCCTGTCACAAACGGCAAGCATGGAAATAGATTGTGCTGCCGGGAAAAAGTTACTTCTCAGTATCCTTGCTAAGCGAGGGGAGGGAGTAAAAGAAAAAGACTTTAACAAACTTTCGTTGTGGGAACGTAATAATAGCTTTATAAAAGCCCCCCCTTCTCTCTTTTCTGAAGCTGAGTGGCGAGAGGTGGGGAATGCGCTTTGGGATCAAGCTATATTTGGGAAGGAAAAAGAGATCATCTGTCTTGGTTCAACTTGGAAAGTGGCAATAAAAACTTTGAAAGATATGAAAGCTGAATCCAAAGTAGCAGCCGCGACAGTGCAGGCAATTGCTGCCCCGCCTGAGATAAATCCACCGCCATCCCCCCCCTCACAGACAAGCCGTGTCGGGGCATTTTTCGGAGTTGGACATGTCCAACCCGTGAAAGGAACAGCTGTAAAGCCTGCAGCTTCTGTGGGAGAATTGGAGAACTGTTGCAGCAACAAAGCAGCACAACTGCGTCTAGCAGAGCTGCCAGCATGGTAAATCCACTGAATCTCCCAGATCCCCCGCACACACTCGGGCTGCCGGATCTGGACGGTAGCCTTCTCCAGCCCGGGCACCATCCGGCTCCGCACCGCCGAGAAGCGGCGCTGCCAAGGCGAACGGCAACCCCTCGAACCCGGCCGAGGGCCCAAGGACAGCTGTCCCACCGGAGCCTCCCGGCACCTCCCGAGCCACAGCGGGAGCGGGTCTGGGGCGACCCAGCCTGCCCGCCCCCTCTCCACCGCTTCCCACTTCCAGCAAGCCTTCCCTCACTCTCCCTCCCCCTCTGCCGCTCCCAGCCGATCGCCCTGCCAAGGCGGTGACCTCCGGCGCTGCTTTGCCGCTCCCTCCCCCCTCAGGCTGACAAACCCGCCAAGCCTCAGGCAGGCGCTTCGTGCCCCCTCTGCTGCCCCCCAAGTCTCCCCACTTGCTGTCACAATTCTATAAGCCAAGCAACATCCAGTCGCTGCTGCTTCCACCCAAACCTTGTCTGGGTGAAAATTTTGTGAACCTGCCTCTCTGCAGAGGTGAATCTCTGCAAATCTGGAGCTGCTTTGGGGTGCCCCTGCAGATGGGCAGTGAAAGCTGCTGGCAGGGGGATGCTGTGTTGACTGGAACAAAGCCAAGGTTCCAATGTGCTGTTTTTTGTTGTTTAACAAGATGCATCACTTCCATCACCACTGCATCAGGGACAGGAGGAGCAGGGCAGAGAGGAGCTGGTGGTGGCCCCCCGTGCAGGGACCCACCACTGGCTGTGGCCCCCTGGGAAGCAAAAATCTTCCAGCTGTGGAGGGGCTCGCTGTCAGCGACCCCGCCTTCTGTGCCCCTCCCTCCCACCCCCCGAGGGGGGCTGTGCCAGCTCCCCGCTGCCCGCGGAGCTCTTGGGGCTCCCTCTGGGCGTGCTCCCTGCCACCCACCCCCGGCCCCCCTCAGCCTGCAGCTGTGGTGCAGATGCCGGGAAGGGAAAGGGGGAGTGATCAGCTGTGAAGGCTTGAACGGGCTGAAAAAAGATCCTAGCCTCACTCTCTCAGCACAGCTGGAATTGAACACAGCAAGCCTTGAGATCCTGACCCATCTCCAGCACAACTGCAATGCATCACCTGACTGCCTTGCCCTGGCTGTGGCCTGTGTGAATTTTTTTTCCTAACCAGATGAAACTTCCAAAGCATGAATCTTGCCCAGTGAGAGGGAGAAGAAACCCAGCTGAGGCACGAGAACCAGTGCTGGGAAGCTGGTCACACCTCCACAGCCACCAGCAAGATCCCCAACAACTGAACTTACAAGCAAGTCTGGAGTCTCAGCCTAGACTTCAGCTCATGACCCCCACACACCACTTGAAAATGGAAATCCATTCTGTGGAAGATTTCCCCCCACCTGATGAATCTAAATGATGCCCAGAAACTAGTTGGTGATTTGCAGTGAATCAGGAACAGCATGTTCCCAATCGAAAATTTACCTTTAGGTATTCTTGTTTGCAACACACATCAGTCACTTTTTGTTTTTATTTGCCAGTGGACTGCTTGGCAAAGAGAAAAAGGGGGAGAAGATCCCTTGGATAATGATGCCAAGCAGGACCACTTGAACAACAAAGCTAAGCAGAGCAAGCAGATTCAATCAGACTTTGTTTTGTTAGAATGGATTTTTACTCCACATGTGCCTCCAGTGAGCATCTGGCAAAGAACTGACACAATAGCTTACTTAAGGAACCCGACAATATCAGCATACCTGTGAAAAAAGAAGCTTTGATTAGATTCACAGGGACAGTGCATGACAAACAGCCCAAAGGGCCAATAAATCAGATGCCAACAAAACAGCAATGGGTAGAGATGCCAAAAATTGTACTTCACCCATTGGAAGGTATAACAGTTTTTACAGATGCTGGAAGACAGAAGAAACGAGCTGCCTGTATCTGGAAAGACAATGAGTGGAAACATTGTGTTCAATGGCACAACTGGAGATTCATTGTAAGCTTTAAAGCTTGCTGCAGTAGCATGGGTACTGACCAACTGGTGTACTCAGCTTTTAAATATAGTTTCTGATTCATTATATGTAGTAGAAGTAGTGAATAGAATAGAAAATGCATTAATCAAACAACTTGTTTTTGCAGATTAGATGAGCTGTAGCAGATCGACAAGAACAATGTTGTATAATGCATATTCGGAGTCACAAAACAGAGGTAGGGTTAGGAGAAGGAAATGCAAGGGCAGATGCACTTGTCAGTTCAGTAATCAAGCCGCCTGTTGATTCATTTAAAGCGGCACAAGAGAGTCACTCATTATTTCACCAAGCTGCCAAAGCTTTGCACAGACAATTTAAAATTACTTGGACAGATGCAAAGGGAATAGTTCACACATGTAGTCACCATGGTTCTGGCTTTAGGCCTGGGAGTTAATCCTCGAGGATTACAATCCTCTGAAATTTGGCAAATGGATGTAACTCATGTGTCTGAATTTGGGACACTTAAATTTGTACATGTTACCATTGATACATACTCTAAAATGATTTGGGCAACTGCCTTGCCAGGTGAATGTGTGATACATGTGGTAAAACATTTGACAGCATGCTTTGCAATCATGGGGGTGCCAAAAGAATTGAAAACATATAGTGGGCCCGCCTATACAAGCAGAAAGGTAGCCTCTTTTCTGCAGGGATGGGGAGTTAAAAGTGTCACTGGAATACCACATGTGCCTACAGGGCAAGCCATAACAGAAAGAGCCCACAGGACACTAAAAGATTATCTGTATAAACAAAAGACGCCCCATCAAAATGATCCCAATTGTCGTCTGAATCAGATTTTGTTTACTTTAAATTTCTTAGGTTTTGTAGGAGATTTGGAACAACCACCTGTTGTTATCCATAATAGCCAAATAAAAATGCAAGCAACACCAGAAATTCAGTTATATTACAAAAACCCAAAGACAGGCACTTGGGAGGGTCCTAGTCCTTTGCTGTTTAACAGTCGTAGGTATAGTTGTGTCTCTACAGATGAAGGACCATTGTGGGTACCCAGCTGATGGACCAAGCCAGCGGTGAAAACCAGCTTTCACGGGACAGACAGCGGAGAGTGATTTGAAGACTGATAGAAGAATTCATTGCTGCGGTCCCTACTCCACGATTGTATGGTGTGGACGTCTTTTCGATTACTGAATGCATTATATCGGGACAGTCACTTAGAATTTGGGAATGGAGTTTAGTAGCATTTAAAAATAAGAATAGAGTTTGTACTGATTGTGCTTTTGCTTCTGCATGCTTTTTACAGTTAGAGCTAATTTGTGGAAAATGTGGAATTGTTTTTAGAAGTAGCAAACAAGCAGATAATAGAGGTAGTTTATGTACTAATTGCTATACTGTAGGCTTTGATCAGTTTTTAATAGACACTTCCATTGTATATCAAATCCCTGTAATTAATATACAAATAAGTACTTTTGGAGGTGTGGAAGGTTTGCAATTGGCCCAACAGATTTGGGTGGTCAAACAAGCCATTAGACAAGTTTGTTTTGCTAAGAGAACAACTGTCATAAGAGCATGGTGTGCAACTTGTGGACAGGAATATGCCTCTTTGGCATGATAATGAACGTACATTCCCTGCTTGATATGCCACATAGACAAAATGTTTGGCTGACTTGGGCCAATGCCTCTGGGACAACAGACTTTTGTTTAAGCTTACAAAAACCAGGTGATCCATTTAGAACTTGTCTAATTGAACTTCCCATAGAGCCAGAAAACGATACCTTTGCAGACTGGATCAATCATACAGTGTTTCTTAAACATTTAAATTATAGCAGTGGTTGCTCAGAACAGGGAAAATGCCGCTGCTTGGAAACGACACAGTATTGGCCATTTGATAGAGGCTCGACATGGCAGAAAGGAATTATTGCACCTCTTAATGTAGTCTCTCAATCATTTATACAGGAATTGGACATTTTGGCTAGTGTTGCTCCAGGAGAGTTTGAAGATGTTACTCATTTAATCAACTGCGATAACGTTAGACCTCCAAAACAAGTTAGAAATGGCACTGGACTTGTTGAGTTTAAAGATCCCCTGTATAACTGGTTGGCAAGAAACAGAGGATGGGAAAGTATTGGACAACAAAATGTTACAGGAGGCACATTAAAAATGGGGGGTGACATTAAAACAGGTGAATCCATATGTTAGTATAGGGTTAAATGTTTTAAAATCATGTAGAAGTAGGCCGCAAGAATGCTTGGTATTAAGGATGGGTTAGAGGCTTACGGGAATGGGTACTTGGGATCTCCAAAATGTCCACCCATAACGGGAACTGGTACTTGGGGTCTTCAAGACACCCACCCAGAGATAAGATTCGTACATGTTAGTACAAGGATGAGCTAACTCTCATGAAGCAATATTGATAAAGTTAATAAAACTGTAATGATAAGGTTGTTACAGTGATTATTGACGTAACTAAAGTTGTATAACTGCTATAGCTAAAAATGTATAAATATGTGCACCTTGGACAAAGACGACGGAGCTAGATTTGGGTTGCAATACCCCTAGTTCCCACGCGCTGCAATAAAAGCACCTGCATATAATCAGTCCATGATTATGTGTGTTCCTGAACGCTAACACGTAGATGTCACGGGTGGCAAACAACTACCACCTGGAATATTCCTAATTTGTGGAGATCAAGGATGGAATGGAATTCCAAGAAACCCAGTAGGAGGACCATGTTATTTAGGGAGACTAACAATGTTTGCCCCTCATATGAGAGAGCTTTTGACTGACACCTCGAGAATATGCCACAAAAGGTCTCTCTCACACCTTAATGAAAATTGTAATGCCAATGTTGCGCTCCCTTCAGAAGGGGCCAGGCTAGGGATGATGTTTTTTCCTTTTGTAGGGACAGGGATTAATGCAGAAAAAAATTAAAAAGATTGCTTGCTAGGCTAGCAAAGAATTTAATCTGACTTCTACTATCTTATCACAGCTATTGCAAGATTTTTGCTTTTAGCACAAGGCCATGGTTGTTCTGAAACTGACACAAGAAAATACACGATCTTCAAAACAAT
Source organism: Certhia americana (assembly GCA_018697195.1). Lineage (NCBI taxonomy): Eukaryota > Metazoa > Chordata > Aves > Passeriformes > Certhiidae > Certhia > Certhia americana. Next base: position 2,723,299 of record JAGMWU010000027.1, on the reverse strand, counting down.
TTAAAAATTATTACTGTGGGACATAATCCCTTAACTAATTAGCTTAATAGACTAGGACTAACCGGATGGCTTTTACCGATAGCTAAATCGATTTTTATGGCTATTTTACCAACTGTTGTAGTGATAATAGGATGTTGTTTGTTAGGATGTATAAAGAAGTTGTTGGAAAGACTTGCCTCACAGGCATGGCTTGTGCAAAGAGAAAAAAAGGGGAATTGTAGAAGAAATTTTGTTAGAAAAGGGACATTTTCTGCACAAGCCATGATGTGAAGAAGTACTACATGTATAGAAAGGAATTTCTAACTTGCCTGTGATGCTGATAAGGAGAAAATAATTGGCTAGGGCAAATTAGAAAGAGACTGTAGAATAAGATATGTTAACCCTAACAAAGGAATAGTTTGTTTTAGCATTTTAACCACGCAAATTGTATACATCCACCTGGTATCCGCATGCAAAAAGCTCTGTAACCTATCATAAAGCATCTAGAGTCGCCTGAACCCTGCTTTTGTCTATATAATGTGTGAAATTCATGTAATAAACGAGCAATGATTGTATCTCTATGAGAAGTGTATCATTGACTCGGAGCTCTCCCCTTCAGGGGCATTGTTGGGGCCTTTACAGGGGCCATAAGCCTCCAGCCGGTGTACAAGAGAATCCTGTAATGTGTCTTTAATAACAAATTGTGTGAAGCAGAAGGAACAGAAGCTAGACAAAGGAATGTTAAACATAGCAGCCCAAGTTAGGAGGTTACCGGCAGAGAATCACAAGAAAGATAACCAAGATCATTAAAAAGTTCTGCTGGCCGTACGGGAGGGAAGAAGCTGAACACCTGGAGATTTGACCATGAACAGATATATTTTTAGCCTTTGGCACAAACTATGTTGATTGTATCTTGCCCGTACACAAAACATATATAAGGTTTTTCACTTGCTTAATAAATCGGAATCAGTTCTACATCATATTGGTGTGCTGTCTGTTCCCTTCTCCGACACGGACCTCAACATTCTGGCGACCCCCGACGTGATGAAGGGGACAGCGGAGTGATGCAGAGTGTCTGCTGAAGTTCGGAGACTGAAGTGATCCCACAGCGGTTGCGACCGGGCGTTCGAGAGAGACGCAGTTCCGTGCAGAAGAAGGCACGGGGAAAGTCTACAATAGACATGAGTGGCCACGATTCGACTGGTGAGTCGGCAGCCTTGAGCTGGAAATTGTGGGATGGGCAATGCTGTATCAGCCGTGGAGAAGGCTGCGATAGATGCCTTGCTCCGATTAAGTCAAAAGGCTGGGAAACCAGTCGATTGGACATTATTGACTGATCTTTTGTGCTGGGCTACCCGTCATGGGTTAATAACTGATGCAGCCCAGATTTTTAAACTCGAAACATGGAAGAAAATTGTTTTTGAATTGTGGGAAGCTGTGCAATGTGAGTCTAAGGAAGCAAAGAAATTAGCTGCTACTTATCGTCAGATCAGAATGTTAATAGAACAATTGGAGGCGGAGGCTGAGTTAGAAGCGGCAGTGAAAGAGGTGTTTATTGTAGCAGAGGAAAAACTTCATACCGAGAAGGCCGATAAATCAGTCAAAAGACATGAATACTGAGCCACTTGAACCGCTTGAGAGTAGCCTCCCTCTCCAGGAAGGTCATATCACCGCTCCCGCACAAAGTCCTTATGATGATTTAATACCACCGTAGGATAGCATACCAGCCACTAGCTCCACTTCGTCTGCCGTACCTTCTGCACCCCCTACCCCTTGTCAACAAGCTGCGCTTAAAGCCACAGCCCTTGAAGCTTTTGCCTCTCTGTCCCAAGTCGGAAAACAACCCTATTTACATATCTTACAAAAGGCTAATGAACCATTTCTCAGCTTTGTAGATCGAAGAGATAGCAATGCAAAATGTTAATCCAAATTGCAAAAGACTCATTGCCTCTCTGCCTGCAGGGGCATCATTAATGCAGATAATTGAGCAATGCTCCCAAGCACCTTTAGAAGAAGAAAAAGAAAAGGCTCAAATTCACGCTGCTGCCTTAGCTGCAGCCTTACAGAAAGTTACTGTTCAAGGCAAGGGAAACAAGAGCCCGAAGTGTTTTCAATGTGGGCAAACGGGTCATATCAAGAAAAATTGTCCGGGAAAAAATAAAACAAATGAAGAGACGCTTTCTTTCGCTGGTACTTGTCACTGCTGTAACAAATTTGGCCATCGATACAGTGAGTGTCGCTCAAAATTTAAAAAGGATGGTACTCCTCTATCTAGTCCGGGAAACGGGATGAGCTGTGAGGGGGGCGCGGTGAGACAAAACCCTCCACATGTGATGGCTGCCTCGCCTGACTCTCTTCAGCAACCAGAGGCAGCGCAGGAGTCGATCTGGCCCTGGCAGAATCAGTCACTCTCATAGATAATAAAGTGCATGTCGTGCACTCGACAGAATCGGGACCTTTAGGTTTCGGGTTATCAGCTTTGTTAATTAGTCGTTCTTCCGCGTCAAAAGTTGGTCTGTTTGTTTTGCCAGGACTTATCGATGCTGATTACACAGGTATTATAATGATAATGGTCTCTACTTTTCAACCACCAGTTACAGTGCCTAAGAGTAGCCGTATTGCTCAGCTAATTCTGTTTCAAGCCCAGGTTCCACGGCCGAACCAGCAAGCTGACAGAGGCACCGGAGCATTTGGTAGCAGCGGTCCAGCAGTCATGTTTGCAGAAGTCATAAGTGGAAATCGCCCTACACGTATGGTAACCATCACTCATGTCAATTCTGTTAATTTAGCCACCAAACAAATTGTTGCTACTATGATGATTGATACAGGCTCTGATGTTACCATAATTCCTCGTCAATCATGGCCCGCTGCCTGGCCTCTTAAAAAGACTCAGTCTAATATAGTAGGTGTTTCCAGAGCTGCAGAGACATCGGAAAGTGTTAGCTTTGTCAGAATTGAGGACAGTGAACAAAATACTGCTTTTGTCCGACCATACGTGATGAATACTCCATTATGGATACTTGGCAGAGATGCCTTATCCCAATGGCATTTAACCCTGACTACAGAGGGTTTTCATTAGCGGCCATTGCGCAAAATTCTGTGCCCACCGTGAAATTAACCTGGAAGTCACAAGATCATATCTGGGTGGCACAGTGGCCGCTTTCAGCTGAAAAGGTGGGTCATTTAACTGTACTTGTGGAAGAACAGCTTCAGCTCAAGCACATTCGACCTTCCACAAGCCCATGGAACACACCTATTTTTGTAATTCAGAAAAAATCTGGGAAATGGCGGATGTTACATGATTTATGCGCAGTAATGCTCAAATGGAATCTATGGGGGCTTTACAACCTGGGCTCCCTTTTCCTGCTGCATTGCCTCGTAATTGGTCTTTGTTTGTAATTGATCTTAAAGATTGTTTTTTCAGTATACCCCTTCATGAAGATGAACACACACTTGGTGTCCCTTACAATAGTACTGGCCAGGCTATTGTTGAACGACGGCATCAAGATGTCAAACGTCTTTTAACTGTTTTGAAAAAAGAGGGGGAGTTCTCCCCTACTGAAGTGCTTCATAAAGCTTTGTTAGTTCTTAACTGGAAAAATCCTGTCGGATCAGCAACGATAGGACAGCCCTCTATAGATATGTTACCTATTTTTTTCCATTTTTCTGCCCCTTCTACAGGCTTGATGGATGTCCATGTAAATGTGCAAACCTGGGATCCCTCCGCTAATAAGTGGACGGGACCACATAGGTTGTTGACTTGGGGACGGGGCTACGCTTGTATTTCCACAGGACTTTCATCTCAGTGGATTCCAGCAAAGTGGGTTAAGCCCTGGATCGAATCAGTGAAGCAGAACAGTGACGCCGAAGGCGGTGGAGACGGTGTTTGAATCCTGTGACACAACGTCTTGAGGACTTGTTCACCTTATCTTATACAGCTTTTGTGTTTTCTATTTTTGAGTATTATAATCAAATATAAGGTAGACTGAGAGTAATTCTCAGACTTGATTGTGGGTGTTTGAATTGGGTAATATCTTATGTGTGTTGTGGTAAGTGTTTATCTAACTCCTTTTTGTAGCTATAGCGAGTGATTTATTTACGGGGTTTAACTGCATAGTAGAAAGAAATTGTTAAAACTGTAGGATAGATTTTTCTTATAATTTGTTTAATTTTGTTTGTTAAACTATGTGTCCTAAGGTGTTTCTCTGGTCAAATCTCTGCCATTGCTGATTCAGTTTTTGAAAAAAGAGGGGGAGGTGTTGGGGCCTTTACAGGGGCCATAAGCCTCCAGCCGGTGACCTCAACAGGGCATTTGTAATGACGTCCAGAATCTTTTAGCTAGCGGAAGTGTAAAGTTTCCAAAAGTAAATTAGCTAGGTTTGTTCACTGGTTGTGCTTCAATTTCCCACAGTTTACCCAGCAAAATGTAAACTCTGTTTCTGCCTGGGACAAAACTGAAAACAAATTAACATCGAGGGTGGAACAGGGACATAAAACAGTTTCCAAATTTCTCCTGGTGTTCCTCTTAATTCAAAAGGTATTGATTAAAAGGAAAATGAAGGAACAGCCACAGCAACCCCCCACCCTCCTGAGTTTCCCCCTCCCCCTCCTCCCAAACCCTCTGTCCCTGAGCTGAGAGGGACACAGGAGGCAAACCGAGAAACGTAGGGTTCCTGGTACAGCCACTGTTTTCCTGGCCTCCTGCCTCCTGCTCAGTACCCTGGCTCTGCCATCTATGCACAGGCTGACAGAGAACCTTCCCTGCACCCCTCTAACCTAGTCATTTCACCTCCAAGTTTCAAATTTGACCACGTGGGTGATTTTAAAGATGGCACCAACTGCATGACTAGCCCTCCTTCTTACCCTGCTTCTTTCCACAATCCCTTTGTCCCACCTGTCCCATCCTCCAATCCTTTCTGGTCCCACAATCCCTTCCTTCCCTCAAACACACCCCCTCCCCCTCCATGCTCCCGCCCTGCATGATGTCATCCGGTAACCCTACCTCCAGATGTTGCAATCCCAGTCCCCACGGGGGTGGGGTTCGGGAAGGGGGTGGGGCCCTTCCCAGTTCCGACGGGGGAGGGGGTGGGGCCCTTCCCAGTTCCCACGGGGGAGGGGGTGGTACCCTTCTGAGTTCACACATGGGAGGGGGTGGTACCCTTTCTGGTTCCCATGGGGGAGAGGGTGCCACCCCTGCCGGTTCTCACAGGGGTGGAGCTGAAACGGGAAGCCCTGGGATTCAAAACCAAGGGGAAGGAGCCTTATTTACAGCAGCTCCTCTGTCATATACTGGTAAGGGAAATGTAATTAGAGGCTATCAGCATTTCTCCTACCAAAGCAAAAAAGAATTATGCAAAGCCCAAAAAGAATTTGGCTGAGACAGTGAGATTTTTAAAAGCATGATGAGAGCCATGCTGATATCCCTGGAATTGGTTGGAGCTGACCTCCGAGATCTCTTCCGGTGTCTCCTTGCCCTCTAAGAGTTAGATCTGTGGGAGAGAACCTGGAAGAGATCCCTGAATGGACTCCTGGTGGAGCTTAAGCAAAGCACCCAAGGCACAAAAGACATAGAGGGGAATGATATCACCCAAGAACATTTACATGGCAAAGGGAAGTGAGCTAACCCAGATCAGGCTCAGGTACTACCAAAATTCATTTTAGATAAAATCAGTACAGCAGCAGCCCAGGCCATACCCATTCCAGCAGAAATCCCAGTAGATGACAATGCACTTGAAGTCTACTGGGCTGAAGTGGTTGGTGAGGACAAACCCTTGATGGGATGCAACCTAACCCGTGGAGCAGACCATCTCCACATGAAAGGGTTGCTAGACATGGGGGCAGATGTGACGATAATACCTGAAAAGGTGTGGCCATCACATTGGGATTTGCAACCTGTGGCTGGCAAAATCCAAGGTATAGGAGGAGTCACATTGGCAAAAATCTCAAAAAGCATCGTACAAATAGAGGGGCCGGATGGGAAATTTGCCAGTGTCTGTCTGTTTGTCTCCAACTACAAAGCTCCCTTATGGGGGAGAGACACCATGTCCTAGTGGGGGTTCAAATTAATTATCCCCAAGACACCCCAGTATTTCTAGAGGCGGCCACTGTGGAGTGCCCTACCCACAAGTTAACATGGCTGGATGATATCCCAGTCTGGGTAAATCAGTGGCTGCTCAGCAAGGAAAAGCTTAAGGCGCTTGAGGAGCTCGTAGAGGAGCAATTGGTCAAAAGCCACACAGAAGAGACAACCAACCCTTGAAATTCCCTGGTCGTTCTGATAAAAAAGCCAGGGAAGAAGTTATGGCTCCTCCATGACCTCTGGGAAATAAACAAAGTAATTGAGGACATGGGATCACTCCAACCAGGGATGCCCCAATGATGCTTCCCCAAAATTGGCAATTGGCTGTCCTGGATGTCAAGGACTGTTTCTTCCAAATTCCCCTACACCCAGAAGATGCCTCACGGTTTGCCTTCTCAGTTCCTACCATTAATCAAGAAACCCCAATGAAGCACTACCACTGGAAAGTATTGCCTCAAGGCATGAAATGCAGTCCTTCCATCTGCCAGTGGTACATGGCTTCATTGCTGTCCCTGGTGCGCACCTAAAAAAAAGAATCCATCATCCTCCACTACATAGATGATGTGCCTGTGTGCACCCCCAGCGACACTACACTCCAACACACACTTGGCCTAGTGGTTAAAGTTTTAACCTCTGCTGGATTCCAACAGCAGGAAGACAAAGTTCAAAGGGTGCCACATTGGAAGTACCTAGGCTTAGAGATCACTGTGCAGACCATTGTTTAGCAGAAATTGGAAATTGATAGTGATCCCAAAGCCCTAGCAGATCTCCACTCCCTGTGTGGGTCCTTGAACTGGGTCAGGCCCTGGCTAGGTCTCACCAACAAAGACCTAGATCACCTCATCAATTTATTGAAGGGGGAGAGAGAGCTGGTTTCTCCCAGGGAACTGACCCCAGAGGCAAAAGCCACAATCCAAACAGTAGAGAAGGCTTTGATCCAGAGGCAGGCTCACCATTATCAGCCTGAGCTGCCTTTCAAATTCATTTTCCTGGGGAAGCTGCCACACTTGCAAGGCTTAATTTTCCAATGGATCGAAGGGCAGAAGGATCCACTCTGAAGCATAGAATGGGTTTTCCTTTCCCACCAGCGATCCAAAACCATCACTCAGCCACAAGAGCTGATAGCTCAGCTGATCTGGAAAGCCAGGATGAGACTGCGTGAGCTGGCTGGTTGTGACTTTATATGCATTCACCTCCTGGTCAAACTTTCTAAGGAGGTGTCTCAGTTTTGGTTTACCAATTCGAAATTTCCCAATCAAGAGCAAAGCAGGCTTAAACTTAAAAGAAATAAAACTTTATTAACTAACACTAAAAGGAAAAAAATACAACCACAAGAATCAGAATGAAACCTTCAAAACATTTCTCCTCCCCCACACCAACTATTCACTTTCTTACTCCAATATAAAAAGACAAAACTTGGGATTCTCAGTCAGTTATCACCCTTAAAATAATAATTTCTCAATTCACCAAGGAGAAAGGAGTCTCTCTTGAATACCATAGAGATTTTTCCACAAGATGCCAGTTCTCTTGCTTCCACACTCCACAGTGGCCCGCCCGGGGGAAAAGAAATGTTGTCATTGTGAAGTGCCTCCCATGAAACAGCCTGCCACAGCTGCTCATGGGTGATATCAGTTTATTAGGGTACAGTTTAAGGATGCTTCTTCTAGTATAAAGCAAGGGTTCTCTTCATCTCATGGAACAGAGGTCATCTTCTCTCAATGGGCAGAGGGCATCATCTCTCATTTTCTCGTTCTTCCTCTGTTCAATTTATCCAGCAGCTCACAAATACATCAACTCACAACTATGACTAGAACACTGCATCCCCCTAAAAAACCACTCCATAGTTACAGGGTATTTAGTCCATTCTTTATGGCCTCACAAGAGAAGTCCAACCTAACCAGGCCACTCCTTCAATCTTCCTTTCCATTTAAGATTCTCTTGTCACTTTCTCTGACATTAAGTCTCACACTGTGTCTTTTTACATTTCATCTGGTCTTCTTTTTCTTTCTCTGGGTAAGATTCATGCTTTGGAAGTTTCATCTGGTTAGGAAAAAAGTTAACACAGGCCGCAACCGGGACAAGGCAGTCACATGATGCATTGCAGTTGTGCTGGAGCTGGGCCAGAATCTCAAGGCCTGGTGCTGCCTTCAAATCCAGCTGTGCTGAGAGAGGGAGGCTAGGATCTTTTTTTCAGCCTGGTCAGGTTTCAGATGTCTCATGCCAGGGCTGATCACCTCTCTTTTCTCTGCCCGGCAGATGCCGGGCCTGGCTCATCCCCTGTTTTGCTGTGTGGGGCTGTCCTGAATTAGCAAATATCAGCAGCCAGGACAGGACTGAGCCTTCTTCCCCCCCCCTCCCCGCCTCTTCTTCCCCTTTTCCTGCCAGGGGAGGGCAGGGGGAACCTTGGCCCGGCCCAGCCATGGGAAACAGCCGGGCCGAGGTTCTCAACTCACCCCACCAGAAACCAGAAGACAGTTATTTCTGGAATTTCACCTCAAAATGTGTATTCACTAGAGGCATATCCACCCTTTTCATTGGTTTAATCAGGTGTCAATATTACAAAATTGTCTAATCAGGACTAAACCATGACAGGAGGGAAAGAACTCCCCTGAGAGAAGTTGATCAAAGAGATGTTCAAGCACCTGCTCCAAAACAATGCCAACCTCCAACTATCTCTGGACAGCTACAGTGTACAAACATCAGTCCACACCCCATCACACAAATTGTTTAATGAGGAATTTCACCTTATTCCTCCTTAGAAAAGGAGTCGTAGGCTGCTCAAGGCTCTCACAGTATTCACTGATGCATCCGGGGAATCCCACAATTTGGTGATGACTTAGAGAAATCCCTAGACTCAGCATTGGGAAGCTGATGTTGAATTTGTGGAGGGGTCACCCCTGGCCTCTGAACTGGTCACAGTAGTGAGAGCCTTTGAGACGTTCTCGGAGCAAATTAATTTGGTCACCAACTGAGCCTACATGGTGGGAGTAGTGTCCAGCATGGATCAGGCAGTTCTCAAAGACATTGAGAACGAACATCTCTTCAGGTTACTCTCAAAACTAATTTATTTAGTTTCACATTGAGAGCATCCATTCTGTGTAATGCATGTGAGGTCACATACCAGTTTGCTAGGCGAAATCACAGAAGGGAATCACAAAGCAGATTCCCTTGCCGCCCCAGCAGAAATGGCACGCCTTCTGGATGTCTTCTAACAAGAAAAGCTAAGTCACCAGCAATACCATCAGAATGTGCCGGGTCTAATCCGTCAGTTCCGGCTGACACGGAGTCAAGCTAGAGCCATTGTGGCTACCTGTCCCAGTTGCCAGCTCCAGGCCATGCCGTCTCTGGGTATCGGGATTAATCCCCGAGGCCTTGGGAGCTGCGAAGTGTGGCAAACAGACATTGCACACATTCCCAGTTTTGGTCGCCCCAAATATGTGCATGTAAGCATAGGCACATATTCATGTGCAGTTTATGCCTCTGCTCACACAGGAGAAAAGGCTGCACATGCCAAACAACACCTTGTGCAAGCCTTTTCAGTGCTGGGGATCCCTAGGGAAATCAAAACTGACAACGGCCTAGCATATAAGGCCAAGAAGTTCCTGGAGTTTGACCAGCAGTGGGGAGTGTAGCATAAAAAAGGCATCCCCCACTCCCCCACAGGTCAAGCTGCAATTGAGCATGCCCACCAGACGCTCAAACAAGTCCTGGCTAGTCAGAGCAGTTCAACAGTGTGGATGTCACCACAGCTAAAGCTCTGCAAAGCCATGTTCACAATTAATTTCCTGAACTGTTCATTTGAAAATATGAGTCTTCCGGTGGTACATCATTTCCACAGCAATAATCAGTTTAAGTTATCGCAGCATCCACCAGTCCTAATCAAGGACCCAGAAACTTGGGAAACCAAAGGTCCTTTTGAACTTGTTACCTGGGGGCGTGGCTACGTGTGCATATCCACCCCCGCAGGCCCATGGTGGATACCCCAAAAGTGGGTAAAACCTTTCTTTCCCAAAAGCCCAGCACCAGCAGGAGGGAATGACAAACAAGTAACTGTCGCTTCGAAGAGAAGACGCTGCCAGAAAAAGGAGAGAATACCTTCCTAAACAATCTGGTTGCATTCTGGCAGACCCCTGACCTTTAATATGTTAAAAATGTTTGTTTTCTTTTAGAAATAACCTACCTTCCATTTAGCCTCATGATGATTCCTGTCCAAGTGGTCATCCTGCTCGTGATAAGCAATCTGGCAGCTGCATGGATTGTCCCTCAACCACGCCAGAACATTTGGGTCACCCTGGCACAGACTTTTCAACAAGAAAATATATACCTGTCCACTGCATCAGCAAGAGACCCTATGTCTCCCTGCCTGGTAGGGATCCCATTGCAAGCTGGAGAATATCCATCCAGTTTTGACACACCTATGCCTGACCCAGGTCCCAAATCATACTACATCCAACAACACGAAACCCGTCAGCGGCGGGCTGTAATGATTAAGAGCCCCATAGAAGAATGGCTACCAAATTTGACCAAAGCAGCTCAGGAACCCCAAGAACTAGAGCTGTTCGGTTCCTCCCCAGCACCACACTGCATTCACTTTATCTTCACCTCATTATCTAACACTAAAGCCTTTCACCACATACTGCAATATCGAGAAGAGTTCACCGCCAAAAGATGGTGTAATATTCTAAGACATGTTAAAGCAGACAATCCATACCATTCACATCCCAAAAACCTCCCTAAGGGTCTGGTTTTGATTTGTGGAGATCGGGCATGGGCAGGAATCCCATCTTGGCTTTTAGGAGGGCTGTGTACCATCGGGCAGCTGTCCCTGTTGACATGCAACCAAACCTTAATTGGTGAATGGATTCAAAAAAACAATTCAGCCAAAAGAATTCAAAAGAGAAATGCTGACAATTTGGACCCACATTTCAATTCAGAAATTTTTCATTGGTCCAAAACAAAAAGAGTTGTTGCATCCCTGTTCCTTTCATGGGTCTCAGCAGCCAAAGCCCTAGGTGAATTGTGCCACCTAGATTTCTGGGTATTCAAATAGGCAAACTTAACATCCACTGCCATCAGCTCCCTCCTAGAAGACGAGGAGATTACCAGGCAGGCCACACTCCAAAATTGTGCAGCCATAGACTTCCTCCTGCTGCTGCATGGACACGAGTGCCAGAAATTTTCAGGATTTGTTGCCTGAACTTAACCTCAAAAGCACCCAACATCCACCGAGCTCTCTGAGAAATGAAAAGCCTAATCGGACAAGTGAAGCAAGAATCTGAAGACTGGCTCAATGGACTGTTCAAGGACTGGGGACTCTCCGGGTGGTGGACGTCAATAGTTAAAACAGTTCTGTTGTTTATTGTTGTTCTTTTCCTAATTGTGTTAGCGTTCGGGATTTTACGCTGCTTAATTTTAAAAGCAATCCACAATTTAATCCCTGCTACCTCAGAAGTCAACCACACAGAGTTTGTGGACCAAAAGCAACCAAACTGTCCTGCAAATCATAAGTGGTAGACAAACTCATATGCTGAATCAGAATAAGCCCGACACCTTTCTAGAACTTTATTTAACAAAAAAAGCAGGAGGTGTTGTATTGTACTACATTATCTATTTGCACTGGGTGTTGGCTAGATTGCACTATTATTTTTGCACTAAGGGATTTGTATCACATTTGGTTTGCTCTATCACCCCCCAAGGCCCTGTGGTATTTTGGTTTCCCCTGGATTGACTCCTCCCTTTACCCCTCCCATCATTGGTTTCCATTGCCTCCAGCTCTTTCCTCCACCCCCCTTTCTCCCCCAGGCCTTTGAAAAAGACCTCTTGCACATGTCTTTCTCTCTTTCTCCTCACCCTGCCTGGACAATAAAACCTGTGGGACCCATCATCCCGGGAAGAAAGGGTGCCTCTCATCTTTTACTTTTGTCTTTGTTGGTGTTCGCTGGGATTTAGAGCTAGCCAAATAGTCTCCCTGAAAAGACGAACACCCTCAGTCATCACCACGGGCTGTAGAGGAATCTCACCTCTGGTGCCTGGAGCTCCTCCTCCCCCTCCTTCTTCACTAACCTTGGTGTCTGCATGTTGTTCTTCTTGTGTATTCTCACCTCCTGCTTTTATCTGGCTGGAAAATTACAACTGTGGCTCTCTTTGTTTTGATTTCTTCTTAAATATATTATCACAGAGGCATTACTACACTCCCACAGAGAAGGAAATCTTGGCCACCTATGAAGAAGTCCAAACTGCCTTGGAGGTAATTGGGACAGAAGCACAACTCCTCCTGGCACCCCGACTACCGGTGCTGGGGTGGATGTTCAAAGCAAAGGTTCCCTCTACTCACCATGCCACCAACGTCACATGGAGCAAATGGATTGCCCTCATCACACAGAGCACCTATATTGGAAAACTGGATCACCCTGGGATCTTGGAAAAATTACAAATTGGCCCAAAGGCAAAAATTTTGGTCTGACTGATGAAGAGGAACAGGAACAGGTGATTCATACTGAGGAAGCTCCACTGTAAAACCAACTACCAGCAGAAGAAACATGCTATGCTCTTTTCACTGACAGTTCCTGTCCCATTGTATGGATGAATCGGAAGTGGAAAGCAGCTGTATGGAGCCCTAAACGACAGGTCGCAGAAGCCACTGAGGGGGAAGGTGGTTCGAGCCAACTTGCTGAACTCAAAGCCGTTCAGCTGGCTCTGGACATTGCTGAAAAAGAGAAGTGGCCAAAGCTCTACCTTTACATTGATTTGTGGATGGTAGCCAATGCTCTGTGGGGGTGGCTGGAACGGTGGAGACAGGCCAACTGGCAATATAGGGGAAAACCAGATTGGGCAGCTGAAGAATGGAAAGACATTGCCACTCGGGTAGAGAAGCTACCTGAGAAAGTCTGTCATGTGGATGCCCATGTCCCCAAGAGTTGGGCTAATGAGGAGCACCAAAACAATAAACAGGTAGACCAGGCTGCAAAAATAGAGGTGTCACAGATAGATTTGGACCAGCAACAAAAGGCAGATTTTTTGCTAACTTGATGGTCCCATGATGCCTCAGGCCATCAGGGCAGGGATGCCACCTATAAGCGGGCACAAGACCGAGGGGTGGCTCTAACCATAGACAGTAACTCCTGGGTAATCCATGATTGTGAGACATGTGCTGCCATCAAGCAGGACAAGTGGGTAAACCACCTGTGGTATAGTGGGCAATGGTCCAAATATAAGTATGAAGAGGCCTGGCAGATTGATTGCATTACACTGTCCCAAACATGCCAAGGCAAGCATTTTGTGCTCACAGAAGCCATAGTAGAAGCCATCTCTGGATGGTTGGAGACCTACCCTGTACCTCACGCTACTGCCTAGAACACCATCCTGGGCCTTGAAAAGCAAGTTCTTTGTAGACATGGTGCCTCCAAGAGAATTGAGTCTGACAAAGGAACTCATTTCAAGAACAGCCCTATAAACACCTGGGTTAGGGAACATGGCATTGAGTGGGTGCACCATATCCCTTATCATGCACCAGTTGCAGGCAAAGTGGAGCGGTGCAATGGACTTCTAAAAACCACCTTGAAGGCATTGGGTGGAGGGACTTTCAAAAATTGGGAGCTGCATTTAGCAAAGGCTATATGGTGAATTAACACCCGAGGTTCCACCAACCAAGCTGTCCCTGCCCAGTGTGAACCCCTGTGTACAACATACAGGGATAAGATTTCGGTGATACACATAAAAGTATGCTAGGAAAAACTGTTTGGATTAATTCTGCCTTGAGCAAAGACAAACCCATCCATGGGGTTGTCTTTGTTCAGGGACCAGGTTGCACCTGGTGGGTGATGCAGAAGGACGGAGAGACATGATGTATACTGCAAGGGGACCTTGCTTTTTGGTTAACTGACTGTCATGCTATGCCTGTATCTGTGGAGGGGGCTAACAGCTGGCCTGTAAGCCAGGAGACTGAGCTGACAGAAGAAGTTGATAAGATTCATGTTTACCCATGAAGAGAAAGAAGACAAGGTCATTAACATGGAAACCAAGGAGACAGAGACAAACAAAGGACACCTGCAGGTAGAAAAACAGAACAAAAATCCGTGTTGAAAATTTTTGTGAATGCTTTCCCAAAACGGTAACGTACAATGCCTTGTACCAATGAACACAATGAGCTGTCTTATTGCAACCAATGAGTGAAGTGCATGCTTTTGGTGAGGAATGCATATAAAGGGAATATGCAGCAATAATAAAGTAGCCTTTTGAATCCTTTTAGTCATTGTTCTACGTGTGTCATGTGTGTCTCAACAGCAACATGTATCTAGATCTAGATGCGAAGCAAGAAACTGAGGAAATTAAGGGTTAAATGTTTAGCTAGAAGCAGTATAGAGCTTAGCCAGAAAAAAGTAGAGACAGATGTAGAGTCATAAGCAAATTATTAGCTGATGGTAGGTGGAGCCAGTTAGGACTAAGACAATATATCATTTACTTTACTCTGTTTGAAGAGGCAAGATAGAGAGGATAGAGCACTGTAAAAATGAAGAAACCATGACCACAGGACTGGCCAGAACCAGGTTGGAGAACTTGGACTATGTCCAAGGGATTATCAATTCTTCTAACACGACAGAGGTCAAAAGCTTAATGTGAGGAAGAGATCAGTGACTTCATCTTCAAAGCCCACTGCCTCATAAAAAAGCCCACTGACTCATTTCAAGCAAAGGACTGCCAATTTTAAGCTCATTTTAATACAAAGCGGGGGTAGGTAGAGTTAGGTAATGAATTTGGAGAGTTTTGTCCATGCCACATTTTTGCTTCATTTTGGTGAGCCAGGCAGGAGATTCTCTGTTCAGCTGCGAGATCAGACCAGATGGTGAACATCTCTGGTGCACCCCAGGACATTCCTGAAAGGAGCCTCCGCTCCCAGCTGCTCATTGTGGGGGACAGACAAGATCCTGTTGGAAACTACAGACAAACAGTATGTTTAAAGTTATGGGAGATAACCTGTAATAGCCTGTAAGGTGTACGCGTGGTGATAAGGTTGTTGGTAAGACACAGGAGATGTCCTGTGCAAACGAATACCTAGCGAACTTGCAAGCAACAGAATGGTCTGGCAGCCAGCAGTGGATTTGCTGTGTCGATACAGGATTGACCCGCTAGCAGTTCTGGGGGTGAATTGAGCAAATCCTTGTCTATTGCTGTTAATTTGATAATGTCCTAAATGTGTGACTGCGGAGTGACTGGAGAGACATACAAGGCAAAACGAGTGGGGTAAATGTTTAAGCAGCGCTGTGTGCTGTGTGCTTACCTAATCCCATAGTAAAAATACCTCTCCCTGTGATGGTTTTTATTTCTGAGAGTTTTGTTTAAATAGTCTTCTCTTTGCAGAACTTGAGAGGCAGAGGTTGGACAGTATTTTTTTACACAGTCTGGTGCATGGATATAAGTGTTCCCCCCATTTCTGTAAGATTTGTGGGCAGGCTTTGGAGCAAGAAAAGCTGCAAATGCTTTTAGCTTTTGTCTTAGGACTTTGTGTGAGGATTATTATAGTGTGAGACTTGTGCAGAGTGCTGTTGTGG
>JAGMWU010000027.1:2664792-2707293 GCA_018697195.1 Certhia americana | reverse complement strand
GTGTTCCTTCCTGAATCTTGATTTTTATTGGGGGAATATCTAAATACCCAAACTTTCCTTCCTCTGCCCAAACCTCAGAGTTAATCTCTCCCAAATTGTTTGTGGTTAGCTTCATCATTTGGACTACCATTTTTCCATTTACTGAGATTATTCCTACCCCTAGCTGCACTTGTAAGTCTCTTCCTAATAAATTAGTTTCTAGGTCTGGCAAATACACAAAATCTGCATGACACTGTCGAGAATTTCCTTTTACTTCAACCCTTTCTATTACTGGTGCCTTAAAGGGTTTTCCCTCTGCTCTTAATACTTCACAAACTTTATTACTTAAAAACATACCAGTTGGAAGCTTGTTCATACTTGAACGGTCTGCTCCCGTATCTACTAAAAATTCAACTTCACTCCTGGGACCCACTTCAAAATTTACCAGGGGCTCTTCTCGATGTTTCATTGGGTCCCCTAATACATACAGCCCCCGACACTCCTAGTCATCACCATCCTCCCCTCTCAAGATTCTTTCTAAGGTGTCCTGCTCTTTTTTTTTTGCTTCATCCAAAGCTAGCTTAGTACAGTCTCTTTTACAGTGCCCTGCCTGTCCACAATAGTGACTCTTCCTGCTCCTTTGAAAATTCTCAGAGTTGGTCCTTGAGGGCCTAACAGGTTTCTTTTTGTTTCCTTCTGGCTGGGACTTTGTCCCCCCTTCGCTTGACTGGTCTTTGCTTGCCCGGACAGTTTCTTTAGCCACAGCCACCATGAGTTTTGCTTTTGTTCTTGTTTTTTCTTCTTCTCTCCTTAAGTAAACTTTTAAAGCCTCCTTTAACAGTTCATTGATCCCTTTTTCTTGCCAATCATCTAATTTTTCTAGCTTTCTCCTGATATCAGGCCAGGACTTAGTAATGAATTGTACTTTCAACAGTACTTGGCCTTCAGGACTGTCGGGATCTATGTTCGAGTACAATTGGAAATTCCTTCTTAACCTGTTCAACCAGGTGGCTGGGGTCTCATCTTTTTCTTGAGTCCCATCAAAAGCTAGCTTGGTATTATTACCCCGAGGAACAGATTCTTTAATGCCTTTTACCATTAAGGTTCTGTAATCTCTCATATTCTGTCTTCCCTCCTCTCTATTTGGATCCCACCCTGGATCCACCTGCGGGAGCTTGTCTTCTCCCTGGGGCCTAAACCTGTTCTCCCGTTCCCAGACTTGCATTCCTGCGATACGGATCATGGCTATCTCTTCGGGGTTAAATAAAATATTTAAAATAGAGTTTAACTCACTCCAGGTGTAAATATTAGGACCCAGGAATTGATCTACTTGGTTGACTATCCCCACTGGGTCCTCAACTAGGTTTCCTAGCTCTTTCTTGAGTCCTCTAACTTCTGAAGCTGTCAATGGGGCATTGACAAACCCTACCCCCCCAACCACTCCTCCCATAGGGACTTCTCTCAGGGGGAAGAGTTTGGTTGCCTTAGATCGTGTATGGCAATAGGGTCCATCTTCAGGATTTTGCCCTTGACTAGGAGTAGGGGTTATAGGGAGTTGCTCATTGTTAAGGGGAAGGTTAGGATTGATTTTGGGCATACATGACTCCCAGTCAGGTGGAGGTAAAGGAACAGCTACAGGTAAGGGAGAGGAGATTGGGTTCGCTATAGGGGTTTCTGGAGGTAAAGGAACTGTAACAGGCAGATTAAAAGGAGCCGGTGATGGGGCTGAGGGAGAAGATACAGTGACAGTGGGAGGGGCTGAAAATGTAGAGGAGGACGGGTTTGGGCAGAAAGGATTCAGACTGGAAACAGGAGGGTTAAGTGAGGGTGATATGGAGGCTGGGATAGCCTGGGAGTTGCAAGGGGGAGTTTGGGGCATTATTTGATATACAGGAGGAGGGGGCAGGTACTCCAAGGGGTCCCATTTATTACTGGTTCTACTAGTTTCCTTCTCTTGCTCTTTACTTCCCTTAACTTCTACTTTCTGTTCTTTTAACTTGCATACTTTTACTTGTTCTGTTTCTGTTTTATCTTTTTGCCACAAGGCTGCATATGTTATTTCTTCTGGGCTTGAACCTCTTTTGGTTTTTAGATGTTGGTATAATTGGGAGCACATCCAGGGATCTCTAGTGCCATACCATGGCCACTGTCCTTGAATTTTTAATTTGGGCCAAACCTCCATACAGTAATGGATCATTTTAATCCGGTCCAGGCCCTTGGTGGCCTCTTGTGTGTTCCAGTGGTTTAGTATTTGTTCTAACGGGCTATCAGGGGGAATGGTTCTGGTAGTCTCTTCATTCCCTTTGGGGCTTGCTCTCTTACTCAAACACTGCCCCATTACTCCTCTTGACTCTGGGCCTGAACTTAGGAACTGACTGTGCCTCTACCCGAACGAAGCACAACTGACAAGGCAACACAACTTTTAAACAACTTATAACTGGCCCTTACTTAAACTTATACTTTTCAAACGTGCCCCTACCCGAACAGAAATTTTAATGATGGGCAACTGATCTTCTGAATTTTCACGAGAATGAAAAACTCTCTTCGTTCCCCCCCCCCCCCCCCCCCCCCCCCCCCCCTGACTCCCGTCAGTGGAGACTGTGAGCACTACTGAGTCAACGTTGAGGGGACCCTAGCACTAGACCACCTGGGATCTTCCCCGTCCCTGTCTCCGTGCCGTCCACAAAGTTTTTGGTCAGCAGGGCTCACCCTGGAACCCCCTGCCCCTCCACTCCCTGACTATCCCCCTTCCCCAGTGAGGATAGCTTCTGTGTGAGGGCTGAATGTAAGTAAGCGGTGGGAAAATTCCCTCTTTGCCTCCTAGCCACCCCACCCACCAAGAGATGGATTTGGCTAAGGGATGCGTGTGTGTGTTACCCTAGCTGCCTCGCCCGCCTGCGCAGACTACCTGCCCCTGTGCTCTCTGGCAGCAAGTTGACGACCTCCCTTCCCAGGAACTCCCTGAGCCGAGACTGAGCCGCGACAGCTAGGGCCTCTCAGCACGTCCTGTGTCACAGACCCCGGGAAGCAAAGGCCCTTCACTGACCACCTGGTGCTGGTAGGGCCTGGGAACCCCCAATTCCGATTCCCCAGTCAGGTCCTCTCGGGTACCCAAGCGAGGGGGGTGCGTTCACTCACACATAACTCAGGTACCCCCACACACCACCCCCGGACTTACCTAGGTTGTTTGTGCGTGACTCTCACTTTCCTAGGCCCTCTACGTGCCCAGAGCAGCCTAGACCGCTTGGTCCTTTCAATAGGGAGACCTATCCCTATGCGTGCCACCCATACACTAAGGAAACCTCTGCACGCTTGGAGGGGGGGCCCTTCTGTCCCCAGGAGGTGCGTCTTTCGTTCTTCTGAGCCTTGCTAGGCCCCTTTCACTTCCCCCTGTTCCCGGCTGGCCCTCTCACAAGAGTCTGGAACCACGGTACTGCAGGGGTCCACACTTGCTTCAGGGGTCAGAGCTGCCAGCCCCTGTCTCACTCACACATCCACTCGCTCGCCTCCCACTCCCGCCGCCAGTGTCTTACCAATCCAGCGCTCCTCTGCGTTGTCCTTGCCCAGGCTGGTCTCTGGGTCCGGGGGTTGCCAGCTGCTCCTGAGGGTCCCTGAAGCAGGCGGCCATCCTGTCCAGGTGTCCTCTTTTGGCGTGGCTATCCCAGACGAGCCACCCAGATTTGAGAAGAATAAAAGGGCCAGGAGACCTTCTGCTCCCTTTTTTAAGCCTTTATTAGATCAGCCTGGGCGGGGGCTCGAAGGGTCGCGCTCACCGCCACTGCTCCCTGTGGACAATGAGGAGGAGGAGGTGCAGGCATCTTTGCCCGAAGGCAGAGCTGGGGGCTCTAACCTCACAGGAGTTCTATAGGAGATTTCCCAGAGTTCGGCTTGTTGAGGTCTAGGGGGTGAATCTGAGCGAGTTCTGTTCTGGTTATAGCGAGATGACCAGATGGCTCCACAGATAGTCTGTTGTTCTGCCCAGTCTTCCAGCGTGGTTTTGTAAAATATTTGTGCATCGGCTTTCAAGCTTCAGGGGTCGGCATACGGTGGTCTCACTTCTGGTAGTCACCTAGATTCATGAGAGTTCACATGGTTTGCATACCGGGTGGAGCCATTAGATCTCATATGTAGAGGAGCAGTGGAGGCAGGACCCAATGGGAACAGGAATAAGGAACAGGATACAGTGACTTGGGAGAGGGGATACCGGAACACGGAACAGGATACAGCAACTTAGGGTAAAGATACAGTGGGGGTACAAGGCGAGTGATTTTTTTTTTTTTTTATTGATTAACATTATTTAATAGTCATACTAACTATTAACACAACAAAACATTAACTATGCAACAACAACATAGCAAACAGTAACTCTTAACTCTTTCTTAACAGTAAGACACAGTAGACGTCCTGTGCGCAACATGTGCCTGAGTATCTGCTTGCAAGCAGCAGAAGGGTGGTGGATTTGCTGTGTCGATAGGGATCGACCTGCTAGCAGTTCTGGGGGCGAATTGGGCAAATCCTTG
Source organism: Certhia americana (assembly GCA_018697195.1). Classification (NCBI taxonomy): domain Eukaryota; kingdom Metazoa; phylum Chordata; class Aves; order Passeriformes; family Certhiidae; genus Certhia; species Certhia americana. The sequence goes on along the minus strand of JAGMWU010000027.1, from coordinate 2,702,794 downwards.
TCTATTGCTGTTATTTTATTGCTGCTAATTATTGCTGCTATTTTGATAAGTATCCTGAATGTGTGAGTGACTGCTGACTGTGTGCTTACCTAATCTCGTAAAAAAAATACCTCTCCCTGTAATGGTTGTGATTCCTGAGAGCTTTGGGAGACAAGGGGGTTAGGCTATGTTTGCAGACTTCCTGGTTACAGGGGGCAGTATTCCCCTGTAACACCGGGTGTTCTGGTTTCAATAGTTCCCTCTATGCAGAACTTGAGAGGCAGAGGTTGGTCATTATATTTTTAAGACAGTTTGGTGCACGGATATAAGTGTTTCCCCCCATTTCTGTAAGATTTGCAGGAAGGTTTGGAGCAAGAAAAAGCTGCAAATGCTTTTAGCTTTTGTCTTAGAACTTTGTGTGAGGATTATTATAGTATGAGACTTGTGCAGAGTGCTGTTGTGGTTTTGAGATTTGTACAGGATGCTGGTATGGCTGACTGCTTGTAGAGTGAGCGAGGGTGGTTAAAATGCTGTGTGTGGGAGTGTGTTTTAACCGTGGCTAGAAGAATTAAAGGGATCCCTCTCCCTGAGTGGTTTGGGCTTGACCCCTGGGAATTCATATGCCCGATAGATTATTGAGTAGAATGTGGAAACATCAGGTTTATTTGGAAGGGGAAGAGTGTGCGTGCAGTGTGAGCAGAAACAGCGTTTTAACCAAGTAGGACCTGAGTCTGGAACTAAGATTTAAAAATATTGTTGTGTGGAAAAACACATTTAATACCACTTACCTGGTGTATATTAGAAAGGAATTGGGAACAAACGGTGAAGGAGCGTAAAGAAAGCTTTAGTTGGAAATGAGATAAGACCAGGAGGAACAGATAAATTCTGTGAATGAATGAGTAGAGGGTTAGAAGATGCCATTTCATGTCCTAGAGGTTGCTTGTGCATATCCTGGGTTTTTTTCGTTGTATACACTGTAAAGAGTTGTGGTATAGGCAAGTACCTGTCTATATCAGGAGGGACGCATGCTGAGAACCTCAGCAGACACTTTGTTTTGATTGTGCTAATAGGGAAGTAGAGGATACCTGAAAAGCTATCAGGACCTTAATAGAGACTGGTCACAAAGAAAAAGGAAGCATAAAAGTGTGTGTGTTGCGAAGACAAGGAATAAGCAGCTATTTAGAAAAACCCATAGAAGTAGTTAAAACTGAGTGTGCTAGCCTTGTGTTTGTACCTAAATGTTTTCGAGAAAGGGCAGAAAATTGGAATAAAGTAAAAGGCACTGGAAAACTAAATATGGGAACTGCACAAAGCAAGGAGGTTTCTAAGGCTAGTCCTTTAGGCTGTATTTTGACACATTGGAAGGAAATAGTGGGTTATGGAAGTACTGAAAACAAGAGAACTCATAAAATTCTGCAGCCAGTGGTTGTTGATATATAAACTAGAAGATGGAACAAAGTAGCCACCAAATGGAACTTTAGACTATAATACTTTATTGCAATTGATGCTATTTCTAAGGAGGGAGCAGAAATGGGAAGAAGTAACATATGCTGATATGGTTTTCTCACTCAGAAACCACCCTGAGTGGCAGAGAGATTGTGGAATTAGACCTTCCTCTGATATCCCTTGGTACTGGACCTTGAAAAGGACAGTAAAGCAAACGAAACAAAGCCCAAATGGTGTTGCAGTACTTGTTCAATAAATCAGCATTGCACCCACCCTGACAAAGTGTATCACACGAAGGCACAAGAGCAGGAATTAGGTGACCTGCTTAGACCTCTCCCTAAAAGGCAAGATAGATCAAGGGAGGATGTGGACTCAGAAGGATCATTAACTCTAACCCCAACTCCAGCTCCATCTCCCCCACATAGTCCTGTGGCATCCTGAACTAGAAAGCAAACAAAAGAAATAATACAAGCACCCTTACAAGAGGCAGTAGGACCTGAAGGAGGAAAGCTACTAGTTAAAGTGCCTTTTTCCAAAATTGATTTAGAGGTGTGGGAAAAGGCCGTCAGAAATTATCAAAGTGACCCAATTGACACTGCTAAATGATTAAGATATATGATCAGGCAACATAACCCCAATTGGGATGATATCCAGTTACTGCTAGATGCTTTAAGTGAGACAGAAAAGCAGATAATTATAAAAACTGCAGGAGACTTAGCAGAAGATTTTCATAAAGCAAGACAAGAGGATGTTAAAGAATTTTTCCCTCTCCAGGATCCACATTGGGATCGAGATAGGACAACAGAGATGGAAAAATTGAAGAATTATCAAGAATTTATAATAAAAGGAATGGAGAGAGCAATTGCTAAAACCATAAATTGGTCAACACTTTATGCAGTCAAACAGGGTCCTTCTGAGTCCCTGTCGGAATTTTTAGACCATTTGCAGGATGCAATGCATTGCTACACATCTTTAGACCCTGAATCTGAAGCAGGGTTACAACAATTAATAAACTTATTTTTGGGGCAGTCTACAGGAGACATTAGACGCAAACTTCAGAAGATACGGGGGCCAATGGGACGGAACTTAGAAGCTTTACTAGATGGAGCATAGAGAGTTTTTAGTAATCGAGAAGAAGGGTGCAAACAAGGGATGAGAAAATTGGTAGCAGTGATGACTTAAGTTTTAGATTTTATATTTTTAGATTCTGTGCTGTTTTGGTGGGTAGTTTTAGGTTTCATATTAAGTTTTACTAAGTTCTTTTTACAGATTAAATAGACAAAACAATTCTTTCTCTAATTTGATACCAAGGACAACTTTCAGGCCCAAGAACAAAAACAACGGTCAAGTGAGAAGAAAAAACAAGGAGGATGGAGCTTCATAAACTGAAGCTATGGTTGGACAATTGATTCTAATATGCTAATGGACCAGAACTTAGAAAAGTGTGAGACCTCGTGATCAGTCGTCCATTTTTGTGACCATTTTGGGGTGCATCTTGGGTGTGGTCTGGCTGGGCTCTTGTGCGGCCCAGTTGTACATGTAGCAGTCCAGTTAACTGGGATAAATTAAAAAGCCAGGCCCAAATTCTCTGCACCAAGGAGTAGGCTTAGGACACTGGGAAACAGGAGGCTGGGACCTTAGACTTAGAAGGTCAAGCCCCTGCCCCATAGCTACAATTGGATATCTGCCTCCCAGGTAAACACTATATCTAGCTAAGTTAGCCACATCCCCTTTTCTTTGGATCCAGGCCTCTGAACCAGGTGCCCTCTGGAAGCAGCTCCAGGCCATGCGGCCTGTGAATGCTGCCTAGAGAGCACATGGTCACTCCAATGGATTAATAGAACATCTCTGAGCTTCATCTATCGTACCCATCTCATTTTTTAAGCCACGCTTCCCAGCCAAACTGGGTTTGATGTAACAGGAGGTAACGCCACACCAGACGGTTATACTGTTACATGTACCCAATGACGCCTTTTAATAAATACCTACTTTACCTTTTTGCTCTGTCTAGTCTCTGTTCCAGGTCAGCTTCCAGAAGGCATCAGTTTCTTGTACCTCAGGAAGGACGTTGAGGAATCTGGAAAACCCCCCTGGACCAGAGGAACACCCAGCTCGTGCCCCCCCACCCCCACCAGGACTCCAAGGAAGCCCAGCTGCAGTCCAAGAAGTATCAAAGTCCAAGAACCCATGAGACTGATACAGAGACACGTGAGTAACTGGATAAAAAGGGTATTCTGTTTTAGCACCTGAGTTAGGTGCTAAGAGATCTCTTGCAGTTTGTTTAGTGTGGAAGAACTCTGGGGGGGTCCAGGCGGAGTGGCTCCTGCTCTTGTCTCCCCCGTTGGTCGCTCTCTGAAAACCGGGATTACATTGCAGTGGTAAATGCTGGCCTGGTGCCAGGGGTGGCACAGAGGGTTAGCTTCTGTTAGCTTCTGCGCCGGGGCTCAGAAGTTCATGAGTTCAAATCCCATATTGTGATTGTGCTTGCTCTCTCTCCCTAGTTCTTTTCATCTCTGCGGACTTTCTTACTCATACTTGTTAATATATGGAGTGAGTGTTGTACTAATAATATTCCCAGAGATTCTCCCTTAGGGTTAGTATTGAAAAACTGGGGAGACTTAACCAGTAGAGTTGTATTTTTTTAAACTCAAGCTGATAAGACTCTCAGAAAAGATCTGGCCCAAGTACGAACTAGAAAATGATGAGACTTAGCCTGAATTTAGTAATTTTGATAAGAAATTAATACCAATTTTGAGCTTTCGTATACATAAGGAGAAATAACTCAATAAATTAGACTATGCAAGACGCTTTATGGTGTTAATATGCTGTCTTGGTTTAGAAAGACAGGGGTGTTTGCTAGGGAACTAAAAAAAAGAATGGAAACTTCCCTTGGACTTGTTATAATCCTAAAATTGAAGGGCGGTCTCAGGCAACGATGTGAGGGTAGGAATAACAGTTCTTTACTAGTTAGCTTAATGCTTAAAAAGGTAAATTAACAATAATAACTATAATATTGACAACAAACAGAACTAGAGAAGAAAAGAAAAAAAAATAGCAACCTAGTTACAGTTTTCTTCTGGCACACCACGCCCCCCCCTCAGTACCGTTACAAGCTACTAGAGCCAGCAGCAGTCCTGGGAGGCTGAGATGTATCCGAGGCTTGGCGGTAGTAGCTGGAGCTGTTGGAAATGTCCCGGCTGGGCAGGGGCTGCCGAAATACAGTGTGGGGAGACCCCGAGCAAAACTGAAGAAACCAGGGATGCAGGGCAGGGAGAAGGAGCTTCTGGCAGGGCAGGGAGAGAACAGGTTCCCAAGATCTCGGGGGACACACGAAGAGACGGTGGTCCGACAGAGCTCCAGGTGGGATGGTGAGAGCTCTCTGCCGCGCTGAGATGAGCAGCTCTTGGCCGTTTTCCCGAGAGCAGAAAACTGCCTAGAGCGAAGTGAAGACGGTGCCTCCCTGTCTCTGCCTTAGCTGCTTCTTTTGTTTGTTCCTAAGCACGTATGAGTACTGAAAAGCACCTAGCCATCAGCTTCTTAGCAACTTCTGGGAAAAAATTCTATAAGAAAGTAACCCAACCCCTAACACATGCCAACAAAGTCCAGCAGCTAACAAAAAGAGAAAACCAATCTTGGTATTAAAAGAAGGAAAAAGTAAAAAAAGCCAATATTGAGCAGTGAGTGTAAAAGCAGAGGGGAGGCGGAGTTTGACCTCATCGCCCCTCATTAAAGAGTGGAAATAACCCTGGCCATGTCTGCCCTGGGGGCAGGCCAGGCTGTTGCCCCGCCACCGCCACTGCCCCCCCCCCACCAGTGCGGCCGCACCCCCTGCTGTCAGGAAAAGGGGGGGTGGGGGGAGGGACAGCTCATATGGAGCCTCAGTCTGTGGAAGAAGAGCCGGGAAAGCCTTGGCAGGCATGGGCACCACCCCCGCCACCATACCTGCCGCCGTCACCACCGTGGTCACAGAGAGAGGCAGGGGGAGGGGATGGCTGGCTTGTGCAGCCCACAGCACCGCCCCAGGAAGAGGAGTCAGGGGGGCAGAGCCTTGGACCCTCCCCCGGGGGAAGGGATGACTCTTCTGCTCACAAGCCTGCGAGTTGCCATAGCAACCCCTAACACAGTGGAGCTGACACGGGAGATGATGTCATCAAAGCGAGCAAGGACGCAGCCCGGACTAAGAGAAGGAATAAATCCTGTATGATGCTCTCTAAAATTGAGAATCGTATAGAGTACATGTTGAGACAGAATCCACCTAACCAGAAATCTCTAGTTCAAGTAGTTCTGAGGACGATGAAATTGATGAGATCATTACAACCCTAATAAAAAAAAAAAGAGGAAAAAGATAGCTGGAAAAGCCATCAGAGAGTGCAGCCCAATTGCCAAACACACTAGGTCGAAAAGGGAAAAAGAAAAAGAACCGGTTTTACAAACCCCATTGCGACAAGCAGTAGGCAACCAGGAGCCTATATATGTAAAAGTACCATACTCCCTCATCGTGTTAAAGCAGTGGAAAGCTACTGTATGAAAATATAAGAAGAACCCCCATAAGGCTGCAACATTAGTAGAAAAGGCAATTAACTCACAGAACCCTGACTGGGCTGATCTAAACTCTATGTCAGTCACACTGCTTGATCCCACTGAGAGACAACTGGTCAATAAGGCCATCACAACATCCATGAAAGCGAGCGTAGCTAATGGATTGCTTCAAGGCACTGTTACACAAATATTTCCCCTTGAAAACCCAGGGTAAGATCAAAATATACCAGAAAATATAGCCAGATTAAAACAATATCAAAGCCTTGTAGTATATGAATTAAAGCATAGTGTCCCTAAAGATGTAAATTGGTCAAAGATTTATGCAGTAAAGCAAAATTATGATGAATCCCCCACGGACTTTTTCAACAGGCTAAGAGAAACGGCGATCAAATATACAGCTTTAGATCCAGAATCAGATGATGGTAAAGCCCATCTAGTCTTGTTGTTCATAAGACAGACTTCAGATGATATAAGAAGAAAGCTGCAAAAGATAGAAAGAGTTTGGGACAGATAAATTGCTAAAAGTAGCCCGGAAGGTGTTCCGAGACAAGAGCTCAACTGAAAAAGTTTACTCTCAACCTAGTAAAAAGGCAACTTAGGAAAAATCATGCAAGAAAACCTCCCCTGCAGAGAAGGATCAATGTGCTTACTGTAAGAAGTGGGAGCATTGGAAGAAGGACTGTCCAGTGCTGAAAGAAAAGTCTTCAGTTCCCCAATTCCCAGTAGTACAAACCTCAAGTGGTTCAAGTTCTGACTGATGGGGACCGAAGGCTCCTCCCCCAGCAGAGCCTTTGGTTATAGCTAAGCTGGGGAAAGATGACATCGAGTTTTTAGAAGATACTGGAGCAGCATATTCTGTGTTAAATACCTTAGAAGGGAAACTGAGTCACGAGACTCCACCAGTTATTGGGGCGACCGGGGTAACCAAAACACAGCCTTTCTCCCAACCTTTTAAATTCAAACTGGGGAAGCACTGGGTAACCCATCAATTCCTCTATATGCCTAACTCCCCATAACCATTGCTGGGGAGGGATTTGTTAGAAAGATTAGAAGCAGAAATTAAATTTTAAAAGGGAAGGGGTGTAAGAGTTGTAATTCCTGAATCTAAATTTGTCCAAGTTGCTGCATTTTTTATACAGGAAGCAAGTGGTGAAATTCCCATTGAAGTTGAGAATGCGGTCAATCCAATAGTGCGGGCCAGTAATATCCTAGGAAGATCTAAACAGGCAGAACCAGTGAGTATTGCACTCAAACCAGGAGCCACAATGGTAAAGCAAAAGCAATACCCTTTAAAATTAGAGAACCATAAGGGATTGTTGCCTATAATTGAAAAATTCCTACAACATGGTTTATTAGTGCAATGTGAATCCAAATACAACATCCCCATTTTAGCTGTTAAAAAAGAAGATGGCAAGAATTATTGATTAGTGCAAGATTTGAGAGCAATTAACAAAATTACAGAAGACATATACCCCGTAGTAGCCAATCCTTACACGCTTTTGACCACACTGACAGACAAATTAGGGTGGTTTACTGTTTTAGATCTGAAGGATGCTTTTTCTGCATTCCTGTCCACAAAAACAGCCAATAGCTTTTTGCTTTTGAGTAGGAAAATCCCCAGACAGGAAGGAAAAGTCAACTTACTTGGACAATTTTACCCCAAAGTTTCAAGAATAGCCCAACTGTATTTAGAAACCAGATAGCTAAAGAATTAGAGGACTGGAAAAGACAGGAAACAGAAAATGTTCTTCTTCAATATGTAGATGACATCCTGATTGCAGCTGAAACCAGAGATGACTGTATACAACTTACCGTAAGTTTATTAAACTTCTTGGGACTAAGTGAGTACAGAATTTTTAAAGACAAAGCACAGATTGCTAAAGAAGCAGAAGTTTACTTGGGGCTTGAAATTTTCTGTGGACACCGACAGCTCATCAAAGAATGGAAAGAAGCGATCTGTTGACTCCCAGAGCCCCATACTGTAAGAGAAATGCAAGCTTTCCTAAGAATGGTAGGTTGGTGTCGTTTGTAGATAGCAAATTGTAAACTGCTGGTAAAACCCCTATATGGAGCATTAAAAGCAGCTGAAAAGGGAATTATCCCATGAACTGAATATACTAGAGCAGCTTTTAAACAGCTGAAACACTGATTAATGTCAGCTCCAGCACTGGGACTGCCAGACCTAACTAAACCTTTTGAACTTTTTACACATGAGAGATTGAAAATGGCTTTGGGGGTACTAACACAGTGCCTTGGGAATCAATGGAGGGCTGTGGCCTACTTCTCCAAACAGCTAGACAATGTTGGTCAAGGCTGGCCAAGAAGCCTGAAGGCTGTGGCAGCCACTATCATCTTGATACAGGAGACCTGAAAACTCACCCTTGGGTGACACATTGTAGTGTATGTACCCCATGCAGTAGCAGCTGTACTTGAACAAAAGGGGGGGACATTGGCTGTCTGGTAAGCAGATGCTTAAATACTGATCACTGTTATTAGAACAAGAGAATGTTACCCTGAAAACAACTTCTGTTGTTAACCCTGCCATGTTTCTGTCCTCCACCTTAATTGACAAAGAGCCAACACATGATTGCTTACAGACAATTGAAGAAGTATATTCTAGCCAACCAGACCTGAAGAACGTGCCCTTAGACAACTCAGACTGGGAGCTTTACAGATAAAAGCAGCTTCATGAAGAATGGGAAAAAGATAACAGGTTATTCATTAACCACTCAAGACAAGGTGATTGAGGCAGAGGCCCTGATAGCAGATGTGTCATCACAGAAAGCTGAACTGATTGCATTGACCAGAGCCCTAGACCTGAGCTAAGGAAAGAAGGTAAATATATGGACTGACGCTAAATATGCATTTAGTGTTGTCCACGCCCATGAAGCCATCTGGAAGGAGAGAGGACTTCTGAACACTCAAGGTAATGAAATCAAGCATGCTGAACAAATATTCACCCTCTTAGAAAGCATTAAAAAACCTGCAAAAATAGCTATCATGCATTGTAGAGATCACCAAAAAGGGAAAACCACTCCAGAATTGGGAAATTGCTTTGCTGATAAAGCAGCAAGAAAGATTGAAAAAAAAGTATTCTCGCAGTAATTCCACAAAAAGAAATTAATTTGTCAGCGTTCACCCCAAAATATGACCAAGCAGACCACAAACTAGTTAAGATTCTTAAAGCTGAGATCACAGAAAGTGGATGGGCAGTTACACCAGCAAACCAAGTGGTGGTTCAACCCCTGATCCTTTGGGAGCTAGCTCAGAGAGAACATGAAAACACATTTCAGGGTTGAAAATCTTCTGAAATATCTGAAAAAGGTAGTAATAGAGAAAAGAATGACTGATATTATGCAATCAGTAGTAAGCAAATGTGAAATCTGCTCTAAAAACAACCCTGACACAAAAAAAAGAGTTAAGAGTAACAAAAGCAGGGGATCTTCCTAGAAATTACTGGCAAATAGATTTTGCAGTTACCACACAAAGAGGGATACCAGTGCATATTGGCGTTAGTTGACACTTTAAGTAGATGACCAGAAGCTTTCCCTTGTTGCACTAACACATCCAAGGAAGTGGTAAAAGTTTACTCGATCATATAATTCCGAGGGTTTGGGTTCCCTTGGGGATGTCATCAGATAGGGGACCACACTTTGTTGCAACAGTGGTTAAAGAAGTTAGTCAGATTTTGCGAATTACTTGGGATCTGCATACACCCTATAGACCCCAAGCGAGTGGTAAAGTTGAACGTATGAATGGGACTCTCAAAACACAAATTAGCAAACTTTGTCAAGAAACATCCATGACATGGGTTCAGGCCTTGCCTATAGCTTTACTGAGAATCTGCATACAGCCCAGGTGAAGAGATAACATCAGTCCCTATGAAATCCTGTATGGCAGACCATAACAGATTCCACATATTCCAGGTGAAATTCACATGAAGAGGAAACTTGATTTACAGAGATATCTAATGGCTTTAGGTTCTACTTTGCAGAAGCTCCAGAATTACATTGTGTTATCCAGACCTATAGGACTGGACACACCTGCACATCCCTTCCAGCCTGGAGACTGGGTCTATGTTAAGTGGTGGGACAGTGATCCTCTGCAAGCCAAGTGGAAAAGACCATTTCAAGTTCTGCTGACCACCCTCATTGCAGCCAAAGTGGCTGACAAAAGACCCTGGATTCACTACTCCAGAGTTAAAAAGGCTTCTGCTCTTAAAATAACTGTAAAAACAGAGACTGATGCAGACAATAACATACTTTAAATAATTCCTCTTTTGTGTCCAAGGAACTGTTCACAATAATCATTCTTCTTCTTTGCATGATACTTGATTGTGCAAGACATTACTGCTGTTAGATAGCTATTACTGTTTATTATTGCCTATTATTATTATTGTTAAATATTTATTATAAAATATTTACTGTTATTAAATGTTTATCTGATGTTAGATATTTATTCACCCTTAGATATTTATCTCTTGTTAGATGTTTATTTTAAATTTTAAGCACTCGTATTTAGAATAGACTCGACAAAGTAAAAGCCTTGTCAAGCCTCTAAAGGGGGGAAATTATGCCTTAAGTTTTAGCTTTTATATTTTTTAGATTCTGTGCTGTTTTGGTGGGTAGTTTTAGGTTTCATATTATGTGCTACTAAGCTGTCGTCACATAATTCCAGACTCCTACAGTCTACTCTGTGATGGTCAGGAACAGAATGTATGGATAAGAAATAATAAACAATGAATGAGAACATAAGAAGAGACAACTCATGGCCTTTCCTTCGCTCTCTGGGCTGGTGAAAAAAGACTCTGTTTGCATTCTTGGGTCACAGAAAACAGCCGGCAGAGAAAAACACACAGAAATATTTTTTAGAAACTCAAGATCTGGCATCCCTGGGTGGGCATGCCTCTGGTGTCCCTGGGTGGGGTAGATGACCTGCTGATAGCTACTCGAACCCAAGAGGCATGCATAGACTGGATGGTAAGCCTCCTGAACTTTCTGGGCCTACAGGGGTATAGAGCATCCCAGAAAAAGGCTCAGATGGTGAGGCAGACAGTCATCTACCTGGGTTATGAGGTCAGTGCTGGACAGAGAACTCTGGGGCAAGACCATAAGGAAGCAATATGCCAAACCCCTAAACCCCAGAGAATAAAAGGACTGAGAACCTTCTTGGGGATAACAGGGTGGTGCAGGCTGTGGATTTATAATTACAGACTGTTGGTTAAACCCCTGCATGCCCTGATTACAGAAGAAAACAGAGATTGCCAATGGACAACAGAAACTACACAAGCCTTCGACCAGCTAAAGAAGGCCCTCATGTCAGCACCAGCTCTAGGACTTCCAGATGTGAGTAAACCGTTCTTTCTGTCCTCTCACAAGAAGCAGGGGATTGCCTTGGGGATATTAGCACAAGACTTAGGCCCGTATCGGAGGGTGGTTGTTTACTTCTCCAAGCAGCTGGATGCAGCAGCCAAAGGATGGCCTGGGTGTCTCCGAGCCATGATTGCAGTGGTGCTGAATATCCAAGAAGCACACAAATTCACCCTGGACCAGAAATGACTGTGCTAGTGTCCCATACAGTGTCTGCAGTGCTGGAAGTAAAGGGTGGGCACTGGCTTTCCCCAGACAGATTCCTGAAGTACCAAGTCATAATGGTAGAGCAAGATGATGTTGAAATTGTAGTCACTAACCTTGTAAACCCAGCTTCCTTTCTCAGTGGGAATACAGGAGAACCAGTGATCCATGATTGCCTAGAGACTACTGAGGCCACCTACTCCAGTCGCCCAGATCTGAAGGACACTCCTCTGGAGGACACTGAGACTTGGTTTACTGATGGAAGCAGTTACATCATCAGCAGAAAGAGACATGCTAGCTATGCAGTTACCACTTGTAGAGAGGTAATAGAGTCTGGACCATTGCCAACAAAAACCTCTGCACAGAAGGAGGAAATAATTGCTTTAACTCGTGCTTTAGAATCGGCAAAAGGAAAAGAAATCAACATCTATACAGACTCGAGGTATGCATTTGGGGTTGTGCATGCACGTGGAGCCATTTAGAAAGAAAGAGGACAGTTGAATTCACAAGGGAAAAGCACAAAACATGCACAAGAAATAATGAAGTTGTTAGATGCAGTCCAGCTACCTGAGAAGATAGCCATTATGCATATCAAGGCACACCAGAAAGTGAGCTCTCAATTCGAAGAAGGGAATCAGCTGGCAGACAGAGAGGCAAAAGAAGCAGCCAAAGGTGACGTACCTGTTGAGGCAGCCTTAATTCCAGATGGATAAATCTTGTTAGAAGGTAAGCCAAATTATAACAAAAAGGACAAGAAGCTTATTAAGAGTGAAAAAGGAAGTTATAATCAAGAAGGGTGGGCCATTACACAGGAAGGGAAAGGGAAACTTGTCATCCCCTCCTACTTATTACGGTCAATACTAATAGAGGAACATCTGAAAACACACTGGGGAGCAGATGCTTTGTATTACTAAGAGATAGAATTATGGCCAGGAATTTACAAGGTGCGGTCATTCAAGTGACCCGACCATGTAGTCTTTGCCTCCAAACTAATCCCGAAAACATCCCCAAACCAAAGGTCGGACAAACTGGAAAAGCCTATGGGCCTGGACAACAGTGGCAAATTGATTTTCCAGAACTTCCCAGAAAAGGGGGGTATTAACAGATACCTTCTCAGGGTGGCCAGAAGTTTTCCCTACCAGAACTGCCAAAGCACGGGAGGTAACCAAAGCACTGTTAGAAGAAATAATACCACACTTCAGAGTCCCAGCCACACTGTCTTCAGATAGAGGGCCACACTTTATTTCAAAAGTTTTGCAACAAATCAGCTGCTAGTTGGGCATAGATTAGGAACTTCATACCCCATATCACCCTCAATCAAGCGGCCAGTTGGAGAAAATGAACCATTTAATCAAACGACAAATTATAAAGCTAGGGCAAGAAGTAGAACTGCCTTGGCCCCAGGATCTTCTGTAGGCACACAGTTTGTGGTGATTGGGAATGGGGCTGCGACCCAGCCTCATCCCTAATGGGCTACAGCTGTGTAAAACAGGTGAGATGTGTTAAAGAGACATGGAATTCTGAGGGGTATGAACCAATCACAAGGGTAGAGAGAGCACACAGGTGTAATGCATGTAGGATGAATGGAACAAAAGGTTGTACAGAGGAACAAAAAATCTGTGGTGCTTGGAACCATTCATGAGGTCAGTTGTATGTTCTCCTTCATCTGGTGACCCCCCCCCCCCCCCCCCCCCCCCAACATGATGGGAAGATGTGATGCAAAGATGAAGCCAGGCAGAGAAAAGCCTGTAAAACAAGATGCTGATGTGATGAAGAACAGAGCCAGGAGAAGAAAGTCTGTAGAACAGATCCAGATGGACCAAAGACCTGAAGAACAAAGCAGGCAGACCAAAAGTTCGCATCACCAGATGGCTTCTAGGTAGATGCACCACCCCCAGGTGAGTGGCTGGGAGCTTAGGAATGGGGGTTTAAATACAGGCAGAAGAAGAGTCCATACTGGACATCCTGCTGCACATATTACAAAGAAAAGGTATTAAAATTGAGGAGCGGGGACTACTAATTTTGTTTGTTTGGGGTGGATGAAGTAGTGTGAGAATGAATACAGACTGGCTTCTTTGTTGAAATGTGGGAAGAAGCAGGGCACATGCTGTGGGACACACCCACATTGGGGGACAAGATCGCCACAGGGTTGTTTAACATCAGGCAAACAAGAATGTCTCCTGAAAAACAGGGAGGAATCTTTGACAGAAATAAATAAGCAGGTGGAACTTCTTTAAGACAAGAGGAATAAATCAAAATAAATGGTAAGAACTAGTCATGAAAAACTGCATGCTGAAGGTAAAAAAGTAGCATGTCTCCTTGAAGAAATGGGGGAAAAAAGATCACCTCATCAAAAACTTAACCTCCCAGGTCAGTCAGCAGAAGGATTTCATCTATAGTCTAAGCCAGCAAATCGAAAAAGACTCCTCTGTTACCCAGGTCATAGAGTCATTGTATAATGAAATGCTGAATTTTTCTGAAAAGAGGAGTACATTAAATGTCAAACTGCAAGACCTTGAAGCTGTTCATGATCGTTCAGTGGCAGAGCTAAACCAAATATTGCAGGGACTTGGAGATGGTAAGAAAGAACTGGAATGTAACCAGGTTATGTTAAGCAGTAGAGAAGCGGAGTTTAAAGATGAAATGAATAAAAAAGAGAAGATGAAGTGCAATCTTGAGAAAATGGGTAAGGAAAAAGAGAATCTAAAAATGAAGCTTCAAGTGGCAGTGATATTAAGAAGTGATGTACTGCAAAAAGTTGGGAAATTAGAAAAGAGTGGACAGGAAGAAATAGAAAAAGAGCAGAAAAAACCAGAGGAGCTGTTGAAGCAAGTTAATGAGTTAACAAACTGAAAGTAATTGAAGGACAAAGTAATGATTTTGAGTCTCATCTTGGAAATTTGAAACAACAACTTGTAGAAAAAGATGCCAAGATAAGTGATCTGACCAAAACCTTATCTTCAAGAACATCCTATTTAGAGGAACTTCAGCACAATATTGCAGAACTGAATGATGTCATAGCTGAAAAATAAAATGTTTGTGAGCAAAACCTAAAATCTTTAGGAGAGGACTGTATGCTTGCTCATCTGCAATCTGTGCTTGATAAAAGAGTAAGGGCATATCGAGAGGAATGTTCTCAGTTGCTCTCAACTCTTGAAGAGGTAAAGTCTGAAGTTAAAAAGAAGGAAAAATTGTTACAAACTTCCAGTTTAGAAGAGCCTAGTTCAAGTGCTGGAGGCAGGAATGAGTGTCTGAATCCCAACAATGATGTTAATGCCATAAATCAATTGCAAAAGAAAAAGAAGATTTACAGAGGGAGTTTTTGGTCATGAAAGATGGTATGAAAAATTTCAAGCAAGAAAGTGAAAAGCACATAAAACTGGCAACAGATTTTGATGAACAAAAACCCACCTTGAGCAACTCAAGCAAGAACATATGAAACAAGATTCAGGTTGCATCCTTGAAAGAGTCAGAAAACAGGATCACCTCAGTATCAAGTGAAGACACTGAGCTACAAGAACTAAGAAGTGATTATACAAAACTTCAGGAAGAAACAGAGCTGTTAATACAAAGTAATTCCCTTCAAGGGAATTTAGAAGGAAAATTCACTGTGTTTCAACTATCAGAGACTGATTACTCTAGGAAAACTGAACTGAGAGAAGCAACAGAATGTGAAATCCAGAAACAAATTAAAACAGTAGAAAAGCCACTAGCAAAACCTGCAGATCTAAATGATTCCAAATCCCAAAATGCAAAGAGCTGTAACAGAAGAGAAATCCAGAGAGCACCTCCAAAGGAAATTACAGACAGCTTTAGTATCACATAAAGAGGCCCTGAGAAAAAATAAATGTCTAAAAGAACAGGTTGATCAGCTAATGTTAGAAAGAGAAGAACAAGAACAGACTCTGAGTAAACAAGATCAAGAGCTTAAAGCCAGATCAGAAAAGATCAACAGCCTTGCTCGGACTAGTACCATAGAAGCAGAAATATTGAGAGCTATATAATCAGTACAGTGTGTTTCTTTCTTAATAAAACCTATGTATTGTATGTCTTTCTACCTATTAGTCCTACGTGGCATATGTGAATATGTTGTAGTATCCATTTACCTAAACATGTCTTTATAAAAATGCTGCAATTTTATAATTTAAAAAGAAAGGGGGAGTTGTAGGAGGCTGGATAGAGATAGTGATGAAGGCAGTTGTGCCAATTACCAAAGAGTGGGAATAGTCTTGCCCTCACAACTGTGGATGGATTTTATAGAAACAAGTATGGCACTGCACAAGAGGAAGCGTTGAAAACAAAAAGACAAGAGGGAGAGAAGCAGCAAGCAGAGACATTACTTCAGCAGGTAGAAGAACTGAAATTACAGAAGATAAAGGCAACAAAAACTGAAAAACAAACAGAATTTACTAAAGCAGCAGTGGGAGCTAGAGACAAAGCAGTTCTATTGTTCAATACAATGTGTTTATTTGCTGGTGAAACATATACGTTTTAATTGTGAATTGCAGCCATTAATCTTTGTTAATATTCCTTAGGCATAGGTATGAAAGTTAATTCCATAGGTATGAGTACAAAAACTTTGACATGTGATGTAAGTTTGGGAAATGAATTAAGGTCAGTACATGGACGCATTCCAGAGCTAATGGAATCTATATAAAAAGATACTAGTGCCACGTTTAGTATTTCTTTTGCAAGGTCCCTGTAGAAGGATAGTGGACATGGCATTTATATAAAAAGAAAAAATGGGGGAATTGTAGGAACACAGTTTGTGGTGATTGGGAATGGGGCTGTGGCCCAGCCTCATCCCTAATGGGCTACAGCTGTGTAAAACAGGTGAGCAGGGTTAAAGGTAAAGAGACATGGACTGCTGAGGGGTATGAACCAATCACAGAAAGGTAGAGAGAGCACACAGGTGTAATGCATGTAGGATGAATGGTATAAAAGGTTGTTCAGAAGAACTACAAGTTAGTGGTGCTTGGAACCACTTATGAGGTCAGTCATATGTTCTCCTTCATCTTCCATTAGCATTACTGTGGATTTGGACCAAACCAACAATAAAACCAAAATTAAGTCCTTTTGAAATATTGTATGAGAAACCATATGGGGTGCAAGAAGGATCATCAACTCAAGTAGGGGATGAAACCCTATGCAGATATATGGTAGCCCTAAATAAACAACTCAGAGAAATCAAAAAACATGTAGCGGGGGCTCAAACCAGAGAATTAGATGGGCCAGTACATGACATACAGCCTGGAGATTATGTGTATGTTAAGTCTTTTGCAGAGAAAACTTTGGAGCTGGAGTGGGAAGGACCATTCCAGGTGCTTCTCACCACCTTCACTGCAATCAAAATTAAAGAACAAAATGCCTGGATTCACCATACGTGAGTGCAAAAGGAAACAGAAAGCCCCTGCAAAGTAACACCGGGTCATGATGAACTGAAACTAAAACTTACCTGAACAAAATGAGTTCATTAGACCTAATTAAGAAACTTGTTTTGCTTTTGATTATAATTGTGATCCAGGATTTGTGTGAGAAGTGCTCCCATAACACAATATAGTGTGTGGTCTTGGGCCAAAGCCCTGTCATTAGAGGCACCTGCACGCATTAATGGGAAGTTAGAAGCTATAGTTTTGTGGCGAAAGAATGATGACCATTCGTACAGGCTAGCAGAATCTCAGAAACTGGAAGAGGGATGTGTAATCCACAAAGTGATAGGGGATGAAATTAAGATAGGGTGTCGAGTGATTAATGGAACGACACATGAGAAGGTAACTGGCATTTTAATAAAACCAGTCTCCAAAGGTGAAGGTTGCATCTGCCCAGGTAAATTGGGTTGTTGGTATAACATCGTGTTGACACAAGATATTCAGGCTCGCTGTTTTTGGACTGATAACCCAGGCCCTGGTTGAGAGCTGAAACCTGAGAAGAGACTTGTATTAAGTTTTAATGTAAGTATTGTACCTTCTACCACTGCAGAATCTTCCACAACTCAGGCCAATGCTCCAGCTCCAACCCTGCCACATAGAATTGAGTCTAAAATTTATGAAATTGGGCCATATGTTATAAGAAACATGGGGCAGCAACAATTGTTGTTTAACCCAGAATGGTCTCTCAAGCGTGTTGAACTGCTAATGCAGAGCAACATTACCAAAATCTAGCCTGCTTGCTCTCCTTTTCTAAAAACATCCTTTGAAGGTTGGGAAACATGGTTGCAGAAGCAAACTCATCCTAGAGGCAGAGTACAAAGAGACTTGACCGGAACATTAGGTATGGGATTAGGAGTTTTGAATGGAATTGATTCAGAAATCATAATGAATAAACTAGCCACTGCAACCAGTGATTTGGCAAAAAAATACAGCAACCTCTGCAATCATCTTTGTTAGCATTAGGGAATAACCAGTGGCAAGTTTAAAAGGTAATACCAAATTTAAAGGATGCTGAAGATCAAGGCCACAGACTAATAATAAAGGCACTTAATATAGCTCAGGATAATGTATCCTTGGCCTTGAGTTGTATACAAGCACAGTTATGGATACAATCAATGGTCGCTTTAATAATCAGAGAAGGAAGTGAAGGCACCTTTCCAATTGAAATATGAAAAGCTGTTTGGGATAATGCTACGAAATTAGAAAGAAAACTGCAGCCTTGGTGGACCGTGGTGAACTTTACTTATGATCCCATTAACAATGTGGCCACTGCTTTTGTACTTACTATACGGAGCACCACAATTTATGTCATCCACCCTATTATTGCATTAGGATTAAACCATAGAGAAACAGTGCTCTACCCCTCAGAGCATAGGGTATGGGTCTGGATGCTAGTTAAGAAATGGCAGACTGTAAACGTAGAATCCTGTGTTACCTGAGAACAGCAAGGATTTATTTTTGAAAGCAATACTATTGATGCCCAAGACATATGCCTAGATACTGAACAAGGTATGTGCCACTTTGAGGTCCATCCAGATACCATTCAAAGGACAGTGCTTATATATGTTGGCCAAGGTTGTATATGCTTAAGAACCTCCTGTGCCTCAGTAAGGATAGACAATGAAAACAAATATTTGTCTGTTGGAAACCACTCCAATTTTTCTATTTGTAATTTTGTTAACATTGTTGGGTGTGATTTTACATATTTGGTACCAGTTGTGTCCCACCAACTGGTAAAAGCCAACTATACAACGTACCACCATTTATCACACACACACATTGGTATGAACCTTATGTTATTGAAACAGTTAATAAAACATCCAGATCTAAGTGTGATTCTAAGAGAAATTAGAGAAAATGGAGAAAAAGTTTTGATAACTGTTCACCATGACACAAAAGAAATTAGCAGGGTTCTACAGAGAATAAAACAAGAAACAAGTGTCCTGGGTTGATGCTGAATTGTATCCCCATTCATCTGTTTAGTTCAGAAATAAGTTTTGCACCTTTAAAACTGGATCTGAGAGTGAAGGAGAAGCAGTAGAATGTCTGAGGCAGTTGTTTTCAAAACATAAAGATAAGAGTTTTCAGCTTTCCTTCACACACAGCCTGTGTTGTCTGCAGTGCAGATGGCAAGAGAGAGCTCTCCTTTGCTTTCTGTTGGTTTTTGGCTAGCTGAAGCAGAGAAGTTCTCCGGACTGTGGGGGTTTTATTTCGGGGTTTTTTTTTTTTTTTTTCCTTTTCTTGGAATTGTTTGAACCTGTTCTGGACTAAAAACCTAGAAGAGCACCAGGAGCTCACATCTGTTGCCCACCGGGCCTGGCCTGGGCCCAGCATTTCCCAGTGCAGGAGGGACTGACAAAAAAGTGAGCTGAGCTACAACGCACAAAAGAGACTTTCTGAATTCATCATCTCTTCAGAGCAGCGAGAGGTTTTGTTGTTTAGTATTGTTCATTTGTTATGCTGGAGAGTGCTTTGCCTGTTGAATAAAGAATTTTTTTCCACTTTTCTCCAAGGTAATCTTTTTCCAAACTGGTTGGAGGAGGGGCTGTTTGAATTTGCTTTCTAGAGGGACCCCATTCAGAAGTTTATTCCCAAATTTGCCCTAAACCAGGATGGGATTTACCCTAAACTGGTGGGATGTACTATTTGGGTGGTCACCCAAGGCAACTGGTATATTTAATACTTTATTCCACCCAATCATTGTTTTGCTTATTCTAGTTGGCACAAGTTTAATTTTGTCTATTGCAATACTTGTTTGGAATTGGAGTGAGAGGAATGACAGATTTGCCTTTACAAACAAGCTGTGGGTCTGCTAATAGATCAACCTAGCACTGAGAGCTAAAAGAAACAATGGGAAGGTTTCCACTGATTGATGAATGGAAAAAAGGTATTTGCCTTGCAAATGAACTGTAGGTTTTCTGATAAACGAAATTGGATATTGAAAGATGAAAGAAACAATGGGGCGAAACCATAAATTCCATAAGAATTAAAAATTAAAAGAGAGGGTTATACATTAAAGGGGAATCTTGGGTATCAGGCATTCTGGGAAGTCTGTACCTCTCAAGTACCTCAGACAATGGGGAAAGAGAGAGGGAAATGCAGCTGGGAAATTAGGATGAAAAAGAGGCTGTGTCCTCCAAAAATTTGAGCGACCCCAGGGGAATGCCCCATGGCCTCTCCCTTTATTTGAATAAAGTAAAAGGACTCCTCTGTCTCCTTTTTGGACCTAAACCTTTGGTGTTTGTGGATTAATTTTCCTGACAACTGGGGCTTGTCTGGGATATTTCCACCATCTAGGCCGGCGTACAGTGAGCGGAGCTGAAGGCACGCCCCACCCAGTTTTGGTGATCAGCAATCGATTTGGTTCCCGAGATTGTCCAGGAGACAGACGAGTGGCAGACCGGGGGGTTTATGAAGAGCCCACAGGGAAGGACCACTGAAAATCTCACCAGTGAGTGAAATGGGATCTTCGGGGAGCAGACCTGGGAGGGCACCCATGGAGGGTAGCACAGGTAAAACAGGGCACCTATAGAGGCTTGCAAAGGTAAAACAGGGAAGGGGCCCCAGCAAAAGGGATGACAATCCCATAATACCCCTGAAGAGTCCCTTGGGGAGAATGCTGAGGTCTTGGGACAGATTATGCATTCACCCAGAGGTAACCGTGGAGATGATGGTAAAATATTGTTGTTTTGTGTGGCCAGAGTATAAGTTGCCAAAGGGACTTATATGGCCACCTTATGGAATGGATAGAACTTATTTGTGTCGAATTTTGTAGAGGTATTTAGAGGAGAATTAGGAAGGATGGATTGAAAGGGAATGTGCATTGATATGGCTTAGACAAGCAACAGGAGAAATCTATGTGTTAAGAAAAAAAAGGAGAAGAGGAAAAATGGGAGGAAGAGGAAAACAGTGGGGATTGGGATGTTTTTCAGCACCTTCCCCTGTCATGTCCTCCAGTGTTGCCATCTGACTCAGAGCCAGCTGCAGGTCCTCTGTATCCTCAACTGCCAGAGCAAAGGGATCAGGGAAATGCTGTCCCTATGGCCCCACCTGAGAATAATGATGGTGTAGGGGGAGGGGAGCAGCATATCGTGTCACCCCCTAGAACTAGAAGAGGAACTCAATTTAGGACATCAGAAGCCCCCTGGACCCAAGAGACAGGAGTACACCAGATGCCACTCTACCAAGTTCCTTTGGGGGGTCAAGGGGGAGGGTATGGGTTTGTAATTGTACCACTTACTACCCAGGATATAAGAGGGTTGAAAAGAGAATTACCCCCATATTTAGATGATCCCATAGGGGTGGGGGAAAAGATAGAGGAATATTTGGGAAATGTGGATTATACATGGAAGGATTGGGATTTTCTTTTAGGGATTTTGTTTGGGTCATTAGAGAAATGAATGATTTTGCAGAAAGCTCGGCAGCTGTGGGAGGATGAACATCCACAAGCAGCGGGGGGGCCTGGACCTAATGCACCTACAGTGGATGATGCCATCCCCCAGGCGGACCCCCAGTGGGAACCAAATAACCAGGCCAGTCTGGCTCGCCTCTGTGATTACCGTGCTTATCTGATTAGGGCAATTAAATCAGCAGCTCCCAGAACTAACAACATAGCCAAGGCTATGTCATTAGAACAGGAGAAACATGAAAGCCCCTCTCATTGGTTGGAGAGGATTAGGGATGCCTTGTGGAAGCATGGGGGGATAGATCCTGAGGGGCCAGCCTTTAACACATTGCTGAAGGTACAATTTGTTACTAAAGTCTGGCCTGACATAAGGAAAGGAGTACAGAAAGATGAAGAGTGGCAGAATAAGCCTCTGGAGGAACTGATTAGAAAAATACAGCAGATATATGTAAGAAGGGATGAGGAAAAGGCAAATGCTAAGGCAAAGATGATGGCAGAATTTTTGCAGCCGCGGAAGATTAAACCGCAGAGTCCAAGGGGTCCCCCAGGGCAAAGGGGACAGGATCGGCCACAAGGACCTGGCAGAGTCATTCCCTCCTCAGCAGGGGAGAGCCAACCCAAACAGCAGTTAAGGAAGAACCAGTGTGCTATCTGCCTGGCAGAAGGGCATTGGAAAAGGGACTGTCCACAGAGACAGCTGGACCCTCAGGAGGAAGAAGTCCAGAGGATAATGGAAATGGATTGCTAGGGGTGTCAGGGGCTCCAATTATATCAAGGACCCACCACTCTGGAGCCCTTGATAATGTATAAAGTGGGTCAGGATCGAGAGGAGGTGTGTTTTCTGGTAAACACAGGGGCCTCTCGATCCACCTTGAATTTCATACCTAAGGGGGGGAAATTTTAAAAAAGATCATTGGTTATTCAAAGAGTGAGTGGAAAGGATGAGCAAGTATAATTTATTCAACTGCTATTAATAGATGTGGGGGACAGGTTTGAAATGCATGAATTCCTGTTTGTTCCTAATTGTGATTGTAATTTACTGGAAAGGGATTTGATGGCTAAAGTGGGAATGCAAATTAGTATTGTAAAATATGACACAGAGTCCAACACTGTGATATCTTTATGTAAAATGTCTGAGAAGGCTTATGCTGAAATAGATCCGGAAGTGTGGGAAACCCCAGGGAAATATGGAAAATTAGACATACAGCCTCTCCAAATTACTTTGAAGCAACCAGGACAAGTGGTGTCTAAAAAGCAATACCCTCTTTCAAGGGAGGGAAAGAAGGGGTTACAGCCTGTCATTGAGTCTCTGCTAAAGGCAGGTCTTTTGGAGCCATGTATACCTCCCTATAACACTGCTATCCTGCCAGTTAAGAAACCGGATGGAACCTACAGAATGGTGCAGGATTTAAGAATAATAAATGAAATTGTCAAATCAAGGTATCCCACTGTTCCGGATCTCTATACAATCCTGAATCAGATCCCTTCTTCACATCAGTATTATTCAGTACTGGATTTGAAGGATGTTTTCTAGGAGTGTCTTATTACAGAAGACAGTAAACAGTATTTTGCCTTCGAGTGGGAACAGGAGGAAGGAGGGAAAATGGTAAAACAACAATTGACATGGACAGTCCTCCTGCAGGGATATACAGTCACCAATTTTGTTTGGGCAAGCTTTACAGAAAATATTAAGAGAGTTTACTCCAACCTCAGGACTTAGGTTGTTGCAGTATGAGGATGATTTCCTTTTATCAGGGGAACAGGAAAAGGTGGTTGAAGAAGCTACTGTAAGGCTGCTTAATTTTCTTGCTAAAAAAGGACTTAGTGTGTCCAAAAAGAAGGCACAGTTGGTAGAAAAAAAGGTCAGATATTTGGGACACATTCTGAATAGAGGGTTACAATGTATTGATGCAGAAAGAATACAAAGGATTTTACAAGTACCATTACCCCAGACAAAAAGGGAGTTACGACAGTTTTTGGGGTTGGTGGGGTACTGCAAAGTATGGATTGAGGATTTTTCTGTTGTGGCCAGACCTTTAGATGACTGTTTAATCCAATATAGTCCTAATGTCGTGGTATAGACACCAGGAGAGAAAAACCTTAGAAAATTAAAAGACAAATTGGTTAATGCCCCAGTCTTAGCTCTTCCAGACTCAGAAAAGGAATTTGAACTATATGTGGATGTTAAACAGGACCATGCTAAAGGAATTTTGGTGCAAGAGCCTGAGGGACACACGAAAGCCTGTTGCCTATTTTTCTAAGCTGTTAGACCCAGTGGCCAGAGGCTGGCCTCACTACCTGCAGAATTGTGCTGCGACAGCTCTGATTGTGGCTGAAGCCCAAAAGCTGATAAGGGGAGGGTATCTGATTGTTAAAGTTTCACATCAGATTAAAGCTTTGTTATCTGAGAGAGCCTCTAAGTGGATGACCAGTACTCGGTTATTACAGTATGAATCTTGTTTAATGGAACAGGAAGATTTAGAATTTAAAAGTGGTAAAGGGTTTAACCCAGCCTCCTGTTTGAACAGTCCTGAAGAGGGGGGCCAGAAAGAAACCCATGACAGCATTCAGGTGATAGATCTCCAGACCCAAGCTAGGGAAGATATGCGAGATACTCCCAGGCCTGAGGGAGAAAATCTAAATCATTTCCCTTCTACCACCCTTGAAGACCCATCAATAAACACAAGATACTCTATCTGAATGAAAAGCAATTAAAGGAAGGAGGAAGATTACCACCCACCTGGTCAGCTCAAACAGCAGAGCTGTATTCGCTTGTGAGACCCTGTGAATTATACCGGGACAAGACAGTGAATGTTTTTACTGATTCTAAATATGCATATGGGGTGATACATTGTTGTGGTTTGAATGACAGGTGTCTGCTAAGGAAGGCAGGAGCCTCCCTTGGAATGGAGAATTTAACCCCTCTCCCTCTGAATTATTACAACTTTCAAATTAAGGGGCTCTCAGGTGAAGATATAGGAATAGGAATAATAGTTCTTTATTAGGAGAACTAAAATAAACAATAAAACCAAAACACATGCAGTATTACAAAAGAGAAAAAAAAAGAAACAAACAATGCAAACAAACAAACAAACCCACTGATAGAGTCAGGATACAGCCTGACACCCTGTGGGTCAGGGTGTTGGTGGCAGTCCGATTAAATGGTGGCTGCAGTCCTAGTAGCAGATGTGGCTCTGTTGAAGTGATGCTCCTGTAGAAAAGTGGAGGTCCAGTGCTGATAGATGGGCCTGGTCTTCCTCTGAGAATCCAGTGGAAAGGCTGCTTGGTGTTCCAACTCCCAGATTTTTATCCAGGTAGGAATACTTGGCTCCTCCACCTGGATGGGGCATTTCCCAGTGGTATGATGTAATTTTATCAGTGAGACTCAATGGCCCATTGTTGTAATCTGGAATTATGAGAAATATTTCTTTGCAAGTTTAAGAGATTTTAAAATCTCTGACAATGTTTTTAACCTTTGTTCATGGAAAAAGGGCTTTTAGGCTCTGAAATGAAGCAGAGTTTTCAAGAGTGTGTATTAGATAGTAGAATAGTGTGTAGTTTTATCACAGGGTGAGAATTTTAGATATATGGGGTTTTTAGGATGGCAGACAGGTGAAGGCAAGATGGAGGAACCTCATGGCTTTTGGGTTTCTTCCTTCTTCATCTGCCTCCATGTTCTGCAGTGAGGTGGCACATTATAGTTGGCTTAGAATAGAGTCTAACTCTCGGAATTAGATAAATCTATTTTTTTTTTCTGTTTTCTGTTTTTCTGTTTGCCGGCTGGCTATTTATCTTCTTCCGAGAATGTACACAGTTTTGTTTTGCTTTCATCAGCCAGCCAGAGATCTTGAAGGAAAGGCGAGCGTGAGGCTTTTCTCTTCATAATTTATTTTTTCTTATCATTTCAAATACCAAAGCTAACTACAAAATGTACAAATGCCCAACTACTCACTACGAAATACTAAAAGCCTAATGTTCCAATGCTAAATGTCTAAATGCTCAATGTTCCCACCCTCAGGGTGGTGTGGATATTTATACTACATTCTACGTAATCAGTATTTATAATTCTACTCCAATAACTATTATCTATGTTAGAAGGTTAGATTCTATTCTAAGCCAACTGTAATGTGCCACCTCACTGCAGAACATGGAGGCAAAGAAGAAGAAGGAAGAAACCCAAAAGCCATGTGCTTCCTCCATCTTGTCATCACTTGCTTACCATCCTAAAATCCCCATATATCTAAAATTCTCACCCTGTGATAAAACTATGCACTATTCTACTATTTAATACACACTCTTGAAAACCCTGCTTCATTTCAGAGCTTAACAGCCCTTTTTCCATGAACAAAGGTTAAAAACACTGTTTGCCAGAGATTCTAAAATCTCTGAAACATGCAAAGAGATATTCCTCATATTTCCAGACTCCAAAATCTAACCTTCTAACATAGATAATAGTTATTGGAGCAGTATTATTAATACTGATTACGTGGATTGTAGTATAAATATCCACGCCACCCTGAGGGTGGGAGTAGTTAGTAGTTAGGATTTAGTAGTTGGTATTTGGGAGTTAGGTTTTGGTATTTGGTAGCTGGGGTTTTTCGGGGTTTTGTGCCTTGAACTGACCTGCAATGAAGAGCTCTCCAGGTCGGGAACAGAATGTAATGATAAGAAATAATAAACTATGAAGAAAACATAATAAGAGATGACCCATGGCCTTTCCTTTTAAAGATCTCTGGGGAAAACAAAACTTTGCATTCTCGGGTCAACGGTAAACAGCCGGCAACAGAGACACACAAAAATATTTTTTATAAACCTGAGAGCCCATTAGCAGAAGATATCTCCCTGGAGGGAGGATGGGTTGTGAGGGGATAAGAAAACTGCCCCAGCAGATTTTTTGACAGTTGGCCCATTGACAGACAATTAGCCCACCCCCCCACCCACCCCAGTTTCATCAGATGGTGATAGAATACAGAGTTTTGGTTACATTTTGCACTGCAACCCATGACATACATACATTTGAGAAACTATGGGAGGAAAGAGGTTTATTAACCTGCAGGGGAAAAATGTTAGCTCATGAGAACTTAATATCTCGCTGTGAGAAATGTCAGTGTGATTCATGTCAATACAGATCTATTGTATGGGATCAGTATAGAGATAACCTTTGACAAACAAAAGAAGGAAAGCCAAATAAGGCATGGAATCAGAATATCAGGATAGTTCCAGTTATCCAATCACAAAATATATTTTGTAGGCCTTACAACACCATTATGCGTTAGCATCTTTGGGTTTATAACAGTAGGCTTTAGCTATTATGTATTTGCTTTTACAAATTATTGTAAATTATAACCATTTTTTTGTAGACAGAGTGCAAATTATAATTGCTTTTGTGAAAATTGTGCATGAAGGAAATCTATTATAAGCTGCTTGCGAAAGATATATCACAAGACATCACTGCTTTTGTGAAATGTATAGCCAAGAAATCACCTATGTAAGAATATAACTTAGACACAAGCATAAAATAGAGGTCAGAAAAAGGACACTGAAGAGGAAAAAAGAGCCCTCCTCCTGAAAAAGGACAGTTGACCCCCGAGCAACCAACCAAGCAGGCGACAGAGAAATGAAAGAGAAGGGAGCTCTGACGTAAACACAGAGAAATGAAAGAGGAAGGGGCTCTGAGGAAATAGAAACTAGAAACTCAATAAACAGAGAGAACTGCTGCACCAAGGTATGTGCCATTGGTGGAGCGGTGACTCCCTGGTACCCCCAGGCCTATTTGCTTGCTTTGTATTTGCCTTATATCTAATAAATGAATTGATTAAGGTTGTCCTGAGGGCTGTAATTTATAAAAATTCTGGTGACCCCCAATGTGATCCCCTTGGATCTTCAGGCTCTTCTCTAGACCCAGGGAGGCACCCCACTATTGTGGCCCTGAGGTCTGGTGGAACCGGGACCTACGGAATCATAAGAACCATACAAAGCAAGCAAAGAACTGATCTCCCTAAGACTGCAGTATAATCACCCGTAATTCTAATGCACGAAGATCCAGATGAGAACATCAGGCTGTAAGTATCGTCTGGTTGGGTGGAGTCACTATGTGCAAGAAAGAAACACAACCTGGTTGCAGAGTGATAGCAGAGTCCTTCTAAGTGCGGGTCCAACATCCTGTGAGGGGCTTGGCCACTGAAGGGACGAAGTGAGTGGACAATACTGGGGAGGAATTGGGAGGCACCAGTTGGGATGGGCCAGGGAAGAAGTAAGCCCTCAGGGCCCATGGAGAGGACCCAAGAACAAGGTAAGAGGGAGCGATTTACCAGAGATATACCCCAGGACAGTCCTCTGGGGTTGATGATAGCTCATTGGGATGATTGGTCATCATGAGAAGAGAAAAATAAAGAAAAGATAATACAATACTGTATGGTGGATTGGACTAAAGAAGAAATAAGATCAGACCATTTATTTGGCCAGTATTTTGGTCTTTTGATGATTGGATTTGTCAAGCGTTAAATTTATATGTAAATAGTAAAAAACCCTTTAGTCAGGAAGAAAGTGATTATGCTGCCTTGTGGTGAGGAACCTCGGTGGCAGTCGTATTATATCCATTAAGAGCCAAAGAGACTGAGAAGCCACGGGATCCTTTAGATAACCTCCCTCCTCCGTATGGAGGAGAGAATCCCATTTTGGCATTACCTCCAACTGAACCAATGGCCCCACTGGAGTCAGCCCCGGCCCATAAAACCCACAGTAAGACCAGGCAAGAAGAAAGAGAGGTGGGAAGCAGTGGTGAGGATTCTGGGAGAAGGTTATATCCACTACAAGAAGTCCCTATGGGAGGAAATATACCAAGAATAAGATTTGTGGCAGTGCCCCTTAACACTGGGGATGTGCAGGCTTTTAAGAAAGAAATGGGAAAACTTTTAGATGATCCCTTTGGAGTCTCCGAGAGGTTAGAACAATTTTTGGGACCCAACACCTATATCTGGGAGGAGATTCAGTCTATACTAAGCATTCTGTTCAGCACAGAAGAAAGACAAATGATCCGACAGGCTGGGATGAGAGTATGGGAATGACAGAATCAGGGCGGACCACCAGGGGAACAGAAATGGCCTAATGTCCGCCCAAATTTGGAGCACCAGACGGAACCAGGGAGACAAAACATGAGAGATCTTAAAAACATTATTATACTAGGAATTAAGAGGCGGTGCCCTGAGAACATAAATAAATAAAGCATTCAGTGAACATCAAGAGAAAGATGAATCACCTACAGATTGGTTAGAGAGATTGAGGAAAAATTTACAGATGTACTCTGGAGTAGATCCTGCATCCCCTGTAGGGGAAGCCTTACTCAAAATTCAGTTTGTGGCCAGATCTTGGGGAGATATAAGGAAAAAGCTAGAGAAGCTCAATGACTGGCAAGACAGGGGATTACAAGAATTGTTAAGGGAGGCTCAGAAAGTATATGTAAGATGGGATGAGGAAAGGCAGAAGGCAAAGGCCAAAATTTTTGTTGCAGCAGTAAGGGAAACAGAAAAAAGAAAGTAGTCCTGTAAGACCAAAGGGACTGAGCCCCCGAGAAAACTCCAGAAGGCCCACACAAGGAAAACGAAAAGGTAATCAGGAAGATAACTCCCCTATGTGCTATTATTGTGGCAAGAAGGGGCATTTGAAAAGAAATTGTAAGAAAAGAGAGTGGGATGAGAAGGTGTTTAAACAGGATGAATAGAGGTATTAGGGGCTTTATGTATTAAGGACCAAACCATCTGGAGAGCCCTTGATAAAACTGAAAGTAGGTCCCCAAGGTGAGGAGGTAGAATTTTTAGTGGACACAAGAGCCAAGAAATCAACTATAAAACATATTCCAATGGGGTGTTAAATCAGCAAAAAGACAGCTTTGGTAGTAGGGGCCAAAGGAGAGCCGTTCTGGGTTCCCATTATAGAGAAGGTGGAGGTAGAGTCAGAACAGAATTTGTATTAATGATTTACTAGTGGTACCAGAAGCAGAAAACAATTTATTAGGGAGGGGCTTAATAGTGGCCTTAGGCTTAACTATTCAAGCAAAAAAAGGAAAACTGCAGGTACAATTGTATGCTTTAACTATTGAAGACAAGGAGTATGTAGACCCTAGAGTTTGGTATGAGAAAGGGAGCACAGGGAAATTGGACATTGAACCAATACAGATTGAAATAACAAATCCTGAAATCCCAGTTCAGGTTCAACAATACCCCTTAGCTTTAGCGGGAAGAAAAGGACTTAAGCAAGTCATAGCTGATTTATTAAAGCAAGGAACTCTTGAACCCTGCATGCCCTCCTGATAGAGGAAGCTAGGAAAATAATGTTTGGGGGGGCTCTAGTGGTTTACACTCCACACAGTGTTAGGGAGGGTTGCAACAAAGAGCTGAGAAATGGTTGACTGACATCAGGATGCTAAAATATAAAGCCATCCTTATTAACTCGCCAGAATTGGAATTGAAAATGACCTCTGCCCAAAGTCCAGCACAATTCTTATATGGAGAACCAGACAAGAGTCTCAAACATAATTGTATCAACATTATAGAATTACAGACGAAAATAAGAGCTGATTTAGAAGAAGAAGAAATAAATGAGGGAGAGAAACTATCCATAGATAGCTCATCAAGAGTAATAGAAAAGAAAAGAAAGTCAGGGTATGCTATAATAAATAGAAAATCCATGAAAGTATCAGAATTGGGTCCCCTTAGTGCAGTCTGGTCGGCTCAAGCTTGTGAATTATATGCCTTATACTGAGTGCTTGAGCTATTAGAAAACAAGAAGAAAACCATTTACACTGATTCAAAATATGCTTACAGGGTAGTGCATACCTTTGGAAAAATTTGGGAAGAACGGGGATTAATAAACACTCAAGGAAGAGACTTAGTGCATCAAGGGCTAATAGTTAAAGTATTAGAAGCTGTAAGGAAGCCTGCCCAGATAGCAGTTACACATGTGAGGGGACATCAAAGAGGGACTGATTATAAAATCAGGGGTAACAACCTAGCAGATGAAGAGGCTAAACGGGCCTCATTACAGGAAGAACAGGCTCAAATAATGGAACTAACTAAGACAAAGGGAAAAGAAAAAGATCAGAAAATATATACCCCATGTGAAGAAGAGGAAATAAAGAAAATAGGGGCTACTTTAATTAATGGAAAATGGTTCCTGCTGGATAAAAGAGAAATATTCCCAAAAAATTACACAAAGAGGATAATAGAGCAGCTACACCAACACACACATTGGGGTACAAGAGCCTTAAGCGACCATTTTTTAAGCCATTATGGGTGTATAGGAATTTTTGAAATTGTTAAACAAACAACTCAAAATTGTTTAACATGCCAGAAAGTGAACAAAAAGGTAATGAGAAATACCCCAGCAGGGGGGAGGAAAACTGCTTATAGGCCTTTTGAGAGGGTCCAAGTGGACTTACAGAGATAACTCAAGTAGGAAGGTGAAAATACTTAACAGTAATAGTAGATCAACTCACCCATTGGGTTAAAGCATTCCCTATTTATAGGGCTACTGCACAGTCTGTGGTAAAAATTTTATTGGAACAAATTATCCCACAATTTGGCATTGTAAAAGCTTTTGATTCAGACCAAGGAACTCACTTTACATCAAAGTTAATTAAGCTTTTAGTTTCCGCCTTGAGAATTTCTTGGGAATATCATACTACTTGGCATCCCCAAAGCTCTGGATGAGTAGAAAGAATGAACCAAATTTTAAAACAACAGCTATCCAAGCTCATGATTGAGACTGAACTATCATAGGTCAAGTGCTTACCATTAGCACTTCTGAATATTCAGACCATGCCTAACGCAGAAACGGGGATCTCCCCTTATGAGATGCTCTATGATATGCCCTATACTCAGGGGATGCCAAAAAGTAACCCCCTTACTGAAGATATGAGCATCCAACACTATCTCATTACCATAGGAAAGGATGTACAAGAACTAAGGGAGATGGGAATTTGGAGCCAAACCGCTCCTTTGGGATTTGCAATACACAAAATAAATCCAGGAGATAAAGTACTGGTCAAGAGTTGGCAAGAAGATAGTCTTACCCCCTGCTGGGAAGGACATTTTCTTGTTCTTTTAACCACAGAAATGGCAGTTCAGACAGCAGAAAGAGGCTGGACACACGCTTCTTGCATCAAGGGACCCATCTATGAAAAAAATCTACTGGAGGATAACTTCAAAACCTAGAGACCTAAAGCTGAGAATTACAAAGAACTTAAATGCCTGATAACAAAATATCGTGTCCTGAGCAGGAGTGTGAATGTTACCTGTTTGTGTGTGCTCGGTGTAACAATTGCAACAAGGGGTGGTATTATTGCCGCGGTGAGCACCTTCCCCAAGGTTTGTGCCCAGAGTGCCGATATGTAGAAGAAATTTTGACTTCCCAGATACTAAAGGAATTAGTACAAGAAGGGTTAGTAGAATTAGACTCCGCTACATGGTGGGAACTGTTTATAAACGGGACTAAGGGAGTGTCATAGTTTGAATGACAGGTGTCTGCTAAGGAAGGCAGGAGCCTCCCTTGGAATGGAGAATTTAAACCCCCTCCCTCCGAATTATTATAACTTTGAATTTAAGGAGCTCTCAGGCAAAGATATGGGAATAGGAATAACAGTTCTTTATTAGGGGAACTAAAATAAACAATAAACCAAAAAACACATGCAGTAAGACAAATAAACAAAACCCACTAACAGAGTCAGGATACAACCTGACACTCTGTGGGTCAGGGTGTTGGTGGCAGTCCCATTAAATGGTGGCTGCAGTCCTAGTGGCAGATGTGGCTCTGTTGAAGTGATGCTCCTGTAGAAAGAGTGGAGTTCTTTTGCTGAAGGTCCAAAAGTGATAGATGGGCCTGGTCTTCCTCTGGGAATCCAGTGGAAAAGGCTGCCTTGGTGTTCCAACTCCCAGATTTTTATCCAGGTAAGAATACTTGGCTCCTCCTCCTGCTTGGAGCATTTCCCAGTGGGATGATGTAATTCTATCAGTGAGACTCAATGGCCCATTAGCAGAAGATATCTCCCTGGAGGGAGGCTGGGTTGTGGAAGAGATAAGAAAACTGCCTCAGCAGGTTTCTTGACAGTTGGCCCATTGACAGACAATTACACACCCCCCCATACACACCCCAGTTTCATCAGATGGTGACAGAATACAGAGTTTTTGTTATATTTTTGCACTGCAACCCGTGACAGGGAGGTTTAAAAAGTAAAGCAGTTATTAAGAAAATAGAGTGCCGCAAAAGGAATCGAGTCCCCTGTAAGTTCAGACCAGTAAAGGCTAAAAGTTGGGAGGCTCTCAAGAACAGATACGAGAAATGTAAAAGCTCATATGGAGCCCCTGAAGAATATCCTTGCTGCCGAGAAGATGATACACCTCACTGCCGGAGGCAACCCGGTAGGCGTAGGAGGCAGAGGGGTAAAAAGACTGTGGGGCATAATACTAATTCTGAGCCTTCCCACTCTGGCTGGGACAACAAATCCTTGCTCAAAGTGTTAACAAAATGTTAAATATGGTCGGACCACTTTTAATACCTTTGTGGCACATACACATATTAACAGTGGATGCTATGATAAGACAAAATTAGAAATATGCTGAATGCTCAGCCAGGAATATTGAGTGGCAGAAAACCTAGGGAAAGGCAGGTAGAGCTCGACATGATACCAGTCATGTCCACAGAGAAAGGAATATATCTGCTTTACCAGAGCTGGAATGTGGGGGTACTCAGATGAAGGGGGAGTACAAAGTATAAAGAAGAGTTAGTTAAAAATAATACCAAAAAATTGAGAGGAAAACAAATAATGACAGGCAAATCAGATAATATTTATGAAAGAATAAAGAATATCAGTGAATGGGATCTCCCCACTATAGGAAAAAACCTGTTTGTCGATTTAATGCAAAGAATTTCCCAGGAATTAAAAGTACCCACATGCTGGATATGTGGAAGCTCTCAAATTACTGAACAATGGCCCTGGAGGGGAGAAGGGTTAGGACCCGAGCAACTTTTAAAATGGAATAAGACCCATGAATTTCCCTCTGAAATTCGCCCGGAAGGATGGGTACTCAGCCATGAAATTGTAGGACAAATTTGTATCTCCAAGGACGGTAGTAGTTTCACTAAATATGTAGGGCATACCCATTGTAAAACGATATATCTCACCAACTTGACTACGGGCAATGGGGCATGGTGGCCTGAGACACCCCAAGGGTATTAGACTGGGTCGAACTTTGAAACTGTACTTTTAGCAATGATACCAAATTATGCTGGAAAAATCAAAGTAAGGCTAATCAATTTTTTTAAATAAAAGCATTGAAAGACTAGTGGGATAACCCAGGTGTCATGGTTTCAGTTTGAACTGGGCAGAAACACCAATTTTTGTCTCAGTTTTAGTTTGCCAATTCAAAATTTCTCAAATCAAGAGCAAAGCAGGCTTGAACTTAAAAGAAATAGAACTTTATTAACCGACACTAAAAGAAAAAAAAGAAGAAATCAGAATGAAACCTTCAAAACAATTCTCCCCCCACCAACTATTCACTTTTTACTCTAATGTAAAAAGACAAAACTTGGGCTCTTCAGTCAGTTATCACACTTAAAATAATAATTTCTCAATTCATCAAGGAGAAAGGAGTCTCTCTTGGGTACCACAGAGATTTCCCACAAGATACCAGTTCTCTTGCTTTCACACTCCACAACTGGCTCGCTCGGGGAGAATGTTGCTATTTGTGAAGTCCCTCCCATTAAACAGCCTGCCACAGCAGCTCATTGGCCATATCAGTTTATTAGGGTACAGTTTAAGGATGCCTCTTCTAGTATAAAACAAAAGTTCTCTTCATCTCAAGGAACAGAGGTCATCTTCCCTCAATGGGCATGGCTTCATCTCTCACTTCTTTAGTCTTCTTCTGTTCAATTTTCCCCAGCAGCTCACAGCTATGTCTAGAACCTTGCATCCCCCTAAAAAATACTCCATAGGTTACAGGGTATTTGAGTCCATTGTCTATGGCCTCACAAGAGAAGTCCAACCTAACCAGGCCACTCCTTTGATCTTCCTTTCCATTTGAGATTCTCTTCTCACTTCTTCTGACATTAAGTCTCATGCTGTGTCTTTCTACATTTCATCTGGTCTCCTCTTTTCCTCTGGGTAAGATTCATGCTTTGAAAGTTTCATTTGGTCAAGAAAAAAAATTCACACAGGCTGCAGCTGGTACAAGGCAGTCATGTAATGCATTGCAGTTGTTGGAGGTGAGCCAGGATCTCAAGGTCTGTTGCTGCCTTCAATTCCAGCTGTGCTGAGAGAGGGAGGCCAGGATCCCCCTTCCAGCCTGGTCAGGCTTCAGATGTCTCACCCCAGGGCTTTATCCTTTTTCCCTGCTCAGCAGATGCCAGGCCTGACTCAGCCCCCAGTTGCTGCGTGGGCTGCCCTGGAGTAACAGATTTCAGCATCCAGGGCTGGGCCAAACTCCCCCTCCACCCCCCCCACCCCCCCCCCCGAACCGCCGGGCCGAGACTCTGCAACTCACCCCCACCGGAAACCAGAAGAAGCTCTATTTCTGGATTTTCACCTTAAAATGTGTATTCACTAGAGGTGTATCCACCCTTTTAATTGGTTTAATCAGGTGTCAATATTACAAAATTGTCCAATCAGGGCTAAACCATGACACCAGGTAAAGTAAATTCTAAAGGGAAAGCACCCAATGGGTTATTTTAGATCTGTGGAAAAAGAGCATACACTACCCTCATGAAAAATTGGAAAGGTATATGTACAATAGGGATAATACAACCAGCCTTTTTCCTTTTACTCAGAAAAAAAGGGAAAATGTTAGGGCTCCCCTTATATGAAACCTTGAGTAGGAAAAAGCGAACCTTCATCAGAGGGTGCCAAACCTGGAATGATGACGAATGGCCTCCAGAGCAAATCATCGAATATTATGACCTGGCTACATGAGCACAAGATGGAAGTCGGGGGTATCAAACTCCTATTTATATGCTTAACTGTATTATAAAACTCCAAGCAGCAGTAGAAATAATTACCAGTCGAACTGCTCAAGCTCTGGAACTAGTAGCTAAGCAACTATCCCAGACATGAGCAGCAGTATATCAAAATCATCTAGCTTTAGTTTATTTATTAGCAGAAGAAGGAAGAGTGTGAGGAAAATTTAATAATTCTGAGTGTTGTATTGAAATTAATGATAATGAGGAAGCCATGACCAAAATTGCTGAGGAAATTAAAAGAATTGCCCATGTCTCTGTACAAAAGTGGGATTCAATCCTATCCAATAATTGGTGGAATAACCGATTTGAAGGGACATGGTGGAAGAAATTAGGATTTATGCTATTATGTTCTTTGTTAGGATTATTATTTTTACCGTGTCTGATTCCATGCTTTATTAGACTAATCCATTTAGTAATACAGGGAATGCAGATTTCTGCCTTGCCTATAGACCTAGAGACAGGCACAAAAGGAAAACCGCAGTCCTTGATGATAATAAAAATAGAAGAAGAAAACAAATCAGAGTTGGCAGTGATTCAAAAAGTACTTGCTCAATTTGAAGCAAAAACCCAAATCAATAAGATAAAAACAAGGGATGGTGAGAAATGTTGGTGTGATTTGTGTCAACACAAATTTATTGCATAGGATCAGTATAAAGATAACCTCTGAAAAACAAAAGAAAGAAAGCCAAATAAGACATAGAATCGGAATAACAGAACAGTTTTAGCTATCCAATCTCAAAATATATATTGTAAGCCTTACAGCACCATTATACATTAGCATCTTTAAGTTTATTTGTTAAATAACAGTAGGCTTTAGCTATTATGTATTTGCTTTTACAAATCATTGTAAATTATAACCATTTTTTTGTAGACAGAGTGCAAATTATAATTGCTTTTGTGAAAATTGTGCATGAAGCAAAACTATTACAAGCTGCTTGCGAAAGATGTATCACAAGACATAGCTGCTTTTGCAAAATGTATAGCCAAGAAATCGCTTATGTAAGAATATAACTTAAACACAAGTGTAAAACAGAGGTCAAAAAAAAGACACTGAAGAAGGAAAAGAGCCCTCCTCCTGAAAAAGGACAGTAGACCCCCGAGCAACCAAGCAGGCGCAGACACAGGAAAACAGGAGGGGGCTCTGAAGAAATAGAAACTAAAAACTCAACTACATAAAGACAAAAAAACGAAAGAGGAGGGGGCTCTGAAAAAACTAGAAACTCAGCTACATAAAGACAGAGAAAGGAAAGAAGAGTGGGCTGTGAAGAAATAACAATTAAAAACTTAATAAATAGAGAGAATGCTGCACTAAGGTGTGTGCCATTCATAGAGCAGTGACTCCCTGGTACACCCAAGCCTGTTTACTTGCTTTGTATTTGCCTTATATCTAATAAATGAATTGATTAAGATTATCCTGAAGGCTGTAATTTATAACACAACAAAAACCAAGAAAATAAATACAAGGTGTTTTTCTTGATACTACCCTGAAGAAGTAGTTTGTCAACCATTCTACCTGGAAGCAGTGCCATGCTACTGGTGCATGCACCATGGCTTGAGAATCTGTCTCTTGATAGCAATTGCCTGCAGTTCAGGGTCCAAATATAGTCATGATGTAGAAATAGACTGGTTTCCTAAGGAAACAAGGCTAATATTGTCACACTGGGTTTGTGTGTATGTGAATGCACACATAAGCTCCTTGCCTCCCTGCATGATCCTCTCTTCAATGTTGTTAGAATATTTTGTCCAATTTTGATAAAATTTGATGCAAGAACAGAAATCTTTGCGATAAAATACTCAAAAAGCTTTTGTTCAAATTGTTCACTGACTAGAAGAAGTAGATCCCTGAAGGGCTCCCAAAAAGGGCTCGGCCAACAAGTTCACTCATCTTTAGACACCAGACAAGACACATAACAGGAAAGATGTCAGAAATCAACTTTCAAAAAGACAAGGTGAGGGCACCAGGTGAAGCCCTTCTTTCTAGTCAGATTAACTCAAGACTTGTCCATCACTCAATCCCACTGACTGTGTGGAGGAATGGGGACAGCAAAAAGCCCTTCTGGGAATGAAGCATGTGAAGAGTTAGATCTGACCTGAGGGGGCTAACTGGGCTTCCATGTGTATGTGAAAAAGATTAAAGATGAAAAAGATGGAGGCAAATCAGAAGGTATCTGTGGTCAGGCACGCCTGGACAGAGAGGAAAGGGAGTGCTGCATGCAGAAACTGATGCTGGAGTAATGCGA
Source organism: Certhia americana (assembly GCA_018697195.1). Lineage (NCBI taxonomy): Eukaryota > Metazoa > Chordata > Aves > Passeriformes > Certhiidae > Certhia > Certhia americana. Next base: position 2,665,176 of record JAGMWU010000027.1, on the reverse strand, counting down.
GCATATGCATGAAGAACTGGTACCTCTGTGCATCCCAAAACCTCTGCAAACAAAGACAGAACCAGTAAAGAGGTTTGCAGCTCTGAGTGCACATGCCAGTGTGTCACATCTCTAACATATCTCTGTTAGCCTGGAGAACGTGGTGCTTTTGAAACAACCAGCATGCACTGACTTGGCCAAGCCTTTACAAGGCTGCCAGGAACAGCACCTGTCCCCTCCTGTGGTTCAGTAGTGGGGACTATGGGACCTCCAGCTGGCCCCCCAGCTTCCTGCACTGTTCCCTGTTACTTCCCCTATTGCTTCCCTGCAGCATCTCCTAATCCCTAAAAGCAGCACTGGGGACATTTTGTCATCATTTGAAGAGAGGCACAGCACAAGCAAACA
>JAGMWU010000027.1:2578989-2664392 GCA_018697195.1 Certhia americana | reverse complement strand
GGAGGGAGGGAGGGAGGGAGGGAGGGAGGGAGGGAGGGAGGGAGGGACTCCCACCTCTGCCTGTCCAAACTCCACAGAGGAACCAGATCAGACCCTGCCCTGGGGCTCAGGGACCAAACTCACCAGCACAGGGCTCTGGGGCAGGTCCCACAGCCACCCTCAGGACCGTGGCCGAGCTCTGCAGGACTGGGCTGATGGTCTGTGGAGAGAGAAGCATCAGGAATGGAAGGAGGAGCAGTGTCTCCCCTCCCCAGCACACAGCTCTGTGCACAGGAGGGAGTGAGGCGGGTGCAGGGAGGAGGGGGGAATGCTTTCTTCTGTAGGTTCTGGTTCGCAGGGGCGTCTGTCGGTCTTTCATTGAGGGAGGCGGGAGGCTTAGTTTATTTAGGAGGGACTTCTGCAAAACGAAACCTGTCTTCCACACAGATGTCTCCTGCAAGCCCTGGTCATATAGCAGCTAATCAGATACATTAGTCTTCCTTTGGCACTCCATATTCAGCAGCAAAAGCCTGCTTACACTTCTTCAGCCCATCCCTTCCCAGCCAGACATTTGCTTCCTTAAGAAATCCTTGACTATATGAAAAAAAAAAAGTCACAATTGTTTGGGAGCAGACAGACAGTGAGAGATGGGCATCAGCTGGTTCAGGCAGAAAACCCAGCTGGAAAAGACACTGACTTATTCTCATCACAACATATCCATGACAGGATGCAAGTTGGACACTTCTCTAGCAGGCTTTGGAGATGGAGAAGGAAGATTAACAGCTGAGATCCAACCCTCCCTGCTCATCACAGGGAGGATTAAACCATCTTCAGAAGAGACCAACATCCTCCAGGTGACTACAGGGGAGCCCAGGAAGACTGAGTCCAGTTTGGGCACCTCAGGTGCCTTCAAGGACCAAGATGAACCTAGGCCTGAGTGGTTCTCAGCTCAGAGCAAAACTGTTTTCCTAATCTCTGAAGTTTTTAAAAAGAAATTAATGCCTGCTCTCTTTTTGGGTGGAGCCCAAAGTAGTTATGGCATCCACAACTCTGGGCAACCTGTTTCAGTACCTCACCACCCTTTGGTGGGAGGACATCAAACTGCAGCTGTTTCATTTGTGCCTTCAGCAATATGGCAGAAAGAAAATCTAGCCAAAAAAAGAAATCTGGGATGACTATCAAAGAACTGAGTTTGTGTAGCATTGCACCCATATGCTTGTGTAGAAAGACTATAAAACCTCCAGGAGCCTCCTGCTTGTTACGGCAGCTCTGAATTGGTCTCTCAGCTGCTAAAAAGCTAGTTTCACCTTAAAGGCAACTAGAAGAATGCTTCCTCATTTTTCTGGCACTTCTGGGGCTCTTCCACTATTCCATAATCTAGGAAGAGCCTGAGGTTTACTCTGCTGGTGTAAGCTTCAGGTACCTGGCACCAGCATAATTTAGAGCAGCCTCAAAGCTTTACTTAGAAAGAGTAGGGACCAAACCAGCACAGAAACAGGTCCAGGTTGAATGGGCTATGGAGACTATATCCTGTGGAAAAAAACCCCAAAAATAAAAGGAGCTGTAAATCAGTCTGCCACATCAAACAGGTACCACCACAAACACCTGAGTGACTTCTTGCTAAGCCACATGCAGCACAGGGAGCAAGCACTGACATAAACTTCCCAAGCCATGTTTGGGATTGCAACAGAAAGAGCTGACTCGAAGGACATCTCACACAGGGATGCTCTTAGCAAAGAGGAATAAGCATGCACTATGAGCAACTGGATGATCATGCACACAAATCACTGGAGAGAGGAGTCTGGTGCAAGGGGAAATTCAATGAGCTGCAGATGCACGTGAGAACCTGGAGGGAAAGTGCAATGTGCATTCCATGCAAAGGAGGGGGAAGGAGAGAGTGGGTAGCATTCATGATTTGTAAGAAGGGGCTTGTAATAGGGAAAACATATGAATGAGAGAGTCCTCAAGGAAAGACAAACTGCAGGAGAAAGTTGTATGTATGGGGCAGAGGAAAGGAACACTATATGTTGGGGAAGATGAAAAAGGAAAGCCTTATAAATATGATTGCCTGGTGAAAGATTTTGAGAATATGGAAACTACAAGCAAGATTGAAATGAAAGCAAGCTTTGACATACCAAGCCTTAGTTACTGAACAACTGGAAAACAATAGTATGGCCGGCTGAAGGTAATCCCCTTTTGATTAGACAATACCCTCTGCTTGCAGACAGGTCAAAGGGTCAGAGCAGACCCTATAGCTTGGCAGAAGGGGTCCAAAGAGTAGTTTTTAGGGTTTAAAGTGTAACACAGTATAGTAATGTAAGGATTCTTATAGGCTGTATGTAAATGCTATAAGATTTGTATCTTGTACTAGATTGGTTAGTGAGAATTAGAATATCCAGCACAGAAGAAGATTTATTGTATTGTAATGGGAACTTCACTCTCTCACTCTTACTTTTACTTACTTACTCTTGCTTACTTACTCTTGCTCTTACTCTTGCTCTTACTCTTACTCTTTCTCTTACTACCTCTCTTAGCAACTTTGCTCTCTTTGGGGCCTGCTCCGAGCTGCGGCTGGCAGCTCCAAGCAGGGCCCCAGCACCCACGCCCTTTGCAATAGACCACAAGTTCCAAGACCTGGCTTCAGAGATCTCTCATCTCTGTCCATCCCGACTGTCCTCCCCTCATCTCTCCTACAGCTATAAATTGAACTTCAAGCTGAAAAGTTCTAGAATTGCTTCCTGCAAAGAAATGGCAAATACCTACAGGAACTCAAAAGAAAAAAATGTTGCAAGAAAATCCAAGGACAGTGTTTCCTCTGCACACAAAGAAGCTTTACTTCTAATTGGCTTGCTGCTGCTTATCTCCCAGTAATAGAATGTATTCACCCTTCCCAAGCTCTCAAAAAACCCTCAGTGCATTTATAATTACAAAAAAATGAGTTTACATTCCCCAAAGCAGGAAATTATGCATATAATGAAAGGTCCAAAGAGACTTTGTCAGGCTATGATTAAAGAAAGGACGAAAAATGAAGTGTTTGCAGACATAAGAAAACAGAACAGCAAATGCAGAGGGAGAAAGGAAATAAAAACTGGAGACGTACTGCTTATCTGGGGCTTGTTAAATTCTACATGACAGTCAGGGAATGCTGATGAATTGCTTCATTGCATTTGGTGCTATGCTTTCAGTGTCCTTCCAGACTGATAGCATGTTTCCTTATCTGAAGGAAAAAGCACTTTTAGCAATGCTGAGGAAGCTGAACTCGAGTAACCGGAGTAACCCTGCTGTAGGTGGGAGAACAGCAGCTTCAGGGCTTTCCATCATGCCAGCAGGACATCCTTTGGGCTCCTGACTTTTTTTTCCCCTTCCCTCTCCAACCAGATTAAATGAAATGGAGCCATTTGTAGGTTTAGAAGTGGCAAGGGTTCAGCCCACTCCATTTCCAGGCACCAAAGGGTTGAAATAAGAGCAAACACTCACACAACATTTGTGCACTTTCCAATTGCCACACAAGCAGCTGCAGGGACAGCCCAAGCTATGATTCACCTTCCAAGCAGCCTTGGAGAAGGGGTTAGGAAACTACCTTCACTCTTATTTTCTGGTAGGGAAAGCTGATGTGAAACTTGGCATGGTCATGACTTAAAAGAAACCCCAAAAGTTGTTGTGTTGCAGCCAAGCATTCAAGGTTCCCAACACTGATGCTTTCTCACTTTCCACTCCAGGACATCAGCAATTGCATTCAATAAGGTCCTCTCCTGGATTCCCTCCCTCCCATTCATGACTGCATAACATCCACCAGGCAATTGTTTTCATGGAAATGCAATATGAGTATTGTATGTATATTTATGTCTTTTAATATAGTGTAGCAGCTGTAATCAAAGGCAAAAACCCCAGTCCTTAGCACATGAGCAGCATGGGTCTCCACAGAGCCCCCTTCTAATGACCACTGCACCCCAGACTGCAGCTTTAGAAATCAAGCACTAACCCCTATTGCCTAATTAGCAGAGCAGTGTAAAGCTTAGGAACAGGCATATCTTCTTCCTCCCTAAGTGGCCACTGAATAAATGCTATATCCCCAGTTCACAGTCCCTTTTTACATTGCTGGCATTACCAGTCCTTTGTGTACCCACATGCTGTTACTTAAATTGCTTCCATGTTTTCATTACCTGCCCTCTGTGCTGTGTGTATTAAAGCTCCTGCAAGAATGCTGAAGTGGTATTTCAAAGCACTGGAGACTACTGGAGATGCGACTGTAATTATTATGTGTTGTTGATGGTGGAGACAGGAATGTGACATACACTGAGTTCATGCAGCAACAGCCAAAGTTTATTGAGGTGCACCCTCTTTTATAGGGGCTTTGAATTTCCCGCTCTTACAGATGTGATTGGTTGAAGATCTTAACTCTGCCCAGCTCACTGAACAATGATATGGGTACATTCCTGTCTCAAACGGATTGGCCGAGGTCCCCTGTTTGAACTTGAATCTGACCTATCAGTATTGTCTTTGGGGGCTTGTTTACTTCAACTCTCTAATGAGCTGGGCTGGTCGAGTAAGTGTCTGTCATGGCCAAATTATCTTGTGCAGCTTACAGCCCAGCTGTAGCTGTCACAATTATGCAACAAACTTAATTGATTTTCCAAGTCCTGATAGAGTTTGCTCCTCCTCAGGGGGAAAAATAAATTCAGGTGCTACTTCATGAGGTGCAAAACAACTGCTTCCACCCACGAGACACAAGAATAGCACGTGCAGTTCAGGTTATGCTTATCTTATATATGGTCTGTGGGGCCTCTATATATGCCCTGTATCCATGAGCAAGGTGGTAAACTCAAATAATAATGCTGCTCCCATGTGCAAGGTAATGTGTACATTGGGCCAAACTCTCCTGGCAAAAATCCACAGAGGACAGTGGAGTGATGCCAGCTGAAGGTCTGCCCCACTGGTTTAAATGCATTGTTCCCTCCTGCTGCCACCAGTAGCTGCTTTCCTGGAGTTTGTGCTGATTAAAACAACAGACAATCAAACAGCTTAACTGTGAAATATCAAAACCACCAGAGTCATTTAAATGTGACAATCACCTTTTTTTTTTAACCACTACTGTAGCTTTCAACGGTTCTGCAAAGACATGCGGAACCATTGTTCTGTGGGGGTGTCCTGTGCAGGGCCAAGAGTTGGACTCAATGATCAAAGTGTGTCCCTTCCAACTCAGGATATTCTATGATTCTATGCAGAAGGTTCCTACATGCTCCCAGGGAAACCCACAGCTGGACCAGATAGGTACAGGTCCATGTTTCAATTTGCTGTTTCCTCTTAACTATCTTCCCCCCCAAAATCTCTGTAACTACCATGAGACACACACATTGGCTATGAAAGTAATTGTGCTGCCAGCACTGAAATCCCTCCCACTCATTTTCAGTCTCCTCCTCCTCCTTTAGTGACTTACATCACCTCTTCAAATATTCAGGAGGAAAGGAAAGTGGAAATAAGACATTGCTTGGTGCTAAGAAGACAGCCCATTCATCTCAATAGGTGGGAAAATCTCAGTGTTATAGGGCCAAATCTCTGCTGTGGTAAAAAGAGCTATTTTTTTCATGTGCATAGACAATGCCATTTAGTAGGATTCTGAGAAAAAAAATCACCTTAATTTTTTACTTTCTTTTCAAGTTCAGCTTCTAAGAGAAGTAGTCTCAGAGTGAGCAATGTTAATCCCCTTGGGTTCTCCCTTCATTCAATGGGAAATGTTGATGCTCCAAGAAGTGATTTAGAGTTTTAAAGTCAGTCTGCCAAGAAAGCTGTGTCCAGTGAGAGCTGTTAGCAATTATCCTCCTCAAGGCTTCAAGTAGCCCTTTGAGTATTCAAGTGTGTATGGGAGGAGAGGGATCCAACCTGCAGGAGCAGGAAAGCCAAGTCATGCCCCGAGCTCTGATCAGTGGGTTCCTACAACCCAGATGAATTTGTCCAGGTTTTGGAGATACTCATGAATCTTTCATCAAATTTGGGTTCCTGTCTGAACTCATCATGATGCCCACATGCTACTAAGGAGACAGAGTATTCTGGGCTACATCAAAAGAAGTGTGGCCAGCAGGTTGAAGGAGATGATTCTGCCCCTCTACTGCTCTGGTGAGATCACACCTGGAGTGCTGCATCCAGTTCTGGGGTCTCCAAACACAGGAAGGACATCAATCTATTGGAGCAAGTTCAGAGGAAGGACACCAAGCTTATTAGAGGAATGGAACACCTCTCTTATGAGGAAAGGCTGAGAGAATTGGGATTGTTCAGCCTCTAAAAAGAGAAGGCTTCAGGGTGACCTAATTGCATCCTTCCAGCACCTGAAGGGAACCTACAAGAAAGATGGAGAAAGACTATTTACAAGAACATGGAGTGACAGGACAAGGGGGAATGGCTTCAAACTGAAAGAGAGTAGATTTAGATTAAATATTAGGAAGAAATTCTTTCCTGTGAGGGTGGTGAGACACTGGCACAGGTTGCCCAGAGGTTGTGCATGTCCCATCCCTGGAAGTGTTCAAGGCCAGGTTGGATGGAGCTCTGAGCAACCTGGCTTAGTGAAAGATGTCCCTGTAAATGGCAGGAGAGTTGGAACTATATGATCTTTAAGGTACATTCCAATCCTCTCTGCTCTGTACTGGTGCAGTTTCACCTTGAGTCCTGTGGGCAGTTCTGGGCACCATAATATAAAAAAGACATTAAGCTGTTAGAGAGCATCCAAAGGAGAGTCATGAGGATGGTGAAGGGTCTGGAGGGGAGGCCTTATGAGGAGTGACTGAGGTCACTTGGTCTGTTCATCCTGGAGGAGACTGAGGTCAGACCTCATCACAGTCTTCAACATCCTCATGAGAGGCAGCGGAAGGAAAGATACCAATCTCTTCACTCTCATGACCAGTGACAGGACACAAGGAAACAGCATGAAGCTGAGTCAGGGGAGGTTTAAGTTAGATGTTCAGAAAAGATTTTTCATTCAGAAGGTGGCTGAGCACTGGAATGGGCTCCCCAGGGCAGTGGTCACAGCACCAAGCCTGACAGAGCTCAAGAAGCATTTGGACAATACTCTTGGGCACATGGTGGGACTCCTGGGGATAGTTCTGGGCAGGGCCAGGAGTTGGACTTGATGATCCTTCTGGGTCCCTTCCAACTCAGTTTATTCTGCGATTCTATGATTCTATGATTTTATGATTCTATGTGTACTGCGATAAAGCCTCAACCTGACTAAAGCTCCTTCATCTAATGCCTAGGATAGAAAACACCACTACACCCTAAAAGACATGAGTAGTCACCAGGTGTCCCTCTCCTGACCAGCGCTGCTTAAAACACTCAAACTAAATTTATTTTAAGACTAAATGTAGGTGACACTACTGAAAAATCAAGCCAATGGCAAAACAAAAGGGTTAAAGAGATCATACAAAGAAAGGATTTTCTTTCTTTTCCTTTCCCTCTTCCTCTCCTTCACTAAATGAAAAAATAAAAAGATTAATTGTTACCTGAACTTAAAGTACCAAAAATTTCTCTGCAGAAGGATATTTCAAGAAAATGTTATGCATCCGGGAAAAAATGAGACTTATAGTGGAAGCATTTTTTGAAACAAAACTATACTGTTGCTCACACAATGCTGTCATCCTGATTAATGAAGCCCTTTGCCCAGTAAACAGGAATGGATTCAGTTGTTCACAATGCACATTCCTGTATTTTTAAAATGCAGTTGAAAGCTTTAACTGCCAAAAGACTCAAGCATTAGCACTCAGGCACAAAGTAGTTTAGAAGTGGGCTCCTTCATATATCACTCATGCAATTATTAATCTTAAACCTCAATTGCACACAAAAATAGAAGAAGCCTGGCTGAACTTTTGATCCCTTCTGAATTGGTTAATCTGAAGGATAGTTCAAGATCATCCCTGCAGTGTATGTAGCGATGCAGGATGACACCCACTCTGTGTTACTTCCTTCACGGCCAAGAAAGGCTTTGCAAACCTTGCAAAGGTTGTGTCTTGGACACAAACTGTTTGAGCAGGTTTAATCCCCTCCTCTCCTTCTGCTTTCAGGAGAAAATGAAAATACAGGAAAGAATAAGACTTACCTTCTTTCTGGAGTGTGATCTGTTCTCCTCTTTAACTGCCTTGCTATTTTTACCAGCTCGAAAAAGCTTCTGCTCCCCAGACTGTTTGATGGTGATTTTGATCTCAGGAGGGCAGATATAGTTCTCCAAGTTCTTTGGGGGCTTCTTAGCTCTCTTGGTGGTCTGAATCTTTAGTTTTAAACTCCCCTCTGTAAAGTTAGCCTCCTTGATGGAAAATTCCTGCTCCTCCAGGTCGTCTCCCACCATCCATTTTTCACTGTCTGCATTGGAAGTGGAATCCACATCTCTCCCAGAACCCAGCTCGTCCTCTTCCTCAGGCTCCAGCCTCTTGCCACTCACCAGGATCCCTTTCCCCAAGTCTGCCACAGGCAGCATCATCTCCTTCACACAGCAGGAGGCAGACAGGCTTCACAGAAGTGACAGCAGCTCGAAGAAAGTCTGCCTTACCCTCCCTTTGCCAAGAACTGCCCAGTCTCTCTGGGCTCCACAGCAATACTGCAACACCCTGGAGTTTTATCAGAGGGAAGGGGAGTGCAGGAGGGGATGAGGAAAGCAAGGGCAGGTACGATCCAAGGGAATGAATGGTAACTGTCCACCAAATTCAATGTCCTAATTGCCCAAAGGCTGCAAGAAGCTCAGAAGACACCAGATCTGTAACTGTTAAAAGAAAAGAGAAGAAAAGAAGGAAGTTAGGATTCACACGCATATCGAATGTAAGTGTGGAGCTGACTGAAACAGGGCACAAAGCATGCTTGGGCTTCCCCTGCATCTCAAGGGCTTTCCTTGAAGCAAAATGGGAACCAAGGCTTGCCAGCATTTCTGGGGGCTGGATCTGGTATCACAAAGCAAGGAACAATAACCATGTGTATTGCTAAACTGATGAATATATATATGTTGTCTAAGTGTAAATGCCTTCAACTCAACTTGGGAAATAAATTAAATAAATGAGGGGACAACCAGCTTTCCACACCCATAAACCCTTGTTGCTTCAAAGTGCTTGCTGTGACAGGGTTTTTCAGAAGGGAAAAAATAGAGGTAGATGCTTGACTTGGGTTAAACAATACCCAATGATCAGAGCACAGAAAACATGGTGCTGCCCTATGAATCAGTCTTAGGTTACAATGCAAGATGTAACCAAAAATATGTATTCTATCACCATCTGTTAAAACCAGGCAGGGTAGTGTTCTTTATCTCTTTCATGACACATCCCTGATAACTCCCTCTGGGTGGGATATCTTCTGTTAGTGGGCCATCAAGCCTCACTGCATGACTCATAAAATTACATCATCCCACTGTGAGATGCTCTGCCCAGGGGGAGGAACCAAGCATTCTTACCTGGATATAATCTGAGTTTTGGAACACCACAGTAGCCTTACCTACTGGATTCCCAAAAGACAAGAGCTACTTAACCACCACTGGACCTTCAGAGGAAGACCAGACTCTTCTACAGGATCACTACTTCAACAGAAACACATCTATCAATTCAAGAGGACTGCATCCACCATTTAATGGGACTGCTACCACCACCCTGAACAACAGGGTGTCAGGTTGTATTCTGTCAGTGTTTCTGTACTATTGCATTTATTTTAATTTTCCTATTAGATTGTATTTCTGATTTGGGATCTCCCACTGGTTTGTTTTCAAACTAGTACAATCAGGCAGTAGTTTCAAACTCCCTATTTCCACACTTCCCGGGTTTGAGAGAGAGATGCCCTTGGCTGCCAGCTATTCTGGGGGGAAACCTGCTTTGGACGAATTATTCATTAGACACAGACTAGAGTCCAAGATGCTCCCTTGGGTGCTGGAAGTGCAGGAGAATTCACCTGCATCTCTTACAGGGCATGTCGGTGTCCCAAGTATTGAGGGTGGTGGAAGGAAGTTAATATTGTCCAGAGTTCCTCATGCCCTTGGGTACTGCTGCTTTGTGGCAAAGGCTTGGGCTGACTGACACACAGACTGTACTCTCATCCTTCAAATGTTGGCTTCCTTTAGAACATCACAGAAAGAACCCTTTGAGATAGAAGCACTCATACTGAGTGCCTTACAAAATCTCGGCCAAAATTAATGGGAGAAGCTGTGAATGGTCACAGAATCACAGAATGAACTAGATTGGAAAAGACCTTTAAGATCATCTAACACCTCATCAACTAAACCATGGCACTGAGTGTCAGGTCCAGTCTTTTTTTAAACATGTCCAGGTATGGCGACTCCACCACCTCCCTGGGCAGACAATTCCAGCATGCAATCACTCTTTCAGTGAAGAATTTATTTCTAATGTCCAACCTAAATTTCCCTTGGTGCAGCTTAAGACTCTATCCTCTTGTTCTGTCACTTGTTGCATGGGAGAAGAGACCAACCCCCACATGACTACAACCACCTTTCACGTAGTTGTAGAGAGTGATAAGGTCACCCGAGACTCCTTTTCTCCAGACTAAACAACCCCAGCTCCCTCAGATGTTCCTCATCAGACTTGTGTTGCAAGCCCTTAACCAGCCTTGTTTCCCTCCTCTGGACACATTCAAGAATCTCAACATACTTCCTAAAATGAAGGGCCCAGAACTGGACACGGTACTCAAGGTGAGGCCTCACTAGTGCCAAGTACAGGTGAAGAATTACTTCCCTGGTCCTCCTGGCCACACTATTCCTGATACAGGCCAGGATGCCTTTGGCCTTCTTGGCCACCAGGGCACACTGCTGGCTCATGTTCAGTCGGCTGTCAACCAGCACCCCCAGGTCCCTTTCCACCTGGGTGCTGTCCAGCCACTCTGTCCTCAGCCTGTAGTGCTGCAGGGGGTTATTGTGGTGAAAGTGCAGGACTTGGCACTTGGACTTGTTAAATTTCATGTTAATGGACTAGGCCCATCTATCCATCCTGTCCAGGTCCCTTTACAGAGTCCTCTTACCCTCCAATAGATGAACACATGCTCCCAGCTTGATGTTGTCTGCAAATTTGGTAATGATAGTGGACTCAATACCCTCATCCAGATCATCAGAGAAGATATTAAACAGAACTGGCCCCAGCACAGACCCCTGAGGGACACCACTGGTGACTGGCTGCCAGCTGGAGGCAGCACCATTTACCACCACTCTCTGGGCTTGGCCATCCAGCCACTTCCTAACCCAGTAAAGACTGCTCCTGTACAAGCCGTGGACTGCTGTAGGCACACAGTTTGTGGTGATTGGGAATGGGGCTGCAGCCCAGCCTCATCCCTAATGGGCTACAGCTGTGCAAGACAGGTGAGCAGTGTTGAAGGTAAAGAGACATGGAATACTGAGGTTGACAGACCAATCACAGAAGGGTAGAGAGGGCACACAGGTGTAATGCATGTAGGATGAATGGTATAAAAGGTTGTACAGAGGGCCAAGAAATCAGTGGTGCTTGGAACTATTCATGAGGTCAGGTGTATGTCCTCTTTCAGACTGATGGCTTTTCCAGGTGTATGCCATGGGAGACAGTGTCAAAAGTTTGCTGAAGTCCAAATAGACAACATCCACAGTTTTTCCTGCATCTAGCTGTCAGGTCACCTGTTCATAAAAGGAGATCAGGTTAGTTAAGCATGACCTACCCCTCTTAAACCCATGCTGGCTGGGTCTGATCCCCTGGCCATCCTGTAGGTGCTGCATCATGGCACTCAAGATGATCTGTTCCATAACCTTGCTAGGTACTGAGGTCAGGCTGACAGGCCTGTAGTTTCCAGGATCCTCCTTTTGGTCCTTCTTGTGGATGGGTGTCACATTGACCAGCTTCCAGTCCTCTGGAACCTCACCTGTGAGCCAGGACTGTCAGTAAATGATGGAGAGCAGCTTCGCAAGCTCATCTGCCAGCTCCCTCATCACCCTGGGATGGATCCTATCTGGTCCCATAGATTTATGAGCATCTAAGTGTCTAAGCAGGTCTCTGACTGCTTCTGCCTGGATAACAGGGGGGCTATTCTTCTCCCTGACACCATCTACCAGCCCAGGAGGACAGTTGTCCTGAGAACAACCTGTCTTTCTGTTGAAAACTGAGGCAAGGAAGGTGTTCAGTACCTCTGCCTTTTCCTCATCTTTGCTTACTAAATTCCCTCCCACATCTAACAGAGAATGGAGGTTGTCCTTACCCTTCCTTTTGCCATTAATGTATTTATAAAAATACTTTTTATTGTCCTTCACAGAAGTTCCCAGTTTGAGTTCTAGCTGAGATTTTGCCTCTCTAATTTTTTTCCTACATGCCCTAGCAACTCCCTTAATCATTTCCTGAGAAACCTGACCCTCCTTCCAAAGGTGGTATACCCTATTTTTTTTTTTTTCCTTAGTTACTTCAAGAGCTCTTTGCCTATCCAGGCTGGTCTTTTTCCTTGTTGACTCATCTTTCAGCACATAGGGACAGTCTGTTCCTGTGCCTTCAAAATTTCTGTCAACTGAGGCAAAAGGTGTATCACCCAGTGACATAAAAAGGTGTCCTGGTTTGGTATTGATTCATATTTTAGTATAAAGTAGCTCCCTGCCAAAGGCCATATTATCTTCCTGTGGACCTGACAGAGAACCAATCAGTAGCCAGTTTTAAATACTGACACATGATTAAACCAATGAAAGGGGTAGATTGCCTTTTGTGAATACACATTTTAAGATGAAAACCCTAGGAATCTTTCTTTCTGGTTTCCGGCGTGGAAGAGGTACCAAGCTGGCCCAGGCCCTCCGCATGGCCGAGCCAGGCAGGGTTCCCTTTCCCCCCCTCCCTACAGCCAGTGGCTGGTCGAGGGAGGGGAGGCTTCGGTGTGTTGCAGTTGGGCCCAGCCTGGCTGATGAGATCCTAGACGCCCCACCTCTCCCAGCACAGCCACTTCATCGTAAACAGCTCCGGCTGCAGCCTTGCAGCCCGTGCAGAGAGGGGCTTGCAGTTGCAATTGAATGCAGCAGGGGCCAGAGACCAGCCATGCTCCCAGAGCAGCCACTGCTGGTTCTGGCTGAGCCCCTTGAGATCCTGGCACAGCCCCAGCACAGCCTGCAATCAATCATGTGACTGCTTTGGCCCAGCCTCCTCCTTTGCTTTGCAAGCCCCGGGTGAGATGTTAACTCTTTCAGTGTACAGATGAAACCTGCAAGCCTCAATCCTCTCTCAAGTGAGAGAAAAGGACAGAGTGAAGGCACATAGAGAAACAACATGAAGGCACCAAGGTCAGTCAAGAAGGAGTAAGGTTCCAGATGGGAGGAGTATGAGGAGATGACTTATTTTTAGGCTGAAATTCTCTTGTAAGCTATGGTGATGAACTATAATATACTTAAATATCCCCTTTAAATCATGGAAAAAATATGGGGAGGTGGAATGTTCAAATTGTAGACCTGAGCAAAGGCATCCATGCTGAGTAAGTAGACGTTAAAGTAGCTGTGATCCCATAAGAAGTTGAACAGAGAGAAATAAGAGTGATGAGAAATCCTTTGCCCCGAGGGAAGAAGAGAACCTCTGTTCCCAGAGATGAAGATGATTTTAAAGATAGATGAAGAGAACCTTTGCTTTTGAACAGTTCATCCTTTGAAATAGCCCCATAAGTTGACATGGGCACAGAAGCATAGCTGTGAGAAGGCTGTGAAAATGGGAGGAACTTCATGAATGCAGATTCCTGGGTGGCTGCTGTTCGTGGAAATTGAAGCCACGAGAGAACTGTTTTCTTGTGGAGAATTCTCCATAGCACAACAGGAGATGCTTCTCTGCCTAAGTGAACTGAAGAGAGACTATTCTAGAGGTGGAAAACTGACTGAGAATTCTGGGTGTTGTTTCTGTATGTTGTCAGTGGGAAGGAAAGAAGGTGTGGGGGGAGGAGGAGAAGTGTTCTGAAGGTTTTATTCTGATTCTTCTTCTTTTAGTTCTGTTAATAAAATTTTCTTTATACCTTTCAAAATTTAAGCCTGCTTTGCTCTTTTCCTAATCCTATCTCACAGCAGAAAATAAACCCACCACATAAAATGGTGAATTGGCCAAGAAATCTCAAATTGGCAAACCAAAACCACTATAAAAGGCTAAGCCAAATACAAAATATTTGAGTAAAAAAAATACACATATGGCGTTTTTAAAGGTGTTGCGGTGCTTTCATGCACCTTCTCTAAAATCCCCCCTATAGCTAACTTCCCCCTCCCTATCATGCCAAACCAGTTTGGTCTACAAAATTAGCAGAAGAATATCTCAGAGAGGAACAAAGATATTTTCTGCTACTTTGGCAGAAACAGCTCCCCAGTGGGTCAGAGGAGTATCACTTCTGGCATATGGAGAAGGAAACAAGAAGGCACTACTAGAAGTAGGTGCTGGGGGGCACAGACTTACTCTTTTGGCAGTAGCTCCCCGCTAAATTGCTACACTGCCAAACACCTTGAGACACTAATTTTGAAGATATTGCTGACTTAGCTGGGAAAAATAAGCTTTGCTGAAATCAGTTGAAATTCAGAGGATGCTTAAGAGAGAGACCGGATTTGAGATAAGCTATCCCGGATCTAATAACTCATTGCCTGTCAAGTTTATGTTTGTGTAAGCTGGGCTTGTAACGAAAAACAAGGGAATTGATCAATAGACCCCAAAAACACAAGATGATTGCAGACCCTCTATCTCTAGAAACAGTCTTGGGAACAGGAAACTCCAAGGAGTCATTTATCACATATCCATCAAAGGTTGAAAGTTTAGAACGAGGAAGACTAGTTTTACTTCTTCCTTTTGGTGACCACTCCCCACATAAGACCCCCGACTCATTTCAAAAAACAAACTACGCATGCTTAATAGCCTTTTTGTCAATTAGCATAAGAAGCAGAGAAGAGGAGGTGACAGGGGTATGAATATGCATTTGTATTTTGTGTATTCAACATTCTTGTGGATAAAAGGCTTTGTAATTACCTGTGATCTTTGCAGTGCGTATTGGAGAGCTATCCCACACAGCTGCCCGGCCATCAATAAACATACACTTTCTAACTTAACTGTTAGAGAGTATTTTGTCCGTCACAGTTTAGTATCGATATTAGATCGATATTCATATTTTAATAAATCACCCTTTCCTTGACTAACTGCAAGCAATATCTGAGCAAGGCCAAGGACTTCCCAGGTCATTCTTAGCAGAAATAAACTAAAGGAGAAACAAAAATGATCTTGCTACCTATGACCAAATGATAACAGCAATATCAGTGTAGACCACTCTAAAGCACAGCTCACCAAGAAAAATCATGTCCTTATATCTCTGGCTTCTTTCTGCTTTTAAAGGTACCTTGCAGGTGATTAAAATTTAAAAAGAAATAATAACAAGCACCTATTATTAGTTATAAATCCATTTTTCCACTGGAGTGTGACCATGAATCACATCTGACCCTGGCACATATGGCTACTAACAGAAAGTCCTAAGCATCTTAGAGCTCTATGAAATCATTAGGTGACCTCCACCCAGGTCCCAGCAGACACAAATTAAAATGAAGTTCCTATAAATAGCACAAGCTGTCAGCTCAAGCAGGAAAAAAAAACAACAAAAAACCAAAAAACCCAAGAAGAACTGTGATAAACAAAATTCCCTGTTTGTTCTTATTCAGTAAGAGTTAGTTGTTAATGTTGTGGTTATTTGTTACCAATCATTGTTAAATGTTGTTTTCCCAGTTGTTCCCTTTTTACCCTAGTCTGTGTTTGCCAGTTTCATGTTTGTATCCCCATGTTCCCAGAATCCTCCCGTCGGAAGCTACATTTGTTGCACCCCAACTGCTGCTCCCAGACGTCCTTGCGCACTGACCGTATGCAAATAAGGGGCATTTGGCCTAAATCGGACTCCCAAAACCACAAAACAACGTATCATAGAACAATAAAAACAGCAGCACTACTCTGAGAAAACCTCAAGGAAGCATACACCAAGAACTGAGTTCGGCCGTGTCGCCCTAAGTGCAATAGTACCCAGGCAGAGAGAGACACCCTAGACCAATGAGCCATCATTGTCTTCTGGTGCTCTCGTGAGGACAGAAGCCCCAGCTCTGCCTGCGTTCCTGTGGACAAAGCTGCTTTCCTCCTCCTGTGTGCCACCTCTGGGAGCAGCGGCGGTGTGTGCGCGACCCGTCGGGCCCCCACCTCGAGCTGATCACTAATAAAGGCATTAAAAAGGAGAAAAAGCTCCTGCCCTTTTTCTTCAGAACTGTCATGGAGCTGGATTTGCTATCTGGCCTTAGAGATGATTTCCATAGCTTATAGTAGACAAAAGTACACCATAAAAACACCTATGCTTAAATTGCACATTTTCTGGCAATAGGGAGGAGACTCATTTCTCAGAGCTACTGTCACTGGTCTCATTTAAAGTGATCTTGAAGAACTAACAGACCCAAGGTCTCCTGCACACCTGCCTTGATTCACTCTGTGGTCAGCAGGTCTCTCCAGTTCACCACCCACGAAATAAGGATCATGCTTGCCTCATTCAAACCCATTGTGGGTTAGTTTTGAACTAGTTACATAGTTTTGAACCCAAGTGTTTACCATGTGGTAGTCGCTAATTACTAATGCAATTAGTATATTAAAGCCACACACGTGCAAGGAGCTGTTCCATCTAATTGACCAACCTTGTACCTCACCTCTTTTGTGCCTATGGAGGCAATTGGAGTCATCTTCCAACTGGTCCAATTAAAAAAAAAAAAAAGCAATCCTTTTTATCTGCCACTTCAAATTGTTAATCTCCTTGGAGAGGGATGAAATTTACACACTCTCCTAGGCTGAAATACAAACACAAGGTGGCAAAAGCTCAAAGATGCAGTATTCCAGGGAGCTACTGCTCTGGTATCCATGCATGTACAATAGGCACTCTGTGCTAGCCTCCACCCAGAAGTTTTTAACCTGTTTTGCTTCTGGTAGAAAAGAGAAGACTTCTGGCAGACAGCATCTAGCTCAGCAGGCAGGGCAGAAGGATGAGTCCACAGTCACCAAAGGGTGCAGGGAGGGGACCATGGCCACTGGTGTAATGAACTTGTAACCCTTTGTTGAATGGGAGAAGAAATACAACTCATGGCTCTGAGCTGGGAAGGGTCTTTCAAGGTTTTGAGCCATTGGGTAATGTTTTATGGAGGGTGAATAACATGCCAGGTTTCTGATCCAAAGTCTGGTTGTGGGGTTTGGACCCAAGCTCTGAGTCATAATGCCCAAACACATCCCTGCTTGGCCATGTGTCTCCAGGTCCATAGAAACAAGCAACAGATGAATAAAGTCATTGTATTACACCAGTCAGGTGGGTTCATGCCAAATTCACCTTAAAATCCCACTTAACAATATTGGCTTCCTGTTCTGCTGAGATCCTGCAGATGATGATATCACCAGACCCAAAGGTAGCAACAAATAACTCTGTGTTCAAACACAGCCAGGCAGATTTAACTGGGTCATTGTTTTAGATATCTCCTTACTCTCCTTCAGGATTGATAGTTAAATGACTTGGTGTTGAGGATTGGGTTGCTTTCTTATAGAATTTTTCCCCAGAAGTTGCTAGGAAGCTGATTGCTGGGTGCTTGTGGGTACTCATGGGTGCTTAGGAAAGACAAAGGAGGCAGCTAATTCAGAGACAGGGTGGCACCTGGACTTCACTTTCCTCTGGGGAGTTTTTGCTCTCGGAGGGAACTGCCAGGTCTGCTCGGCTCTGGACTGCGGGGAGATCTCACCAGCCCTCACCTGGAGCTCAACTCGGAGTGACCCACCGCCCTCCCCTCGCGTGTCCCCTGGGATTTTGGAACCTGTTCTCTCCCTGTCCTGCTGAGAGCTGCTGCCCTGTTGCCCTGCACCCGCTATTTCTTCAGTTTTGCTCGGGGTTTCCCCACGCTGTGTTCTGCACCCCGTGCCTAGCTGGGACATTTCTACAGCTCCAGCTACCGCCGCCGAGCCTCGGATACATCTCGTTCCCCGGGACTGCTGCTCGCTCTGGTAGCTTGTGACGGTACCAAAGGGGGGAAGGCGCCAGAGGAAAACTGTAACTGGGTTGTTGGTTTGTTTTTTTCCCTCTCTCTAGTTCTGTTTGTTGTTAACACTATAGTTATTGTTGTTAACTTACCTTGTTAGACGCACTAGTAAAGAACTGTTATTCCTACCCTCACATCTTTGCCTGAGACCCCTTTAATTTTACAGTTATAACAAGTCCAAGGGAGGCTTCTGGTTTTGTTTCCCTAGCAGACACCCCTGTCTTCCAAACTAAGACACTTGGGTCCAGGGACATCGTACTTGTCTTTCTTGTTTAGGCAGGCTACCTGTGGTTTTGTAATAGGTATATACTCAAGTTTGTTAATCAAATCTCAACTATCTATGAGCATCTGGCCAAGGCTTTGCGGGGGAGGGAGGGGGAAGCTGCCTGAATCAACAGAGGTACTTTGAGCAAGATAAACATTGATTTATTAAAATATGAATATCGATCTAATATCGATACCCAACTGTGACGGACAAAAGACTCTCTAACAGTTAAGTTAGAAAGTGTATGTTTATTGACGGCCGGGCAGCTGCGTGGGATAGCTCTCCAATACGCACTGCAAAGATCACAGGTAATTACAGAGCCTTTTATCCACAAGAATGTTGAATACACAAAATACAAATGCATATTCATACCTTTGTCACCTCCTCTTCTCCGCTTCGTATGCTAATTGACAAAAAGGCTATTAAGCATGCGTAGTTTGTTTTTTGAAATGAGTCGGGGGTCTTATGTGGGGAGTGGTCACCAAAAGGAGGAAGTAAAACTAGTCTTCCTCGTTCTAAACTTTTAACCTTTGATGGATACGTGATAAATGACTCCTTGGAATTTCTTGTTCCCAGGACTGTTTCTGGAGATAGAGGGTCTGCAATCATCTTGTGTTTTTACAAGTTCAATTTACACAAACATAAACTTGACAGGCAATGAGTTGTTAGCTCCGGGATTATCTTATCTAAATCCAGTCTCTCTCTTATCTATCCTCTAAATTTTAACTGGTTTCAGCAAAGCTTCTTTTTCCCAGCAGCAATATCTTCAAAATTAGTGTCTCAACATCCTGCATCCTGTCTGCAGATAATGTAAAGTTTTTTGTATATTAGCACAAGCCAGCGGGGAGTAAAACAAAAGATTAAGAGAGGAGGATTATGCCCCCCCCCCCCATGACCACCAGAAGACAGGAAGATGACCCTTAACAACAGATAAGAAGAGTCACAGATACCTGAAGAAGAAGAGCATAAGAACCAAAGACTGAGCTGGGGGGGTTGGGTGCCTGTTGGTGGAACAGGAGATTCCTGGGCCACCCAGTACTGTTTTGCTTATTGCCACTTGCTTAATAAAATAATTTTCTTAATTCGCTTGACTCTGCTGGATTTAATTAGACAGCTAACCTATAACAGTTTGACTAATTAGGAAACCTCAGTTCAGGCTTCTGAAAGTATAACCTCTTTGGGGAAACCTCCCCATCTCTCTTCTCCAGACTGCCTGTAAGAAGAATCACAGAACTGTAGAATGGTTTGGGTTGGAAAGGACCTTAAAGACCATCTTGTTCTAACCCCCCTGCTACCCTCACAGTAAAGAGTTTCTTCCTAATATCCAATCTAAACCTGCCCTCTGTCAGTTAAAAATCATTCCCCTTTGTCCTATTGGTGAAAGAAGTGCTGGAGGGATGATGATGAACACTTGTCCTCCAGCAGCTCTTCTGCCTTAGCTGGCAACATGCAGATCTGGAAATCTAGGGAGGAAGTGGATTTTCCAAAAGACCTCTAGCTTTATTTTAAACATCCAAGAAATGGGGGCTGTCTAGACTTTTAAGTGCTCACCTAAACTGACCTTCCAGATCTCCGATGCTCATCAGAATCCAGTCTTGTTCAATAAGCAACCACAAGTTTTTGCCACACAAATTAAGCTCCTGGAGGAAAGTATTACTGCTAACAGGCTTCCTGCAGTCAATTAAATTTGAGGACAATAATTCACAGGTAAATGACAACAAATTCCACAGAAATTTGCTTTAGCTCTTAATTAGGGAAAGATTCACCCTTCCCCTGATAAGTACTGAGAAATAATCAAGGCCCTGCCTGCTCAGTCTGTTACCACTGCGCATCTTGCTTAGTGGTTCTCTTATCCCAAAAGGGGGGGGGGAAACGCACGCAAAGTTATCGCCGCGAGGGCAGTGCGCTCGTCAACCCCCCGGGCCGCTGCATGTTTCTTTCTAGCCTTCTGATGTTTTTGAATTCCTGGAGTCAGATTCCCACACACACATCTCTGTAAACAGCAATTGTTTACATTCCTTTCTAAAAAGGAAGTGAGAGTTGATGGACCTATGGTTTGACCAGTGTGGTCTCAGAGGAGGCCACCTGTTAGACCAATCAAGGGACAATGTGTGTAACCTATATAAATCGGAGTTTTATAATAAACTTTGCTTCTTCTTCCTCTCTCCTCTTTGAGAAGAGCTGTCTGTGTGTGATTTATCTCGTGTCGTATCTCGACATTTGGGCACCTCAAACACACTTCTGGAGGCAAAGGCCTGAAGTACAAGACTTCACTTTGGGTCATACTGGATGTCTTACATTAAGGATTCTGAATACTCTCCCTTCTCCTGCCTCAGGCAAATGGTGCTTGCAAGTATTCAGATGTCAGTGCTATAAAGTGATTAAACTGAAAAATTGCTAAGGACTATTGGAATTACCAATATTGCATATGGGACGTGCCCTGGCTTGTCTGTCCCTGCTGCTGAACCAAAAAGTGGCAATTGTGGTGTGTTACCCCAGAGACACCTTTGGCTAGCTGGGCACTGCAGCTGGGCACATAGAGACAAGTGTAGACCTGCCAGAGCTCTTCAAGTTTCCCTCTAATTGAGACGCTTTAAGGTGGTGGTGAAGGAAGCAGTTGGTTCTGATAGAGGGTTTAATCCAGGGCTTTTATTCTGGCACACATGCCTCTGAATCCAGCAAGTCCTCTAACAGAACCTATCAGAACTGTAACCGAACTTCTGTGACAGGCTACAGTAACTGCCTGCTGTAACTGAATGAATGACCGTGTGGTTTCTGGTCCTTTTACCTGGGGGAGGGGAGGGGGGAAGGGAGAGGGAGCCCACCAACCAGGTATGTGAGGGGAGGTCTCCAGGGACAAAGGACACCTGGATAGCCCAATGCCCCCTAAGGGGTAGAGGGTATCTTTTGAATCTGCCAATCATGCCCTTCTGGAATTCCAGGGTAGATAGACAGTGCTCAGCAGGGGTCAGGGTGGGGATAGGAGAGGTGATTGACATATCTGGGGGGGATCTTCAGGGGAGGTACCAGGTTTCTGATGTAAACCATGAAATCACACCGCTACAAAGGACAAAAAAAGAGGGGAGAGCCCATAGTAGGGATGGGAGAAATCCACCTGTTTATGATTCTCCATTAAATGAAAGTAGGCATAATACTTGGCATGGCTTTTGCCCTAAGTGCAGGAGCAACCACATTAATAACAAGCAAATGCTGGTTAGATGAACACAAGCAAGGCAGGTTCAGCTGCCCAGCATTTGTACTGCTCCTCTGATCTGCTCAAGCACTGGGAGCACCGGCAGAAAGCTTGGAGCAATATTAAGAGGTGCTGCCCAAATCCCATGTCCACTAATCCCAGCCATGTCCGTAGCTACTGAGACTGCTTTTGTTTTATCCACAGAGTCCAAAATGCCTTAAGATGAAAAAAAAAAAAAATAAAAAAAATCTATTGAACAGTTCCAAATGAGGGGAGACTGAGACATGAGTCTGAGATGTCACAATAAATGTGGAGCTCACATCTTCCATCTTCTCAAACACCACATCTATCATGTTGCTTCTGGATTTCATGTTCTCTCATGGGGCATACAGTTAAATCCCTAAACTCCACAAAATATTAGAAATCCTGGAAGCCTCTTTAGACTCGATCATTTTAAAACCATTCACTACAAAGCACTGGCGACTACACAGCAGCATTTAATGATGAGAGATCACCTTTCACTCCAAAGACTCCCAAGTTGCTTCCATGATTATATATGCCACTGCTGAAATGCAGCTGCCTCTGGGGCAGAGGCCAATGGACAAACCACATTACACCTGAGGGAAAGTTTTGGAAACTTGCTTTTATGAGAAATGTCTGTGAAATTTCAGATTCATCATGGGACATAAAAACCCCAACAGCCTGGGATGTAGCAAAATGCACTAAACTCATTTAACTCACATTGGGAGTACAAAAATGCCCCAACCTATTTCTTCATTATTGCTTTCAAAACCATAGGCATTTCAAGCATGGTTGTGGTTACAGTCCATGCACTGCCAGATCACCAGCAACACAGGCTTGACACAGATAAGGAATGGGCATTTGATAACACTTCTATGGAATGGACAAGTGCATAAGATGAGGATTAAGCCTTTCTTCATGCCAACTTAAAGGCAGCTCCAGAGAATGGGTAAAAGTTGTGAGCCATAAAGACAGTGTGGTGCAGACAAATGATATAGTATGATATAATACAAAGTCTGCTGGGACAAAATTAAGTCATTGCTAATTGTTTTTAACAAATGTGAATCAGGAAAATGAGTTTATACTGGATCAGTATCATGCACAAGTAGCATATTTAATCTGATGCCCAGAACCCTGGAGATAGATTTATTGCATCTTTGGACCACAGACTTAGTTACCTCCTGTGGTCATGATACTCTGAAAGAACAACCCAACTTTGTCAGAGAGTTCAAAAATGACTGTGAAAGCTATTTTCTATTCCCTTCTAGAGATCCCATAGGAAACACCCTCTCCCTTTCAGCCTCCTTGCATCAATCAGGGCAGAAACAAGGCAAAAGGACTTTCCCTTTAAGCAAAACAAATAAACATTATCTCTTCATAAAAAATCAGAGCTAGCCTGGTGATATCCAAATCCCAATCAGGCACAATCCTGAGCATCCTACCCTAGGTGACCCTGCGCTGAGCAGCATAATGGACAATCTCCAGGGGCCTTTCCAATCCCAGCTATTCTGTGCTTCTGTGACATATTGGCCTCTGTCTCCAGTGCTGGGCAAATTGGTCCCTCCACTAAATGACAATTTTAAACAGACTGGTAAAATGCCCATTTATAAAACATACTTAGGTATAGACACATGCAAATTAGATGTGGGTATACTGATGTCATCTGGATTTTTACCTTTTTTCTTTAATATATATGTTATGTATTTTTTACAGTTATATTTGTAGCTCTGTAGTCTTTTATTGTAGCTTAGCTTCAGTATTTTCCTAAGCAGAAAGACAAAACAAATTCCAGGGCCCCTATGCTATCTTGGTTCTCCTTAGAAACCAAGGTTGAAACCAGCTCTTTGAGACATATTTCTATAAACAGGGCCTAGTCCTCATCTGAAGGGGGGAGGATTTAGAAGATGATAGGGGGCTCTTGTCAGATATGCTAATTTGCAAAATCTATGAAAATTGTACACACATCATGCGGGTGTGCAACTTCTGCATTTTCCACCTAATGGACTGTGCATGTAAGGACCCTTAAATAAAGGTACTCCTTTTTATCACCCTGACTTCTGTCTGGCTCATATTTCTAGGACCAGAGAAAAAGGCATCAATACAACAAATAAAGAATAGAGATCCTCAACTAATGAGAATAATTACAAATGGAATGGCCATATGGAAATGCTTGTAATCCACAGATTATCTATAAAAATAAATAAAGCATGTGATTCATTAAAAAGGTACATTACAAGACGAAAGGTGGTTCCTCTCCACACGGTCCTCCTGCTTCTAACACTGCTTTTGTTTCAGTTCTTCCACCTGTGCCTCTGATTTTGCATGGGTGTATTGGGTTTGCATATCCTGTTTTCTGGTATTGGGGGTCTACAGAGGTGGCTTCTGTGAGAAGCTGCTAGAAGCTTCCATAACATCTGTCAGAGCCAATCCCTGATGGTTCCAAAGATGGAAGTGCTGCTGGCCAAGGCTGGGCCAATTAGAAATGGTGGTAATGCCTCTGTGATAACATATTTAAGAAGAAATTAAAACAAAAGTTGTTGCACACTTTTAATTCCAGTCAGAGAAGAGTGGAGTAAGAATATGTGAGACAAACAACTATGTAGATACCAAGGTCAGTGGGGAAGGAAGGGGAGGAGGTGCTCCAGGTGCCAGAGCTGAGATTCTTCTGCTGGCCATGGTGAAGACCATGGTGAAGCAGGCTGTCCCCCCTGCAGCCCAGGGAGGTTCACAGGAGATGCAGAGATCCACCCGCAGCCCATGGGGGAGGAGCCCACACTGGAGCCAGTGGATGCCTGGGAGGAGGCTGTGATCCTGTGGAAGACCCATCAGAAGAGAGGCCCTGCTTCCAAGCTGAAGCAGCCTGTCCTTGGAGGACTGCACCCCATGGAAGAGAGACCCACGCTGAAGCTGTTTTGGGAGGACTGTTGCCTGTGGGATGCATTTGCGTGTCCATAGTTTGCAGATATCTGTTGCTCGTAAGATGGAGTCACATTGGAAAAGTTCAGAGAACTGTCTCCTGTGGGAGGGACTCCATGGTGCAGCAGGGGAACAATTCCTCTCTCTGATCAGTGGAAGAAGCCTTAGGTTATGAACTGACCATAACTCCCATTCCCTGACTCCTTGCACCACTGGGAAGGAGGGAGGGTTCAGGGAAAGGTGTTTTTAAGGGCTTATTTTACTTTTCATTATCCTGCTTTGATTTTGTTAGTAATAAATTCACCTTATATCTCTATGTTGAACCTGTTTTGCTCTTAATGGTATTTAATGAGTGATATCTCTCTCAGTCCTTACCTCAACTCATGAACCCTTTGTCAAATTTTCTCCCCTCTGTCCAGCTGCAGAGGGGAGTGAGTGAGTGACTTTCATGGTGCTTGGCATCCAGCCAGTGTCAACCCATGACAATGGGTTATGTGAGAACTTCCTCTGAAGGGAAGGGATGCAAGGTCTCACAGATGTGGTCTTATCCACATAAAAGCAAGGAGCAAGGATTAATGGTAGTTGCCAGAACAGCAGAAATGTAGTCTTCACTTGTTTCCATCAGTTTTCCATGAGTCTAAGTGCTACCAGCCCTCTGTACCTCCACCAGCATGACTGAGTAACACTGACTGATAGCTCTGCATCAGCATGCCTTAGCCCATCAAAGAGAGCCAAGAAAAGACACACTGGAGGGGAAAAGACATGATAAAACAATGATCTCTCACAGCCAGATGAATCTGCAAGCATATTCATGTAGTAGTTTTGATTCACCAATTGGAAATTTCCTAATTAAGAGCAAAGCAGGCTTAAACTTGAAAGTAATAAAAACTTTATTAACTAACACTAAAAGAAAAAAAGAACAAGAAACAGAATGAAACCTTCAAAACACTTCTTCCCCCACCAACTATTCACTTTCTTACTCTAATATAAAAAGACAAAACCTGGGATTTTCAGTCAGTTACCACTCTTAAAACAATCATTTCTCAATTCACCAAGGAGAAAGTAGTCTCTCTTGAATACTATAGAGGTTTTCCACAAGATACCAGTTCTCTTGCTCTCACACTTCATGAATGGTCCGCCCGGGGGAAAGAAATTTGCCATTGTGAAGTCCCTCCCATGAGACAGCCTGCCACAGCCGCTCATGGGTGATATCAGCTAATTAGGGTACAGTTTAAGGATACTTCTTCTAGTATAAAACAAGAGTTCTCTTCATCTATCTCATCTTCATCTCAAGAAACAGAGGTCATCTTCTTTCACTGGGCAGAGGACATCATCTCTCACTCTCTCTCGGTCTTCCTCTGTTCAAATTTCTCCATTAGATCACAATTACATCAACTCACAGCTATGACTAGAGCTTTGCATCCCCCTAAAAGCATTTCATATGTTACAGGGTATTTAGTCCATTCTCTATGGCTTTACAAGAGCAGTCCAGCCTGAAATTAAGAAACTCCTTCAATCTTCCTTCCAACCTAGGATTCTTCTCTGTCTCTCTTGACATTAGGTCTCACGCTGTGTCTCTCTACATCTCATTCAGTTTTATCTGGGTGTCAAGGAAGGGAATACAGTCATCAGACCTGAAAACACTGCTTCATGCTTACTTCTAGTCTCTAAAGGACCAACCTCCTCCCACTTGCACCCTCTGAGACAAACAGTGCTGTAGACTGCTCTAAAGTTAGACTCAATTTGCTGGATTTACAACTCTGAATCAAGGAATAGTTTTTGATCCTGTAGAAATACAGCTGGAGAGCAGGGCTTAGAGCACTGCTCAACTCATGACTGAAGTGGATGTACTAAGTTTGGTAGACCACAAGCCCTGGCAATCAGAGGCAGAACCCTGAATGGAGAAGCAAAAGGTGTGCTTAGTGTGCTTTGTTTAAGATAAATCATGCAAGACTGTACGTGCCTATGCTGGTCCGTACAAGTCTGTGCAAAGGTTCTATGCTCTGATTAAGTAATGTTACTTAGAAACACCAATCGTGGTATTTTTAGCTATAGTTGAAAAGGTATATATATTAGTATGTGGAATCAATAAATCACCTTAATGCTTGCATCAACCCAGGGTCTTGTCTCTTCATTATGCAAGCAG
Organism: Certhia americana; assembly: GCA_018697195.1. Classification (NCBI taxonomy): domain Eukaryota; kingdom Metazoa; phylum Chordata; class Aves; order Passeriformes; family Certhiidae; genus Certhia; species Certhia americana. The sequence continues at coordinate 2,637,868 of JAGMWU010000027.1, read as the reverse complement.
AAGTCCCATCTCTTTGTGAATTGCTGTCATGATCCTAATGACATCAAGAGTCAGCATGTCATTCTTACTCATTAACCTTGTGAAGATTGAGCCTCCAGGACACTAGAAAGCAGAATGATATGCCAACTGTGCTCCAGCTCATTGCAACACAAAAAAACAAGCCAGGAGATTTGCCTACATCAAGTCAACACCAGGTTGATGAGCTCCCAGACCAAGCATCATCACTCTTGGTGTGATGTATAATCAAAAGTGACCCTTGAGACAATCTGAGAGAATATCCCAAGCACTCTGCTGGGTGCACCAGTGTGCGCCACTACAAGGAAAGAACTTATTTGTTTAACAACAGCCATAAAACTCTTTGAGGAAAAGTGTCAACATGCACTGAAGGGGACTTAAATGCTTACTTTGTTCTAGGCAGCTCTTGTCAAGCACACCATCCTGGAGCGTTGTATTGTACTACATTATCTATTTGCACTGGGTGTTGGTTAGATTGCACTGAATTATTATTTTTGCACTAAGGGATTTGTATCACATTTGGTTTGCTCTATCACCCCCCGAGGCCCTGTGGTGTTTTGGTTTCCCCTGAGTTGACCCTTCCCTTCGCCCCTCCCATCATTGGTTTTCATTGGCTACAGCTCTTTCCTCCGCCCCCCTTTCTCCCCTGGGCCTTTGAAAAAGCCCTGTTCCACGTGGCTTTTCCTCTTTCTCCTCACCCTGCCTGGACAATAAAACCTGTGGGACCCATACTCCCAGGAAGAGAGGGTGTTTCTTGTCTTTCACTTTTGTCCTTGTCGGTGTTCGCTGGGGTTTAGAGCTAGCCAAATAGTCTCCCCAAAAAGATGAACACCCTCACTGGAGGTAGTGACAGCTATGCCAGGCTACAAATGGAAAGTTTTATGGGTATTCAGGGAAAGGTTACTGGCACAGAGATCAGCCACAGAAAGTAAAATCCTGAGCAATTCCATCACCTGAATTACCAAATTTTCCTAGACTGGCTCTGCTATTGAGCTGCCCCTGAGCTGCCATCAGACAGTAGACCCCTTCTAATATCATCATAGTACGGCAATAATCTCTCCTTCTTCCTCTGATCAAAGATTTCCTTCTGCACCCTGAAATGTGTGGAAAATGATTTCTCTGTATAAATCATTAACAAGAGGTTTGTTTTTATTTGCTGCTGCCACAGGATTCCTCCTTCCTCTTTTCGTCCTCCCCTCCATTATTTCATTTTGACTTGCACAAGTGCCAAATGCACCAGCTTTCCCTCCCTTTGGGAAAACAAATAAATAAATAAAATAAAACAAAACAGCACATCTGATAGAGAATGTACCAGGTCTTAACTCAGCATCCATTCTTCAGAGCCATAAATGATGGCACAAGGAGGACAAAATCAGCTTTGATCCTTGATCTAGCCTGTTCCCAATCTAGAGGCTGTATGAACAACACGTCCCATGTTATTTCATTTATTACTAGGAGTAAGAAAGGGTGGATTTTGTTCATGCAGGCTTGTACTTGCTGAGTAAGCAGTGATGTCTTGATTGGTGCTGTATAATGTACCGAGCATTCCCAGCATCAAGGGGGGACTGTGGGAAAGCAGGGTGTATAAAGGGCAAGCAAGAAGGGCAATAATTTGAGGTATTTACAGGAAGGCATTGAGGCTGCTTTGCCTTGTAGAATGTATCAGTGTTTTGAATTTGAGGGAAGGGAGAGCATCTAGGTCAGCAAAACAAGAAATGCCCTTGAATCCTCATGTACTGCAGAAGAAAAAGCAGGAGGCAAAAGCAGCACAGGACACAGGCTGGATGTGCACAGGGCAAAGAGCAGCTCATTGTGCTGGGACAGCTGATTCCTTAGTGTCTTGGTTTAGGATTTTAGCTTTTATATTTTTCCAATCCTGTACTGCTTTAGCCTATAACTCTAAAACTTCATATAGACTGTTATCTACTGTGTTCACATTTTGATCAGACAAAACAATTCCTCTAGGCCTGAAGCTCAAGGACACCCTACTGTCTCAGGCCCCGAAAGTATAAACAAAAGTGAGTTGGGGGGAGCAAACTGGGAGCATATGACTTCATTACCTGAAGCTGTAATTGGAAGATTAACTCCTGATATGTAAATGGACCAAATTTATATCTGTCTGAAAAACTCATGACCATCGTCCATCTTGGGTGTAGCCCCTCTCAGAGGCTTCTGACTGTCCAAGGTGTACCTTTGAAGGCCTTTAATAAATACCCACTTTATTCTCTTAATCATGTCTAGCCTCTGTTCCAGGTAGCCACTTTAAGGCAGCACAGTGATGTCAAGAGCATGCCGGTGGAAAGACCCAAGGCCAGGAATAAAGATAACTGACAGCTGCTGTGGTTAAAGGAAAGGAGTAGCTTTGCTTCTAGTGAGGCTGAAGAGGAAGTAGTTACACAAGTGCTGGGATAAATTGAGTCAGATGGGACATAAGAACCTGCTAAGTACCTGCACACCTGAAAGACGTCTCCACCTGAAGTATTTAATTATGCTCTTTCTGCACCATGGCACACATCAACCTCCTTCCAAGGCAGCAAATAGGATTGGGAGGACCAGATTCATGACTCAAATCCCTGATTAAGGACCAGGACTTTGGATTGTTATTCCCTTAGAATCATAGGATTGTTAAGGTTGGAAAAGACCTCTAAGATCATCAAGTCCAACTGTTAGCCCAGCACTGCTATGTTCACCACTAAACCATTTCCCCCACTAAATCATGTCCCCCAAGTGCTACATCCACAGGTTTTTGAACACTTTCAGGGATGGTGATTCCACCACTGCCTTGGGCAGTCTGTTCCAATGCCTGAACACCCTTTCAGTGAAGAAATTTTTCTTAATATCTAAGCTAAGCCTCCCCTGGAGCAACTTGAGGTTCATTCTTCCTGTCCTGTCACTTATAACACTTGTAACATAACCAACTTCAGGATGTCAAAGGCTGGGATGGGGTCAAAATTTGAGGGTATCCAAGGTCAAGTCAGTCATGGGTGCCCCCTTTTTCCATCAATGACCTATGGATCTCTGTTTCCTAATATGGGTCCTTCTCTTAGGTCCCAACCAAGCAATGTTTAGTCTGTGGGCTCCAATGGGTCAAGAGACCCCTGAATGGAGGTATCCATACCACTGTCCCCCAGATGGAGATGGATGAAGGTTTGAATATGGTCCCAATATCTACCTAGGGTCGCATCACAGCCTAATGTTATTTTAATTATTGCTCACATTATTTTTTTCAGAGGTTTTCCTTGGGCGGTTGTGAGAGACTGAAATGTTAAAGGTTAATGACTCAAACAATAGGCCATTTGCAAAAGCAGCAGGTGCTTTGCTGAGGCCAGGTGTGCACCCACCACTGGAGGATGATCACAACAAACCAACCTTTGTTTAGCAACAAGCTGGGTTTTGAGCCAGATAAGGGAAAAGATTGACAAGAAACAGATCCTGTTGGGTGGGATAATGCTTTTTATCATGCCAATGTTCTCCCTCCTGATAAGGCTCAGGTGCAAGACTCTTTTCCCCACCACCACCGGGGCGGGGAGGTATTGGTGCATTCACACATAGGCCTAAAGGCCTATTCATCCCTTCTGATATGGCATTAACTGGTTCAACTATGCAGACATGAGAAACAGCAGTCATGTCTTAGAAGAGGTCATAAACCATCAAGGACCCCCAAAGTTCCCCCAGACTCATTTCTGGGACCTTCTACCAGATGATCCACAGTGTTGCAACAATGCAACATTCCCCTCCCCATGGGAAGTACCTGGGTTTTCTACTGTACGAGACAGTCCAAATTTTCCCTCATTTGCCTCACAACTGTCACAAGGACGTGACAAGACCCGAGGACTCCATTCGCTTTGGACAGGGGCTCTGGCCTGGTCAAAGTGGATGTTTGCCAAGCAATTGTTTTCAGGTGTGCTTGTTGTATTGCCACAGTATGCTGCTCCAGGCAGGTACTGGTGTGCTTGTTGTATCCCACGGTACGCTGCTCCAGGCAGGTACTGGCGAGTAGTGGCACTTTCTGCATGTTTACATCTGCTTCTCAGGACAATGGTTCTCCTCCACACAACAGTACTGCTCAGCTTATCACTTTGGCCAGTTGCCGCTCACTTTGGCAAAAGAATATAAAAAGTGATTTTGATGAAAAGGACTTTTGAGATCTCCCTATGGAAGGATGACAAGTCTATGAGCAGAAGGCCTCAAGGACATCGTCTCTCCGTTAAGGACTTTTGAGGTGTCCCCATGGAAGGAAGACACGTCTAAGGCCTTGAGGACACCGTCTCTCTGTTGGTAGCTATACCCCTCTTTCTCTCTCTCTTTACTTTGTTTTCTTTATATCTCTCTCTCTCCCTCTCTGTTGCATAATTGTTGCTGGCACTCAGTAAAAGTTCACTGCTGTGATTAAACTGAAAGTCCCTTTTGCTGTGTGTCTTTTGCACTCTGAGATCGGAAAAATGAACCACCACAACCCCCGCTTGTACTAGTGGATCGTGACATCTACTTAAACCTGAATGTATGTTAACCCATTGAACTTTGTGTTTTGAGGGCTTCAAAACTGCAACCATCACTTTGAGACATCTATATTGCAACAATTAAGTCTTGTGTCTGGATCCACAGGTGGTGATATTTTTCCTCTCCAATATCTACTTTTAACCTTTCTTTCCCTTTCTTTCTTTTCCTTATATATTTTCTTAAGTGATATTTTTATACTTTTATAATGTTTTATTTCCATAGATAATAACCAAAATGGCTACATACCTCCTTTCCATAGCAACCCAATTCTCCTAAAATAAACCTGCTTTATACATATATAAAGCACTGGTCATTCAGTATCATTAGTGTTTCACTCTAATCCATCCCAAGGGTTCTATTAACAAGAACTTCAGTTACCCTTGCCTCAGAGGCGGGTCATAACAGACATCTGTTCATTGAGCTAAGACTGAAGAAAATGTTATGGCCTGAAAATCACACTTAAAAGGCAGCATGTTTTAAGAGCAGATGTGTCTTCAACTCTGTCTCTGTGACAGCCTCCTATGACACAGAACTGGGATCTAATGTAACTGACACGTATAGTAAATGACATTTATGACACTTATCTAGCAGGATTTGTAGGGACAGCACCTCCCTCTTTAGGCAAACAGACTAAAGAAACACCATCAACTTCAGGATTCCTAAAATGACAATCTGTCATGGCATCAAACACCATGAACTCCATTTTTTTGTCCCACTCACACCAAAAGAGGACACAGTCCTTCAATAAGCCTCTATGTTTGTATCCATCTGTCAACTCAAAGTCCAGCAGGTTAGACTATTCTGATCTTTAAAATCAAGTAATTAGAATAATTTTAAAGGGAAAAGTGTTTCCTGTTCTTTTCCCACTGTCCTGGGGTCCTTGCTCTCTGAAGGGGCCCCTTTGGGAGTTTCTCCCCAAACTTGCCCTAAACCAGGACAAGAATTGGCGCCCAACCTGTGGGGCTCAAGACAGTGGGGAAAAAACCTGTTCTGATTGAATTTCAGTTGGCATTACTCTGTATTAGTATAAAGCATTTAATAGTCGTGTTTTTTGAACTGATAATGTCTCTTGGGGTGAAAGCTTGCATGTATTTCTGGTCCCTAGGGTTTTTTGAGATTATAATACCTCTATGGTCCCTAGATTTATTTTCCTATCCAGAAATAGCTCTAGTACTGTCCCTCATACGTAGCTTTTACAGCAGAGGAACAGTGACTAGAATAGCTATACTGCTGGGCTTGGTGGTAATGATTTGTAGGAAGTTTATAAAGGTGCTGGGGTCTGTTTCAGGTATGAATGGTTCATGGCTATGGTTATGCACCCTGTTTGTTAGAGGAGGAGGAGCAGGGGATGAGGCTCTTCAGCCTTTGCTTTCCTTCTTCTCTGAATCTGTTACATTCCTATGGGAGAATGTTCAGTTTCCCCTGAGTGTTAAAGAGACTATCTTCCTGGTATTTAATCTGGTAAGCTTTTTCTATACAGTCTGCAGCTTCTCCAAAATGAAGGCTGAGATTGCTAGAGGGGCTGATGAGACCCCTAACCCAGGAGTAAACCCAGGTGTGAAAAAACCTGAGTGGTGTGGGAAATGGGAGGATATGGGCCAAATCCTGAAGGAATTCTCTGACCCTATAGTCTGGGACTTTCCACATGAACAAATTCAGAACCCAGCCGAGGTGGGGAAATACCTGAAAGAGAAGTACCATGATGACCCTAAGGAGAAAAAAATCATTGCAGTAAGCTGGGCCCTGGCATATGCTTATCACACACTGCTAGATACTGTAGGGCAGCAGACAGAGGCAGGGGGGCAGGGACATAAATCAACAGCTATCTCAGTCACTCAGGCTGCAGACAACCCCTCAGTTATGAAGCCAGTAGCTAAACCTGACAGTAAGCCTCAACCAATGGCCGTTGCTACTAGCACGAGTAGTGGAAAGTGCACAGACAAGACCAATCGACCAGTGGATGATGATGATGATGATGATGATGATAGCGGAGAAGGACGCTCAACACCTCCTGACAGAAAACCAGCAGTCAAAGCAACAGGCACAAGATCAGAAGCCAATATTGAGTCCTTTTCCCTGAAGGACCTTCGTGGCCTAAGGAAGGATTACACCTGACGATCTGATAAATCCATAATTAGTTGGTTAGTCCATCTTTGGGATGCTGCAGGTGAGGCTACAATCCTGGATGGCACTGAAGCACGGCATTTGGGATCCCTGTCACATGATCCCGTCATCGACCACGGAATGATGAGGAGGGTTAACCCTCACAGCCTCTGGGCACGGGTCCTGGAAAGTGTAGCACAAAGATACCTGTGTGCAGATGATCTCTATATGCAGCAAATCCAGTGGAAGACCATAGAACAAGGGATCCAACGCCTGAAAGAAATGGCAGTGGCTGAGATTATCTTCTCAGATGACATAACCACTAGGAATCCAGACTTGGTACCATGTACATCTGTCACGTGGCGAAAACTTGTACAACTTGGGCCACACGAATATGCTTCTGCTTTAGCCATAATGAAGCGAGATGACAGGGATGAGACCGTGCTGGATATGGCAAAAAAGCTCCGAGCATATGCAGATGCTGTACATGGCCCAACACATGCCAGAATTGCAGCAGTGGAAACACGCCTGAAAAAATTAGATGACAAGATAGAGGAGAATCATCAGAAACTCAGGGAGGAGATTAAAGAGGACCTTCTCCAAATCTCGGCAGTACAGATCAGAGGTTCTAGTACCCAATGCAGATGCTCCCCAGGTGGAGAGAGAAGGTACACCCCATGAGATGAGCTGTGGTTCTTCCTGCGTGACTGCGGAGAGAACATGAGGAGATGGGATGGAAAATCAACTGCTGCTCTGGCACAACGGGTGCGTGAATTGAAAGAAAGCAAAGGTCAGACAGGAAGTTCCATCAAAAGAAAAGCAGCACTACTGACATCGCTAATACATTTTTCTCCATTCCTTTAGCAGTAGAATACAGGCCTCAGTTAGGCTTCACGTGGAGGGGAGTGCAGTATACCTAGAACCGACTGCCCCAGGGGTAGAAGCACAGTCCCACCATCTGCCATGGACTAATCCAGACTGCACTAGAAAAGGGTGAGGCTCCAGAACATCTACAGTACATTGATGACATCATTGTATGGGGGAACACAGCTGCAGAAGTGTTCGGGAAAGGAGAGAAAATCATCCAAATCCTCCTGGAAGCTGGTTGTGCCATTAAGAAGAGCAAAGTTAAAGGACCAGCTCGTGAGATTCAGTTTCTAGAATTGAAGTGGCAAGATGGACGGTGTCAGATCCCCGCTGATGTCATCAACAAGATCACAGTGATGTCTCCAACAACCAATAAGAAAGAGACACAAAATTTCTTAGGCGCCATAGGTTTTTGGAGAATGCATATTCCAGAGTAGTCAGATTGTGAGCCCTTTTTAACTGGTCACCCTCAAGAAGAACGATTTCCATTGGGGCCCTGAGCAGCAACAAGCTTTTGCCCAGATTAAGCAGGAGATCGCTCACGCAGTAGCCCTTGGCCCAGTCAGGACAGGACCAGATGTGAAGAACATGCTCTACTCTGCAGCCAGGAGCCATGGTCTGTCCTGGAGCCTTTGGCAGAAAGTGCCTGGGGAGACTCGGGGTCGACCACTTGGATTTTGGAGCTGAAGCTACAGAGGGTCAGAAGCCAACTATACTCCAATAGAGAAAGAAATCTTGGCTGCCTATGAAGGAGTCCAAGCTGCCTCAGAAGTGATTGGGACAGAAACACAACTCCTCTTGGCACCCCAACCACCGGTGCTGGGGTGGATGTTCAAAGGCAAGGTTCCTTCCACCCGCCATGCTACCAGTGCTACATGGAGCAAGTGGATTGCTCTTATCACGCAGCATGCCCATATTAGACTGAATCGTCCTGGGATTTTAGAGGTAATTACAAACTGGCCCGAAGGTGAAACTTTTAGTGTCACAGATGAAGAACAAGAACCAGTGACACATGCTGAAGAGGCTCCACCATATAATCAACTACCAGCAGAGGAGAAGCACTATGCTCTTTTCACTGAAGGTTCCTGTCGCATCATTGGGATGAACCGGAAGTGGAAAGCAGCCGTGTGGAGCCCCACACGACAGGTAGCAGAGGCTACTGAAGGAGAAGGGGGATCAAGCCAACTTGCAGAACTCAAAGCTCTTCAACTGGCCCTGGACATTGCAGAAAGAGAGAGGTGGCCAAAGCTCTACCTCTACTCCGATTCATGGATGGTAGCCAATGCTCTGTGAGGATGGCTGGAGAGGTGGAAAGAGGCCAACTGGCAGCGTAGGGGAAAATCAATCTGGGCTGCTGAAGAGTGGAAAGACATTGCTACCAGGGTAGAGAGGTTGCCTGTGAAAGTCTGCCATGTAGATGCTCATGTCCCCAAGAGTAGAGCTAGTGAGGAGCACCAAAACAATAAGTAGATCATGCTGCAAAGATAGAGATGTCAAAAATAGACTTAGATTGGGAACACAAGGGAGAGTTGTTCCTAGCCCGATGGGCCCATGATGCCTCAGGCCATCAGGGTAGGGATGCCACCTATAAGTGGGCACGAGACAGAGGGGTGGATCTAACCATGGACAGCATTTCACAGGTTATCCACGACTGTGAGACGTGTGCTGCCATCAAACAGGCCAAGAGGCTGAAGCCCCTCTGGTACGATGGGCGGTGGTCCAAGTACAAGTATGGGGAGGCCTGACAGACTGACTACATCACACTGCCCGAAACCCGCCAAGGCAAGCGCTACGTGCTGACCATGGTGGAAGCCACCACTGGATGGTTAGGGACGTACCCTGTGCCTCACGCTACTGCACGGAACACCATCCTGGGCCTGGAAAAGCAGGTCCTGTGCAGGCATGGTACCCCTGAGAGGATTGAGTCAGACAATGGGACTCATTTCAAAAACAGCCTTATCAACACCTGGGCTAGAGAACATGGCACTGAGTGGGTGTACCATATCCCCTACCATGCACCAGCTGCAGGCAAGGTGGAGAGGTACAATGGACTGTTAAAAACCCAGTTGAAAGCCTTGGGTGGGGAATCTTTTAAAATTTGGGTGCAGCATTTAGCAAAGGCCACCTGGCTAGTTAACACTCGGGGTTCCACCAACTAAGCAGGTTCTGCCCAGTCTGAGTCCCTGAATATAATAGATGGAGATAGAGTCCCAGTGGTACATGTCAGAGGTTTGTTAGGAAAGACTGTGTGGATTAATTCTGCCTCGAGTGCAGACAAACCCATTTGTGGGGTTGTCTTTGCTCAGGGACCGGGTTGTACATGGTGGATTATGCAGAAAGATGGAACAACACGATGTGTACCTCAGGGAGATCTGATTGTGGGCTGAGAATGATATGTAAGTGTTAAAGGTTTGAGCAAGTGAAAGATGTTTTGAGCGAGTAAAATGAAGTGGGGAATCCTGCAGCTCTGTAGTATGGGGCCAGGATGCAGTGAAGGTGTGGGGATGCGATGGGGGCATAATGAGTATTTCCTGCAATTTTTGAGGGGAACAGATGGAAGTTTTTAATAAAATGCATGATGTTGGTATTATGTTGACGATATGGAGATAAGGGGTGGAATGTCCTGGGCTGACATTGTGAGGTTTGTATCCCCAATCGTCTGTTCTGTTTGGGCTGGAGATCTTCTTCAAGACTGGGTCATGGAAGTTTTCTTTTGGTTTTGTTATCAGTGTGCGGATAATAGTCGGAGGGACACAGACGCAGTGTGCTGTTTTTGCTGCTGCTTTTGCTGCTTTGCTTGCTTGCTCTTGCTTCTGCTTAGCTCTTTAGTTAGTTTAGCTAGACAGTCCAAGATTCCTCCGGACTGCTTTTCTTTCCCTCTCTGCTTTCATGGAATCATTCAAGCCTGCTCCGGACTGGGACCTGGGAAACACCGAGAGTCTGCACTCTGTGGCCTGCAGCAGTCTGCCCAGCTCCAGAGAGATCAACAACAGAGCGACCACTCCCCAAAGAGAGACTGTCTGAATTTGTTATCTCGTCAGAACAGTGATTGTTCATCTTGTGTGTTGGGGGGTGCTCTGTCTGTTAAATAAACAGGTTTCTTTCCATTCCTCTCTGAGGAATCCTTCCCGAACCCGTGTCGGTGGGGAGGGGCCATGGGGGTTTGCTCTCTGAAGGGGCCCCTTTGGGAGTTTCTCCCCAAACTTGCCCTAAACCAGGACACCCACGCTCACTTTTTCTGAATAAAATGGGGAAAAAAAAAAGGAACAACTGCCAGGATTTACTCAACATTTCAGGATGAAAATTGTCATCAAACAAAGTGAAAGCAGGACATTTTTCAGCCCATTAGATGAAGGTTTATGGAGCTTACAAGCATGTAAATGTATGCATTAATACTTTAAACTGGTTTGCAACCTTAGGTACAATGGGCATGTATAATAGCACTTTGCCCAGATGCCTGCTATAACACTTTACATGTATACAATCCTGTTTCAACACTTACTGAACTCCCCCAGTTAAGCTTCATGTCTCTGATCCCTTCTGAAAAAGAACTGAGAAATTCGGTAAAGAATTATTCCCCTTACAGAATTTTATTGAATTCCCACTATAGAGCTCTATAGGAAGGCTTGAGACAGAAAAAGGAGAAAAAAAATTAAATAAAAATTAAAAAAACTACTGGAAGGATTTCCTTGTCTAACAATCTAATACTATTTCAGAGGAGTTTTGGTGGAAACCCCTTAAAGTCAAAATTCTAGCAAGACTCGAAGAGAGGCAGGCACAGATCACAGCATCACTCCAGAATACACTGGGTCTGTTAAAACAGAGGGAAGTTAGGCGAGTGTCCAAGTCTTAGAAGCCACATCAGAAGGTATATTCAGGATAGATGGATCACATGGAGGAAAAATGTGACTGTAATGCCTTGCAGCTAGAACTCTGGTTTGAGTAGCATCATTTTCTCCCTTCCATCTTAAAAGCATCTCCATTTGCTAAAATACTAGGGAAGAAACAGAATGATTAATTGTACACACATATATCTCTCAGTTTTAAAGATTAAGGCTAACAAAAATTTCAAAGTAACTTAAAACCTTAGGCTTCTGATCTTTAACCCATCTCTAATTCTGAAGTATTTGAGTGAGTCCTGGGTTACCCCATGCTTGCCTACCACACATTCTTCTGAACAGCCTTCCCAAGCACTATTACAGGAGACATAACAGTAGAGGAAACTTTGCTCTCATGGCTGCCACATTCATAGAGCTCTTATTTGCCTAGGACTGCACAGCAACCCTTACAGGAAAAGGAATTCACTCCTCAGAGACACTGAGAAGCTAAAGAAGTCACCCCACAATGGTATTTAAAAACAACCTCAGCACCTCACTCTTGTCTCAACACTGAATGCATGTTTAATGGCAGCACTTACACAATCAAAACCCTATGTATCTACATGTTAAGGTAGGCAAAAATGAGATGCTGAATTTTCTAAACATGGATTGCATCCTATTTAATTGGCCCTCTGTCCTGGGGTGATGTTGTGAGGTTTGTATCCCCAATCGTCTGTTCTGTTTAGGCTGGAGATGTTCTTCAAGACTGGCTCGGGGAAGTTTTGCTTTGGTTTTGTTATCAGTGTACAGACAATAGTTGGAGGGACACAGACATACACCGCTGCTTTTGCCGCTGCTTTTGCTGCTGCTTGCTTGCCTGCGTGCTTGCTTGCTTGCTTGCTTGCTTTTACTCCTGCTTAGTTCTTTAGTTAGTTTAACTAGACAGTCCAAGATTCTTCTGGACTGCTTTCCTTCTCCTCTCTCCTTCGTGGAATTATTCAAGCCTGCTCTGGACTGGGACCTGGGAAACACCGAGAGTCTGCACTCTGTCCTGCAGCAGCCTGCCCAGCGCCGGAGAGACCGACAGAGCGACCACTCCCCAAAGAAAGACTGAACTGTTATCCCTTCAGAACGGTGATTGTCCATCTTGTGTGTTGGGGGGTGCTCTGTCTGTTAAATAAACAGGTTTCTTTCCACTTCTCTCCGAGGAATCCTTCCTGAACCGGTGGGGGTGGGGAGGGGCCATGGGAGTTTGCTCTTTGAAGGGGCCCCTTTGGAAGTTTCTCCCCAAACTTTCCCTAAGCCAGGACACCCTCCATGCATCATGAACTACATTTTGGCAGTTATTAATGCTGCCTTTCAAGACCACTGCAGACCCACAAATTACAGATACTCCAGAGATGAGTATTTAATGAGGAGCAAGAAAAAACACCAAGACATATGGTTAAAAAAATCAGTCATCAGTTCACTGGGACAGTTTTCGTCTCCATTACAGCAATCTGTTGGATCAAAAAACTGTTTTTACATGGTTCATTAGACAATAGCCTTTCTTGCTAGTAGTCAGGTCAAGAGTCAAAATTGCTGTGTAATTGCAAGTCTCAGAGCACAAGGGAAGAGTTTTTCAGTCCTGGAGGATATTGTCCAAAGAGGAAAGAAAACAGAAGGGAAAGATTATGTGTGAGCAATTGAGCCCTACTGAGAGAGCAAAAAAAGTCACTGAAACTGAGATTAGCCAGATCTTATAATGGAAAGAGTCCTGTTGGTAAATTGGCACTTGCACCTAAGAGTTGTGTACTGGGGAAAAAGAACTCAAAGGATGGGTCAAAACAGACCAGAAGAGGAGATTAAGTTGAATCTGAAGCAAAAAAATGATGGTTGGACCTTGAGCATTTAACTCCTTGAGGTAATTAAGCATGCAGCAATAGTAGCTGCTAAAAAGAAACAGTTCCCAACTTAATCAAATTACATTATTGGAAATTATACTTAGCAAACTCAGTAGAGAAACCCAGTAAATATCAAGTTGAGTTAAATAGCTCAGTTATCATCCTTATTAATAATAAATTATGGCCACTGTTTCTTTTGTTTGCCAACAACTACCATCGTTAATAGCTCTGCACACACCTAACACACCATTTTATTACATTTCAGAGAGTTCATCCTCCTAAAATGCTAATGTGCTAATAATCTATGCTAGTCTTTTTTGAAGGAATCAAAGAGCTCAAATGATTTGAAATGGCATCAGCAAAAAATTTATTTATCTCCATCCCTAGTTGCAGAGAAACAGGTTTTCTTGCCTTAGTTACTTCTCAATAGATTTCTGGTTTCAATTAAAACTTTGAGAAGCTTAAAAAAAAAAAAAGTTCAAAACAAATAAGAGACGGAAGAGAAGTCTCCATTCACTAAGTGTTTCTGCTTTTTATTTTTCCCTTGCTTTTATATAACCCTTCCAAGCTAAAAGCAAAGATTAAAGTTCAGCTCCATTGCTTGGAGGTTTTTGTCCTTTTGGCTAAAAAACAAATAGAAATGAAAAAAAAAAATTCCTTCAAGTGGAAGGAGCTTCTGATGAGGGGAGCAATCTAAGTGAAGGACAAGGAAGCACAGAAAGGTGTGTGTGAATCAGCTACTTGCACATTTTACCATTAACATGCTCCATCCCTGGAAGTGTTCAAGGCATGATTGGATAGGGCTTGGAGCAACCAGATCTAGCGGAAGGTGTCCCTGCCCATGTCAGGGGTGTTGGAATGAGGTGGTTTTTAAGGTTCCTTGCAACCCAAATCATTCTATGATTCTACGATTCCCTAATAGGCATATTTTTTTGCTGTCTATGATAAAAGGTCCTGGACATCAGTTTCTTCAGGTTCATGCTATCACTGCCAAACTTTGGCAGATGACAGATGATTATATCATTACTGTAGCCTGCACCAAGTTAGTCCCAGCTGCAGGGGCTGTGGGATCAATAATTGTTTCCATTTGGACCCATAATATTCCACACGGGATTGGATTTGTTAGCAGCGCTTTCCCTTCGCAGTCCTTTTGTCAATACCAAGAGGCTCAGATGCTCTCCCTGTCAGTGGTGCACTTGCTGGCTCCGAGCTCCGCTAGCCTCGCACATCCTTTGCGGTGTGACAGACGGACATAGAAGGATATACAGCATGTCCCGTTCCCCCCGGCGGGCTGGTGGCTAATGAAACACCTCTGCTTGTGGGAAACAGCCTGCCAGGCCCCCACCCCCCCCCCCCCCCCACTCCATCCTTCTTCTCCTTCCAAAGCCCGGCTGAGCTCACCCTGATCCCGGCAGCCGCGGAGGCACCGCCACCCCTTGGCACCGGGATGGGTGTGTGCCCCCCGCATCTCCCCATGCTCGTCCGCCCCGCATTTCCCCTTGCGTCCTCCCGTAGGACAGACCTGCCCGCCGGGGGGTGGCTGAGCCATGTGTCTCCCAGTCCCCTCCCCCTCCACGGGCCGGGTTACCAGCGGCCAAGTGTCCTTTAAGCATCAAGCGTCAGGCCCGGGATTTTCGGGGCCGTTTATTTAAGGCGGAAACGAATCGGAAATGCTTCTCTCAACTGCCTTTTGGACACATAAATACAGCAGGCAGGGGCAGCGGCCGCGCGGGGACCGACAGTGCCCGGTGGGATGCACACAGTCACACTTACAATCACACTGACACACACATCGGGCAGGAAGAGAGGGAGGGACCCGATTTCCCGGTTCCCGCCGGGGGAACCTGGCGAGGAAAGGTTTTGAGTGTGAGTGCTCGGCAGGAGCCTTGCGCCAGGGCTTGGGTTAACAATAGTCGTCTGGAGGCTGCGTTTGCCTCCCTCCCCTCCCAAATCTCCACCTCCCCGATAATATCAGCGATATTAAGACTAAAATACCACTTTCACCCGGAAGGGGAGGGAGGGACACCGGGGGCCCGAGGGCGACAATCACCGACTTATTAATAATCATTATTAAGCCATCGAGCGGGGGGAGTGGCCCACATTGCTAATTACTCCTCCTTTTCTCCACACCCATGCCTCCCCCTACACTCCTTTGCTTTCCCAAATCGCCGATTTTCGGGGCTGTGTGTCCTTTTTAACGTCAGAACAAGCCGAAGCACCCCGGGGCAGCGGAGGTCCCCCTCCTCCCCCCAGCACCGTCACAGAGCCCCACGCACACACGCGCACACACACAAATCCCCGTAAAGCTACAGTGTTGCTCTCTAGCTGCAATTTACGAAGCGAGAGGGTGGTCGTGTCCCCCACAATTTCCACAAGCACACACATAGCTGCCACCTACACATATAAACACATATAGGCTATGAAAGGGGGCGGGGGGGATAAGGAGGGGGATAAGGGGGGATAACTACATTACGCAAACTCCTAAGAAAATTCCACCCCCTTTCCAGTAGTACGGTTTTAACCCCCTCTCGCTCTCACACACACACACACACCCAACAGGCATAAAGCATGGAGATGGAAGGGGTCGGAGGAGGAGAGGACTCGCATGCATTGCACAGAGAAGGAATACTCCCCCCTCTCCCCGAAAAACTAAATAAAGCCCTTTCCGCGCCATTGCAAAGTCACAACACGAAAGAAAAGACGACATTAACTTTTGCATGCAGAAGGAAAAAAGGAGGGGGAGGGGAGAAGGGAAAGGAGAGAGGGATACGACCTTCTTGCAATCCCGATCATCAAGACGACTACGACGACGACGACTCCTCCTCCTCCTCCTCCTCCTCCTCCTCCTCCTCCTCCTCCTCCTCCTCCTCCTCGAGCGCCCGGCCGCGCAGCGCACGCAGAACGCAGAGGGAGGAGGGCGGGGGGAGGAGGAAGGCACCGAGGAGAGGGAGATAAATGGACAGACAGATGGGCAGATAGCTCGAGAGATATAAATGATAGATAGAGATAAACAGAACGAGATAGAGTGAGAAGGGGGAGGGGGGGCGGAGAAAGGTGTCTTAGAAAGCCGGAATCCCGGAATAAATCGAATTAACACGCAACACCACGAGCAGTCCCAGCTAATTTTAGCAAGATCCAAAATAAAATGAAAAAGAAAAAGGGGGGTGGGTAGGAGAAGAAGGAGGAGGGGAGGTGGAAGAAAGGTAGAGGGGTGGAAGGAGGAAAAAAAAAATCAATGAACTTGATAAAATCCTAGATGTGAAATCGATAGAGGGAGCTTGTCTCTTCCTTTCCTTTCCTTTTGTTGAGAAAGAGTTAAGAGTTACTGTTTGTTATGTTATTGTTGCATAGTTAGTGTTTTTGTTGTGTTAATAGTTAGTATGACTATTAAATAATGTTAACAATCACTTATTTTGTACCCCCCCCACACACCGTATCTTTACCCTAAATTGCTGTATCCTGTTTCGCGTTCCGGTATCCCCTCTCCCAAGTTATCTGTATCCTGTCCCTGTTTCCATCGGGTGCCGCCTCCACTGCTCCTCTACATATTAGATCTAAATAGCTCCACCCAGTATGCAAACCATGTGGACTCCCATGAATCTAGGCGACTACCGGAAGTGAGAGCACCGTATGCAGACCCCTGAAGCCTGAAAGCCGATGCACAAATATTGTACAAAACCACGCTGAAAGACTGGGCAGGACAACAGATTATTGTAGAGCTATGTGGTCATCTCGCTATAACCACAACAGAACCTGCTCAGAGACACCACCTAGACCTCGACAAGCCTAAAACCGGGAAATCTCCTATGGGACTCTTGTAAAGTTGGGGTCCCAGCTCTGTCTTCGGGCAAAGCTGCTTGTATCTCCTTCTCCTCTTTGTTGTCCGCAGGGAGCAATGGCGGTGAGCGTGACCTCTTGAGCCCCTACCCAGGCTGATCTAATAAAGGCTTAAAAAGGGAGTAGAAGGTCTCCTGGCCCTTTTGTTTTTCCTTTCCCTTTCCTTTTTGTTTAGTGATGGTTGTTGGTTGAGAACCTTTGTAAGGGGGATGAGGTGGGGAGAAGCTTTTAGGGTTTTGCTTTTCCCAGCGAGGAGTTTTCCCCAGGATTGGGAACAGTAAAGGGGAGGCGGGGAAAAGAACGCCCTCTTCTCCTGAGGGGGAGGGGGTCGGTGCTGTGCACACACGCACACCCTTTCCTTTTCCCTGGGAAAGGGTGCGCCTGGGGGTGGCTTTTTGTTTCTCCTTCTGAATTTCTTTCATTTTGTCTGATCTGGTTCCCTCCACTCTCCCTCTCTCCCTCCCTGCAAGGGGCAGTGATTTGGTTAAGCAGATCTGAGGGGCTGATAGCTCAGTGTCTCTCTTTCCTCTCTTTTTCTCACTCGCTGCTGAAGTCCTGCAGCACTGGGGGGGGGGGGGGGGGGGGGACGGAATAATGGTCAAATGTTAAGCGATGCACGCACACACACACTCGGTGTGGCTGCAATGCTCACGCCTAGGTAATGTGTACAGCACAGTGCCACACACCTGACACAACAGCACAACGGATTGGGGGCAGGGGAAAATAGAATCATGGAATAACAGAGACAGTTTGGGTTGGAAGGAACCCTTAAAGACCATCTAGTCCCCAGTCCCCCAGGTCGCGCGGGGGGTGTGGGGGGGGGGGGGGGGGGGAGGGGGGGGGGGGCGTCATGAGCAGGGACACCTTCCACTAAACCAGACTGCTGAAAACCCCATCCAACCTGGCCTTGAACACTTGTAGGGATGGGGCATCCACAGCTTCTTTGGGTAACCTGTTTCAGTGACTCAAGGAAGCGATACGTGGAATAGACTCCACAACTAGGTATATAGTTATGAAGTGGGTATGTATGGGCACCTGGCACAAGTGAAATAGCTCTCGTGAAAACTTGTGCACCGAGTCTTAGCCTGACCCACATCTTTATTCACAAAGATGTTCCATATGCAATACATTGCACAACCTTGCCATGCATATTCAACCTCTGGTCCCGCCTGTCTTCGCCTCGCATGGTAATTAGATCTACGCCCTTCTGGGCATACGTTGTTTGCTGTGGTGGTCGCATGGGGGTCTTTAGTAGTCTCTGAGGCTAAAGATTGTGGTCTTCCTCATGACTGAACTTTTGAACATTTCTCCTTTGTGCATGTGCTTTTGGTCCCTTGGTGCTTATCTGAGTACATCTGTCAGCCTTAATCCATTTGGAGGCAGAGGAGTCTCTTTATCTGGGTTCTTTGCATCCCTTGCTCTCCTCAGAATTGTTCTTTATGCAAGAAGCTTCAGAAATTTGCATTTTCCTATGCCCTTTGTACCATGGCAGAAGTTTAAGTAAAAAGGTTAAAACACAAAATTCTACATGCTAGACTTTAAATACTTAATTCATATTGCTAACTCAAGTGAACTCCAAAAAATCTCTATTTCAGTCCTCCCTTTTCTTAAAATATAGTAAATTCTTTTACTACAGGTGTCTTTATCCAAATTCTGACTTACTATCATGACAGCTTTCTTTCAGCAGGATTTCATGAGTCTTAGACAGTGAAGTCAAAATGGCTACGCACCTTAACATCTTCCAATTCCACATGAGTGTTAAAATAGACATCGTTAAACTTATAGTCACTAAAATTAATAAAACTATAATGGGGTGACATAAAATGTTCATGATCTCGGTTGCGGTTGGTGACCATTGAAATAATGCATCCCACCAGTTATGACTTGTGTCTTGTTTTACTCTTTGCAGGACTCTGTTTATTTTGGTTGTATCACGATGGACAGTTACTAGAGTTTTCTGCCCATTCTTTTGAATCTCCTCTACAATTTTGATTAGATCCTGATGTTTCATTAATTGTTTTACTAGGGTTAAATTCATTCCAATGGGTGTGGGTATGTTGTGTAGTTTGATTTTATTAACTGGTTGTTGGGGGTTGGGTTGATTTCTTATAGAATTTTTTCCCAGAAGTTGCTAAGAAACTAATGGCTGGGTGCTTTTCGGTACTTATGGGTGCTCGGGAACAAACAAAGGAAGCAGCTACACAGAGACATTGATTCCACTTCGCTGGGGGCAGTTTTTCTGCTCTGGGGAAGACGGCCAGGGCTGCTCGTCTCGGCGAGGCGGAGAGCTCTGACTTTTCCCTTCACCTCGGACTCCGTCGGACCACCGGTCTCTTCGTGTGTCCCCCCGGGATTTTGGGAACCTGTTTCCTCCCTGCCCTGCACCCACAGTTTCTTCAGTTCTGCTCGAGGTCTCCCCACGCTGTTTCTACAGCCCCTGCCAGCCGGGACACTCTTTTCCAACAGCTCCAGCCACTGTGAACCCTCGGAATTATCTCACCCTCCTAGAGCTGCCGCTAGCCTATTTGCTTGTGACGGTACTGAGGGGAGTGGGGGGGGGGGGTTACCAGAGGAAGAACTGTGACTGATTTGTTGTTTTGGTTTTTTTTTTCTCCTCTAGTTCTGTTTGTTGTCAATATTGTAATTATTGTGAATTTACCTTGTTAGACTAACTAGTAAAGAACTGTTATTCCTACCCTCCTTATCGTTGCCTAAGGCCTCTCTTTAAATTTTGGAATTATAACAAAACCCGAGGGAAGTTTCCCTTTTTCTTTGGTCCCTGTCTTTCCAAAACCAAGACACTGGTGGGATATGACTGGTGCTGAATATAAAAAGTCACACCTAATAATCTTAATAAAGTTGCAAATACAAAAATTGGAATGATTCTTAACAGATAAGGGGACCTTGTTTTTATCAATTTCTATGAAATCACACACAGTCCTTAAACACACACAGCCA
Organism: Certhia americana; assembly: GCA_018697195.1. Taxonomy (NCBI): domain Eukaryota; kingdom Metazoa; phylum Chordata; class Aves; order Passeriformes; family Certhiidae; genus Certhia; species Certhia americana. Next base: position 2,617,887 of record JAGMWU010000027.1, on the reverse strand, counting down.
TTACCTATATACACCAGTACAGTTTGTTGGTTGGTATCTGGGTGGATTTCAAAATGGCAAATGCCTTGGTCAGTGTCGAGGGATATGTGCTGAGCACTAATTGAATTGCTGTCACAGGTGAATTCCTGTTGTTTTTGAGCAATGCAAGGTTCCAGGTTCACGGTTTGCCATTTCTCTTGGATTTTCCAAGCTCATACCCTATGTTCTGAGGGGTATAATACTGATGTTTCATGACTTAACCCTAAGGCAACAATGGGGTGAATAGCATGGACTGTGGCATTATGTATAGTGAGCACAAAGGCCATAGCTGTGTTAGTGGTGGGATTATATGTAAAATTTGCCATGGTTCTACCAAGACTTCAAATTTCTTTCGAAGTCTGTAGCACTGTCTCAGACAACCTTTCGTACTTCAGTTGGAAACACCCCTTCACTTCCTTCTCTTATGATTAAAGCAGCCGTTGACTGTATCCATAATTGTGTTTGTATACAGCTAAGGGCTAAAGATATGTTATCCTGCGCCCCCTTTAATGCATCTATTAGTAAGCTATGATCTTGATCTTTAATTTCTCTCCATCTTGGCAGCACCCTCGAGACTTGCCACTATTTCCCAATGCCAATAGAGACAACTGTAAAGGCTGTCTTAATTTTATCAGATTGCTAGTTGCTGCAGCTAATTTGTTTATTAATATTTCAGAGTCAAACCCATTCAAAACCCCTAACCCAGTCCCTAATATCCCGGTTAAATCTCTTTGCATTTTGTCTTTGAAGTGTACTTGTTTTTGTAGCCATTTTGTCCATCTCTCAAAGGATGAATTTAGGAAGGGAGAGCAAGCTGGATGAACTGTTGAGATATTGGTTTGCATTAACAGTTTGACATGTTTAAGGGACTACTCTGGGTTAAATAACAGTTGTTGTTGACTTGTATTCCTTACTACATATGGGCCGATTTCATAAACATTAGGTTCAAGCTTAAATGGTGTATTTCAGATTTGTGCTTGAGTGCTGGGTTGGGTTGTAATGGGCTTGGTTATAGTGCTTATTTTAAATTTGAAAGACAGCCCAATAGTGTTGCGTGCCCAGAGGCAAATCACGTCAACAGTTTGTCTTAATGTGAAGTTGTACCAACAGTCTAATTCATTTGGACAATTGCAAATCTTCTGGCGTTTATTCACACTGATTTGGGTTGCTTTACTATGGGTAGTACCATTAATCATTCAACACCCTATCTTAATTACCTCCCCTGTGGTCCCCTGAAGTGACCACAACCTCTGTTTCTGCCACTCCTGCTTTTTATATATTTGATTATTGTGCATGACCAGAGTTGTTAGGTTTAAACCTTTTAAACTGGAAGGTTTTCTCATGGATCTGGTGTATTGAGTAAAGGCTTGGGACCAAGGCCATTTAGCACTGCTCTGGCTACGAGTACTCTCTAATTTTTGGATTACAACTATGATTGTAAACAACATTTCAGCAAAAATCCCCACCCACCATGATACATTTATTTTGTCCGGGTAAGTTTTAATTTCAGTTCACCATCACCCGGTGTTATTCTCCAAGTGGCTTCTGGAGCTTTTTCAACACGGCTGTGGTGGATCCAAGCACTTTGTTTCTTAATCTTGATTGCAGTGACGGTAGTAAGGAGCACTTGGTATGGTCCCTCCCATTGTGATTCCAGGGCCTTCTCTGTAAGAGACTTAACATATACATAGTCCCCAGGTTGTACATCATGTACTGGTGCATCGAGCCCTGCACCTCGAGTTTTGGCCACATATTTTTCAATTACTCTAAGTTGTTTATTTAGAGCGATCATATAGGAGGTTAGTGATACGTCTCGGGCAGACATTCCCTTCTGCACCCCATATGGTCTCCCATAAAGTAATTCAAAGGGACTCAGCTTTTCTTTAGTCCTGGGCTTGGTTTGAATCTGCAGTAGTGCTAATAGGAGGGACCGAGGCCATGGCAAATTAGCCTCTTGTCCTAATCGTACAATTTGTTGTTTGATCAAATGATTCATTTTCTCTACCTGACCACTTGATTGTGGGTTATATGGGGTGTGAAGTTCCCAGTCTATGCCCAAGTATTGGCTAACCTGTTGCACTAATTTTGTGATAAAATGTGGTCCTCTATCTGAGGAGATTGTGGCCGGGACTCCAAAGCGTGGTATGATTTCTTGTACCAATACCTTAGTTACATTCCGAGCTTTAGAAGTCCTGGTGGGGAATGCTTCTGGCCATCCTGAAAAGGTATCTGTTAGCACCAGTAAAAACTTATACCCCCCTTTCCTTGGCAATTCCGTGAAATCTATCTGCCATTGCTGCCCAGGCTCGTGACCCTTCCCAATCTGCCAAGTTTTGGTTTGGGAATATTCTTGGGGTTGGTCTGGAGGCAAAGGTCACATTTTTAAGTCACTTGGGTGATAGTGGCTTGTAAATGTCTGGCTATGATCCTTTCATTTAGATATTTATACAGGGCATCAATTCCCCAATGTGTTTTCTGGTGTTCCTCCCTTATTAGGGACCATAATAAATAGGAGGGTATAACTAATTTTCCCTCTATGGTGGCCCATCCCTTCTGGTTATAGTCTCCTTTTTGCTCATGGATCAATTTTTTGTCTATTTTTTTTGTATTTTGGACTACCTTTGAGGAAAATTTGCCCATCTGGAATCAGGGCTGTCTCAGTTATTACCTCAATTTTTGCCACTTCTTTTGCTTCCCTATCCACCAGCTTGTTGCCTTCTTCCAATTCTGATTTTATCTTTTGATGTGCCTTAATGTGCATGATTGCTACTTTTTCTGGCAACTGGACTGCTTCTAGAAGTTGCAGTATTTCTGATGTGTGTTTAATGTTTTTCCCTTGAGAGTTCAGCAGTCCTCTTTCTTTCCAAATGGCTCCATGAGCATGCACTACTCCAAATGCATACTTTGAGTCCATATATATATGTCTATTTCTTTCCCTTTTGCCAATTTCAAGGCCCGAGTTAGAGCAATTATCTCAGCCTTTTGTGCAGAGGTATTCATTGGCAGGGGCCCAGATTCTATTACCTCCTTGCAGGTAGTAATTGCGTAACCGGCGTGTTGTTTTCCACTGATGACATAACTGCTTCCATCAGTAAACCAGGTTTCTGCATTCTCAAGAGGGGTGTCCTTCAAGTCAGGGTGGCTGGAATAGGTGGCCTCGATGGTCTCCAGGCAGTCATGTTCCACTGGTTCCCCTTGGTTTCCACTGAGCAAGGAGGCTGGATTGACAATGTTAGTCACCACTATCTCCACATCATCTTGCTCCACCATGATAGATTGGTATCTCAGGAACTGTTGTGGGGAAAGCCAATGCCCGCCTTCCACCTCTAGCACTGCAGACACTGTGTGAGACACTAGCACAGTCATTTTCTGGCCTAGGGTGAATTTGCGTGCCTCTTGGATGTTTAGTACGACTACTGCAACCGCTTTGAGGCATCTAGGCCACCTTTAGTTGCTGCATCCAATTGCTTAGAGAAGTAAGCAACTGCTCTTCGGTACAGGCTGAGGTCCGTGCTAATATTCCCAAGGTGATTCCTTGCTTCTCATGGGAGAACAAAAGGAAAGGCTTACTCATGTCTGGCAATCCCAGAGCTGGAGTTGACATGAGGGCTTTTTTTAATTGGTTGAAAGCCTGTGTAGCTTCCTTTGTCCATTGGATGTCCCTGCTTTTGCTTGGAATAAGTTCATATAAGGGCTTATGAAACAGTCTATAGTTATAGATCTATAACTTTCACCACCCTGTCATCCCCAGGAAAGTTTGTAGTTCTTTTACAGTCTGAGGTTTTGGGGTCTGGCATATTGCCTCCTTCCGGTTTTGGCCCAGGGTACATTGTCCAGCACTGACTTCGTAACCTAGATAAGTTACTTTCTGTTCTACTACTTGGGCTTTTTTCTTTGATACCTGGTACCCTTGGAGCCCCAGAAAGTTTAAGAGGCTTACCGTCTAGGCCACACACGCTTCCCTCGTCTGTGTGGCTATTAGGATGCCATCTATGTACTGTAGCAGCTTCCCTTCCTCTGGAGGGGCTTCCCAGGTCTCTAATTCCTTTGCAAGTTGTTCTCCAAACAAGGTGGGTGAGTTTTTAAATCCTTGTGTGAGTGTGGTCCATGTAAGTTGAGTTCTTCGCCCACTTTTAGGACTTTCCTAGTCAAATGCAAAAATTTTCTGGCTGGCTTCATGGATAGGAAGGCAAAAGAAGGCATCGTTTAAATCTAAAATGGTAAACTAAGTTAGCTTGGGTGTTAAGCAAGTTAATAATGTGTAGGGATTGGCCACCACAGGACACAGATCCTCAATTACCTTGTTTACAGCTCGCAGATCCTGTACTAACCAGTATGACCCATCAGGTTTGTGGACTGGTAGGATAGGGATATTAAAATCAGATTGACACTCTTTTAATAACCCTAGACACAAAAAGTTTTCAATTACTGGGCTAATTCCTTCCTTATCCTCTCTCCTCAAGGGATACTGTTTAACCCTGACAGGTTGATTTTCCTCTTTTAGCCTGATCTGTGTAGGGGGAGCATTTTTCACTCTCCTTGGTATATCAGAGGCCCACACCCCAGGGAATACCTGATTCATTATCTCTTCATCAATTTCAGTTTCTTTTGTGCCTTCACTAGTGGTTAATATCAAACTCAATATCTCTACATACTATTGATCATTTACCTCCAGAGTAATCTTTCCATTTATAAATGTAATAGTTGCCTGTAGTAGTTTCAGCAAATTTCTGCCCAAAAGTGGCTCAGGGGAGTTGGGCATATATAGAAATTTGTGGATCTCCCACTGCTTTTCCAATTTGTATTTTAGTGGCTTAAAGAAAAATGCCTTTTTAGTTTGGCTAGTTGCTTTTGTAACTATAGCATAATCATCTCCTATGGGCACCAAGGCTGTATTTAGAACCAAATATGTTGCCCCAGTGTTGACTAGGAATTTAATTTTTTTTCCATTTCCCCTAACTTTAGATTTATAACCAGAGGGTTTACTAGGATAGTCTCTTTTGGGCCCCTCCTAATCCTCTTGCACATGGGCAACCACCCCTCTCCTTTGATTTTCTTGACTATTCTGTTTTTGTTTTGGACAGTCCCTCTTCCAATGGCTTTGTTTCTCACAGTTTGCACATTGATTTTTGCTTAATTGAGGAGAGCTTTGCCTGGGTGGTTCTTGCTTGCTTTCACGTTTTTCTTTCTGCTCCTCCTGCACTATTGCTATTAAGTTTTTTATCTCTCATTTATACCCCTTTTTTTTTTGTTACTAAAGACCCTCCGAGCCTCCTCCAATAAAGTTTCTAAATTCTGTGCATCTCCTTCTCGGATTTTTTTGAGTTTGCGCCTAATATCCCCTGTGGACTGTCCCAAAAATAGATTAATTAGTTGTTGTATCCCTACATTAGATGCAGGGTTCAGTGGCGTATAGTGTTGCATTGAGTTTCTTAGATGGTTTAGAAATTCTGTGGGGGATTCTGAGGGTTCTTGTTTAATAGCATATAAAGCTGACTAATTTATAGTTTTATGTATTGCTTTTTCTACTTTTAGTATAATCTAATTTTGATAATTTTTTAGCCTCTCTCTTTCTTTTGGCTGGTTTGGGTTCTAGCCTGGGTTCTGAAGTGGAAAATGTTTCTTTAGATTTACTTGTTGTCTAAAGTGGTTTGCTACTAGGTCCCCTGTTGTTTTTAGAACCAACTGTTTTTCTGTTTTAGTGAATGCCTCTAAGAACAATTGAATAATACCTCAGTTTGGATTGTGCTGCTTTATGATGTATTGTAGGTGTTTAGCAGTGTTTACTGGGTCATTTCAGTAATCTCCCACAACCCTTTTCCATGCTTCTAAATTAAGGGTGGAGAAGGGCACCTTAACCAACACCTTTCTTCTGCTAGGTATTACTGTCTCCCATAAAGGGGCCTGCAGTATTTGTCCTCTGGTCCAGGATGCAATTGGGCTGCTTGGAGCAGTTGGAGCTGGTGTCTTCTCTAAAGGAGGAGAAGGAGTAGGATTTGTAGTAGGAGGCATAGATGGGATAGGTGGGATAGGAGGAGTGGGTGGTGTAGGTGGGGTAGGGATAATAGGAGGTGTAGGTGGGTGTCATGGTTTAGCCCTGACTGGACAATTTTGTAATATTGACACCTGATTAAACCAATGAAAAGGGTGGATACGCCTCTAGTGAATACACATTTTGAGGTGAGAGTCCGGAAATAGCTCTCTTCTGGTTTCCGGTAGGGTGAGTTGAGGAGCCTCGAGCCAGCTGTTTCCTATGGCCGGTCCGGGCCAGGCCGAACTTCCCCCTGCACTCCTGGCAGGCAAAGGGGAAGGAGAGGCAGTGGGGCGGGGAGGGGGGAGGGAGAAAGGCTAGGCCCAGTCCTGGCTGCTGAAATCTGCTAACCCAGGATGGCTCCACCCAGAAATCGGGAGCAGAGCCAGGCCCGGCGGCTGCCAGGCAGGGAAAGGGAGGTGATCAGCCCTGGTGTGAGACATCTGAAGCCTGATTGGGCTGGAAAAAGTTCCTAGCCTCCCTCTCTCAGCACAGCTAGAATTGAATGCAGCAGCAGGCCTTGAGATTCTGGCCCATCTCCAACACCACTGCAATGCATCACGTGACTGCCCATGTCTGGCTGCTGCCCTGCTGTTAACCCTTTTTATAACCAAATGAAACTTCAAAAGCATAAATCTTACCCAAAGAAAAAGAGGAGACTGGATGAAATGTAAAAAGACACAGCATGAGACTTAATGTTAGAGGAAGTGAGAAGAGAATCTTAAACAGAAAAGAAGATTGAAAGAGTGGTCTGGTTAGGTTGTACTTCTCTTGTGAGGCCATAAAAAATAAACTTAATACCCTGTAACCTATGAAGTGTTTTTTTAGGGGGATGCAAGGTTCTAGTCATAGTTGTGAGCTGCTAGAGAAAATTGAACAGAAGAAGACTGAAGAAGTGAAAGATGATGCTCTGCCCATTGAGAGAAGATGACCTCTGTTCCTAGAGATGAAGAGAACTTTTGTTTTATACTAGAAGAGGCATCCTTAAACTGTACCCTAATAAACTGATATGACCCATGAGCTGCTGTGGCAGGCTGTTTCATGGGAGGCACTTCATAATGACAACATTTCTTTTCCCCCGGGCGGGCCATTGTGGAGTGTGGAAGCAAGAGAACTGGCATATTGTGGAAAATCTCTATGGTATTCAAGAAAGACTCCTTTCTCCTTGATGAATTAAGAAATAATTATTTTAAGAGTAATAACTGACTGAAAATCCCAAGTTTTGTCTTTTTATATTAGAGTAAAAGAGTGAATAGTTAGTGGGGGGAGGAGAAGTGTTTTGAAAGTTTCATTCTAATTTATTTTTTTCTTTTAGTGTTAGTTAGTAAAGGTCTATTCCTTTTAAGTTTAAGCCTGCTTTGCTCTCGATTAAAAAAGTTCAAATTGGCAAACTAAAACTGAAACATAAAATTAGTGTTTCTGCCCAGTTTCAAACCGAAACCACAACAGTGGGATAGGTGGAGTAGGTGGGATAGGTGGAGTAAGTGGAGCTGATGCCCTTCTCAAATCTCCACCCCTTTCCTCCTGCCCTCCCAAGTGAGGGCTAAATAGGTTGCCTAGATTTTGTTCTTGTTCCTCTAGTGCTGCATGATAAACTTTGTCTTGGTTCATCTCTGTCTTATGCTACAGGCTGAGCAGCACCGTTTAAGTTTTCTTATTTTACTTCAGGGTTTTTTTTAAGACCTAGAACAAGGGGGTCAGAGGGGGCCTTGATGTCACAGTCTCTTTGCCAATCAGGGTTATTTCAGAGGGAGAAGAACATATCACAATAAGAAACCACCTCCCATTTCCCATCACTCTGTAGAAATAACATTAGCTGTAACAGGGTATTATATTTTAATGTACCTGTGGGAGGCCATCTTGCCCCCTCCTCTAGATGATATAATGGCCATTAATGGGAACAATATTTAATTAAACTTTTTTTTATTTTCTGTGCCTCCTTTGCCTGCTATTTTTTTCTAGTGTGCTAAGACACACACTAGTGGGCTGGCCTTGGGTACTTTCTTACTCTGTCTTGTTTCCATTATGTCTTTTAGAGCAAACTTTGCTTATTTAGTTTTAAGTAAACTTTAAAAAAAAATAATATTCAAATAACTAAATTAAAATATTAATAGCCAAATTAATAATAAATAATACTTTAATTAATTTATTTATTATTTAATATTAATGTAATTATTAATATATGATAATTAACTAGTAACTTTTATTTGTTTGTTGTTTGCCCAGTCCCACACAAATTTATGAACTTCTAAGGGTTTAATCTGAACCACTGAAAAAAAAATTTAAACAATTCTTTCGTTCTTCTTTTTAATACTATGTCTGTGCCACTCCTTTATCCTTTCCCAGTCTTCTTCAAAAACATCCCAGGTTTTAAGGACTAGGTGGCTTTTTCTACAGATTAAATTCACTATTTCACACTATGCTTGTTCAACCCTTGGGTTATAGTATCTTGGTAGTTCAGGGGTGCATGCACGACACGTGGATTTCTGTCTGTATGAAATACAATACCACCTCCTTTGACACTTTAAACATCAGAGGAGGACCTAAGTTGTGTGCCAGTCTGGCTCCTAGCAAAAAGTTGTCGACCCGCACACAAAACAGGGAATCATCCCTTCCAGACCCCACCTCAAGCGGTTGCTAAGCACCCGTTCAACTGGTGGTTGTTCCCAGTCAAAGACTAGATAGCAACGTGTTGAACTTTGATATATCCCTCCCGAGAACACTGTCTCTCCCTCTGTCCTCCCGCTCTATGACTGCCCAGTTCCTTGATGGATGAAGAGACTGACTTGGTTTAAGCTGAAACCACCTGTGTAGAACCTGTCTGGGGGGCCGGGCTCTCTCGGCCCAGGTTTGAAATTCTGCAGCCACTGTGGGCAAATCACTTCTCACTTGTATCAAGAACTAAGCAGCAAAACCTTGCAATGCAAAGGATCTCTCTGTGACAGCTTTGAACACTGAAGTGTGGTGTTATTGCACTATACTTAACCTTTAGCCCAGCCGGGCACACTGGCTACTTTTGGCTGGTCCCTGCCTCTTACCAACCAGCGGTGTGGCGCTTGCAAATCCTATCTTGTACTACACTCTTGCTAGCTGTGCTATCAGCTAGCAGTATTCAAAACAATCTCACAAAACTGCAGCGGCCCGCGCCCATTACAATTAATTAATAAATTTTATTGGGAATAGTAAGCAAGCAGTGCTGAGCAGCCGTTAGAGACTGCACTCTAACAAGGCTTGCAAATTACATTTGCAGTTTGTCTTGGTTTTATACCATTGCAGGTCTCGCTTCCCTTAAGTTCCCTTCCAATTTTGTTTCTTCAGTTTTTCTTCTTCATGATTGTACTGTGCAGACTCTCCGTTGTTGCTAGGGGTCTTTTTCTCCCTTTTGGGGGTCACTGGATGGAAGGGACTTATCTTTTTCAATGACCTTGCATTCCACTCTCCTTTAGCAAAAGCATGCATTACTAAAGCATTAAGTAAGCAAGAAAAAGCAGCTAATCTTATACAAATAATCACATCCTGTTCCATCCTGTCTCTATCTTTATTTATTATCATCGCAACTGGACTTATCTATTGTAACTCTAGCTACCTTGTACATCTATCTCAACAGAGCAGACATTTATCAAACATGAATCATGCACACATATATTTCACAATCCCCCATTTCCTTTATTATCAATTTCCTTGATTCGTGTTTCTAATTTTAAAACTGCTGCTCCAGCAGCACTAATGATTGGAGTGGTTTCTTTGATTATCATCAACTTATGGGTTGTTTCATTCTGAGCGAACTCTGGGTCCATTGGCACTGCTGATATTTGCATCCCTTGAATTACTGAGTGGATTAACCTTATTAAGCATGGTATCATACATGGGATAAATAATAAGCCTAAGACTGCACATAATATCATAAATTCTATTCTTTTTCACCATGTCACTCCAAATAATTTGTTCAACCAGTCATCTCTTAAGATGGAGTTCCAACATTGGACAGGAACATGGGCTACTCTTTTAATTTCTTCTGCAATTTTAGTAATAGCCTGCCCATTATCATCAATCTCTAAGCAGCATTCAGAGGTGTTAAATTTTCCGCACACGCCTTCTTCTTCAGCCAGTAAATAATCTAACGTCAATTGGTTCTGATAAACAGCGGCCCTGGTTTGTGACAGTTGTCTGGCTGTGAGTTTTAAGGCTTCAGCTGTTTGATTGGTTACTACTTCAACAGCTGCTTGTAATCTAATGATTCTATTTAACATATAAATTGGAGTTCTATAACCCCAACTCCTGTCTTGGGCCCAGGTTGCTGGGTCATAGTACTCTATAATCCTTTCAGGAGGCCACTTGTCATCTTCCCAGGTCTGCCTACCTCTAGTTTTCATCTCTCTTTTTCTTCTATTTAAGGTTTCGTACAAAGGTACTCCTAAATTCTTTTCTTTTCCTTTAGGCAATAAAAAGAAGGCAGGCTGTATAGTGCCGATAGTACAAGAACCTTTCCAGTTTTTAGGTAGTACATTATATGCTCTTCTGTCACAAATCCAAACTAACCCATCAGGTGCTTTCCATGCAGTGGAACTTTCCCCAGGATTTTCTCAGAATAACTTTAACTCACTAATCTCAGTAGAGAGATTGGCTCCCTTATGGTTCTGCCAACATAATATCTTTTCAGCTGTACAGTTAGTAGACCAATATCCTTGAGGTGGTCTTGGCCACCATGTCCCTTTTCCTTTTGTAGAGTTAGTGGTAAGTATCATTTTACAAGGAGTCTGTCCTAAATATTTACTAAATTGCTTACCTTCTCGTGAAATGCATATTTGTCCAATTACATCATTACTCAATACCTATGCATCTGGCCTTCTAATGTTTGAAACATGGGTATGATTCCATTTTAACAAGTGTATTGGCTTAACACCCTCTCCTCTCCAGGGCCTTTGTTCTGTCATCTGGGATCCCCCACATATCCAGCATGATGATACATTTAACTCTGAGGTGATTTCTTGCATGAGATTGACAAAAAGGTTCTGTCCTACTGTGGGAAGATTCTGGCTTTCCAATGTCTTCTTGACTTCATCATAAAGGGAAGCCTCAGATTTTTTTCTTAGAGGGGGTCAGTTCCCTAAGTAGGGTAGTTACATTCCTGACTATCTCTTCTTTATGCCTGTCCTGTACCCCCCCATTATCATGGTAGCCTATCCATTCTTCTTTAGTAAAACAGATATATTCTTCTCCCTTTGGACAACTTTGGTATGCTGATGGAGCCCATCCTCCTTTTCCTAAGTTCTTAGCTACCCAATAACTTTCTCCTTGAATATTACAGGTTCCTAATGATGCTCCATTATAGCAAGGTGCATTGACATGTGCATGTGCCGTGAAAGTATAAAGTAACTGTTCCCCATTTAGCATTTTGGTAACACTTCGAGCATGGATTTGTGATCCCACCAGGTATCAGACTCGTTATTATGAGTAGTATTATTCCCCACCATTTTACTCCTCTGCCTCCGTCGCCTACCGGACTGCCCCTGGCAGCGAGGTAATCCATCTTCTTGGCAGCAGGGGTATTCTTCAGGTGTTGCCCTGCTTTTGCCTGTTTTTCTAAGCCTTCTGATGCTTTTGGATTTTTGGTGTCAGCTTCCCACACACGTTTCTGTAAACAGTGATTGTTTACATTCCTCTCTAGAGGAAGCGAGACATGATGGACTTCTGGTTTGATCAGTGTGGTCAGAGAGGTGGCAACCTTTCTTTCCAATCACTGGACATTTTTGCAATGGTATATAAGTTGGAGTCTCACAATAAACTCTCTCTTTTTCTCCCCCTCATTGACAAGAGCTGTCGTGCGTTTGTGGTTCATTTCTTGTCAAATAGCAACATCTGGTGATGCTCGAGTGAAGTACAGCCGTGAGTGAGGTCATTTTCGGTTCCCTTCCTTTTTATTTTTCTTTCGGGCGGTAGTGATGGAGACCTCTGTGCTCTTTGCGAAGGAATCCGTAGTCCTGAAGCTCTGGGCATGGATTTTAGACCGAAACAATGTCCCTGTCTCCCAGAGTGTTTTTAAAAATTTGTTCTTGTGGGCTAGGAGGAATGGATTCTTTCAGGAATGTTCCCAGGTATTCTCTAGACCTGCCTGGTCTCGAGTTGGGGTCCGACTTATGGAGGTCCTCTTTACTGATTATGAAGAGGACGTGGAGGAGCTATTAGTCCACTGGTAGGCAGTGAACCTGACTTTGGAGAGGTACTCCTCTGGTTCATCTCGGAGCTCCGTGGCTTTGCGGAGTTCCCAGGGGGATCTTTCTGTCTCGGATGTGGACGAGGGGGAGAGGAATGCCGACTCAGTGAGACGGGACTCTTGCCCGTCCCCGAGGTTGCGCGGATGGGCGGAGCGTGCAGTGCCGTGGCGGTGGTGCGAGGGGGATCTGCCTTCCCTCTGCGCCTTCCCGGTGCTGGGAAGTAGCAGGGAGGCCCTGGATCAGCCTCCGGCCTTGCTGGCATCTGATTCTGTGACCACGCTGTATCCGCACTGTGGTAACAGCACCATATATTCCGTGGTAGCGACAGGGGAGGAGCCAGTCTCCTGCCACTGGTCTCATGGTCTAAGGAGGCGGCGGCGGGGGCCGCCGCTTCTGGACAGCCTGTTGGGCATGTGCGGGCAGCGGGAGCCACCGAGGTAGGGTCTCTGATCGATCTTCTGTCCAGCCCTGCCAGGAATGGCAGCCAGCCCGTCCCACTTGGCTCGGGGTGGGCAGTGCCTACGGTCAGGTACCCGGTAAAGGGTGGGACCCTTCTGGGGGCAGTCCCGGACTCCGGTCCGCCCGCACTGCCCCTGCCAGTTGCGGCAGGTGGTGGCTCATACGCAACGGAGACACGGAGCGCAAAAGCGGCTCCGGCAGCAATGTCTCTCCCTGCATCCTGCTCCCCCCACCACGCCCAAGGGGGGTGAACCCGGGACGGCCCTGCTCTGCTCTGCACTGAGCACAGGCTCTGCCGGGACCGCTGTGGTCCCGGCAGTGGCTGATTCAGGCCCACGGTCCCAGTCTCCCGCAGACGCTAGGTCCGTGGTAGTTGCGGGCGTGGCACGGTTCGCCCTTGGCGTGGATGGGGATGTGGCCGGAGAGAGACCTGTGGTTCCCCGAAGCCGGGGCCCCTCATCACTGGCGCTGTGGACCCTCCCTCCATGTCAGGTGACCGTCTGCCCGAGGGAGAATGGTCGATTCTGGCGAGAAGTTAGAACAAAAGCCGAGGAAATGGTTGAAGGTTCTTCTGTACGTCTCTCCCAGGATCGCAAGGATGGTTCCTCTGGTCCTGCTGATTCTGCAGGGGGCGCTGCATTGGGTGAGGTCATGCTGACTCTCACTCGGACAACTACCTCTGTTCATGTGTAGTCCACGGGATGCGACTCAGATGGTACCTCGGCCCTACCAGGGGGTCCTCAGGCTTTCCCTGTGCTTAGGGGTGTTACGACTAACACCTATCATCCCTTATCTCGGCCAGCTTTGCTGGACCTCCATGATAAGGTTGGCAAATATGATCTGGGGTTTGCTGAGGTTATGCAGATGCTTTGTGTGTTTGTTGCAGATGCATTGCTGCCTCATGACATTCGTAGCTTGGCTCGCATTTTATTCGACCCTGTAATATATGACCTTTTTGAGTCCAAATGGGCTCAATTGGCAGCCAAGGCAGTGTGGCGGAATGCTATGTTGGGTCAACAGGATCCTAGACGTGTGATTGGCACTGATGTGCTGCTGAGTCTAGGCAATTACGTATCTCCTAATGGTTTTGATCCCCTTGCGCTCGCGCAGTGCAAGGAGACGGGCATGGCTGCGTTAGTTCAGACCATGGAATTGGCCGCTCCGAAACAGGCGTTTGCGACTAATCCAGGGAGCCAATGAGCCCTTCCTACAGTTTGCGAGGTGCTTGACTGCCTCTGTGGAGAGGCAAGTGAGGGATCCGGAAGCGAGGACGCTCATGCTTAGAAACCTGGTGAGAAGCAATTGTAATGCTGATTGTAGGAGGATCATAGAGGCTCTTTCTGGTGATCCTTCTGTCTCTGACTTGGTGGAGGCCTGTGTGAGAATGGGTGATTTCAGCCAGAAGGCGGCTGCCTTGGCAGCTGCTGTACAACTGGTTTGGACAGCGCCGCAGGGTGGACAGTTGTGACATGGCAATGCTGGGACTGGTAGGAAGCAGAAAAAGAAGGGGCAGAAGGTCACGCCTCCCTTGTTTTTGTGTGGTCGGTGTGGAAGGCCGAACCATACCTCCAATGTTTGTAAGGCTACTGTTCATGTTAATGGCCAGGTTTTGCAGGGGTCGCACTCAGACACAAGTTTCTCTCCAGACCCAGGAGCCGATGGAGGTCTGCTTAGCCGACTCGCAGCCAGCACCCATGGCTCAGCAGGAGTGGATGTGAGCACCGCGGACACAGTTGTCATAGACTCTGGAAAGAAACACATGGTCCCCCTGGATGCCGTTGGTCTCTTGGGTGAAGGCATGAGTGCTCTCCTTATGGGGAGATCTAGTGCCACCATTCAGGGCATCATTCTGCACATGGGGTTGATTGATGTGGATTTTACGGGACAGATTTGTGCTATGGCATCCACACCTACCCCCCCGTCACTATCCCATAAGGAACACAGATTGCTCAACTTGTGCCTTTTAAGTCTTCTGTTCATAGGATGGTTGACCGGGCGCAAGGAGAAGGTGGTTTTGGGTTCACTGGCCCGCCTCAGGTTCACTGGACCACTGTCTGAAAACCATCCTGTGAAGGTATGCACCCTTTCTGTTCCTTGTGTGTCATCGCTGGAGATCACTCTCAGTGGGCTTCTGGACACTGGTGTGGATGTCACCATTCTCTCCCTTGCTGCCTGGCCTCCAGAATGGCCTTTGGAGCTGGTGCAGACATCTGTCATGGGATTGGGGGGACCGACGTAGTGCTATGTGAGCCAGCTGCCATTGAGGATCACTAACCCAGAGGGACAGATGGCCATGGTTCGGCCTCATGTCACTGCCCGTCTTGTTAACCTTTGGGGGAAGGATGTTGTGTCTGCATGGAGGGTGCGCATCGGGACGGATTTTTGATGGGGGCCACTGCGATGAAGGCTGCAGAGTGTCCTACGCCTCCTTTACGGTTGCTGGTGGACAAACCCATCTGGGAAAATCAGTGGCCTCTCGCTCATGACAAATTAGTTTCCCTTCAAGACCTGGTGCAGGAGCAGTTGGACCAGGGTCATCTGGAGCCTTCTACCAGTCGCTGGAACACTCCTGTCTTCTGCATCAAGAAGAAATCTGGGAAATGGAGGTTGTTACAAGACCTCCGAAAAGTCAATGCCGTGATGGAAAGCATGGGAACGTTGGAGGTGGGCATGCCATCGCCTACCATGCTTCCCGCAGATTGGCCAATCCTCATCATGGATTTGAAGGATTGTTTTTTCACAATTCCTTTGCATCCCGATGACAGACCAAAATGTGCCTTCTCAGTGCCAGCAATTAACAATGCTGAGCCAGCACAGAGATATCAATGGCAGGTTTTGCCCCAGGGCATGCGGAACAGTCCGGCCATATGCCAATGGTATGTGGCCCGTGCCTTGTCTGGAGTTCACAAGCAGTTTCTTGATGCCCGTCTGTATCATTATATGGACGACATTTTGGTGGCTGCGTCCACCCAGGATGAGCTGCTGAGGATACAGCCTCAGTTGCTTGATGCCTTGCATTCAAATGGGCTGCAGGTGACTCCAGAAAAAGTACAGCAGCCTCCTTGGAAGTATTTGGAGGTCAGAATTCTGGAAAGGACAATCCAACACCAGGAGGTGCAATTTGTGCATTTGGTGAAGGCACTGAATGATGCCCAAAAGTTGGTAGGTGTCATCACTTGGTTATGTCCATATTTGGGACTGACTAATGCACAATTGTCTCCTTTGTTTGATTTATTGAAGGGAGACTCTGATTTAAAATCACTTCGGACCCCTGAGGCACATCACGTACTGGAGGAGGTTCAGCAAGCTGTTTCTGCTTGTCAGGTTCATCACACTGATCCTGCTGTTGATATCACTGTGTTCATTACCACTCCAGATTCCAATCCCACAGACATCATTGGCCAGTGGACTGACAAATGGTCCGATTCCTTGCACGTCTTGGAATGGGTCTTCCTGCCCCATCAGCTGCAGAAGACGGCAACTGCAATGTTTGAGCTAATTGCTCATTTGATAATCAAATGCTGGCAACGGTGTTTGCAATTGATGGGTGCGGATCCTGCAAAGATCATACTCCCGGTACAGTGTGAGGATTTTGAATGGAGCCTTGCAAACAGTGTGTCTCTGCAGAGCGCTCTGGAAAACTTTTCAGGGCAGGTGACTTATCATCTGCCCAGCCACAGGCTACTACAGGTAGCAAAATTCACTCAAATCTCTTTGCAGCCCAAAAATAGCCAGGAGGCAGTGCAAGGACCCACTGTCTTCACTGACAGTTCAGGGAAAACAGGAAAGGCCATTGTTACCTGGAGGGATGGATCTGAGTGGCAGGTTCTGGAAGGCCATGAGGATGGGTCAGCTCAACTGGTTGAATTAAGGGCTGCAGTCATGACATTTGAGAAGTTTTCCCAGGAACCTTTCAGTTTGGTCATGGATTCGGCCTATGTGGCTGACGTCGCACAGGGACTGGGTTATTCAGTTTTGAAGGAGGTCAGTAATCCTGCCTTGTTTCATTTACTGAAGACCTCGTGGTGTGCCATTCAGGACCTCGTTCATCCATAATACATCCTGCACGTGAGGAGTCACATCGATTTGCTACGGTTTGTAGCAGAAGGTAACGTGATGGCTGACAAGTTGGCTAACCCAGCGTGGGTAGCACCTCAGCCTGACACGCTTGCGCAGGCCAAGGCATTGCATGGGTTTTTCCATCAGAATGCACATACCTTGCAGAAGCAGTTTCAGCTGATGCCTACTGAGGCTTGTGACATTGTCGAGTCAGGGATGACTGTCATGCGCTTGCTGCACCTTTGCCGACAAGAGTGAACCCCAGAGGCCTTAGGGCCTTGGAGCTTTGGCAGACTGATGTCACCCAGATTGCCGAGTTCAGCTGGCTCAAGTATGTGCATGTCACAGTGGACACATTTTCCTCTGCCATGTGGGCCTCTGCTCATACTGGAGAAAAGGCCCATGATGTCCTTGCCCACTGGAGGCAGGCCTTTGCTGTTCTAGGGATACCTTCTGCTGTGAAAATCAACAACGGTCCTGCTTATGCACTGCAGCAGGTGCAGCAGTTCCTACAAGCATGGGGTGTGTCACACAAGTTTGGTATCACTCATTCTCCAACTGGTCAAGCTATTGTAGAACGTGCTCATGGTGCTCTGAAGACGGTTCTTTAAAAACAAAAACGGGGAATGCATGGTGACACCCCACAGAGTCGGTTGGCAAAGGCATTGTACACCATCAATCATCTTACTGTGCCCCAAAAGTCGAACAACCCTGTCATTTTGAATCATCATCTCTCATTACAGGCTTCAGAGGAGACACCTCAGCCTCGAGAGAAGGTTCAGGTGCGAAATTTGGTCACCAAACAGTGGGAAGGTCCCTATGATCTTATTGCTTTGGGGCGAGGGTACACGTGTGTATCCACAGATACTGGAGTACGCTGGGTACCTTCAAGGTGTGTTCCTCCTGACCTGCGACTGCAGAGACAGAATCCGGCCAACGGGCAACATGGAAACCATGACCAAACTGAAAATCATCAAGTGGATGTATCATCGAGTGATTACTCAGATGCAGATGACGCGAGTGATCACTCTGATGGTTCCTCCACAAATGGACATTGAACATTGTACATTTCTCTTTTAATATTGTTCATTTTTCTTTTTTTTTTTTTTTTTTTTCTTTTTTTAATTGAAAAAGGGTGAGATGTCGTTCTGGTTTTGCATGTTTCATTAACCTTCTGATGCTTTGAATTCTTGGAGTCAATTTTCTCACACATTGTTAATGTAAACACCAATTGTTTTGCATTCCTCTCTAGAGGAAGCGAGACTTGATGGCCTGTTGGTTTGACCTGTGGGGATTAGAGAGGTTGTACCTTATTCTCCAATCCCTGTTCACCTTCGAAAAGTTATATATATCGAGGTCCCACAGTAAACTTGCTCTTTTTCCTCCCTTCTCTGTGAAGAGAGTTGTCATGTGTGTGTGTTCCTTTCTTGTCGACAAGTGACAGGGGGTTAGTTTTGTTTTTTCCATGGAAAAAGGCCACCATTTGTATGCAGAGCCCTGTGCCTTGGTCCGCTCTTCTGCATGTTAAAACTCCAAACAGCTCAGGATTTCTCCCACACCTAAGCTGCCACCACCTAGTACCCTGTCTGCCTTTGGAGTGCCAAAAGCCTCCTCAAACTGACTTCAGGAAACTGGGGTGGTGAGTTTCATTTCCCATATAAAAGGCCCCTGTTCCTGCCCAGGGTCCTGTGCCTTGGACTGTGCTTCTGCGTGTTAAAACTGAACAGCTCAGGATGTCTCCCAGACCCAAGCTGCCACCACCTAGAACACTGGCTGCCTTCAGAGTGCCTGAAAGCCCCTCTAACTAACATCAGGAAACTGGGGCGGTGAGTTAGATTTTACTGAGAAACGGGCCACTGTTCATGTCCAGGTCCCTGTTTCTGATACTGGGCTTCTGTCTGCTAAACTTTGAAGGGGCAGAGGATTTCCCCCAGACCCAAGTTGCCACAACTTAAAACTCCTGCTAGATTTGGAGTGCCAAACACCTCCTCCAACCTTACATCAGGAGACTAAGGGGGTGAGTTTTGTCTCCCATGGACACAGGGACATGACCCTGTTCCTGTCCAGGTTCCTTTAGCTGAGAGTGGGGTTCTGCCTGCTAAAGTTCCCAATGGTGAAAGGCTTTTCCCAGACCCAAGCTGCCACCACTTAAAAGCCCGGCTGATGATGGAGTGCCAAATACCTCCTCCAAACTAACATCAGGAAACTGGGGGGATGAGGATTGTTTCCCATGGCACGATTCGTGCCCAGGGCCTTGTGCCTTAGACCATGCTTCTGCATGTCAAAACTCCAAATGGCTCAGGTTTTCTCCCAGACCCAAGCTGCCACCAAGGACACTGGCTGCCTTTGGAGCACCAAATGCCTCCAAAAACTGATATGAGAAAACTGGGGTGGTGTGTTGTTTTTACAGGGAAGCAAACCTCCATTCATGTCCAGGTCCCTGTAGCAGGGAATTGGATTCTGCCTTCAAAAATTCCATTTGGCACAGGATTTCCCCAGATTCATGCTGCCATCACTTAGAAACCTGGCTGCCTTTGGAGTGCCAAATGCCTCCTAGAAACTGACATCAGTAAACTGATGGTTCACTTTGGTTTAGCAGGGAAAAGGGCCACCGTTCATGTCTATGTCCCTGTTCCTGGCACTGGGCTTCTGCCTTCAAAAATTCCATTCGGCATAGGATTTCTCCCAGACCCAAGCTACCACCACCTAGAACACTGGCATCCATTGGAGTGTCAAATGCCTTGTCCAAACTTACATCTGGGAACTGATATGGGTTAGTTTTGTTTCAGAGGTAAAACAGCCACCAGTGGTGTCCAAGTCTCTGTTCCTGGCACTGCGCTTCCTCCTGCTAAGATTCCAAATGGTGCAGGATTTCTTCCAGACTCAAGATGCCACCACCTAGAAATCTCTTGCTTGTAGTGTCAAATGCCTCCTTCAAACTGACATCAGGAGATTGAGAGGGTGAGTTTTGTTTCCTATGGAAAAGGACCCCCGTTCACGTCCAGATCCCTGTAGCCAGAAGTGAGCTTCTGCCTGCTAAAATTCTGAACAGTGAAATGTTTTTGGCAGACCTAAGCTGCCATCACTTAGAACTCTGGCTGCCAATGAAATGCTAAACACCTCCTCCAAACTGACATCAGGAAACTGGGGCGTTGACTTTTGTTTCTCATGGAAAAAGGCCACCCTTCATGCCAAGGGCCCTGTGGCTTGGACCACACTTCTGCGCATGTTAAAACTTCAAATGGTGCAGGATTTCTTCCAGACCCAAGCTGTCACCACCTAGAACACTGGCTGCCTTTGGAGTTCCAAAGACCTACTCAAACCTTACTTCAGATGACTGTGGTGGTGAGGTTTTTTTCTCATGGAAAAGGACCCCTGTTTGTGCCCTGTAGCTGAAAGTGAGCTTCTGCCTGCTAAAATTCCATATGGACCAGGATGGCTCCCTGACCCAAGTTGCCACCACCTAGAAACCTGTCTGCTTTTGCAGAGTTAAATGCCTCCTGCATACTGACATCAGGAACTTCTGGGGGTGAGCTTTATTTCACAGAGAAAAAGTCCCCATTTGTGTCCAAGTCCCTGTAGTTAAGAATGGGCTTCTGCCTGCTAAAATTCTGAACAGTGCAGGATTTCTCCCAGATCTAAGCCTCCACTACTTAAAAACCTGGTTGCCTTTGGAGTGCCAAATGCCTCCTCCGAACTTCCGTTAGGAATACTGGGGCAGGTGAGTTATGTTTCCCATGGAAAAGGGCCCCTGTTCATGTCCAGGTCCCTGTAGCCCAAAGTGGACTTCTGCCTATGTAAATTCCAAACGGCAAAAGGTTTTTCCCAGACCTAACTTGCCATCACTTAGAACTCAGCTGCCTATGGAGTGCCAAACTCGTCCTCCAAACTGACTTCAGGAAACTGGGGCAGTGACTTTTGTTTCCCATGGAAAAGGTCCCCTGTTCCTGCACAGGGCCCTGTGCTTTGTACCATGTTTCTGAATATTAAAACTCTGAATGGCTCAAGATTTCACCCAGACCCACACTGTAACTACCTAGAACACAGGCTGCCTGTTGGGATCTGCTCCACAGAGGAAGGTAGAGATCTTGGCTTTAAGCCATGGGAAAGCTTCTCTCAGTCAGGGTGAGCTAAGACCCACCCCATAATACCTCATTTGGTATATGAAAATTGTTGCTAGAAAGTTCTCAGTTCTTGTTATTATTATTGGTTATATTTTGCCGCAATATTTTCCATATTCCTAATCGATTTCCCCCATTGGATTCTCCCCTTGGATCCCCACCTTTACCTCATTCTTTCCTACGTGCATAAAAACCGCTGTCAGCCTGGACCCCACGCTTTTTTGGTTCATCCCTTGTACTGTGTACAGCGTCTGGTTTGTTATTTTTCCCTTATTAAAAGTTGTGTTTCGGGACAACCAAATCACCCTAGTCTCTCTCATAAAAGTCGCCGAGGGTGGGTGTCCCTGAGGTAGCTACTGGTCAAATTATCCAGGCTGCAACCAGGAGCTACAGCTGCCTCTTGAATGTCAAATGCTTCCTCAAGCTGACATCAGGATACTGGGGTTGGCTGTAACACTTGTTTTACAGGGAAACAGGCCCCTGTTCATGTCCAGGCTGCCTTTGGAGTGCCAAAGGCCTCCTCCAAACTAACATAAGGAAACTGGGCAGTTAAGTTTGGTTTAACAAAGAAAAGGGCCACCATTCATGTCCAAGTCCCTGTTCGTGGCACTGGGTTTCTACCTGTTAAAACGCTAAATGACAGAAGATTTCTCCCACACCAAAACTGTCACCACCTAGAACTACTGCTGCAATTGGAGTGCCAAACACCTCCTCCAAACTGACATCAGAAGACTGAGGGGGTGAGGGTTTTTTTTCCCATGGACACAGAACCCCGTTCCTTTCCATGTCCCTGTTCCTGCCAATAGCTTTCCACCTGTTAAAATTCTGAACAGTGCAGGATTTCTCCCCAACCCAGTCTGCCACCACCTAGAAATCTTGTTGCACTGGGAGAGCCAAATGCCTATTTCAAACCGACATCAGAAGAATGATGGGGTGAATTTTGGTTCTCATGGAAAAGGGCCACTGTTCATTTCCAGTCACCTGTAGCCGAAATTTAGCAGAAGCTTGCTAAAATTCCAAATGGCAAAAGGTTTTTCCCAGACCCAAGCTGCTACCACTTAGAAACCTCAGCTGCATATGTAGTGCCAAACACCTCCTCCAAACTAACACTGGGAAACAGGTGGGTGAGTTTTTTTCCCATGGAAAAAGGCCACCGTTCATGCCCCAGGCCCTGTGCCTTGGACAGCACTTCTGCATGCTAAAATGCCGAACTGCTGAGGATTTCTCCCAGACCCAAGCTGTCACCACATAGAATTCCTGCTGCAATTGGAGTGCTGAAGGCCTCCTTCAAACTGACATCAGGAGACTGAGGGGCTGAGATTTTTTTTCCCATGGACGCAGGCCCCTGTTCCTGCCAATGTCCCTATTTCTGCCACAGGCCTTCTGTCAAAATTCCAGACAGCAAAGGATTTTTCCCAGACCCAGGCTGCCACCACCTAGAACCCTGGCTGCCTTTAGAGTGTCAAATGCCTCAGCCAAATTCTGGGATGGAACAAATCACAGCAATGACATTCAGCTTTGCCGCCTCTCAGCGCCTACGCTCTACCAGAACTGCTGTGTTTTGTGCACGGGTTTTCCTCAACCTTACGTAGCTCATTGGTTTTACTTTCTGTAGAGTCCAAACTGTCCATGTAGCTCTCGCTCAAAGATAAGTGGCAGGAGAGAAGCACTTGATGGATTATTCGATTTATGTTCAAGGCATTCAACACAGCACCACAATCTGGGCAAAGGAAAGGGACCATGCAGGACATGATTCTGTCCTGGCACATTTATCTGTATGAGACATCTATCTCTCCGGTCTTTATTTTTGCTAGGCCGTTATTTGCACAGTGGTACTTCAAGCTGAAAAGAACTGTGCAAAGAGCATTGCGATCTGGTGGCTCTTAGCAGGCCATAAAATAAAGACTGCCCCAGGAATGTGGAAAAAATTCAGGTTTCAGAGGGAAGCAGACTTGATGTCCAGGTGCAGTTCTCTAATTGAAATGTAGCCGGGAAGCTTTTCGTATAGATTCAGATGACAAGAAAAGCAGAATTATATGGTACATAGTGTTCAGAAGGAAAGTGCACGAGCCAGGTGTGTTTTGGCAGAAGCAATTCTTTAGGAGCGCTTTGCTGCAGGCACAGTATTCTGTACGAAAAGTAGATGTCGATTTGCCTCTGGAAGAATTACAGCGTGACAGGATAAAAATTGCGAAGAACGAAGCCGCAGAGCACCAGTTTGATGTGGGCAGCACACTGGCTTCAAGACAAGCTTGGTTGCCACTAGCCTGCCAGCAGAATTCACGGTTGCAATCATAAGGATGCTGTTCATGCGGGAGCTTTTTGTGCTGCTACTTATCCCTCTTCCTGCCCTCTGTGGAAACAAGCGCACTAACCTTCAGGCTCTGAGATCCAATCAACACAAGTGTAGATGCAGCTGAGAAAGAATAGACAGAGTGACAGACACAGACAAGTGACTTTGCTGTGCCTTACGTAGGGCAAGGGGAAGGTGCAGCTTTGCACTGGCTTTTACTTCTAATGCCTTCATCTATAGATGCAGCTGCTGGACATTTGCAACGAAAATGTCAGAGTGAAAAAAGTAACAGCACGTCTAGAGGCAAAAGAAGATACAGAGCCACAGAGCACTGTGCTCAACCTAAATGCTGCAAAGAGAAGGGGGCACATTAAGAATGTCTTCTATCCTAGCAATTCTGTGTGATCTCTAGCTGCCTGGACTTGGCAACACTGAAATTTAGAGTGTGAAAGTGATTGACCTGCAACTATCTTGTTTCACAGGGAAGTGGGTAGGGCAGCAAATGCTTTCTGCCCTGGCACATCTCTCAGTCTGTCCTGAAAGCTGGAAACTCTTTGCTGTACAATGGACTTTGTCGCCTTGAGAAAATATCCAGATATGTATAGTTGAGAATGAAAATGAGAAGCACTACTGTGTTTTGTTTAGTTTACAAACTGCAAAGGGAAGATGAAAGCTAGTGATTGATTTTTGTTGTGGGACTCTTTTTTTGCAAGCAGCTTCTCAGTGTTTTGAAGGGGGTTGTGATGTATTCGATTGGGAAGTAAGGATGGTACATTGAACTTGAGAGAAAGTGCATATCTCCAGGGAGGTGGAAGCAGGTCGGTGCGTGTGAGTTACATGTTGAGCAGCTGATCTCACACAAAGAATGTTCTAAATGGAAGAAGTTGCACTGCAATTGCCTCATTTCTGCAGTTTATAAACTGCTCAACGATTTCTCTTCCTTCCCCGCTACATGCAGAAGCACATGCTGTCTGTCTCCAAGAGCCAGGACCCACACTGCGGCTCTTGCCCCCACACAAATGGGGCCGAGCCAGGAAGGCGCTTGTCTTTTTCGTGGGCACCATCAGCGCTCATATCCAAACAGCCACACGATGGCGCTGTTGATCCGCAAATGAAGGGAGCTCATCCAGCCCAGCTCGAAACCCCCGAGTGCAGAGCCAAGTCGCAATCGCCCCTGCTCTCAAATCTACAGTGTCACCGCAAGAAGACTCTGCTGATCATCCTCTTCTTAGCTGCATATACTCTTCTTTGCACCCTTCTCAAAGGGTAACACCAACTCTTTTGCTTGAAAAAAAACCCCTTTTTTACTCTCCTAGAGTCAGCTAACGAAAACATCTGGCAAAAACTGAGCTCACAACACTGCCAGCTGAGAAAGATCTTGCTGCCTACAATTTCAATTGCATCCATCAAACTACGAGTGCACACCCTGATATGGGCACTTTTCTTCTCAGCTCTAGGTACCATTCTAAGCTTTCAGTTTCACAGAGTCAGGATCCAAATGGAACAATACCAATGGACTGCTTATGCACTAAATTCTTTCTTTGCCTTTTCTGATCTGGACAGAACTGAAGCCAAGCAATGGCATCCAGCTTTGCTGCTTTCAGCACGTATACAACCACAGTGTGTTGAGCACATGTTTTCCTCAGCTTTAGGTACACTCCTATCCTTTCTGTTCTGAAGAGTCCAAACTATCCACATAACTTTCGCTCAGTGAAATGCGGCAGGAAAGAAGCATCTGCTCGACTAGTCAATCAATGTCCAAGGCATTCAGAGCACCACAGTCTGGGTGACAAGAAGAAGATATGCAGGACGTTTTTTATCTTGGCATGTTTTTCTGTGTGAGACCTCTCTGAGGTCTCTCCTGTCAAAGCTGAATTGTGCGTGGTTGTACTTCATACAGAGAGCACTATGCATAGAACGCTGCAATCTGGCGGTGCTTTACAGGTTGAAAAGGAAAGAAGACTTACCACTGGATGTGGTGCAAATAGAAATTCCACAAGTTTTATGGGTATGCTACAGACAAGATTCAGCAAAAGGAATACTTAGGAGCTTTTCTGTGCCGACAGTGTTCTATGTTAGAAGAGGATGACAGCTTCCCTTCGAGAGAATAAATAAGTGACAAGTTGCAAAAAACATAGAAAAAAGCCTCAGAGCATGGGGCTGGTGGGCACAGCATGCTGGCCACCAGAGGATTGTGGCATCAGAAGACACATTGGCAGATGCATGAAGGCAATTCAACGCGTGCTGCTACCTATTCTTGTTCCAGCCCTCTGTGGAATCAATTGCACTTAGTTTATGCAGCGAGAACCTAGCGAAGCAACGATAGATGCGGTGGAGAAAGGTAGGATTATGGTGCATCTTTGACTTTGATGCAGTTTATGTGCGGCAAGTAGACTATACAGCTGTACATTTATTTCCGCATTTAGAGCTTTTTACTATGAGAGGAGCTGCTGAAAGTTGGCAATGGAGTTTGAGAGAGGAAAATATGATGGCATGTCTATCGAAGAAGGAAGATAGAGAGTTGCTTGAAGAAGGGGTACTTCAACAAAGCCTTCTGTTTTGGTGCGTCTTTCTGGGTAATCTACGGACAGGTTGATCATAAACTCTTCAATACTACAAGTGTAAAAAAGAGCTAATGTCCCAGTTGTATGATGACAACAGGCTCAGCTGACTCACTGTGAATGGGCTGTTCTTACTGGACATTTGCAATTCTGTACCTTGCACTCAGCATAGCCCGCTGCTCTGTGGCTTCATACTTCACCTTTTGAAACCTGTGAGCTTACATTTTCAAGGAAGTAAATTGTCCTTTGCTTCATGCACAAAAAATATGAGTTTTTAAGAAGTGTTTAGCACTCCAAAGTCAGCCAGAGCTCTAGGTAGTGGCATCATTAGTGTGGGAGAAAGCATGTTTTGCTCAGAAATTTTGCTGGTGGAAACGCAGTTCAGTGCAAAGGACCCTGGACATAATCAGTGGCCTTTATCCATGGGAAACAAAACTCAAACACCAGATTCTTTGTATCAGTTTGGAAGTGGCATTTGGCACTCCAAAGGCAACCAGGGTTCTGTGTAGTGGCAGCCAGGGACTGATAGAAATTCTTTGCAGTTCAGAAATTTATCAGGCAGAAGCCAACTCCCTGCAACAAAATCCCTGCATATGAATAGTTGCCCTTTACAACTAAAGACCTGTATCAACCGCCAGTTCCTGATGTAAGTTTGGATGTAATGTTTGGCACTTGTGGTTCTGGGAGAAATCATGCACCATTCGTTCATTTAGCTGACAGAATCCCAGTCCAAGACACACAGCCCTGGACAAAAATGGTGGCCCTATTCCATGGGAAACAAAACTCACCCCCCCAGTTTCCTGATGTCGGTTTGGAGGAGGTGTTTGGCACTCCAGGGGCATGGTTCTAGGTGGCATCAGCATGGCTCTGGGAGAAATCTTACACCATTCAGAATGTTTGCAGGCAGAATTGCGGTCCAAGGCACAGGGCCCTGGATACAAATGGTGTCCTTTTTCCGTGAGAAACAAAACTCAGTCCCCACTTTCCTGATGTCAGTTTAGAGGAGGTTTTTGGCATTCCAAGGGCAGCCAGGGTTCTAGGTGGTGGTAGCTTGGGTATGGGAGAATTCCTGTGTAGTTCAGTTATTTAGAGGGAGCCGCACAGGACAAATCACAGGGACACATACATGAACGTTTTCCAATGGGAAACAAAACTCATCCCCCCAGTTTCCTGATGTCAGTGTGGAGGAGGCGTTTGGCAATCCAACGGCAGCCAGAATTTTAGGTGGTGGCAGCTTGGGTCTGGGAGAAATTCTGCGCCGTCCAGAAATATAGAATGGAGAAACCAACTCACGTACATGTGACAATGGACACAGAGAGTGGCCCTTTTCCATGGGAATGAAAACTCACCCCCAAGATTCCTGATGTTTTTTTGGAGGAGGATTTTGGCACTCCAAAGGCAGTCCTAATTCTATGTGATGTTGGCTTAAATCTGGGAGACATTCTGTGGCCTTTGGAACTATAGCTGGCAGAAGCCAGCTCCTGGTCACATACCCATGATCATGAATGGTGGACCTAATCCATTGAAGACAAAACTCACCTCCCAGTTTCCTGATGTCAGTCTGGAGGAGGTGTTTGGCACTCCAATGACTGACAAGGTACTAGGTGGTGGCATCTTGGGTCTGTGAGAAATCCTTTGCAGTTTGGAATTTTAGCTGGCAGAAGACCACTCTTTTCCACCGTTCTTTCCCAGAGGCCTATTTTAGCAGGTGAGTGGGACTCTACCTGCTAAAATTCAAAAAGCACAGGATTTCTCCCAGACCCAGGATGCCTCCACCTAGAACTCTGGCTGTCTTTGGAGTGCCAAATGCCTCCTGCAGAATTACATCAAGAAACTGGATGAGTGAGTTTAGTTTCCCAATGGAAATGCTCCTCAGTTCTTGTTTAGGAGCCTATATCAGGGAATCAGCTTCTGCCAGCTAAAACTCTGAAAAACGCAGGATTTCATGATCCCCATTACCATCACCTAGAAACCTGTCTGCCATTGGAGTTCCAAATGCCTCCTCCAGTCTGACATCAGGAAACTCTGGGGGTGAGTTTTATTTCCCATGGAAAAGGGACAACGTTCTTTTCCAGGGGCCTGTGTCCAAAAATGACCGTCTGACTGCTAAAATTCTGAAAGGCGCAGGTTACACCCAGATGCAAGCTGCTACAACCCAGAACATGGGCTGCCTTGAAAGACCTTAATGCCTCCTTCAATTAAACATCAAGAAACTGAGGTGAGTTTTATTTCTCATGGAAAAGAGATACAGTTGTTTTCCAGAGGCTTGTGTCCAAAAATGTCCTTCTCCTTGCTAAAATTCCAAAAGGTGCAGGTTTCCCTCCATACGCAAGCTGCCATCACCTAGAACCCTGGCTGCTTTGGAAGTGCCTAACGCCTCCTTCAATCTGACATGTGGAAATTGGAGTGAGTTTTATTTCCCATTGAAAATGCACACAGTACTTTTCTAGGAGCCTGTAACCAAAAATGGGCTTCTGGCTTCTAAAATTCCAAAAGGCACAGGTTTCCTCCCAGATCCAGACTGCCACTAACAAGAACCAGTTTGGAGTGCCAAACGCCTCCTCCAAGCTGACATCAGAAAACTGGAAGGGTGAGTTTTGATTCACGTGATAACTGGTCACTGATATTTTACAGTGACTTTTGCCTGTGAGAATCCTGATAACATTCTGAAAGGCACAGGATTTCTCCCTCGCACAGGCTGCCACTACCTAAAACCCAGGCTGTCTTGGAAGTGCCCAATTCATCACCAATCTGATATCAGGAAATTGAGTGGATGAGTTTTATTTCCTATGGAAAAGGGGAACGGTTCTTTTCCAGGGGCCTATATCATTGAGAGGGCTTATACCTGCTGAAATTCCAAAAAGCGTAGGATTTCTCCCAGACACAGACTGCCATCACCTAGAATTCTGTCTGTCCTTGGAGTGCCAAATGCCTCCTCCAAACTGACATCAAGAATGTCAGTGGATGAGTTTAATTTCCCATGGAAATTTTCCACCGTTCTTGACTAGGGGCCTATTTCAGGGAATGGGCTTATGCCTGAAAAAATTTCAAAGGGCACAGGATTACTCCTAGACGAAAAAGGCTTCCACCACCTTAAACCCTGGTCATCTTTGGAGTACCAAACACCTCCTCCAAACTGACATCAGGAAACTGGAAGGGGGAGTTGTCTTTCCCACGATAACTGGTTGCCGTTCTTTTACTGGGACTTTCAGCTGTGAGAAGGCTTCTACCTGCTAGCATTCCGAACGGTGCAACATTACACCCAGATGCAGGCTGCTACCACTTAGAACTATGTCTGCCTTGGAAGTGCCAAACGCCTCCTCCAAATTGACATCAGACAACTGGGTAGGTATGTTTTGTTTCCAATGGAAATAGTCCACCGTTCTAATGTTGGGGCCTATTTCAGGGAATGGGTTTCCAATGGCACAGGATTACTCCTAGATGAAAAGGCTTCCAACACCTAGAACCCTGGCTGCCTTTGCAGTGCCAAATGCCTCCTCGAATCTGATATCGGGTAACTGGAAGGGTGATTTTTGTTTCCCATGGAAATGGTCCCCCATTCTTGTGCTGGGGCATATTTCAGGGAATGAGCTTCTGCCAGCTAAAATTCCAAACGGTGCAGCAATTCTCCCAGACCCAAGCTACCACTACCTCAATCCCTGGCAGTCTTTATAAAGCCAAATGCCTCCTCCAAACTAACATCAGGAAAATGAATCGGTGATTTTTGTTTACCCTGGAAACTGTGCTCCGTTCTTTTCCAAGGGACTATTTCTATCAGTGGGCTTCTATCAGCTTATATTTCCAACGGTACAGGAATTCTCCCTGACCCAGACTGCCACCAACAACAACCCTGGTGGTCTTTGCAAGTGCCAAACTCCTCCTCAAACTGAAATCAGGAACCTGGGTAGATGAGTTTTATTTCCCATGATAAAGAGTCATGGTTCTATTCCAGGGGCCTATATCTTTGAGTCGACTTCTACCTGCTAAAGTTCCGAAAAGTGCAGTATTTCTACCTGACCCAGGGTGCCTCCACCTAGACCTCTGGCTGTCGGAGTCCCAAACGCCTCCTCCAAAGTGACATCAGGAAACTCCAGGGGTAAATTTTATTTCCCATGAAAAAGGGACACCATTTTTTTCCAGGGCCCTGTGACCAAAAATGACCTTCTGTCTGCTAAAATTCCAGAAGGCACAGTTTCCCTCCCCAACCCAATCTTCCTCAAGGTAGAATCTGGGCTTCCTTGGAAGTGCCAAACCCCTCCTCCAAACTGACATCAGGAAACTGGAAGGGTGAGTTTAGTTTCCCACAGAAATAATCCACCATTCTTGTCTTGGAGCCTATTTCAGGGAATGAGGTTATGCCTGATAAAATTTTCAATGGCACAGGACTACTCCTGTATGAAAAGGCTTCCAACACCTAGAACCCTGGCTGCCTTTGCACTTCCAAATGGCTCCTCCAAACTGACATCAGGACACTGGGTGGCTGAGTTTTGTTTATCATGGAAATGGTGCACTGTTCTTGTCCTGGGACCTATTTCAGGGAAAGGGCTTCTGCCAGCTAAAATTCAGAATGGTGCAGGATTTCTTCCGGACCCAAGCTTCCACCACATTAAAACTTTCTTGTCTTTGGAGTGCCAAACAACTCCCCCAAACATTTATTCAGAAACTAGAAGGGGGAGTTTTTCTTAATGTGGCAAAGGGACAACATTCTTTTCCAGCCGTCTATGTCCAATAATGGGCTTCTGCCTGCGAAAATTCTGAATGCCGCAGGTTTCCTCCCAGACCTAAGCTACCACCACATAGAGCCTGGGATGCTTAGGAAGTGCCAAATGCCTCCTAAACTCTGACATCAGGAAACTGGGTGGGTGAGTTTTGTTTCCCATGGAAATGGTCCACTGTTCTAAGGCAGGGGCTTATTTCAGGGAATGGGCTTCTGCCTGATAAAATTCCAAACAGTTCAGGAATTCTCCTAGACTGAAGTACCACCCCCTACTATGCTGGTTCTTGTTGGAGTCCCAAATGGCTCATCCAAGAAGACATCAGGAACCTGGGTGGGTGAGTTTTGTTTTTCATGGAAATGGTCCACTGTTCTTGTACAGGGGCCCATTTCAGGGAATGGACTTCTGCCAGCTGAAATGAACAGTGCAAGAATTCCCCCAGCCCCAGGCAACCACCACCTAGTATCCTGGTTGTCTTTGGAGTCCTAAATGTCTCCTCCAAACTCACATCAGGACACTGGGAAAGTGAAATCAGTTTCCCGCTGAAAAAGTCCACCGTTCTTGCACAGGGACCTATTTCAGGGAATGGGCTTCTGCCAGTTGAAATTCCAAATAAATTCTTCCTGAGCCAAGGTACCTAACCCTAGAACCATACCTGTCTTTGGAGTGCCAAAATCCTCGTCCAAACTCTCATCAGGAAACTGGGGTGTATTTTGTTTCCCATGGAAATGCTCCACCCTCCTTATGCAGAGGCCTATTTCAAGGAATGGCTTATGCCAGCTAAAATACCGAATATTGCAGGAATTCTCCCAGGCAGAGACTATCACCACATAGAACCCAGGCTGTCTCTGGAGTGCCAAATACCTCCACCAAACTGTTATCAGGAAACTGGGTGGGTGAGTTTTGCTTAACATGGCTCTCGGAATTATAAAAAATTATTTTTTTGTGTTTGTTTATCGGCTGTTTTTTTCTGTTTCCTGAGAATGTAAAGTTTTGTTTTCCCCAGCCAGAGATCTTGAAGGAAAGGCTGGTTGTGAGGCTTTCTTGTTGTGTTTTCTCTTCATAGTTTATCATTTCTTATCATTACATTCTGTTCCTGACCTGCAGAGTTCTTCCTTGCAGGTCAGGTCAAGGCACAAACCCTGAATACCAAATACCAATGCTTAATGCTCACTACGAAAAGCCCCATGCAAAATGCTTAATGCCAAATGCTCTAACTACCTAATGCCTAATACAAAATGCCTAATGCCTAATGCTCAATTACCTAATGCCCTATACTAAAATGCTAACTACAAAATGCACAAATGCCCCCTGCTTAATGCTCCCACCCTTAGGGTGGCATGGATATTTATACTACAATCTACGTAATCAGTATTTATAATTCTACTCCAATAACTATTATCTATGTTAGAAAGTTAAACTCTACTCTATGTGAACTATAATGTGCCACCTCACAGCAGAAGATGGAGGCAAGGAAGAAGAAGGAAGAAACCCAAAAGCCATGTGCTTCCTCCATCTTGCCATCATCTGTCTGCCATCCTAAAAAACCCATATATCTAAAATTCTCACCCTGTGATAAAACTACACACTATTCTACTGTCTAATACACATTCTTGAGAACTCTGCTTCATTCTAGAGCCTAAAAGCCCTTTTTCCATGAACAAAGGTTAAAAACACTGTTTGTCAGAGATTCCAAAATCTCTCAAACATGCAAAGAAATATTCCTCATAATTCCAGACCCCAACACATGGCAAAGGAACAACGTTCTTTTCCAAGGGGCCTGTAACCAAAAAATTCTGCTAAAATTCTGAATGCCACAGGTTTCCTTCCAGACCTAAGCTGCCACCACATAGAACCTGGGCTTCCTAAGAAGTGCCAAATGCCTTCCACAATATGACATCAGGAAACTTGGTGGGTAAGTTTTATTTCCAATGGAAAAGGGGCACCATTCTTTTCCAGGGGACTATTTCCTAGAGTGGGTCTGTTCCTGCTAAAAATTCAAAACGCATGGAATTTCATCCAGACCAAAGAAGCCACCACCAAATCTCTAGCTATTCTGTGAGTGCCAAATGCCAATCTGACATCAGGAAGCTGGGTGGGTGAGATATGTTTCCCATGATAATGGATGTCCGTTCTTTTACAATGACTTTTGTCTGGGAGAAGGCTTCTGCCTGTTAACATTCCAAATGATGCAGGATTTCTTCCAGGCCCAATCTGCCAACACCTAGAACCATGGCTTCCTTGGAAGTACCAAATGACTCTTCCAATCTGGCATTATGAAACACGGTGGGTGAGCTTTATTTCCTATGGACAAAGGACACGGTTCTTGTACAGGGGCCTATTTCTGTGACTGGGCTTTGACCTGCTAAAATTCCGAATGGTGTACCAATCCTCCATTACCCAAGTCACCACCACCTAGAACTCTGGCTGTCTGTGGAGTGACAAATGCCTCCTCCAAACTGACATTAGGAAACTGGCTGGGTGAGTTTTGTTCCCCATGATAACTGATCACCATTCTTTTACAGGGACTTTGGGCCAGGAGAATGGTTCTGCCTGCTAACATTATGAATGGCGCAGGTTTCCAACCAGGCCCAAGCTGCCACCATCTAGAACTCTGGATGCCTTAGAACTGCCAAACGTCTCCTCCAATCTGACATCAGGAAACTGAGGGGGTGAGTTTAGTTTCCCATCTAAAAATGTCCATCCTTGTTTTCAGGGGCCTATTTCTATGCATGGGCTTCTACCTGCTAATATTCCAAATGACGTAGAATTTCTCCCAGACCCAAGCTACCACCATATAGAATCATACCTGCCTTTGGAGTGCCGACCGCCTCCTCCAATCTGACATCAGGAAACTGGGGATGTCAGGTTAGTTTCCCATGGAAATGCTCCTCTGTACTTTTCCAGGGGCCTCTTTCAGGGAATGGGCTTCTGCCTGATAAAATTTTGATTTGTAGGCAAGTTAGGTTGCTTTTGGTCCACAAACTCTGTGTGGTTGACTTCTGAGGTAGCAGGGATTAAACTGTTGATGGCTTTTAAAATTAAGCAACGTAGAACACCCAACACTGACACAATTAGGAGAAGAACAACAAAAAATAGCAGAACTGTTTTAACTATTGAAGTCCACCACCCCAAGAGTCCCCAGTCTTTGAATAGTCCACTGAACCACTCTTCGGATTCTTGCTTCACTTGTCTGATCAAGCTTTTCATTTCTCAGAGAGCTGCATGGACGTTGGGTGCTTTCGAGGTTAAGTTCAGGCAACAAAACCTTCAGATTTTTGGCATTCGTGTCCGTGCAGCAGCAGGAGGAAGTCTATGGCTGCACGATTTTGGAGTGTGGCCTGTCTGGTAGTCTCCTCGTCCTCTAGGAGGGAGCTGATGGTGGTGGATGTCAAGTTTGCTTGTCTGGCTACCCAGCACTCTAGGTGGCCCAATTCACCTAGAGCTTTGGCTGCTGCAACCCATGGAAGGAACGGGGAAGCAGCAACTCTTTTTGACTTGGCCCAATGAAAAATTTCTGAATTGCAATTGGGGTCCAAATTGTCAGCACTTCTCTTTTGAATTTTGTTGGCTGAATTGTTTTTTCAAATCCATTCTCCAATCAAGGTTTGGTTGGGTGCCAACAGGGACAACCACCCAATGGTACATGGCCCTTCTGAAACGGGATTCCTGCCTATGCCCGATCTCCACAAAATAGGAACAGACCTTTAGGGAGGTTATTTGGATCTGAATAGTATGGATTGTTTGGTGCAACATGGCTTAGAATATTACACCACCTTTTGGTGGTGAACTCTTCTCAATATTGCAGTAGGTTGTTAAAGGCTTTAGCGCTAGATAATGGGCTGAAGACAAAGTGAATGCATTATGGTGCAAGGGACCCAATAGCTCTAGTTCTTGGGGTTCCTGAGTTGCTTTGGGAAAATTTGGTAGCCACTCCTCTATGGGGTTGTTAATCATTACAGCCCGTCACTGACGGGTTTAATGTTGCTGGATATTGTGTGATTTGGGACCTGGGTCAGGCATAGGTGTGTCAAAACTGGCTGGATACTCTCCAGCTTGCAATGGAATTCCTACCAGGCAGGTAGACATAGGGTCTCTTGCTGCTGCAGTGGACAGGTATATATTTTCTTGTTGGAGTGTCTGTGCCAGGGTTACCCAGATGTTTTGGTGTGGCTGAGGGATGATCCATGCGGCTGTCAGACTGCTCAGCGCGAGCAGGATGACAACTTGGACAGGGCTCATCACGAGGTTGAGTGGAAGGTAGGTTTTTTCTAAAACAAAAAACAAACTTTTTTTTTTTTTTTTTTTTAATATCATATTAAAAGTCAGGGGTCTGCCAGAATGTAACTACATTTCTTTAGGAAGGTATTCTCTCCTCTTTCAGGCGGCATCTTCTCTCTGAAGCAACAGCCACTTGTTTTTCCTCCCCTTTTGCAGGTACTGGATTTTGGGGATGAAAGGTTTTACTCACTTTTGGGGTATCCAACATGGGCCCTGCCAAGGTGGATATGCACTCATAGCCACACCCCCAGGTAACGATCTCAAAAGGAGCTATGGTTTCCCAAGTTTCTGGGTCCTTCATTAGGACTGGTGAACGCTGCAATAACTTAAACTGATTATTGCAGTGAAAGTGACATACTACCGGAAGACTCATATTTTCAAATGAACAGTTCAGGAAATTAATTGTGAACATGGCTTTGCAGAGCTTTTGTTGTGGTGACATCCACACGGTTGAACTGCTCTGCCTAGCAAAAACTTCTTTGAGGGTCTGGTGGGCATGCTAAATTACAGCTTGGCATGTGGGGGAGTGGGGGATGCCTTTTTTATGCTCCACTCCCCACTGCTGGACAATCTCCAGGAACTCCTTGGATGCATACACTGGGCTGTTGTCAGTTTTGATTTTGTTAGGGGTCCCTAGCACTGAAAAGGCTTGCACTAGGTGCTGTTTGGCATGTGCCCTTTTTTCCCCTGCATGGGCAGAGGCATAAACTGCACCTGAAAAAGTGTCAATGCTCACATGCACATATTTAAGGAGACCGAAACCGGGAATGTGTGTAATGTCTGTTTACCACACTTCACAGCTCCCAAGGCCTTGGGGGTTAACCCCCATGCCTAACGATGGCATGGCCTGGAGCTGGCAACTGGGACAGGTAGCTAGGTAGCTACAATGTCTCTAGCTTGACTCTGTGTTAGTTGGAACTGACAGATTAGACCCAGCACATTTTGATGGTATTGCTGGTAGCTGAGCTTTGCTAGTTGGAAGACATCCGGAAGGCATGCCATTTCTGCTGGGGCAGCAAGGGAATCTGCTTTGCGATTCCCTTCTGCGATTTCGCCTGGCAAATTGGTATGTGACCTCACATGGATTACATAGAACAGATGTTCTCGATGTGAAACTAAATAAATTAGTTTTGAGAGTAATCTGAAGAGATGTTCGTTCTTGATGTCTTTGAGAAGTGCTTCCTACATCCTGGACACTACTCCCGCCATGTAGGCTGAGTCGGTGACCAAATTAATTGGCTCCAAAACTTCTCAAAAGCTCTCACTACTGAGGCCAGTTTGGAGATCTGGGGTGACCCCTCCACAAACGCAACATCAGCATCCCATTGCTGAGTCTGGGGATTTCTCCAAGTCATCACCGACTTGTGGGATGCCACGGATGCATCAGTGAACACTGAGAGCCTTGAGCAGACTAAGACTCCTTTTCTCAGGAGGAATGAGGTGGAATTCCTCATTAAAAAATTTGTGTGATGGGGCGTGGACTGATATTTGTCCACTGTAGCTGTCCAGGGATAATTGGTGGTTGGCATTGTTTTGGAGCAGGTGCTCAAACATCTCTTTGGTCAACCTTCAGGACAGTTCTTTCCCTCCTTAGAAAGTTTGACTGGGAGGTGAATAAACACGTCACAACCAGCCAGCTCACGTAGTCTCATCCTGGCTTTCCGGATCAGCTGAGCTATCAGCTCTTGTGGTTGTGTGATGGTTTTTGATTGCTGGTGGGAAAGGAAAACCCATTCTATGATTAAG
Source organism: Certhia americana (assembly GCA_018697195.1). Taxonomy (NCBI): domain Eukaryota; kingdom Metazoa; phylum Chordata; class Aves; order Passeriformes; family Certhiidae; genus Certhia; species Certhia americana. The sequence continues at coordinate 2,581,388 of JAGMWU010000027.1, read as the reverse complement.
AGGGAATCTTTCTGCCCTCCGATCCATTGGAATATCAAGCCATGCAAGTGTGGCAGCTTTCCCAGGACAATGAATTTGAAAGGCAGCTCGGGCTGATAATGATGAGCTTGCCTCTGGGTTAAAGCTTTCTGTGCTTTTTGGATTGCGGCCTTTGCCTCTGGGGTCAGTTCCCTGGGAGAAACAAGCTCTCTCTCCCCTTTTAATGAATTGATGAGGGGATCTAGGTCTTTGTTGGTGAGACCTAGCCAGGGCCTTACCCAGTTCAAAGATCCAGGGAATGGAGATCCGTTAGGGTTTTGGGATCACTATCAGTTTCTAATTTCTGTGGAACAACGGTCCATGAAGTGATCTCCAAGCCCAGGTACTTCCAAGGTGGCACCCTTTGAACTTTGTCTTCCTGCAGCTGGAATCCAGCAGAGGTTAAAACTTTAACCACTAGGTCAAGTGTGTGTTGGAGTGTAGTGTCATTGTGGGTGCACACAAGCACATCATCCATGTAGTGGAGGATGATGGATTCCCTTCATTGGGCATGCACCAGGGACAGCAATGAATATATTCCTTTTGTTGTCCTGCACCCCTCCTCCCTTCCTCCCCCTTTTCTCTTTTGAGGGAGGTTTTCTTTATTGTGGAGCTCACTACATTTATATCATGGCACGGTGCAGGTTTGCACTCTGGTCCTGTTTTTTTTGTTCGTCGGTTGGTTCACTTTTCTGATTTTTCTTCTTCTGCTGTTGGCTTTGGAGGCAGCCTCTGGCAAAATGTCCTAGCTTCTTACAGTGGAAGCAGATGATGTGTTGAAGCTGTTCTGGGGACATGTGTTGCGTCTTCACTCCTGGTGATGCAGCTGCTAGAGTCTTTGAGTTTGCTGACCTTGGCTTTGTCTCTTGTGCACTGAACAGCTCTGCTTTCTTGGCACACGCTTCTATAATTTGTGCTAGTGTAGGTGAAGGATCAATAGGCAGGCCCAGGATCACCCTGCAGCATGCTTCATTGGCATTCGTCTTGATGCCTTAGGTTTTAGCTATTATATTTTTTCGACTGTGTGCTGTTTTGGTGAGTAGTTTTAGGTTTCATATTAAGTGCTACTAAGCTCTCTTTGCAGTTGTTGAGGGTTAGGTTGCTTTCTTATAGAATTTTTTCCCAGAAGTTGCTAGGAAGCTGATTGCTAGGTGCTCAAAAGTACTCATGGGTGCTTGGGAAAGACAAAAGAAGCAGCTAAGTCAGAGACAAAGTGGGACCCAAACTTCAGTTTGCTCTGGGGAGTTTTTTTGCTCTTGGAGAGAACTGCCAGGACTGCTTAGCTCTGGACTGCAGCGAGATCTCACCGGGCCCTCACCTAGAGCTCAGCTCAGAGTGAACCACCACCGTCTCTTCATGTGTCCCCCGGGATTTCGGAACCTGTTCTCTCCCTGCCCTGCCAAGAGCTGCTGCCCCATTACATTGCACCCGCTGCTTCTTCAGTTTTTCTCGGGGTTTCCCCACGCTGTGTTCTACACCCCATGCCTAGCCAGGACATTTCTACAGCTCCAGCTACCGCCGCTGAGGCTTGGATACATCTCGTCTCCCGGGACTGCTGCTCACTCTGGTAGCTTGTGACAGTACCAAAGGAGGGAAGGGGCCTGAGGAAAACTGTGACTGGGTTGTTGTTTTTTTCTCTCTAGTTCTGTTTGTTGTTAACACAATAGTTATTGTTGTTAACTTATCTTGTTAGACCCACTAGTAAAGAACTGTTATTCTTACCCTCACGTCTTTGCCTGAGACCCCTTTAAGTTTAGAATTATAACAAGTCCAAGGGAGGCTTCTGTTTTTGTTTCCCTAGCAGACATCCCTGTCTTCCAAACTAAGACAGTGGTGTAGATAGACAAAACAATTCTTTCTCTAGTTTGATACCAAGGACAACTTTCAGGCCCAAGAACAAAAACAACGGTGAAGTGAGAAGAAAAAACAAGGAGGATGGAAGTTCATAACCTGAAGCTATGGTTGGACAATTGATTCTAATATGCTAATGGACCAGAACTTATAAAAATGCTAGACCTCATGACCCGGGTGTCCATTTTGTGACCACTTTATGGTGCATCTTGGATATGGTCTGACAGGACTCTCGTGTGGCCCAAAAGTACCCACTGAGACCTTTCAATTAATACCTACTTTATCCTTTGCCCTGTCTAGTCTTTGTTCCAGGTCAGCCTCCAGAAGGCAACAGTTTTTGCTGACCCAGATGGGACAGTGAGGAATCTGGAAACCCCCCCTGGATTGGAGAAACACCCAGCTCGTTCCCCCCCCTCCAGGACTGCAAGGGGGCCCAGTTGCAGTCCAGAGGGTGACAGAGTCCAAGAATCCCAAGGGAATGGTACAGAGACACATGAGTAACTGGATAAGAGGGGTATTTTGTTTTAGCA
>JAGMWU010000027.1:2554281-2578612 GCA_018697195.1 Certhia americana | reverse complement strand
TCGCGGTGCCCGCGCGGGGGGGGGCGGGGGGGGGCGGCCGCAAGGGTCCAAGCAGAATGGCTCCTGCTCTCCATCTCCCCCGCTGGCAGTAAGAAAAGTCACACTCTGAAAAGCAGGCTTAGACTGTAGTGGTAAAACTTGGCTTGAGGCCAGGGGTGGCACAGAGGGTTAGCTTCTGCAGTGGGGCTTCGAAGCTCGGGAGTTTGAATCCTGTGTCATGGTTGGGATTGCTTTCTCCTGCTCACTCCCTTTTGCTGATTGCTTTGATCTCCGCGGACTTTCTTACTCATACTTGTTAAGATATGGGATGTGTACTCTCCTGTGGGTGTTTTACTAATAGTATCCCCAGAGATTCTGTCTTAGGGTTAGTATTGAAAAACTGGGGAGACTTAACCAGTGGAGAGTTTTATTTTTCTAAACCCAAGCTGATAAGACTCTCAGAAAAGATCTGGCCCACGTATGAACTAGAAAATGGTGAGACTTGGCCTGAATTTGGTAGTTTTGATGAGAAATTAATATCAAGTTTGATCACTTGTATACATGAGGAGAAATATCTTGATGAATTGGACTATGCCAGACTCTTTATGGTGTTAGCATGCCAATGAAGTCCAGCAGCTAACAAAAGGAGAGAACAAATTTTGGTATTAAAAGAGGGAAAAAAAAAAAAAAAAGGTCGATATTGACCAGTGAGTGTAAAAGAAAGGAGGAGATGGAGTTCAACCTCATCGCCCCTGATTTAAGAGCGGGGACAGCCCCGGCCATGTCTGCATTGGGGCCAGGCCAGGCTGCAGCCCTGCCGTTGCCCTCCCCACAGCCGCCGTCCCCACCGCCATCAGCAAAAGGGTAGGCGGGGGTGGGGTGGGGGGCAGCTCAGCCGATGAAAGAAGAGCTGAGCAGGTCGTGGCAGGTGTAGGCATGGCCTCCGCCGCTGTCACTGCCATCGTCACAGAGAGAGGAAAGGCTGGGGGGAGGAGTGGGGGGAGGAGATAGCTGGTGTGTGTAACCCACGGCACCGCCCTGGAAGGGGGAGACAAGGAAAGGGGACGGCTGGCCTATGCAGCCTACAGCACTACCCCAGCAGGAGGGGTTGGGGGGCAGAACCTTTTGCCGAGAGGGCGAAGAAGTGGCCTCCCATGGGGGGAGAGCTGACCCCTCTGCTCAGAGGCCTGCAAGTAGCCATAGCAATCCTGAATACAGTGGGGCTGATACGAGAGGTGATTCCATCAAAGTACGCAAGGACACAGCCCGAGCTAGGAGAAAGAGGAAATCTTGTACAATGCTCTCTAAAACTGAGATTCGTATAAATATATGCTGAGAGAGAATCCACTGATCCAGAAAGTTCTAGTTTAAGTAGTTCTGAGGACAATGAAATTGATGAGATCATTGCAGCCCTAACAAAGAAAAGAAGGGGAAAGATAGCTAGAAAAGCCATCAGAGTGCAGCCCAATTGCCAAACACACTAGGTCAAAAAGGGAAAAAGAAAGAGAGCCAGTTTTACAAACCCCTTTATGAAAAGCAGTAGGCAACCAGGGGCATATATATGAAAAGGTGCCATACTCCCTTATCGAGTTAGAGCAGTGGAAAGCTACTGTGGGAAAATATAAGGAGAACCCTCATAATGTTGCAACATTAGTAGAAAGGGCAATTAACTCACAGAACCCTGACTGGGCTGATCTGAACTCTATGTTAGACACACTGCTTGATCCCACTGAAAGAAAACTGGTCAATAAAGCCATCATAACATCTGTCGAAGCGAACATAGCTAATGGATTGCTCCAAGGCACTGTTACACAAATATTTCCACTTGAAAATCTGGAGTGGGATCCAAATGTACCAGAACAAATGGCAAGATTAAAATAATATCAAAGCCTTGTAGTGTATGGGTTAAAGCATGGTGTCCCTAAAGCTGAAAATTGGTCTAAGATCTATGCAGTAAAGCAAAATTATGACGAGTCCCCCACAGATTTTTTCAATAGGCTAAGAGAGATGGCGATCAAATATACTGATTTAGATCCAGAATCAGATGATGGTAAAGCACATCTAGTCTTGTTGTTCATGGGACAAGCTTCAGAGGATATAAGAAGAAAGCTGCAAAAGATCAAGGGAGTTTGGAACATAGATAAATTGCTAGAAGTAGCCTGGAAGGTATTCTGGGATAGGGGCTCAGTTGAAAGGGTTAAATCTCAAACTAATAAAAAGGCAACTTAGGAAAAATCATGCAAGAAAACCTCCCCTACAGAGAAAGATCAATGTGCTTATTGTAAGAAGTGGGGGCATTGGAAGAAGGGCTGTCCAGCGCTGAAAGAAAAGTCTTCAGTTCCCCAACTCCCAGTAGTACAAACCTCAAGTGGTTCAGGTTCTGAGTGATGGGGACCAAAGGCTCCTCCCCCAGCAGAGCCTTTGGTTATAGCTAAGCTGGGGAAAGATGACGTTGAGTTTTTAGAAGATACTGGGGCAGCATATTCTGTGTTAAATACCTTAGAAGGGAAACTGAGTCATGAGACTGAACAGGTTGTTGGGGCAACTGGGGTAGCTGAAACACGGCCTTTCTCCCAACCTTTTAAAATTCAAACTGGGGAAGCACTGGGTAACCCATCAATTCCTCTATATGCCTAACTCCCCTAAACCATTGCTGGGGAGGGATTTGTTAGAAAGATTGGAAGCAGAAATTAAATTTAAAAAGAGGAAGAGTGTAACAGTTGTAATTCCTGAATCTAAATTTGTCCAAATTGCTGCACTTTTTATACAGGAAAAAGGTGGTGAGATTCCCATTGAAGTTGAAAATGCGGTAAATCCAATAGTGTGGGCCAGTGATATCCCAGGAAGATCTAAATAAGCAGAACCAGTGAGTATAATGCTCAAACCAGGAACAAGACGGGTAAGGTTGAAACAATACCCTTTGAAACTAGAAAACGATAAGGGATTGGTGCCTATAATTGAAAAATTCCTACAAAATGGTTTATTAGTGAAATGTGAGTCCAAATACAACATCCCCATTTTAGCTGTTAAAAAAGAAGATGGCAAGAATTATTGGTTAGTGCAGGATTTGAGAGCAATTAACAAAATTACGGAGGACATACACCCTGTAGTAGCCAATCCCTACACTCTTTTAACCATGCTGACAGATGAATTAGGATGGTTTACTGTCTTAGATCTGAAGGATGCCTTTTTCTGCATTCCTCTGCACAAAACCAGCCAAGAGCTTTTTGCTTTTGTGTGGGAAAATCCCGAGACGGGGAGAAAACATCAACTTACATGGGCAGTTTTACCCCAAGGTTTCAAAAATAGCCCAACCATATTTGGAAACCAGCTAGCTAAAAAATTAGAGGACTGGAAAAGGCAGGAACCAGAAGGAGTTCTGCTTCAATATGTGGATGACATCCTGATTGCAGCTGGAACCAGAGACAACTGAATGTGACTTACCGTAAGTTTATTAAACTTCCTGGGACTTAGTAGGTACATAGTTTCTAAAGGCAAGGCACAGATTGCCAAGGAAGCTGTGGTTTACTTAGGGCTTGAAATTTTCTGTGAACACTGACAGCTCAGCAAAGAATGGAAAGAAGCCATCTGTTGACTCCTGGAGCCTCATACTGTAAGAGAAATGCAAGCTTTCCTGGGAATGGTGGGGTGGTGTTGTTTGTGGATAGGAAATTATAAACTGCTGGTAAATCCGCTATATGGAACATTAAAAGCAGCTGAAAAGGGAATTATCTCATTGACTGAACACATTAGAGCAGCTTTTAAACAGCTGAAACACTGATTAATGTCAGCTCCAGCACTGAGACTGCCAGACCTAACTAAACCTTTTGAACTTTTTACACATGAGAGATTGAAAATGGCTTTGGGGGTACTAACACAGCGCCTTGGTAATCAATGGAGGGCTGTGGCCTACTTCTCCAAACAGCTAGACAGTGTTGCCCAAGGCTGGCCAGGGTGCCTGAAGGCCGTGGCAGCCACTGTCATCTTGATCCAGGAGGCCCGAAAACTCACCCTTGGGCGACACATTGTAGTGTATGTACCCCATACAGTAGCAGCTGTACTTGAACAAAAGGGGGGACATTGGCTGTCTGGTAAGCAGATGCTTAAATACCAATCACTGTTACTAGTGCAAGATGATGTTACCTTGAAAACAACTTCTGTTTTTAACCCTGCCATGTGTTTGTCCTCCACCTTAATTGACAAAGAGCCAACACATGATTGCTTGCAGACAATCAAAGAGGTTCATTCTAGCCGACTGGACCTGAAAGACATGCCCCTGGAAAACCCAGATTGGGAGCTTTTCACAGATAGGAGCAGCTTCATGAAGAATGGCAAAAGAATGAGAGGTTATGCAGTAACCACACAAGATAAGGTGATTGAGGCCAAGGCCCTGCCAGCAGATGTGTCATCACAGAAAGCTAAACTAATTGCATTGACCAGAGCCCTAGACCTGAGCAAAGGAAAGAAGGTAAAGATATGGACCAACTCTAAATATGCATTTAGTGTTGTCCATGCCCATGGAGACATCTGGAAGGAGAGAGGACTTTTGAATGCTCAAGGTAATCAAATCAAGCATGCTGAACAAATACTCACTCTCTTAGAGAGCATTAAAAAACCTGCAGAAGTAGCTATCATGCATTATAGGTGTCACCAGAAAGGGAAAACCGCTCCAGAATTGGGATATCGCTTTGCTGATAAAGCAGCAAGAGGGATTGCAGAAAAGGTATTCTCGCAGTAATTCCACATAAAGAGATTAACTTGTCAGGGCTCACTCCAAAATATGACCACGCAGACCATAAACTAATTAAGTTTCTTAAAGCTGAGATCACAAAAAGTGGATGGGCAGTTACACCAACAAACCAGGTGGTGGTCCCACTCCTGATCCTTCGGGAGCAAGTTCAGAGAGAACATGAAAATACACAGTTTGGAAATGAAAATCTTTTCAAACATCTAAAAAAGGTAGTGATAGGGAAAGGAATGACTGATATTGTACAATCAGTAGTGAGCAAATGCGAAATCTGCTGTAAAAATAATCCTGACACAAAAAAAAAAAAAGAGTTGTGTTAGGAGTGACAAAGGCAGGGGATCTTCCTAGAAATTACTGGCAAATAGATTTTGCAGAGTTGCCACACAAAGAGGGATACTGGTGTTAGTAGACACCTTCAGTGGATGGCCAGAAGCTTACCCCTGTCACACTAACACAGCCACGGAAGTGGTGAAAGTTTTACTCAATCATATAATTCCAAGGTTTGGGGTTCCCTTGAGAATGTCATCAGATAGGGGACCACACGTTGCAAGAGTGGTTAAAGAAGTTAGTTGGATTTTGGGAATTACTTGGGACCTGCATACACCCTATAGACCCCAAGCGAGCGGTGAAGTTGAACATATGAATGGGACTTTCAAAACACAAATTAGCAAAATTCGTCAGGAAACATCCATGACATGGGTTCAGGCCTTGCCTATCGCTTTACTGAGAATTTGCATACAGCACAGGCAAAGAGATAACATCAGTCCCTATGAAATCCTGTATGGCAGACCATAACAGATTCCACATATTCCAGGTGAAATTCACATGAAAAGGAAACTTGATTTGCAGAGATATCTAATGGCTTTAGGTTCTACTTTGCAGAAGCTCCAGAATTACATCGTGTTATCCAGACCTATAGGACTGGACACACCTGCACATCCTTTCCAGCCTGGAGACTAGGTTTATGTTAAGTGGTGGGACAGTAATCCTCTGCAAGCCAAGTGGAAAAGACCATTCCAAGTTCTGCTGACCACCCTTACTGCAGTCAAAGTGGCTGACAAAGGACACTGGATTCACTACTCCAGAGTCAAAAAGGCTGCTGATCCTGAAACAACTGTAAAAAACAGAGACTGATGCAGGCAAAAACATGTTTTAAATGATTCCTCTTCTGCGCCCAAGGAACTGTTCACAAAAGTCATTCTTCTTCTTTGCATGATACTTGATTGTGCAGGACATTACTGCTGTTAGATGTTTATTACTGTTTATTATTGCATATTATTATTGCTGTTGTTAGATATATGTTACTAGACATGTTTATTTAATGTTAGATATTTTATTTACCCTTAGATATTTATCCCTTGTTAGATGCTTATTTTAGATTGTTAAGCACTGGTATTTAGAACAGAAACTCAACAAGGTAGAGGCCTTGTCAAGCCTCTAAAGGAGGGAATGATGCTTTAGATTTTAGCTATTATATTTTTTAGACTCTGTGCTGTTTCGGTGAGTAGTTTTAGGTTTCATATTAAGTGCTACTAAGCTCTCTTTGTGATGTAGATAGACAAACCGATTCCTTCTCTAGTTTGATACCAAGGACAACTTTCAGGCCCATAAACAAAAACAACGGTGCAGTGAGAAGAAAAAACAAGGGAGATGGAAGTTCATAACCTGAATCTATGGTTGGACAATTGATTCTAATATGCTAATGGACCAGAACTTACCAAAATGTTAGACCTCGTGACCCGGGTGTCCATTTTGTGACCACTTTATGGTGCATCTTGGATGTGGTCTGGCTGGACTCTTGTGTGGCCCAAAAGTACCCATTGAGACCTTTTAATTAATACCTACTTTATCCTTTGCCCTGTCTAGTCTCTGTTCCAGGTCAGCCTCCAGAAGGCATCAGTCTGAGCCATCACTTTAATCAGTTCTGCCTGTGCCACTGGGTCTTCTACTTGTCTTTCTATTTGTGCACGAAGACGGTCTACAAACTGAAAGAAACTTTCAGAGGTGTATTGTTTAATATTAATATAACTACCCTTAGCTTCAGCTGTTGGTAACTGGTTAAAAACTTTTTCTGCAGGTCCACAGATGTTTCCTAAAATGAATTTGGATAACACCCGAGCTTGGTCCTTGGAGTTAGCCCACTGACCCTCACCTCATAGATGTTCATGGGTGATATAATTCTCATCTATACCTTGTGCACCCTGGATGCTTTACTTAAGCTCTTCCAGGAGTCCCCTCAGGGTTCTCTTCCAGGTGCTTTCCCACAGATCGAACTCTGAGGGGGTAAGAAGACACCAGAAGAGATCTTGGAGGTCAGTCGGAACGAATTCAAGGGATGTTAAAGTAGCTTTCATCATGCCTTTAAAGTTCTCACTGTCACCACCAAATTCTTTTTGGGCTTTGCATAATTCTTTTTTGCTTTGGTAGGAGAAAGGCTGTTAGCTTCTAATTGTGCTTTCTTTACCAATATATGAGACAGGAGCAGCTGAGAGCATGGCTTCCTCCCCCTGGTTTTTATCCCCAGTGCTTCTCCTTTTGGCTCCAGCCCCGTGGAACCTGGCAGGGGAGGTACTCCACCTGTGGGAACTGGATTGGGCCCTCCCCCCCCCCCCAGGCCCCACCCCCATGGGAAACAGGAAGAGGAAGGGGAGGGGAGCTGTCCAGGGAGGCGGAGAAACTGTGGGAACCAAGATTGCAACAACTAGAGGTGAGGTTGCAGGATGACTTCATGCAGGGTGGGGACATGGAGGAAGGGGAAGGGGTGTCTAAGGGAAGGAAGGGGTTGTGGGAGTGGAAAGGGTTGGAGGAGAGGATAGACAGGTAAAAGGGATTGTGGGAAGAAGGAAGGCAAGATGGAGGGTCTACCACATTGCTGACATCATTTTGGGGATGTGGGGGGTCATCTTTGAAACTCACAGAACGCGAAATTCGGGGAGTAGCAACTGGGTTAAAGGGGTGTATGTGTAATAGGTACATTCAGGTTTGGTAATCAAATCTTAACTAACTGTGTGCTCGTTGTCAAGGCTTTGCGGGGGAGGGCGTTTGCTTGAGTTAGCAGAAGCACTTTGAGTAAGATAACCACATACCTCCTGCTCTGTAAACAAGTGATTTCAAGACAAAAGGGTCCAAGGGGCAGAAAAACAACCCCCTAAACAACAGCCTGTGCAAACACAGGAGGTGCCAAAAATGCCACATATACACGAAGAAACCAGTATAAAACCACAAACTGATCTGAGTAAAAGGCATGCCTTTGGTGGAACAGGAGATTCCCTGGGCCGCCTAGCGCTGTTTTGCTTATTGCCGCTTACTTAATAAAATAATTTTCTTAATTGGCTTGACTCTGTTGGATTTAATTAGACAGCTAACTTATAACATATAGAAGGTTCTATGTCAATCTGCTCATAGCCAACAAAGCCAGGGTGCTGAGCGGGAGGTGGGAGGCCAGGGAAACAATGGCTGTGCCAGGTACCCTGCATTTCTCAGGGTGCCTCACACAACTCTTTCAGCTCTGGGGCAGAGGGTCTGGGAGGAGGGGTAGGGGAATCCGCGGGTGGAGGGGCTTGCTGTGGCTGTCCCTTCACTTCCCTCTTAATTCTTTTCGAATTAAAAGGAGCACTGGGAGAAATTTGGATACTGTTTTGTCTCCCTGTTCTACTTTGGATGTTAATAAGTCTCCAATTTTGTCCCAGGCAGAGACACAGTTTACATTCTGCTGGGTAAACTGAGGGAAATGGAAAGACAACCAGTGGATGAACTTTTGCAATTGTCCTTTAGAAACCTGAATGTTTCGACTACTTAAGGTATCTTTAACTTGGGTATAAATGCCCCTCTGTTGTGCAGAAAGCTGAGAGCCCATTCTGATGTCAAATGTAGACTGCGCAGCTGAAGCTACTTTCCTTGCAACAAAGCACAAACAAAAACTGAATGCATTCAAATGTCCTTAGTCAATTCTAGGGAAGCATCTGCAGTTTTCCCCTCCCCCCAACCCTGAGGTAGGAGGCAAAAACCATGTGCGAGCAAAACTGCGCAGCTTTTAAATTGCGCCGGCTGCAGCACAGGCACCACCACGCCACATGACCATTCGCAGCCCCAACGCTGTGGGCCATCCAGTGCCCACGGAGAAAAGGCACAAACGATGGTTTCCCCACTGCCCACACCATGCCCCACAGCGCCCCAGAGTTGCTGCTGCTCAAAGCTGCAGCAGCATCTAAGATCTGGTGCTGCCAGTGCCATGATGCCCGCACAAACCCCTCCAACCAGGGGGCTGCTCCCTTCCCTAATGCCAGAGCTTTCTGTGCTCCGGAACCTCCACTGCAACTGGGGGTTACTCTGGGGTCCCCACTAACCCTTGCGGGGGTTACTTACCCCTCCTGGGGACCTCAGCTGGCTGGAACGGCTGCAAGGAAGTCTTTTGTCTGAGATCAACCCATCCTGGGTTCAGAATGGGTTTGCCAAACTCACGCCCATGAGTGTGTAATAGGCATATACTCAAGTTTGTTAATCAAATCTTAACTAACTGTGAACACCTGGCCAAGGCTTTGGGGGGTGGAGGGGGGGAGGGGGAAGCTGCCAGACGCCTGAATCAACAAAGGTACTTAGAGCAAGATAAACATCATGCATCCTGTCTACAGAAAATGTAAAACTTTCTTGTGTATTCACATTTCACATAAGCCAGTGGGGAGTAAAATTCCCCCCTCCCCACGACCACCAGAAGACAGGAAAACGACCCTTAACAAGAAGAGTCAAAGATACCACGAGAAGAAGAGTATAAAAACCAAAGACTGAACTGGGAAGGTGGTGTGTGCCTTTTGGAGGGAACAGGAGATTCCCGGGCCGCCCCAGCGCTGTTTTGCTTATTGCTGCTTGCTTAATAAAATAATTTTCTTAATTGGCTTGACTCTGTCAGATTTAATTAGACAGCTAACTTATAACAAATATGGTGCCGTGACTCGGATAAAGAAAATTTGGCCTGAGACCCTTGACAGGAGAGGCGCCCCGCTGGATAAGCGTCTTTTACCAAGGTGTTTCTACGCTGAACCCTTTACCGACGAACTTTAAATTTGGCAATAAGTAAATGAAACCAGTAACCCCATAATCTTTGTTCACAAAGTCTGTACGAAGACACAGGAAGCGTGAGTATAGGCCGGTTATCCGTTTGGTTGGGGTTGGTTTATCCCGAAGAGTGCCTGTTTGAGACGCCCGGGAAGGGCGAAGTGAGTGCGGACCCTCAGTAGTGCGGTTCTCGCATCCCGTGAGCGATTGGGCCACGAACAAGGGGAAGTGTGTGTGTGTGTGTGTGTGTGTGTGTGTGTGTGTGTGTGTGTGTGTGTGTGTGTGTATGTGTAAGAAAGTGCTTCGGAAGATGGGACAGAGGAAAAGCAAGGCCTCTGATTCCATGGGTGGTTCTGAGGATACCACTGGACAGTCCATTAGGGCTAAATGATCAAATCTTGGAATGAATACCCTTCTAGGTGGGGTAAGAGCAAATTTAAAAAAAAATAATTCATTACTGTATAGAAGTAAGAAGTAAGAAACAAATCAGAGGTGACCACCTTTACTGGCCAGTTTTTGAGGTTTTTTGAAGATTGAATATGCCAGACTCTAAATATATATATAAATTCAAAAGAATGATTCAGCCTGGAAGAAAGTGAATATGTTTCTTTGTAGATAAGATTGAGCACTAGAGCTCTTTTTTTATTTCCACTCAAAGAAAAACAGGCACGTGGGGGATATAGTGACGGGCGGCAATAGCAGCTCAGGAGGTCTGGGGGTCTCAGAATATTAAGCAGACCCAGGGGAGACATCAGAGTGACATTAGGACCCAGGGGAGACATCGGAGCGGCATTAGGACTCAGGGGAGACAGAGGACTCGTGAAGTCAAAAGACGGAGACCAAAGACGGAGCGGTGGGGGGGAAGTTTTGTTTTAGTTTTGAGGGTTTTTTTTTTTTCTCTCGTCCCACCGGCACGGCAGGGACTCGGAGAACAGCAGAGAATTGTTCACCTCGGGGGTGGCCGTTAGTATAGAACCAGGAGGGACAAATTTAAGCAGAAACAGGGACGGAGCGAACCAAACCAGACCAGAGTAATGTGAAAAGATCACAGGCAGGACAGAGACGTCCCGTAAAGCGCCACCATGGCACAATTGCCAAAGCAAGGGCAGAAATGTAAACCATTAGGCGAAAAAAAAAAAACAAAAACCAAAACTGGAAAAGATAGAAGATTAAATAATTTGTTAAAGGAAGCTCAGAAAGTGTACGTTGGAAGAGGAGTCAAGATAAAAAGCACAAAGAAGGCCCCCTCCCGAGAGAAGGGCAGGGGACATTAGCTTGCTGTTACTGTGGAGAGGAAGGACATATGAAGAAGAATTGTAGGAGACTGTTGAATGAAAAAATGTTTAAGGAAGACTAGGGGTGTTAGAGGCTCTATTTGCTGGGGACCCAAGAAAGAACAAAGCCCTTGGTAAAATTAAAAGTGGGTCCCTAGTAACAGAAAACTGAGTTTTTAGTAGACTTGGGAGCAGAAAAATATACTGTTCAGAAATTACCCCAAGGTTGTAAGTCGTCTAAAACTATTCAAGTCATTGGGGCAAAAGGAGAATCCTTTAAAGTCCCAGTAATAAAGGATGAAATAATCGAACCCCCCCCCCCCCACTAAATTCGGAATAGGAAGTTAAAAATTGAACCTTTTATAGTAACTATTAGAAACCCAGAAATACCCATTAAGATAAAACAGTACCCACTGCCTTTGGAAGGAAAACGGGGCTTGAAGCCCAAAATACAGAGGCAAGTTAAACAATTACTAAGCCTCTTGGGATACTGCAAACAATGGATTGAAGACTATAGTAAAAAGGTAAAATTTTTTTATAACAAAGTATCCAAAGAAGGCCTGTTAAAGTGGTCAAAACAAGATGATGAACAATTAGAGATTTTAAAAACTGATTTGGTAAATGCTCCTGTTTTAAATTTACCAGATGTTAAGAAACAATTTTTCCTATTTATTAATATTGATGAGGGAACTGCATTCAGATTATTAGCACAAGAATGGGCAGGAAAGAAGAAACCCATAGGATATCTCTCAAAACTCATAGACACATAGGATTTTGTTATTATAATTTCAAATGTTAAAGCAATATTTTTGTTAATCCTTTGTCTTATTTTCTCACTCATAATATCTCCTAATATTTTGTAAAAAAAATGCGAACAAGAAACTGTAAAGAGAACCAGTTACTTAGGTCAGAGTACTAGTCATTAGTTTAGTCATTAGACAAACTTACACTTTATATTTTTATTCACAAAAATGGCATAGTACTTTCCAGACTATACAGTACTAATTTAAAGTTATCACTGTTTGTATACACTATACTGGAGTGCAGTTATACCTCACCCTTCCATAGTAAAAATGAAAAATTCTATCACTTGTCTTCCACAAGAAATATTTTATATATCTTATCTGCAAAAAATATGTTGGTTTGTTTGGTTTGTTTGGATTTTTTTTTTCATGTAAGGTCAAAACTCTTGGTCAGGCAATCGTATTTTAATTGAAAGAATTATTGTGTCCTCATGCTGGTTTGTTACACAAACTCATGCTGATATAAGTTTATACATTATATGTACAAATACACCATGAAAATATATCCTCAATTAACCTATGGCATGTTAAACCCCATCTAGTCATGCTGGTAGAATATTTTACCTCCTGTACTTAGTTGTAATTAAAAACAAGCTTGTAATATTGGAGTAGAGACTGGCTGTTTTAATATTCAGACGCACAATGTTCTATAATGCATTGCTCTGTGAGACATGGATGTCTTCTAAACTTTTAATAGCTTAATATTTTTAACTGTAATATGCTCCTAGTTCTGTTTAAAGCCTTTGCACCTCTACTCTGACCATGGAAATTATTTGCTAGGCCCTCCTGTAATATTTCTCAAGAACATGTCTGCTTTTAACTGTGAAATGCAAAAGGTGGACTTTAGTGATAGCTTTTATTGGCTGGTAATTTCCTTTGAGTCCGTTTCTAGTATTCCTGTTAAAATTCCTGTTTATTTACACTTTGGCTACACTGAAGTTTCTTTAATTTGTGAAATACATTTTAAAGAGACAAAGAGTGGGATCCTAATACAACAGCTTATCATAAGATTTACTCAGAAATGTCATTTTTCTGTCACCCCCTTAAATACTGCTTCCTATTAGTTGCTAGCAAATGAAAAGTTATACTAGAATTTCCTAAGAAAAAGGGTCAAGAGATCTTCCTCTACAGACTAAACTAGGACTTCTATATGGTTCCCCCACCAGTTCTGCCCCCATTTCATATGGGCAGAAGGGTTGTGCTGTTGGTATAAGCAACTTAATGCCTGATGCAGGTATGAAAGGTGTGTGATCTAGCTAGAACAGAAGTGAAGTCTTTCTCTAACAGAACTTGTACCAAAAGGAGAAAATGTTTTAAGGCTTCAGAAATGTTTGTTACTCTTCTTCCTTTGGGAGAGGAGGAGAATTTCTATCAAGTCAATTCAAATGAATAAATGGAATCTGTTTAAGCTTAAAACAGTCTGTCTGTAGTTATAGCACATGTTTAGGCAGCTAGATACCTTTAAATTTTACAAAAGTGTAGCATGCTGCTTCATCTGTTTACTTCCACTCCTTTGTGTATTTTGATAAACAGGGGGACTGGGACAGTAGTTTAATAAGCAGTCAAGAAGCATGAAATGACAGAACAGTGTGGTATAAGGGAGTTATAAATTTCTTTTTAAAGATTACAGTAATCTATTATATGCTTATTATAAATATTAAGACACAACCCCGTACTAATGTAAAAATTTCCCCTTTTGAAATGTTGTATGAAATGCCCTACGATCTAAAGAGTCCTCAAAATCATCCTCGAGTTAAAAACCTACAACTTAAACAATATTTAACCCAGCTCATAACTAAGAGAAAATAAAGGCCTAGTAGTGAAAAGGCCTCCATTAAACATTGCAATACACAATATACAACCTGGAGATAAAGTTCTAATTAAATTATGGAAAGAATCCTCATTAACCCCTCTCTGGGAAAGGCCTTATCTTTTTTTACTCGCTACAGAAACTGCTATTCAGACTGCAGAACGAGGATGGACGCACGCCAGCCAGTAAAAAGACCAATCTCTAAAGAACAGTAAGAGAGCTTTAGAAATCCAGAAACTTTGAAGCTAAAGGTGCGTAAGAAAAAGGATTAATGAACTGAACTAAGACTATATTTTGCCCAAGAAGTGATTGTATTTGTTATCCATTTGTTTGTGTAAAATGTAACTTGTGTAAAGAAAGCTGGTAGGAACATTGTAGTTACGGATATACTCCACCCCATCATTGCCGACAATGTTATCAAAGAGAAAGAGAACTGACTGAACAAGCCCTGAGATTATTAGTGGCCACTGGGAGAGTAATCCCGTGGACCCGGCCCTGGTGGGATATTTTTGCACTCAGCATTGATCCGTAAAAGGGTTGTGTACATCCAAACGAACCCCGAAAATCAAACCCAGAGATTTTACAGATAATTTGCAGAACCACAGTGCCTAAAATTCCTTGTATAAAACCTCAAATAAAAGCTAAGAGCTGGGATGCCTATAAGGAGCGAAATAAATGAAAAGAGCAGTCTCCTGAAGAATACGTTTGCTGCCGAGAAGATAATACACCTTGCTGCACTAGGCAAAAGTGTAGGCGAAGGAGGCAGAGACGTAAAGAAGTGGAGGCTGGAAAAGAAATGCTCAAGGGAGCTGTATAAGCAGCATTACTTGCCTCTGAGCCCGTAGGCTTTAGTACTTAAGGTGAGAAGGGGAAGGCGCTGGAAGCACAACCAAATTACAGAAATTAGAAAAGAAAGTTTTAATTAAAAACAAGAACCCACCAGTTCTCTCCAGTATTGGGTATTTATTTGTTTTAATTTGTGTAAATTTGGTACAAGCAGAGGATAACCTCCACCAACTATTTAAGTGGTCCTTCATTCAGTGGGAATATCAAAGTACAGTTCAAACCATTATTACCCCTGGAGCACCCAGCTTTACACCTACTTTGTGTCAAAAAGTGCCTATGGAGTTCTGCTTAAACCAAAAAGGATTTTATTTCTGCCCAAGCTCTAACCCTGGGTGGGGATATTGTAATAGCCTTGGACAATATTTTTGTGCATATTGGGGTTGTGAAACAATTGCATCACACTAGGATCCAGGAGCAGGACCTGATAAATTCCTTAAAATAGGATGGGAGCCAAGTAGATACACTCCCCCTAAGAAAGATCCTAGCAGTGGTATGGTTTTGGCTCCCCGTGGAGGAATAAGACCTCAACCTTCCTATGGAGACTGCCAATTTATATATGTAAACATATCTCAACCAACAGATGCTGGTTGGATAACTGGGAAAACATGGGGTATGAGATACTGGGAGTGAGGAACTGATAGATGAGAATTGATGCTAATTAAAAAGGAAGTGGCAGTGCCTGAGCCTCAAGCAGTGAGACCTAATCCAATAGTAAATTTTCCAAACAATTCATTCAAAAAAAAAAAAAGAAAATAGAACACCAAAGTATTACTGAACTCTTCCCCCAAAACATCACGAATCTATCCAATTGCGAGTCAGAGCCAAAGGTTAATCCTTTATGGAAACTCTTGAATACCACTTATCAAGTACTAAATTCAACTAACCCAAATGTAATGCAGCATCGCTGCTTAGTGCATTAGAAAAATCACTGAGGTCATTATCAAAAGTAGCACTGCAAAATCAAAGAGAGTTGAATCTCATGTTTCTACAACAAAGAGAATTATGTGCTGCGCTAGGAGAACATTGTTGTACCATGCTCCTTGGCTTACCACCTTGCCACCTTGTTGTCTACTCTTGCAGGACCTTTAATTTTAGTTATTCTAGTGCTAAGCTTTGGACCATTTATATTTAATAAAGTCATCGCAATAGTGAAGAGTAGACTGGAAACTGAACATTTAATGCTAATTAGAGCCCATTATGAGCCTATAAAAGATGAAAAATTAGAGTTAAGCTATGCTGAGCTCCAAATATTTGATAAACAAAATGAGAAAGAGAAGAGGGGGAAATTGTAATAGGTATATACTCAGGTTTGTTAACCAAATCTTAACTTACTGTGTACACCTGGCCAAGGCATTGCGGGGGGGGAGGGGGAGCTGCCAGCTGCCTGAAACAACAAAGGTACTTTGAGCAAGATAAAACATCATGCATCCTGTCTGCAGAAAATGTAGAAGTTTTTTTGTATATTCGCATAAGCCAGTGGGGAGTAAAACAAAAGATAAAGAAAGGAGGATTATGTCCACCTCCTCACGACCACCAGGAGACAGGAAGATGACCCTTAACAAGAAGAGTCACAGATACCAGGAGAAGAAGAGTATAAAAACCGAAGACTGAACTGGAGAGGTGGTGTGTGCCTTTTGGAGGGAACAGGAGGTTCCTGTGATTTATTAAAATATGGATATCGATCTAATATCGATACCCAAGTGTGACGGACAAAAGACTCTCTAACAGTTAAGTTAGAAAGTGTATGTTTATTGACGGCTGGGCAGCTGCGTGGGATAGCTCCCTAATACGCACTGCAAAGATCACAGGTAATTACAAAGCCTTTTATCCACAAGAATGTTGAATACACAAAATATAAATGCATATTCATACCCTTGTCACCTCTTCTTCTTCGCTTCATATGCTAATTGACAAAAAGGCTATTAAGCATGCGTAGTTTGTTTTTTGAAATGAGTTGGGGGTCTTATGTGGGGAGTGGTCACCAAAAGGAGGAAGTAAAACTAGTCTTCTTTGTTCTAAACTTTTAACCTTTGATGGATACGTGATAAATGACTCTTTGGAATTTCTTGTTCTCAGGACTGTTTCTGGAGATAGAGGGTCTGCAATCATCTTG
This sequence comes from Certhia americana, assembly GCA_018697195.1. NCBI lineage: Eukaryota > Metazoa > Chordata > Aves > Passeriformes > Certhiidae > Certhia > Certhia americana. The sequence continues at coordinate 2,561,988 of JAGMWU010000027.1, read as the reverse complement.
TGTTTTTATAATTCTAACTTGCACAAACATAAACTTGACAGGCAATGAGTTGTTAGTTTTGGGATTAGCTTATCTAAATTCAGTCTCTCTCTTATCTATCCTCTAAATTTTAACTGATTTCAGCAAAGCTTCTTTTTCCTAGTAGCAATATCTTCAAAATTGGTGTCTCATTTCCTCACTTCTTCTTTAAAATGAGTAAATTCCTTTACTTAGTACATAGAGTCTTCCTCATCTATCTAAGTCGTACAGCTAGTGTCTCTCAAGATTAAGCCATGCGCCTTTGATAGTGATGTTAAAGTTGCTACTCGTCGTAGCATCTTCTAATTCCAAACAAATATTACAACAGATAGCACCAAACTTATGCTAACTAAAATAAGCAACACAACTATAGGGTGGATTAAGGTGTTCAGTATACCAGTTGCTGTCGGAGACCACCCAAAAAGCACATCCCACCAATGATGAGACAGATGTTCTTTAAGCTTTTTAAAGACCCCTTTGATGGTCTCTGTGTCATGGTGTATCGTAATTAATGTCCTTTTCCCTCTATCTCTAATTTCTTTTAAGATTTCTCTCAATTCGTGATGTTTCATTAATTGAGCAACTAAAGTCAAATTCATTCCTATGGGCACAGGCAGTATTTTCTGCACAGTGGTTAGGTTAGCCTTTATATATTGATGTGATATTACAGGTGCACGGTAGGAAAAATCACATCCCTTGATTCTAATAAAATTGCAAACACACAAATTGAATTGAGTCTCATCTATAATTTGTCTATCTATCCTTATAATGGGACACGCTGTTCTTAGACACAACTCTTTCCTATGTACACAAGTGAAGTTTTCTGTTTGCTTGGATGCGTTTCAAACTGGCAAATACTTTGATTCGTATCTAAACAAGTGTCTTTGTCACCTTCTAATGTCCCTTCACATATGTATCTTAGTTGTTCCTTCATAGTACAGGACTCTAGATTAATGGTTTGCCATTTTCCTTCAATTTCTCGTGCCCACATCTTGTGTTCAGAAGGGTACAATACAGTTCCCTCATGATTTAATCTTAAGGGGACTATTGGATGTATTAAGTCTACTGAGGCATTGTGTATAGTTAAAACAAAGGCTGTCACTAAACTAGTCACAGGGTTATAGGTGAAGTTGACCAATACCCACCAAGACTGAAGTTCCCTCTCCATATCAGAGGCATTGTCCCAAACAATTTTGCGAATTTCAGCAGGGAATATTCCCTCTGCACCTTCTTTGATAACTGCAGTAGCCACTGATTGCATCTACAGTTGTGCTTGAGTATATCCTATGGCTAGTGAGGTGTTTTCATTAGCTGTGCGTAGCGCATTAATTATTACCTCATGATCTCGCTCTTTTGTGTTTTCTCATTTTGGTAATATTTGGGTCAGTTTCTAATGATTGTTACTCAGTGTTAGTAGAGAAGATTGCAAAGGTTGTTGTAGTTTAACTAAATTGTTCCTTACTGAGGTTAATTTATTCATCAGTACTTCTGAATCTATTGTGTTCAACACTCTCAGTCTTGTTTCTAACAACTTAGTGAGGTCCCTTTTACTTCTGAAATTAGGAGGCATACTTTTTTTGAAGCTAAGTGGTCCAGTCTATAAAGGAGTTTCTGAGAAATGGGGCACATTCTGGTCGAATGTGAGAAGCATTTATTTGTACTCCCATCTCTACTCGTTTTAAAGACCACTTTGGGTTAACTATTAGCTTCTGAATTCTTGTCTTCTTAATAGCATATGGCCCAATCTTGGTAATTATAGGAGTTATTTGTTCCTCTACTTTTGGAATACTTGGCATCTGGGTGATCATAGCCTTTTTTTGGCACTGGTGGAGTAATCTTGGTCTGATCCTTATGGAGGTCAGTACATACTTGAGTGATGTTAAAGTCAATGTCATACTCTCTTATTGCACACCCCTCTATTTTGAGTCTAAACTGAGGACATTTACTCAAGCATTTGTCACAGCACTTAGGACTGATCTGGATGGGTTTCATGGGTGGGTGATAAGCCTCGTGGAACCCATCCTGCACAAATGCATACTTACATCCCCAAACATTTCTGCCTTCTCACAAGCTTGCATTCGTGACTCTTAGCATCTTGTTTAAAGCCTTACGAGAGTAAGAGTTAAAAGCTCTTCTTTGACACTGGTATATCTCAGTCTCATTATACTTGCGTGGTATTGCGTTCACTCTTGTTACAGTTAAGGTAATTACTACAATAGTTACAACCTTCCACATAATGTCCATAGTAACTATTAGTCCATTTATTCGTTGTTCTGAGTGAGCTTCAGCTTCAGTTCACTATTGTCTGGTGTGACCTTCTAAGTTCCCTCTGGGGCTTTCTTCACTCGGGAGTGATGGATCTAGGCCTTCTGTTCTTTGATCTTGATTGCAGTGAAGGTAGTGAGGAGCACCTGGAATGGTCCTTCCCACTGTGGTTCTAAGGTCTTTTCTGCAAAAGACTTAATGTACACATAATCCCCAGGTTGTACATCATGTACTGGCCCATCTAGTTCTCTGTTTTGAGCTCTAGCCACATATTTCTCAATTTCTCTAAGTTGTTTATTTAGGGCCACCATATATCTATGTAGGGTTTCTTCCCCTACTTGAATGGGTGTTGTTCCCTCTTGAACTGCATATGGCCTTCCATACAATATTTCAAAAGGGCTTAGCTTCTCTTTTGCCCTTGGTTTTGTCTGAATTTGCAATAATGCCAATGGAAGAGCCTGGGGCCAGGGCAAATTTGCTTCTTGCCCTAGTCTCACAATTTGTTGTTTAATCAAATGGTTCATTTTTTTCTACTTGGTTGCTAGATTGAGAATGGTATGGGGTATGCAATTCCCAGTCTATTCCCAGGTGGTGACTTATTTGCTGTACAATTTTTGCAATAAAGTGTGGCCCCCTATCTGAGGATATGGTGGCTGGAACTCCAAATCGTGGTATTATTTCTTGCAACAGTGCTTTGGTCACCTCTCGACCCTTAGCTGTCCTAGCAGGAAAGGCTTCTGGCCATCCTGAAAAGGTATCAGTTAACACCAACAGGTAACGATACCCTCCCTTCTTGGGCAGTTTTGTAAAGTCAATTTGCCATTGTTGCCTAAGTCTATAGCCTTTCTTAATTTGTCCCACTTTAGGCTTTGGGGTATTTTTAAGATTAGTTTGGAGGCAAAGGCTACACTGACGAGTTACTTGTATCACTGTGCTTTGTAATTTCTTGGCTATGATTCTTTCTTTCAAATGATTATATAGGGCATCTATTCCCTAGTGTGTTTTCTCATGTTCTTTCTATACTAATGACCACAACAAATAGGAGGGCACTATAAGTTTCCTTTCTTCTGTTACAGCCCATTCCTCCTGGTTATAACTTGCCTTCTCTACCTTGATAAGTTTCTTATCCTTTTTATTGTATAATGGCTTACCTTCAATAGAAATTTTTCTATTAGGAATCAATGTTGCTTCAATTGTCTCATTAGGCATTTCATCTTTTGCTCCTTCTTTTGCCTCCCTATCTGCTAGCATATTCCCTTCCTCCAATTCAGAGCTCACTTTTTGGTGTGCTTTGATGTGCATGATGGCTACTTCTTCAGGTAATTGTACTGCATCTAATAGTCTCAGTATTTCTTGGGCATGCTTAATATTCTTCTTTTGTGAGTTCAACAGTCCTTTCTCCTTCCAAATGGCTCTGTGTGCATGAACTACACTAAATGCATACTTTGAGTCTGTGTAGATGTTAATTTTCTTTCTTTTTGCCAGCTCTAGGGCTCGAATTAAGGCAATTATTTCAGCCTTCTGCGCAGAGGTATTTGTTGGTAATGGTCCAGACTCTATTACCTCTCTGCTCGTGGTAACGGCATACTCAGCATGCCTCTTTCCACTGATGACATAGTTGCTCTCGTCAGTGAACCAGGTCTCAGCATCCTCAAGCGGGGTATCTTTCAGATCTGGGCAGCTGGAGTAGGTGGCTTCGATGGTCTCTAGGCAATCATGGATCACAGGTTCTCCCATACTTCCGCTGAGGAAGGAAGTTGGGTTCACAATGTTAGTTACCACAATCTCAACATCATCTTGTTCTACCAGTATAGCCTGGTACTTCAGGAATCTCTGTGGGGAGAGCCAATGCCCCCTTTTCGCTTCTAGGACTGTAGACACTGTGTGGGACACCAGCACAGTCATCTTCTGGCCTAGGGTGAACTTGTGTGCCTTTTGGATGTTCACTGCCACTACTGCAACAGCTCTGAGACACCCTGGCCACCCCTTAGCTGCTGTATCCAGCTGTTTGGAGAGGTAGGCAATTGCCCTTTGGTATGGGCCAAGATCTTGTGCTATTATTCCTAAAGCAATTCTTTGCTTCTCGTGAGAAAACAAAAAGAACGGCTTACTCACATCTGGAAGTCCTAGGGCTGGTGCTGACATTAGAGCCTTCTTTAGCTGGTCAAAGGCTCGGGTTGCTTCTTTTGTCTATTGAAGATCTCTGCTCCCTACTGTGATTAAGGCATACAGAGGTTTAACAAGCAATCCATAATTATAAATCTACTGTCTGCACCACCCTGTCATGCCTAAAAAGGTTCTTAGTTCTTTCACTGTCTGAGGCTTTGGGGTCTGGCAGATTGCCTCCTTGCGATCATGCCTTTAGGTTCTTTGTCTAGCACTCACTTCATAGCTTAGGTAAATCACTGTCTGCTTTACTATCTGAGCCTTCTTTTAGGATACTTGATACTTTTGCAGGCCCAGAAAGTTTAGGAGGCTTACCGTCCAATCTAAGCATGTTTTTTGGGTCTGGGTGGCAATTAAGAGGTCATCCACATACTGGAGGAGCTGTCCTTCTCCTGGAGGAGGTTCCCAGGACTCCAAATCTTTTGCAAGATGTTCCCCAAAGATAGTGGGAGAGTTCTTGTACCTCTGCGGCAATACGCACCATGTGAGCTGTGTTTTGCGTCTAGATTTAGGGCTTTCCCACTCGAATGCAAAAATTTTCTGGCTGGCTTCATGGATAGGTAGGCAAAAGAATGCATCCTTTAGATCTAAAACAGTAAACTACTTTAGTTTAGGTGTTAAACAGGTTAACAGTGTGTAAGGATTGGCAACTACTGGATACAAGTCCTCAGTTACTTTGTTAACAGCCCTTAAATCTTGTACCAACTTGTATGACCCGTCAGGCTTTTTCACTGGCAAGATAGGAGTATTGAAATTCGACTGACACTCTTTCAGTAGTCCTATTTTCAAAAAGTTTTCAATAATGGGACTAATCTCTTCTCTATCTTCTTTCTTTAGGGGGTATTGTTTAACTCTGACTGGCTGTCCTCCTTCTTTGAGTTTAATCTGTACTGATAGTGCATTTTTTGCCTTTCTTGGTATATCAGAACCCCACACCCCAGGAAATACCTGATCCATTATTTTCTTGAAATTTCCCTCTTCATTTGCAACTTCAATTTCTTTAGTTATCATCATTAAACTTAACAGTTCTACATATTGCTGGTCTTTTACCTCCAAAATAATTTCCCCATTCTTAAATATTATTTTTGCCTCCAGCTGCTCTAGCAGATCTCTGCCCAAAAGTGCAGATGGGGCATTAGGCATGTATAAAAATCGGTGGATTCCCCACTGTTTCCCAATTTATACTTCAATGGTTTGCAAAAATGAGCTCTTTCAGGTTGGCTAGTTGCCCCCTTTACCATAACATAATCATTGGTTACCGGTATTAGGGCCTTATTCAGAACTGAAAATGTTGCCCTTGTATCTCGGTTACTAAAAACTCTCTAGGCCTCATCCAGTAAAGCTTCTAAATTCTGGCTGTTTGGACCCCGGATCTTCTGGAGTTTCCGCCTGATGTCTCCTGTAGTATGTCCGAAAAGTAAATTTATTAATTGCTGCATCTCTTCATCACGTCTAGGATCTAGGGGGTTGTGTCGGCGCATTGCGTCTCGCAGGTGATCTAGAAATTCAGAAGGTGTTTGAGACGGGCCCTGTTTGATAGCATATAGGACTGACTAGTTTCTGGTTTTGGGGACTGCTCTTTCTAGTCCTTTTACTATCACTTCTTGGTATCTCTTTAATTGTCCCAACCCCTTATCATTATTAGGATCCCAACTTGGGTCTTGAAGGGGAAATACCTCTTTAACATCTTCTTGTGTTGTTCTACAATCATCCTCAGCCAGATCTTTAGCTACTTTTAAAACCAATTGCTTTTCAGTTTCTGTGAAAGCATTAAGCAATAGTTGGACGTCTGCCCAATCAGGTAAATGCTGCTTAATCATAAACTTCATCTTCTTAGCAACCCCTATTGGGTCATTTCGATACCCTTTAGCACTCTTTTCCCAAATTTCAAAATCAATTGAGGAGAAGGGAACTTGAATCAGTTTTGTTTCTCTATCAGAAGTCATTGCTTGTCTTAGAGGTGCTTGAATGACTTCTTTGATTTGTTTTCGGGTCCTTGATGCTATGGGTCCTTTTGGGGGAAGTTTGGGAACTGGTGGGGGAGGTTTAGGTTCATCCCACTCACTGTCACTGCTAGGCAGTGGTGGATAAGCAGGGGAGGTTGGAGTTAATGATGATTCTGAATCTGCATCCCCCACCACCTTCCTTCTTTCCTGTCTCTTAGGGGGTGGTTTAAGTATGTCTTGTTTCTCTTGTTCCAGAGCCTCTGCTTGGTACACTTTATTGGGATGTGTGCACCTCTGATTTATTGAGCAGGTACTACAACACCGTTTGGGCTTTTCTTTAGTGACTTTATTGTCCTTTTCAAGGGCCAATACTAAAGGATCAGATGGTGGCCTCATTCCACAATCCCTTTGCCACTCAGGGTGATCCCTAAGACTAAAGAACATATCAGCATAAGCTACTTCTTGCCACTTCTGTTCATGGCGTAGGAAGAGCATTAGTTGTAATAATGTCTGATAGTCCAGTGTGCCACTTACTGGCCACTTTACACCCTCATCAAGCTTATATAAAGGCCACTACTGTGTAGAAAACTTAACCAGCTCCTTCTTGGTTTCTGTACCACTATAGCCTACCAATTCTTTCCAGTGTGTTAAAATACATCCCAGAGGACTACTTTTAGGAATCTCTTGACTTTCACTTGCTCCCATCCTTAATATTTCTCTGGTACAACAATATATTGGGTACTCTTGTTTTACCCTAAAGATTTCCACTGGCTTCTCTATGCCTTCTTCTGGGCATATACTCTATGAAAATAGCCCAGGGTTTACACACACCACTGGAGGGGAAAACCTTTTATTATTTTTTTTTTAATAACACAGTCAAAGAACTTGACAACACACACTTGTCCCCTCTTCATTGTTTAAATTGCTGATTACAAATCGTTATCAAACAAAAGCTCCTTGCTATACCTTGTACTGGTTGTTGCAGCTAAAATGTGCTCAGAAACTGCAGCAAGCATACAGTTAAAACCCAACGCAATTCTTGTCTACAGGTGGGGACTTTGCAAAATGCCAACTGGGTCTTGGCTAGATACTAACAACCCTAAACACACTAACCTAAAGGTTTTAATAAAATGTTGCTGTACGTCAAAGGACTCAAATGGGGATATAGCACAGATCCCTCTGCAAGAGGGAAGCGGGGCCACCCCGGCCCCACACCGTCTCGCACTCTCTTTGCGAGCAGGGATCACCAATTCTTAATTAAAATACCACTCCACACACTGGCAATCTCAAGACCTCACAAACAATTAAGTGT
>JAGMWU010000027.1:2523187-2554181 GCA_018697195.1 Certhia americana | reverse complement strand
TTTTGGGAGGGTCGGAGCGGGGCTGGAAAAAAAACAAAACTCCACAGTCTGGGACTACAAAACTTGAATCCTTCCGCCGGTTACCAAGGAGATACCGGGCGTAATTTCAAACCTTTTACGCCACTCGTCCTTTTACACACAAAATAAACAGTTTATTCATCCACAGCTGCTTTTACTTCAACAATACAATGGTTAGAATTTCGCTGCCAACTATACGAACAAAACCCACACACAGCACACACTGCAAAACACGGTGCAAGCACTCCCAATTGGCCAAACACACAGATATCCCTCCGCTGATCAGGCGGGGGTTTTAAAATTCTTTCACAGCTTTAAACAGGCACAAACTCAAAAACACTTGCCACACACTAATGACACACTCTAAAAGCACACAAATCAAGGCGCCTACAATGCAAATCCACACAGACCACAACACATACGGCACACTAATAATTTCACTGCTTGAACATATGATTGCAGTTGATGTGCTGGACCCCAATCACTGTTTCCTGCGACCCGGTCTAGGACCGCTCGTGACCCAGGTTTCACGAACCACAATCCTGAGCCGCTTTTAAACCACAACCGAACTGGAGCCTCAATTGCTCTCGAACAACGACAATAACCAGACCACAACTGAACTGGAGCCACAATTGCTCCAGAACGACAATAACCAGACCGGCCACTCTGCGGCCGCTTCTGCCCCACCTCGGGACACTTAAAGCTGGTGCCGTTACCAGCTCTTACCAAAAACACAAAGAACCATCAATACCAGACTCCGCGGAGATTACCAAACCAATTAGGCCTCTGCTTTGCATAAGACGTCTCTTTATGACTTACAAGCTGCCTGTATTCAAAGGTACCTTTCCCAAATATTTAATAAACATACCTTTTTGTCCGTAGCTTTGGCTGATCCTGGTCTCTCCCTGGGGTGTCAAAGGGGACGCAGGAGCCCTCTTCCCAGAAAATTCTAGGTGGGCACCCAGAGGGGTCCCAGACCCTGATGGCCCCTCAGCTAGAGAGCAGTCTCCTGGCTGGCTCGCCAAATGATTTATGAAAATATGGATATCGATCTAATATCGATACCCAAGTGTGACGGACAAAAGACTCTCTAACAGTTAAGTTAGAAAGTGTATGTTTATTGACGGCTGGGCAGCTGCGTGGGATAGCTCCCTAATACGCACTGCAAAGATCACAGGTAATTACAAAGCCTTTTATCCACAAGAATGTTGAATACACAAAATATAAATGCATATTCATACCCTTGTCACCTCTTCTTCTTCGCTTCGTATGCTAATTGACAAAAAGGCTATTAAGCATGCGTAGTTTGTTTTCTGAAATGAGTTGGGGGTCTTATGTGGGGAGTGGTCACCAAAAGGAGGAAGTAAAACTAGTCTTCCTCATTCTAAACTTTCAACCTTTGATGGATACGTGATAAATGACTCCTTGGAATTTCTTGTTCCCAGGACTGTTTCTGGAGATAGAGGGTCTGCAATCATCTTGTGTTTTTACAAGTCCAACTTACACAAACATAAACTTGACAGGCAATGAGTTGTTAGTTTTGGGATTAGCTTATCTAAATTCAGTCTCTCTCTTATCTATCCTCTAAATTTTAACTGATTTCAGCAAAGCTTCTTTTTCCTAGCAGCAATATCTTCAAAATTAGTGTCTCACCCGGGCCGCCCCAGCCCTGTTTTGCTTATTGCCGCTTGCATAATAAAATAATTTTCTTAATTGGCTTGACTCTGTTGGATTTAATTAGACAGCTAACTTATAACATAGGTGTGAGTGAAACGGTGAAACGCCGCAGGGCATGGGATCTTGGTTGAGTTTCTCTAATAACTGTGGGTTTTTTTAAAAGAACATTTCAGGGAGTGAAGAGAGGGTATTGGGTGGCGTGCTGGCCGTTGGTCAGAGATCGCTGCTTTAGCAGCCATGAGCAAGCAGGGCCGGGCGAGGTGACCCGCCTCCACGGCCAAACAGAGAAACAGTGCATGCGCGGCATGGCGTTGTCAAACAGAGAAATGGCACATGCGCAATACGGGCCGGCATTAGTGAGCTGAAAGGCAGTGCAGCAGCACGTGTGCCGCCATGGGCGAGCAGAAGGGCAGCGCATGCACAGTAGGGGCCACGGTTTGTGAGCGTGAGGCAGCCCATGTGCAAGCACAAGCCGCGTTTTGTCGGGCTGCCTTGAACTCCTTTAGCTGATTGTGCAGCTAAATTGGAGCGGTTTGTTAGGCTGCCTTGAACACCATTAGCTGATAAGGGAGCTAACTGAAGTAGTTTGTGAGGTTGCTTTGAACACTGCCCTGTTTACACACAACACTATTTGGTAAAACGTAAAAGCTGGCTGGAGGTAGCCAGCAAGCCCGGCTGGACTAAGAGTTAAGTGTTTGCTGTGTGGAAACACCGCCTTTCAGTGTTGAAAGCTGATACTGGGAGATCGTTTGCATTAAGGGGGTTACTACTAGTTTTCTTTTGGGTTTGTTTTTTTTTGCTGCAAGGAGGCGGTGACTTGCTCACACTGGGTGCTAAACTTCAAGCCCAGCAGAGAGAGCCTGGCCTCGAGACAAGCCCTACACAGGTGGTTTCAGCTTGAACCAAGTCAGTCTCTTTACCCAGCAGGAGACTGGGCAGTCATAGAATGGGAGGACAGAAGGAGAGACAGAGTGTTCGTAGGAGGGATATACCAAAGTAAAACAAACAACTATCTGGCCTTTGATTGGGAACAAACCCCAGCTGAACGAGAGCTTAGAAATCCCTTGATGGGGGGGCTGGAAGGGATGATCCCCTGCTTTGTGGGTTTTCTACTGGAGCCAGATTGGCACACAGCTTGGGTTCTCCTTTGATGTAGAAAGTGTCAGAGGAGGTAGTACTGTATTTCATGTACACGGAGACCTGCATGCCATGCATGTACCCCTGAATTGCAGGGATATAACCAAGAGGTACATGCCAGGTGTGAAATAGTGAGTTTAATCTGTGGAAAAAGTCACCTAGTCCCTGAGACCTGGGACGTTTTTGGAAAAGATTGGGAAAGAGTAAAGGAGTGGCACAGCCATATCACAAGTAAGAACTAAGAAATTTTTATCTCCTCTCTTTCATTTTCCCCAGTGGTTCAACTAATTAATAAATTAATAAGTAATATTTTATTATTATTTAAAATACTTAATTATTTAAAGTATTCTTTATTGGAATTTATTAATTTGGTTATTAATCATTTTAATGCAATTTGGTTATTTGATTAATTACTAAATTAAAAAAAAAATAGAAAAATAAGTTTTGATTTTTGAGACTCCTATTTGAACATTCGGAACTGAGTAAGCTGAGCTTGCTCTAAAAAGAAATAATGGGATTTAGGCAGAGTAAGGAAGTACCTAAAGCCAGCCCATTAGGGTGCATCTTAGCACATTGGAGAGAAATAGCCAGCAAAGGGGGCACAGAAAATAAGAAATCCCTAATCAAATACTGCTCACACTGGTGGCCATTATATCGCCTAGAGGATGGGGCAAGGTGGCCTCCTACAGGTACATTGGAATATAATACTCTGTTACAGCTAATGTTGTTTCTACAGAGGGAAGGGAAATGGGAGGAGGTTTCTTATTGTCATATGTTTTTCTCCCTCCGAAAAAGGGACTGTGGCATCAGAGCCCTGTCTGACCTCCTCATTCTGGCTCTGGAAAGAGAAAATAGAAGCAAAAAGGGAGAACTTAAACAGTGCTGCTCAGCCTGTAGCAAAAGACAGAGGTGCACCAGGTCAGATAAAGTTTATCGTGCAGCAATAGAGGAACAAGAACAAGGTCTAGCCAACCTATTTAGACCTCACTTGGGAGGGCAGGGGGAAAGAGGTGGGGACCTGGGAGGGGCATCATCACCACCTCTGCCACCTCCCCCTGATGAGACAGAAATAGATTTCATGGAATCCCCTCCTCCACCTATTCCACCCATTCCCCCTACTACTACTACTCCTGCTCCTACTCCTATTCTTCCTACTCCTCCTCCTTCTTGAGAGGACACCAGCTCCAACCCCCTCCAGGCAGCCCAATAGCATCCCGAACCAGAGGACAAATACTGCAGGCCCCTTTGCAGGAAACAGTAATAGCAAGCGGAGAAAGACTATTGGTTAAGGTGCCCTTCTACACCCTTGATTTGGAAGCATGGGAAAGGGTTGTGGAAAATTACCAAGATGACCCAATAAACACTGCTAAACATCTATGATACATCATGAAGCAGCACAACCCAGATTGGGGTGATATTCAATTATTATTAGACGCATTCACTGAAGCAGAAAAACAGTTGGTTTTAAAAACAGCAGGGGACCTGGTAGCAGACCATTTTAGACAACAACAAGTGGATCTGAAGGAACATTTTCCCCTTCAGGACCCAGGCTGCAACCCGAACCAACCAAAAGGTAAACAGAGGCTAAAGAATTATCAGGATTGGATTATACTGGGAGTGGAAAGAGCAATGCCTAAAACTATAAATTGGTCAGCTTTATATGCTATTAAACAGGGACCCTTAGAATCCCCCACAGAGTTCCTAGACTGCCTGAGGAACGCAATGCGACGCTATACACCACTGGACCCTGCATCTGATGTGGGGATACAACAACTAGCTAATCTATTTTTGGGACAGTCCACGGGGGATATTAGGCGCAAACTACAAAAAGTCCAAGAAGCAGATGTGCAGAATTTAGAAACTTTATTGGGGGAGGCCTGAAGAGGCTTTAGGAACAGAGAAGAGGGGTATAAACAAGGGATGAAAAACTTAATAGCAATAGTGCAGGAGGAACGGAAAGAAAAACGTGAAAGCGGACAGGGGCCACCCAAGCAAGGCCCTCCTTGCTTAGGCAGAAATCAATGTGCAAACTGTAAGAAACAGGGCCATTGGAAGAAGGACTGTCCAGAACGGAAACAGAACGGTCAAGGGAATCAAAGAACAAGAGGGGTGATTGCCCATGTGCAAAAGGATTAAGTGGGACCAAAGGAGACTACCCCAGCAGACCCTATGGTTGTAAATCTGAAGCTGGGGGAAATAGAAAAAGAAATAAATTTCCTAGTCAACACTGGGGCAATGTACTCAGTTCTAAATACAACATTGATGCCTATAGTGGATGATTATACTATAGTTACAGGAGCTACTGGCCAAACTGAAAGGCATTTTTCTTTAGGCCACTAAAATACAAATTGGAAAAACAGTGGGGGAGCCACAAATTTCTATATATGCCCAACTCCCCTGAGCCACTTTTGGGCAGGGATTTTCTGGGACAATTACAGGCAACTATTACATTTAAAAATGGGGAAATGACTCTGGAGGTAAATGATCAATAGTATGTAGAGATATTGAGTTTGATATTAACCACTAGCAAAGGTACAAAAGAAACTGAAATTGATGAAGGGATAATGAATCAGGTATTCTCTGGGGTATGGGCCTCTGATGTACCAAGGAGAGCGAAAAATGCTACCCCCTATACACATCAAGCTAAAAGAGGGAAAGCAACCTGTCAGGGTTAAACAGTATCCCCTGAAGTGGGAGGATAAGGAAGGAATTAGCCCAGTAATTGAGAACTTTTTGCACCTAGGATTCTTAAAAGAATGTCAATCTGATTTTAATACCCCTATCCTACCGGTCCGCAAACCTGATGGGTCATACTGGTTAGTACAGGATCTGCGAGCCGTGAAAAAGGTAATTGAGGATCTGTGTCCTGTGGTGGACAATCAATACACATTATTGACTTGCTTAACTCCCGAACTAACTTGGTTTACTGTTTTAGACTTGAAAGATGCCTTCTTTTGCCTTCCTATCCATGAAGCCAGCCAGAAAATTTTTGCATTTCAATGGGAAAATCCTATGAGTGGGTGAAGAACTCAACTTACATAGACGAGACTTCCACAAGGATTTAAAAACTCACCCACTTTGTTTGGAGAACAATTTGCAAAGGAATTAGAGACCTGGGAAGCCCCTCCAGAGGAAGGGAAGCTGCTTCAGTATGTAGATGGCATCCTAATAGCCACATGGACGAAGGAAGCATGCGTGGCCTGGACAGTAAGCCTCTTGAACTTTCTGCGGCTCCAAGGGTACCGGGTATCAAAGAAAAAGGCTCAAACAGAAAAACAGGAAGTAACCTATCTGAGTTATGAAGTCAGTGCTGGACAACCTACCTTGGGCCAAAGCCAGAAGGAGGCAATATGCCAGACCCCGAAACCTCAGAATGCAAAAGAACTACGAACTTTCCCGGGGATGATGGGGTGGTGCGGGTTATAGATCTGTAACTATGGACTGTGTGTTAAACCCTTATATGAACTTACTGAAATGGAAGCAGGGACATCCAATGTGAAGGAGACCCCTTTCCTTGCCCTTCCTGAGTTCCCCTAGCTAGCTGTGCAGCAGCGAAGGCAGAAGATTTCCTTCGGAACTGAAGTAAGACCAAGGGCTGCTTTGCCTTCGGGATGGAAGATGGAGTTTATTCTTGGCAAAATCCAGGAGAGAAAAAGAGACCCAGCGAGGCATTCCCGGAGTTTTTCAAACCTCGGGATAAGGGAGGGGAGGCATACAGCGTCAGCCAATGGGATAAAGATTCCAGGGACAGGGAGGGGAGGGGAAAAACATGTCACTTGGGGGCGGGGATACCTGGAGACTCACATGGAGAGAAGCATTTGCACTACCACATCTCCCCCTATTTTATTTTATAAAATTAGTGAAATGTAATGAGCTTATATGAATTATTGACTTGAAGTGGACCACCAATTTCCATTTGCGGGCCGGTAAGGGTTCTTCTGGTTTGCTAACTCGATGTGGTTGACATCTGAGGTAGATGAGATTAGCTTATTGATGCCCTTATACAGTATCTTACTTAAAACCTTGAACATTAACACTATTAGCAGGATAACAACTAGAAGCAACAGAATAGTTTTCACCACTGAAACCCACCACCCTGAGAGCCCCCAGTTTTTAAACAGTCCACTGAACCAATCTTCAGTTTCTTGCTTGACTTGTCCAATCATGCTTGTCATTTCTTGGAGTGCAGCATGGACATTAGAAGCTTTTGATGTCAGGTTCAAGCAGTAGAACCCTCAAATTCTTGACACTCATGCCCGTGAAGTAAGAGGAGAAAGTCTATTGCAGCACAATTTTGGAGAGTGGCCTGCCTGGTTATTTCCTCATCTTCTAGGAAGGCACTTATGGCATTTGATGTTAAATTTGCTTGCTTAACTACCCAACATTCGAGATGTTCTAATTCTTCTAGGGCCTTGGCTGCAGCCACCCAAGGAAGGAATATAGACACAGCAATTCTTTTTGATTTGGACCAATGAAAAATTTCTGAGCAACAATCTGCATCTAAATTTTTAGCACTTCTTTTCTGAATTTTCTTAACCGAATTATTTTTATGGGTCCATTCGCCAATTAATGTTTGATTGGGTGCTAGCAGCGATAGACGCCCTATGGTACATGGCCCTCTGAGGAGACGGGATGGAATTCCTGCCCATGCACGGTCCCCACAAATGAGGAACAGTCCTTTAGGGAGGCTTTTGGGATGTGCGTGGGATGGGGAATGTGCCTTGATACGGCTTAGGACACTGCACCACCTTTTTGCTGTGAATTCTTCTCGATGTTGTACTATGTTGTGAAAGGTTTTTTATTAATTGGAGGACTGACTCTGAAGTGTATGCAGTATAATGCTGGAGAGGAACCTAGTAGTTCTAACTCCTGGGGTTCCTTAGCTGCCTTAGGTAAATGTGACAGCCATTCCTCAACGAGGTTTTTGAACTCTGCTTCTATTTGAGTGTTGTGTGACTTATTACCTGTTTCGGGAGTAAATGTACCAATGCTACATGGAAATTCATCATGCTGCAATGGGATTCCTACCAGGCAGGTGGACATAGGATTTTTCGCTGCTGCAGTAGATAGACGTGTTTTCCTGCTGGAGTGTTCGTACCAGGGTCACCCAAATGTTCTGGCGCGGCTGTAGGATGATCCATGCAGATGTCAAGGTGTTCAGGGTGACCAGGATAATGACTTGGATAGGTTTTCTTGTGAGGCTGAGTGAGAGGGATATCTTTCTAGAAGTAAAAACAAACAGTTTAAAGTACATGATAAAGTTCCTGAGTCTGCTGGGGAAAAGTTTGATATTAGGGGTATGTCTCCTCTTCCTCTCTGTGCCGTTGTCTCTTTGAGGCAACTTCTATTTGGTTCTCCTCTCTTTCAGCTGGAGTGGGACTTTTAGGAACAAAAGGTTTTACCCACTTCTGGGGTATCCAACGTGGGCCTGATGGGGTGGAGACACAGGCGTACCCATGGCCCCAGGTAACCAACTCATAAGGTGCTTTGGTTTCCCAGGTTTCCAGGTCGTTAATCAGAACTGGTGGGCGTTTTGCTGTTTTGAACTGCTCACCACTGTTAAAGTGACATGTTACCGGGGGGTTCATGTTTTCAAAGGAACAATTCAGAAAATTGATAGTAAACATAGCTTTGCAAAGTTTTTGCTGGGGGGACATCCATGCAGTTAAGCTGCTCTGTTTGTCTAGGACTTGTTTGAGGGTTTGGTGGGCTTGTTCAATGACCGCTTGACCTGTGGAAGAATAGGGGATGCCTGTGCTGTGTCCTATTCCCCACTGCTGGACAAACTCAAAGAACTCATTGGAAGTATACGCTGGGCCATTGTCAGTTTTAATTTCCTTAGGGATCCCAAGCACTGCAAAGGCCTGCACTAGGGGCTGTTTTACATGTGCTGCCTTTTCTCCTACACGGGCAGAGGCATACAGCGTGCCAGAGTACGTGTCAATACTTACATGTACATACCTCAGGCGCCCAAAACTGGGAACATGGGTTATATCTGTTTGCCATATCTCACAGCTCTGAAGGCCTCGGGGGTTAACTCTGATACCAAGCAATGGCACGGCCTGGAGCTGGCAATTGGGACAGGTAGCTGCAATGGCTTTAGCCTGACTCTGTGTAAGGTGGAACTGGCAAATTAGTCCTGGCACATTTTGATGGTATTTTTGATGACTCATTTTTGCTTGTTGGAAAATGTCTGGAAGAGGTGCTTTTTCAGCAGGGGCAGCAAGAAGGTCTGCCTGTCTGTTACCCTCTGTGATCTCACCTGGCAAACGAGTGTGTGATCTTACATGCATAACGTAAAATGGGTGCTCCCTGTGTGATCCCAAATATATCGGCTTTGAAATCAGCTGAAAGAGATGTTCATTCTCAATCTCCTTGAGGACTGCCTGTTCAGCTCGGGACACTATCCCTGCCACATAAGACGAGTCAGTCACCAGGTTAATTGGCTCTGAGAATTTCTCAAAAGCTCTCACCACAGCATCCAGTTCAGTTATTTGGGGGGACCCCTCCACAAACTGAACGTCAGCTTCCCAAGGCTGGGTCTGTGGATCTCTCCAAGTCATCACCGACTTGTGAGAAGTCCCTGATGCATCTGTGAACACTGTGAGAGCCTTGAGGGGCCTTCGGCTCCTTTTCTCCTGAGGAATGAGGTGGAACTCCTCGTGAAAAAGCTTATGTGAAAGGCAGTGGACAGAGATCTGTCCCCTGAAGCTGTCCAGAGAAAACTGGAGGTCAGCATTACTCTGGAGATGATGTTCTAACATCTCTTTTGTTAATTTTTCAGGAGAGCCTTTCCTTCCTTGGAAAGTTTCACTGGAAGGTGTATGCATGCAAAACCACACCCTGATAGCTCACGCAGTCTCATTCTAGCTTTCCGAATTAGCTGAGTCATCAGCTCTTGTTGCTTAGTGATGGTCTTGGATCGTTGATGGGAGAGGAAGACCCACTCTAGGACTGAGAGAGTGTCTTTCTGTCCCTCAATCCACTGAAATATTAACCCATGCAGGTGTGGTAGCCTTCCCAGAATAATAAATTTGAAAGGTAACTCTCGATTGTAGCGGTTAGCTTGGCTCTCAGCTAAGGCTTTTTCTACTTTTTTGACTGCAGCCTTTGCCTCGGGGGTCAGTTCCCTGGAAGAGGTTAACTCTCTCTCCCCTTTTAACAAATTGAGGAGAGGACACAGGTCTTGGTTAGTAAGACCTAACCAGGGTCTGACCCAATTCAATGAACCACACAGTGCATGAAGATCCGCTAGGGTTTTAGGATTACAATTAATTTGTAATTTTTGCGGAGCAATTGTCCATGCTGTGATCTCCAGGCCCAGGTATTTCCAAGGTTGCATTCTCTGAACTTTGTCCTCCTGTAATTGAAATCCAGCAGAGGTTAAAACTTTAACCACTAGGTCAAGTGTACTTTCTAATACAGTGTTATCGGGCCCACACACCAGGATATCATCCATGTAATGAAGGATGATAGCATCTTTACATTGGACACACACTGGAGACAGCAGTGAAGCTACAAAATGCTGGCATATCAAAGGGCTGCATTTAAGGCCTTGGGGTAAAACTTTCCAATGACAGCGCTTCATAGGAGCTTCTCTGTTTATAGAGGGGACAGAGAAAGAAAACCTTGGGGCATCCTGAGGGTGTAGGGGGATGTGGAAGAAACAATCTTTCATGTCCAGGACTGTTAGTTGCCAATTTTGTGGAAGCATGGTTGGTGAGGGCATACCAGGTTGGAATGACCCCATGTCCTCAAGGACATTGTTTATTTCTCTAAGCTCATGAAGAAGTCTCCACTTGTCTTTCCCTGGCTTTTTTATCACAAAACCCATAGAATTCCAAGGGTTCGTAGTTTCTTCAATATGACCCTTTATTAATTTTTCCTCAACTAGTTCATTCAGCACCTTCAGCTTCTCTTTACTCAGGCGCCACTTGGGTATCCAGAGAGGTTTATGGCTGAGCCATTTTAACTTGTGGGTCAGGCACTCTGCAGTGGCCCCTTTCTAAAAATCCAGGGGGGTCTGGGGGATCGATAATTTTACACCCCATTGGCACATGGTGTCTCTTCCCCATAGGGGAGACTTGTAATCAGAGACAAAAGGACGGACGCTAGCAATTTGACCGTCCGGACCTTCGATTTGGACTATGTTTTTAGAAATTTTTTCTTAGGACAGTCCCCCTATACCCTGGATTTTTCCTACTACGGGTTGTAACTCCCAACTTGATGGCCAGAACTTTTCTGGTATGATGGTTACATCTGCTCCTGTGTCCAGCAGCCCTGTCACATGCCGGATTTCTGACCTACAAGTCAGGCTACAACCCATAATAGGCTTGTCTTCCCCAATTACTTCTGCCCAGTAAACATCAGGGGTCTTATCACTTATCGGGATGTCCATGGGAACCGGGATTGCCTGGGCTATTATCTGTCCCTTGGGGAGAAAAATCGGTGGCTGAAGACAGCGGGCTAGAAGTATGAGTTCTGTAAGGTCTCCTTTTATAGTCATATGAGTGACTTCTATTTCCCATGGTGTGTGTGATGTATCCCAAATAACAAAGTAATTGCTATCCAGGTCTTTGAGCCATGCTGTCAGATCAGGTGTATTTTCAGGCAAGTCTACCGCAATGACTATCCAGTTCTTAGATCTGAAATTAAATGCTTTAGAGGTTATTAATCTAAGCTGACCAAAAGTTTTCCAAGCTTTAAAATAAACACTTTCCCCATTACAACTGTTATGTTCTCCCACAGACTCCCTCCCAAAATTCCCTTTTTTTGTTAAAGGATAGAGATTGGTTCCCCCTGCATTTGTGTCATGGTGTGAGGTAGGAAAGCGTTTTAACTGGATTTTTTTGGCAAGCTGGTATCAGGGTTCTGCTGTTGCCTTGACGGACAGTTCTTAGCAAAATGTCCTGGCTTTTTGCATTGGAAGCAAATGATACGTTGTAGCTGATCAGACGTCATCTGTTCTCTTCTCGTTTCAGATGTAACAGCAGCAGCAGTCTTCTGGTTGGTCCAAGCAGGTTTTTTTTTTCCCTGTGAAAACAACTCCGCTTTCCTCGCACAGGCTTCTATCATCTGTGCAAGGGTCGGGGGAGGGTTGACCGGCAGGCCCAGTATGACTCTACAGCAAGACTCATTAGCATTTCTCTGAGCTATTTCTTTGGTTAATTCTGCCTGTACAACAGGGTCTTCCACCTGGCGGGAGACCTGTTCTCTTAATCGGTCTAAGAACTGCAAAAACCCTTCTGAAGGCATTTGTTTGATATTTATGTAACTCCCCTTAGTTTCAGCTGTTGGTAGTTGGTTAAAAGCTTCTTCTGCAGCTGCTGTAATTTTATCCAGCACGATTTGTGGTAAGGCCCTTGTCTGGTCTTCAGGCTTATTCCATACTCCTTCACCGCATAAATGGTCAAAGGTAATAGCATTATTTAACAAATCAACATTTAGGTGATTGGTTTGTAACAATTCTACAAGGAGGTTTTTTTAGAAACTGTTTCCATGTGTTTTCCCATAAATCAAATTCAGAGGGTGTAAGTAAACATCTGAAAAGTTCTTTTAAATCTGTGGGAATCAATTCATTGGAAGTTAATGTAGTTCTAATCATACTTTTAAATATTTCACTGTTGCAGACAAATTCTCTTTGAACTTTACAAATTTCCTTTTTATCTTGGTATGTGAATGGTTTATAGCATCTGTTTTGTGGCCTTGTTTCTGTAAAAGTCACAGGGGCAACTGTAGAGAAGAAGCCTGAATCCCAGTTCCCAGGTTCCCCATTCCCAGGAATTGTGTCTGTTTGGGCTAGCACAGAGGCTTGGGGAGAGGCTTGTCCTGCTTGGGAGCTGGGCGGGGTAGTACCCCCCCATCCCCCAGGGGACCTGGCCCATGCCAGGCTGTGTAACTCTAGTGGATACCGGCTGAGGGGATCCGCCCTCCCATCCCCCGAGGCCATGAGATTTGAGTGCTGCAGCATAACCACACCCGCCATTGGAATGTGGTGGGGGGATCTCATTTCTCTGCTTGCTCCCAGCCCCGCCTCCCAGACTTTGGGGGCCGGGAGTGACTTCACCCCTCACCCCCATCCCAACCCAGCCCCCAGCCCCGAACCCAAGTCTCGGCTCCACCCCCGGCCCCGGCCCCGGCTCCACCCCCCACCCCGGTCCCGGTCCCACCGCCCGCCCCGTTGGAAGCAGGCAGTGGGGAGGGGCCGCAGGGTGATGTCATGCCAGGAGGGCACTCAGAGAGAGCCTGGGGCCGGAATGGGTTATGGGCAGAGAGGGGCTTGGGGGTGGGAACCTGTGAGAGGAAAGGGTTATGGAGAAGATAGGGGGGTAGGGGGGAGACCATGTGGTCGGCACCATTATGGCACAGCACGTGTTTGCTGCTCTGAGGAGATTCAGCTGTGCTCCCCCCTCCCAGCGGGGGGGGGAAAGCCATGCTTTTTGGAATTGTCTGTGGGAAGGGAAGGGTAAGGAGAGGAATTTCTATCTGCCTGTGCAAAGCAGATAGAGTCTTCTGACCAGGGAGCTGAGGGAAGGGAAAAGGGGGAGGGATCAAAGGCTGATTTTTTCTCGTAGTGTTTTTGTAGAATTTCTTTTCGAATCAAAAGGAACAGTGGAATGTATTTATAGACCGTTTTCTTTCCCTGTTCAACTTGCATAGTTAGTGTTTGTCCAATTTTGTCCCATTCAGAGAGGGAGTTAATATTCAAATCAGGAAAATGCAATAATACACAATTAACAAATTTTTTCAGCTTATTTTTTGAGAAGGTGATATGTCCAGCTTGTAAGGTATTTTTAATTTGGCAATAATTTAACCTTTGCTATGTAGATATATCTCAGAATTATAAAAAATTATTTTTTTTTGTTTTCTGTGCCTCTGCTGGCCGGCTGTTTTTCTTCTTCTGAGAATGTACACAGTTTTGCTCTCACCAGCCAGAGATCCTGAAGGAAAGGGCGTGTGAGGCTTTTCTTGTTTTCTCTTCATTATTTATTTTTTCTTATCATTTCAAATACCAAAGCTAACTACAAAATGCACAAATGCCCAATGCCAAGCTACAAAGTGCAAAAGCTTAATGTAAAATGCTAAATGTCTAATGTTCCCACCCTCAGGATGGCGTGGATATTTATACGACATTCTACGTAATCAGTATTTATAATTCTTCACCAATAACTATTATCTATGTTAGAAGGTTAGACTCTATTCTAAGCCAACTATAATGTGCCACCTCACTGCAGAACATGGAGGCAAGGAAGAAGAAGGAAGAAACCCAAAAGCCATGTGCTTCCTCCATCTTGTCATCACCTGCTTACCATCCTAAAAACCCCATATATCTGAAATTCTCACCCTGTGATAAAACTACACACTATTCTACTATTTAATACACACTCTTAAAAACTCTGCTTCATTTCAGAGCCTAAAAGCCCTTTTTCCATGAACAAAGGTTAAAAACACTGTTTGTCAGAGATTCTAAAATCTCTCAAACATGCAAAGAGATATTCCTCATATTTCCAGACTCAGACAGATATAGGGGAACCCATGCTTGGTGTATAAGGCTTTCTACACAGCTTGAGTCTATCCTTTTTACTACCGAGAAAAACAGAAACAGACCCTACACTGTGGTCAGGGTTTTAGCTGCCAGACACGTGCTGCACGCACGTCCCCCCACACACCCACACCACATGTGCCTCCACGTGGCTCAGCCGCTGCCACTACCGGGGGGAGCTGCTGCCTAGCACTGGTACCACCACCACTGTGCCCTGCTAAAAAAACCCACTACAAACCACCACGATCCTCTGTCCCAGGTTCTTACCTTCCTGAAGAACGTGGTGTCTCTCGGTATTGTAAAAAGGTCCTCAGTCCAGGCTGACTCGTGTTCTCTGCGAGCTACCAGCCTTATCCCTGTCCGTGAGCCGGCAGGGTAGTTGGCGATTCCAAGGCTTATTAAAACACTGGTGGGGTGTTTTCTAGCTTTCCCATGATGTCCCTGGGGCCATCACAGTGGGTGTCAACTGAAGGAGACCCCTTTCCTTGCCCTTCCCAAGTTCCCCTAGCTAGCTGTGTGGCAGCGAAGGCAGGAGGTTTCCTTCGGAACTGAAGTAAGACCAAGGGCTGCTTTGCCTTCGGGATGGAAGATGGAGTTTATTCTTGACAAAATCCAGGAGAGAAAAAGAGACCCAGCGAGGCATTCCCGGAGTTTTCCAAACCTCAGGATAGGGGAGGGGATGCATACAGCATCAGCCAATGGAATAAACATTCCAGGGACAGGGAGGGGAGGAGAAAAACACGTCACTTGGGGGCGGGGATACCTGGAGACACACATGGAGAGAAGCATTTGCACTACCACACAATGGAGAAAGGAAGCTACGCAGGCTTTCCACCAGCTGAATAAAGCCCTCATGTCAGCTCCAGCTCTGGGATTGCCAGACGTGAATAAGCCTTTCCTTTTGTTCTCCCATGAGAAACAAGGAATCGCCTTGGGAATATTAGCACAGGACCTCAGCCCATACCGGAGAACAGTTGCTTACTTCTCTAAGCAATTGGATGCAGCAGCTAAAGGGTGGCCTGGCTGCCTTAAAGCTGTTGCAGCAGTTGTACTGAATATCCAAGAGGCACGTAAAATGACCCTGGGCCAGAAAATGACTGTTCTAGTGTCTCACATGGTGTCTGCAGTGCTAAAGGTGAAAGGTGGGCATTGGCTTTCCCCACAAAGATTTCTGAGATACCAAGCTATCATGGTGGAGCAAGATGATGTGGAGATAGTGGTGACTAACATTGTCAATCCAGCCTCTTTCCTCAATGGAAACCAAGGAGAGCCAGTGGAACATGACTGCCTGGAGACCATCGAGGCCACCTATTCCAGCTGCCCTGACTTCAAGGACACCCCTTTTGAGAATGCAGAAACCTGGTTTACTGATGGAAGCAGTTATGCCATCAGTGGAAAACATGCCGGGTACGCAATTGCTACCTGCAAGGAGGTAATAGAATCTGGGCCCCTGCCAACGAACACCTCTGCACAAAAGGCCGAGATAGTTGCTCTAACTCGGGCCTTGAAATTGGCAAAAGGGAAAGAAATAAACATGTATACGGACTCAAAGTATGCATTTGGAGCAGTGCATGCTCATGGAGCCATTTGGAAAGAAAGAGGACTGCCGAACTCTCAAGGGAAAAACATTAAACATGCATTAGAAATACTGTGACTCCTGGAAGCAGTCCAGTTACCAGAGAAGGTGGCAATCATGCACATTAAGGCACATCAAAAGATAAATTCAGAATTGGAAGAAGGGAATGAGCTGGCCGATAGGGAAGCAAAAGAAGTGGCAAAAATTGAGGTAATAACTGAGATGGCCCTGATTCCAGATGGGCAAATTTCCACCCCAGAGAATAACACTGTGTGATGGTGAACTGAAATTAAAGCTTACTTGGACAAAATAAAAGCATTGTGGTGGGTGGGAATTTGCGCTGAAATGTTGCTTACAATCACAGCTGTAATCCAAGAGTTAGAAAGTATTCCTAGCCAGAGCAATGCTGAGTAGCCATGGTCCCAAGCCTTTCCTCAATAGACTGGATCCATGGGAAAACCTTCCGATATAAAAGGTTTAAACCTAGCAACTGTGGTCGTGTGGGGAAATCAAATATATGGCAGGCAGGAATGGCAGAAACAGAAGTTGTGGTCACTTCAAGGGACCATAGGGGAGGTAATTAAGATCGGGTGTCGAATGATCAATGAGACCACCCACAGTAAGGCAACTCAAGTCAGTGTAAATAAGTGCCAGATGATTTACAATTGTCCGGATAAATTAGACTGTTGGCACAACTTTACATTAAGACAAACTGTAGACATGGTTTGCCTCTGGACTCACAACACCGTGGGGCTGTCTTTCAAATTTAAAATAAATGCTACAGCTAAGCTGGTCACAACCCAACCCAGCACTCAGGCACAAACCCAAAATACACCATTTAAGCTTGAACCTATGGTTTATTAAATCGGCCCACATGTAATAAGGAATACGGGTCAACAACAACTGTTATTTAATCCAGAATCGTCCCTTAAACATGTCAAACTGTTAATGCAAACTAATATCTCAACAGTTCAGCCAGCTTGTTCCCCCTTCCTAAGGTCGTCCTTCAAGGGATGGACAAGATGGCTACAAAAAGAAGCACACTTCAGAGACAGAATGCAAAGGGATTTAACTGGGATGTTAGGGACCGGGTTAGGGGTTTTGAATGGGATTGACTCTGGAATATTAATGAATAAATTAGCTGCAGCAACTATCGATCTGATAAAATTAAAACAGCCTTTGCAGTCATCTCTATTGGCATTAGGAAATAGTCGATGGCAAGTCTTTATGGTGCTGCCGAAATGGAAATTGAAGTTCAAGACCATAGCTTACTAGCAGATGCATTAAAGGGGGCACAGGATAACATGTCTTTAGCCCTTAGCTGTACACAAGCCAAATCATGTATACAGTCAACACCTGCCTTAATCATAAGAGAAGGAGGTGAAGGGATGTTCCCAACTGAAGTGCGAAAGGTTGTCTGGGACAGTGCTACAGACTTTGAGAGAGATTTCCAGTCTTGGAGAACCATGGTAAATTTTACATATAATCCCACCATTAATGCAATCACTGCCTTTGTACTTACTGTACGTAATGCCACAGTTCATGTTATTCACCCCATTGTTGATTTAGGGTTAAGTCACGAGAAATCAGTATTGTACCCTTCAGAACATAGGGTATTGGCCTGGAAAATCCAGGGGAAATGGCAAACTGTAAACTTGGAGCCTTGCATTGCTCGGGAACAACAGGGATTCATCTGTGAGAGTAATTCAATTAGCGCTCAGGACATATGCCTCGATACTGACCAAGGCATCTGCCACTTTGTGATCCAACCGGATACCAAACAACGGACTTTACTAGTGTATACAGGTGATGGCTGTGTGTGTTTAAGAACTGTGTGTGATTTCATAGAAACTGATAAGAGCAAGATACCCTTATCTGTTAAGAATCACTCCAGTTTTTGTATTTGCAACTTTATTAAGGTTACTGAGCGTGACTTTGTATATTCAGCACCAGTTGTATCCCACCAGTTAATAAAATCAAGCTACACAACTTAGACCAAGTTATCACCCACACCCATTGGAATGAATCTAACCCTAGTAAAACAATTAATGAAACATCAGGATCTAATGAAAAATTGTAAAAGAGATTCAAAAGAATGGGCAGAGAAATCTAGTAACTGTCCATCATGACATAATGGAAATAAGCAGAGTTCTGCAAAGAGTAAAACAAGTCACAAGTCATAACTAGTGGGATGTACTGTTTGGATGGTCACCAACCGCAACTGGGATCATAAATACTTTATGTCACCCCATTATAGTTCTGTTAATTTTAGTTACTATAAGTTTAATGATGCCTATTTTTGCACTCATGTGGAATTGGAGGATGTTGAGGTGTGTGGCCATTTTGACTTCACTCTCTAGAACTCATGGAATGTTGCTGAAGGGGAACTGTCATGATAACAGGCCAGAATTTAGATCAAGGCCCCTGTAGTAAAAGAATTTACTATATTTTTAGAAAAGGGGGGACTGAAATAGAGGCTCGCTTAAGTTAGCAATATGAATTAAGCATTTAAATTTTAGCTTGTAGGATTGTGTGTTGAATTTTAACCTTATAGTTAAGAAACCTCTGCCACAGTACAAAGGGCATAGGAAGATGAAAATTCCTGAAGCCTCTTGCACTAAACAACAATACCGGGAGAAGACTAAGGAATGCAAGAGACCTAGATAAAGAGGCTCCTCTGTCTCCAAACTGATCAAAATCAACAGAGGCACTCAGATAAGCACCAAGGGACCAAAGCGCATGTGCAAAGGAGAAAATTTCAAAAGTTCAGTTGGGAGGAAGACCACTGCCTTCAGCCTCAAAGACCACCAGGGACCTCCATGCGACCACCACCAGGGACAACGCATGCTCAGAAGGGTGTGGATCTAATTACGATGTGAGGCGAGGACAGGCCCGACTAGGGGTTAAATATGCATGAAGAAGTTGTGCTATGTAATGTATATGGAACACCTCTGTAAATAAAATGGAGCTCATAACCAGAGCTCGGTGCAAAAGTATCTCAAGAGCAATCTCACTTGTGCCAGGCGCTGACAGTACATACCCACTTCATAACTGTATCAGATTGTGGAGTCTATTTATTCTGTGTATTGCTTCACCATGCTATTCAAGAGAGACTCCTTTCTCCTTGATGAGTTGAGAAATTATTATTTTAAGGGTTATAACTGACTGAGAATCCCAAGTTTTGTCTTTTTTATATTGGAGTAAGAAAGTGAATAGTTCATGGGGGAAGGAGAAGTGTCTTGAAGGTTTCATTCTGATTCTTGGGTTTTTTTCCTTTTAGTGTTAGTTAATAAAGTTTTATTACTTTTAAGCTTAAGCCTGCTTTGCTCTTGACTGGGAAATTTCAAATTGGCGAACCAAAACCACAACATGAATTGGTGTTTCCACCTGGTTTTGAGCTGAAACAGTGACAGGACTTGTTAAATTTCATGCCACTGATGATCGCCCAATGCTCTAACCTATCTGGATATGCCACAAGGCCTCTTGTCCCTCAAGAGAGTCTACAACATCTTCCAGTTTCGTATCATCAACCAACTTGCTAATAATGCATTTAACTGCTGCATCTAGATCATTGATAGATATATTGAACAGAACTAGCCCTAAAATTAAGCCCTGAGGATCACCAGTGGCAACTGGTCACCAGCTAGATATAGCCCCACTCACTACAACCCTTTGAACTCTGTCCTTCAGCCAGTTCTTCACCCAGTGCACTGTGAACCTGCTCATCCCACAGTTGAATAACTTGGATACTGTGAGGGACAGTATCAAAAACCTTATTAAAATCCAAAAAAATTACATACGCAGCCTTCCCTTCATCCACTAGGCAAGTGACAACATAGAATGTAAGAGATTAGTGACCTTTTTGTTCGTTGCAAAGATAGATAGCAATTCTGAAGCCCGGATGTGGTATAAGTATGTGACTACTGCTTGCCTAAGCTTGCATTTTCCAGAAGAACAAAGGGGGCTGCAAGGCCAACACTGATAACGGAAGACCAGAAGACTCCACGGCAACCAGAGGGACATGCGCAGAAGCCCCGTAGAAACGGCACGTACCCGCCCGAAAATCAAAGGACTTAAAAAGAGATGAACTTTGGGGAAAAGTGCGGCAGTTGGCGGAGCGGAGACTCCCCTGCCGCCCAGTGCTGATCTTTGCTCTTTGTTTTCTGTAACCAATAAACCTCAAATTTTAATTTGACCCAACATGGCCCATTGCGCTCATTTATAACAATTTGGTGCTGTTGACTCAGATCGAGACTGGATAAGGGGGATTTCCCGCCTGCGGGAAGGCGCGCCCCACCTTCCTTTTTTTTTCGGTGGTCCCGGGGGCTGGGAGCCTCCGCTCTCACCTCGACCGACGAACCTGAAGAGGAGGCAAAGAGCAAAAGAAAGGAGGGCCCGGCTGACCCCTTAAATTTTGTGCACAAAGTCCGGACGAAGACGCGGGACGTGTAAGTAAAAAGGGGATCCGTCCGGGCCGGGTCGGGATCCTGGAGTACGGCGACGTGGTGTGTGAATGAGAGGGGAACTGGTAGCCAGATTCCCCAAGCGAGTGCGGACCCTTAGTAGTGCGGTTCCCATCGACCCGCGAGGGCGTGGGCCACGAAACAGGGGAAGCAAGAGTGATTCTTGGTGCGAGTGAAGTACGCCGGAAGAATGGGGCAGGGGAAGAGTAAGCCCCCTGTAGGGATCAAACTCCCACCTATACCGAAAGACAGCCCCCTAGGATTTTTGTTAGATAATTGGGAGCATTTTCCAAGCACAGGAGGGAAGGATAAGGCTAGGATGATACACTATTGTATAGAAATATGGGGTGGGAAGGAAATTTCAAAGGGTGTGTTTTGGCCAGTATTTGGGTCCTCCGAGGATTGGATAAAGCAAAAACTAAACATCTGGGTAAATACGAAGAAACCTTTTTGTTTGGAGGAGAGTGATTATGCGAAGGTATGGGTAGGCCGCCCAGAAGAAAAGAACATGATTAGAAGGGAGGGGATGCGTATTTGGGATGCCCAACATGCCCAAGGACCGGCGGAGGATACAAAATGGCCCCTCCAGAACCCAAATTGGGACCACCAGAACCCGGCCCATAGAATCCATATGCAGGACTTAAGGACTATTATAGTCCAAGGAATTAGGGAATCGGTCCCAAGGGGTCAAAATATTAATAAAGCTTTTAACGAGAGACAAAGGAAGGAAGAGACCCCCACGGAATGGTTAGAAAGGCTGCGAAAAAACTTCCAACTGTATTCAGGAATGGACCTGGATGGTCAGATGGGACAGGCAGTGTTGAAGGTGCACTTTGTCTCAAAATCATGGGAGGACATTAGGAAGAAGATACAGAAGATGGAAGACTGGCAGGATAGAGGTCTGGACGAATTGCTGAGAGAGGCTCAGAAGGTATATGTCCGGAGGGAGGAAGAGAGTCACAAACGACAGGTTAGGATGATGGTTGCTGCGGTACGGGAAAGTAGGGGACAAGACCAGGGAAAGATGCAAAGACGGCCTGTAGGGGACGCTAGGGGTCTGGGAGACTCAAGGGAAAGACAGGACCAGAAGGTATGTTTTTACTGTGGAAAGAAGGGGCATTTCAAGAGGGAATGTCAAGTTCGAATTAGAGATGAGAAGGAGTTTAAGGCGGACTAGAGGGGTCAGGGGCTCTATTTAATGGGGACCCGGGAACAACAAAAGGAGCCCTTGATAAAATTAAAAGTAGGTCCCCATGACCAGGAGATAACCTTCCTGGTCGATACGGGTGCAGAAAGATCTACTATTCAGTTTTTGCCCAAAGGATGCACCCTGTCCAAAGAGACTGCCACCGTGGTGGGGGCAAAAGGAGAACCCTTTGAAGTAAGGGTTATAAAAAGGGTGACAGTGGAATCAGAATCAAAGATAGGAATAGGAGATTTTTTGCTAGTACCAGAATCAGACTATAACTTGTTGGGAAGGGACATGATTGTAGAACTAGGAATTCAAATAGAAGTGGTGGAAAAGAAATTACAAATTAGACTCTGCTCCCTTAGACAGGAGGATGAAGACAAGATAAATCCCGATGTGTGGTACAGCCCAGGGAGTGTTAGACAACTGAAAATAGCACCTTTCACAGTAAAAACCAAGAATCCTGAAGTCCCTGTGAGAATTAAACAATACCCCATCTCCTCAGAAGGGAGGAGAGGACTGAAACCTGAAATAGAGAGACTATTAAATAAGGGGCTGCTGGAACCCTGTATGTCACCCTATAATACACCTATACTCCCTGTTAAAAAGGCGGACGGATCGTATTGTTTGGTACATGATCTAAGGGAAATAAACAAGCGGACCATAGCCAGGTTTCCTGTGGTGGCAAACCCCTACACTCTTTTGAGTAAATTGGGCCCTGATAACTTATGGTATAGCGTAGTGGATTTAAAGGATGCTTTCTGGGCCTGCCCCCTTGATGAAACAAGCCGGGATTACTTCGCCTTTGAATGGGAAGACCCTGATACAGGGAGAAGACAGCAGCTTAGATTGACAGTGTTACCCCAGGGGTTCACGGAATCCCCAAACTTGTTTGGACAGGCATTGGAAAAAATCTTACAAGACTATCAAACTAGGTCGGGGGTGACTCTGATACAATATGTAGATGACCTCTTGTTGGCGGGAAAATGTGAGAGGGATGTGAGGGAAGAAAGTATCCGACTACTGAACTTTCTGGGGCTTAAAGGATTGAAGGTTTCAAAAACCAAACTTCAATTTGTGGAGGAGGAGGTCAAGTATTTGGGACATTACTTGGGAAGGGGGGAAAAGCGAATAGATCCTGAGAGGATTCAAGCTATTATAGCCCTGCCAATACCAAAGAATAAAAGACAAATTCGTCAAATATTGGGACTCACTGGATATTGTAGGCAATGGATTGAAAATTATAGCAATAAGGCCAGATTTTTGTATCACAAATTAACACAAGAAGGGCTGTTGAAATGGAGCCAAGAGGACACGGACAGACTCCAGGAGTTAAAAGAAAGTCTAGTCCATGCCCCAGTCTTGAGCCTCCCAGACTTGAGAAGGCCATTCTTCTTATTTGTAAATATAGACGAGGGTATTGCATTCGGGGTGCTTACTCAGGACTGGGTGGGGAGGAAGAAGCCAGTGGCATATTTGTCAAAAATTTTAGACCCAGTGAGCAGGGGGTGGCCCACATGCTTGCAGATTGTAGCGGGGTGCGCTGTATTAGTAGAAGAGGCCAGGAAAATTACCTTCAACAGCAGCCTTAAGGTAAGCAGAAGGCAGACAAATGGATTTCTGATGCAAGACTTTTAAAGTATGAGGGGATTTTGGTAGAAGCCCCCGATTTAACATTAGAAACTACTACCATACAAAACCCAGCTGCATTTTTATATGGGGAACCGGGACACCAACCTTTAATCCATGATTGCATAGCAACCATAGAGGAACAAACAAAAATTAGGCCTGATTTAGAGGAAGAGGAATTAGAAGAGGGCGAAAGACTATTTGTAGATGGATCCTCTAGGGTGATAGAGGGAAAAAGAAGATCGGGGTAT
Organism: Certhia americana; assembly: GCA_018697195.1. Taxonomy (NCBI): domain Eukaryota; kingdom Metazoa; phylum Chordata; class Aves; order Passeriformes; family Certhiidae; genus Certhia; species Certhia americana. The sequence goes on along the minus strand of JAGMWU010000027.1, from coordinate 2,530,699 downwards.
GCAATCGTGGGGGGCCCCGACTTACAGGTGATAGAGTCAGGTGCTTTAGATAAATCTTGGTCTGCACAGGCATGCGAACTATATGCCATATTGAGAGCTCTAAAACTCCTCAAGGGGAAAAGAGGAACGATATACACTGACTCTAAATATGGATTTGGGGTAGTACATACCTTTGGGAAACTGTGGGAGGAAAGGGGCCTAATTAATTCGCAAGGAAAAGATCTAGTGCACCAAAAACTAATAGTTGAGGTATTGCAAGCCCTAAGGGAACCCAGGAGGGTGGCTGTGGTTCATTTAAGAGGACACCAGCGAAGAATAGACTTTAAAAGTAGAGGGAATAATGCAGCAGACCAAGAAGCCAAGCAGGCAGCAATAAGGGAAATGGTCCTAAAAGAAAAAGGGGGGCAGGAAAATCAAGAAATACATAACGAGGAAAGTGCGAACATAATATTTACTGATGAGGAAAAGGAAAAATTAAGAAAGATGGGGATTAAGGAGGAATCAGGGAAATGGATGTTGGGGGATGGGCGAGAAGTGTTACCCAAGGCAGTGGCCCAACAAATTTTATACAAATTGCATCAAAAAACACATTGGGGAGCCCAAGGATTAGTGGATCATTTTGCTGCCACGTTTATGAGTATGGGAATTCACGACATGGCCAAGCATATTACCAAGGGATGTCCTGTTTGTTTACGGGTGAATCGAAGCAATCTTAGAAAGCTGCCCCATGGGGGAAGACCATTGGCAAAAAGACCCTTTGTGAATCTCCAAATAGATTTTACTGAATTACCAAAGGTGGGGAGGATTAAATATCTCTTGGTGATAGTTGATCATCTTACTCACTATGTGGAAGCCTTCCCAACTGCCAGAGAAACGGCACGAATGGTTATAAAAGTCTTGTTGGAAGAAATAGTCCCGAGATATGGGGTACCCGAAACTATTGACTCCGACAAGGGACCACACATTTCATCTAAGGTGACACAGGAATTGGCAGAAGCGTTAGGAATAAAATGGGAACAACATACCCCTTGGCACCCTCAAAGTTCGGGCCGAGTGGAGAGAATGAATGGAGAAATAAAAAAGCAACTCACTAAATTGGTAATGGAAACTAAGCTGTCCTGGGTAAAGTGCATTCCACTGGCTTTGCTGAACATCCGAACCCAACCCCGAGCAGACGTGGGGCTTTCCCCATTTGAAATGCTATATGGTATGCCATACAATCTAGAAAGGGCACAGGATAACCCAAACATTAATGACCTATACATCAATAAGTACCTGACCACCTTGATGAAATTTAAGAGACAATTGTGGGAGAAAGGAATGTGGGCCCAGAGACCACCATTAGATCTTACGTTACACCAGGTGCAGCCCAGAGACTGGATACTGATTCGAAGCTGGAGGGAAAACCCGATAACGCCCAAGTGGGAAGGACCTTATTTGGTGTTGCTCACCACGGACACTGCGATACGCACTGCAGAGCGGGGGTGGACTCATGCGAGTCGGATAAAAGGACCGGTAGACCCATCTAAATTCACCAAGGACCTTGGTTGGGAGATAAAGGGCGCAGCCGGAGACCTGAAGCTAACTTTACAAAGAAAGACACAGTCCTGAAGAACCGCGACAAAGGTTGAGGGAAGTACTTTGGTATACCGCCAGATGGGCTCGGAGGATATTTGGGTGGGGGAAGACTGGGTGCTACAAGTAGAACTGATAGGACACTCAGAACCCCCAGGATATTGTAAATATTTAGAAGACCTTGCTCAACAACCATACTAGCAGCCTATTAGATTGGAATATAAGTCACAATTATGGAATGGGGAAGGGCACGTTAATCATAAAGATATTAGGGTAAAGTGTAGTTGGTTAGATTGTAATTGTTATCCATTTGTATGTTTTTCTTGTAAGATCTGTAAAGAACTGTGGTGGGTCCACTGCCAGAGAGGGAGGGCTCCTAGAAGTGTATGTCAACCTTGTTGGGAGGAACAGCGAGAGCTGACTACCTGGGTAATAAACCAGAAGGTGGCAGCTCGGGAACTAAAAGTGGGATCTGCCCCTTGGTGGCACATATATTCGAAGGGAGTGAACCCTGACCTTTATTGTTACCATCCTAACGAGCCCTTCGTTCCATATATCGTAGATATCCTGGAAGTAAGGTGCAGAAAAAGAGAAAAAAAGCTCAGGTGCGATATTCCACCACTAAAGGAGAAAAATTGGAACTCCAGGAGGTATAAGTGGGAAAGAGGAACCTATCCTGTCCCTGAAGAACATCCTTGCTGCCGAGAAGATGGTTTACCCCGTAACTCGTAGCAACCGAGCTGATGGGCGAGGCAGAGGGATGCGTAGTGGGAAGGAAAGGATCCACCAGAGTGAGAAAAATATGAATATGGCACCTAGGATCCAAAAGGAACAAGGTTTGAGAGGGGGTAACAAGGGGAAAAAGGTAGAACCAAAAGTAAACACTCGTTCTGGCAGTGGGTATCACCTGGTTCTGGGGGCATGTATAATATGGATGGACATGGTGACAGTACAGGGAAATGGGCAATCACACGAGCCCTTTAGGTGGTCTCTAGTAAGATGGGAAAAGCCGGACCCACCTATTCAAACTGTAATCACCTCAGGAGCCCCCAGTTTCAACATAACGCTAGATCCATTGTTTGATACTTGGGGTGCTGGGGGTGCCTGGTCAATACCAAAAGGGATGATTTACTTGTGTCCCGCATCGAATCTGGGAAAAGGGTATTGTAACTATCCGGGAGAATTTTATTGTGGATATTGGGGCTGTGAAACTATTTCCTTAGGATGGGTAGTTGGAAATCCAGATAAATACCTAAAAGGAGGATGGGGCCCATATGGATGTCAGAAACCCCGAACGGATCCATCGGGAGTAGTAGTGAATGTTGGAACTTGCAGATGGATCTACCTAAATGTCACCCAGCCTCAAGACACTGCCTGGATAACGGGGAAATTCTGGGGAGTGAGACTATGGGAGCCAGGAAAGGATAGAGGAGGGCACATAGTGATAAAAAAGGAACCCATTCCACATGACCCAATAGCCATAGGACCAAACCCAATGGTGGCAGAGGAAGAAGTGGGGTGGAAAAATGTAACCGTGACACCGGACGAAACACAGGAAAACCAGTCTTTCAGTTGGCCTATTGCGACCCAATCTACTCAGAAGGATAACACCCTCTGGAAGGTAATGCAAGCCACCTTTGGAGTTCTAAATAGCACCTATCCAAATTTAACCAAGGGATGTTGGTTGTGTTATATGATCAACCCCCCATTTTATGAGGCCTTGGGTTCTGCCGCGAAAGCAAGGCGTATTAATGGAACAAACCCCAGAGAATGCTTGTGGAAAAAGGGAAGGGATAGTACTCCCAGAATATCGATGGCACAAGTGAGAGGGAAAGGAAGGTGTGTTGGTAATGTGCCAAGAGAGAAAGACCACCTCTGCCAGGTAAAAATATCTGCGGACGATGCCCGAAAGCCAGCCAAATGGCTGATCCCTGCCGCAAATACCAGATGGGTCTGTAATACTTTGGGGGTTACCCCATGCTTAGCGATTGATAGATTTAACCAAACACATGAGTATTGCATACAAGTTTTAATCATTCCCCGGATCATTTATCACCCAAAGGAATATGTACATGAGCATCATGCCACCTCAGAACACCACCTAGCCAAAAGACAGCCGTTCACCGCTCTTACTGTAGCAGTACTATTGAGTGTTGGGGGAGCTGGAATTGGTACTGGAGTGGCTTCCCTAGTAAACCAGCAGCAAGGGATGAGAGACCTAAGGATGTCAGTAGATGAAGATCTGAGTAAGATTGAAAAGGCTATTGATGGCCTGGTGAAATCAGTGAGATCTTTGTCAGAAGTAGTATTGCAAAATCGCAGAGGGTTGGATCTTCTGTTCCTGCAGCAAGGAGGGCTGTGTGTAGCCTTACGGGAAGAATGCTGCACGTATGCAGACCATACCGGCATAGTTATAGATACTATGGCCGAGCTTCGAAAACAACTGGAACAATGAAAGATGGAACAGGAGGCTCAACAAAGCTGGTATGAATCATGGTTCAATCATTCTCCGTGGTTAACTACCCTTTTATCCACTATAGCAGGACCCTTGATTTTGCTAGTAATTGGATTGACATTTGGTCCTTGTATTTTCAATAAATTAATTAATATTGTGAAGGGAAGATTAGAAGCTGCCCACCTCATGTTGATCCGGGCAAAGTATAAACCTTTAAATGGGGTCGAAACCGGAACTGAGGACCACTTAGAACTCAGCAGGAGAGAGCTCCAAAGGTATAACGAACAAAAATAGGTAAATAGAAAAAGGGGGGATTGTAAGAGATTAGTGACCTTTTTGTTCGTTGCAAAGATAGATAGCAATTCCGAAGCCCGGATGTGGTATAAGTATGTGACTACTGATTGCCTAAGCTTGCATTTTCCAGAGGAACAAAGGGGGCTGCAAGGCCAACACTGATAATGGAAGACCGGAAGACTCCATGGCAACCAGAGGGACATGCGCAGAAGCCCCGTAGAAACGGCACGTACCTGCCCAAAAATCAAAGGACTTAAAAAGAGATGAACTTTGGGGAAAAGTGCGGCAGTTGGCGGAGCGGAGACTCCCCTGCCGCCCAGTGCTGATCTTTGCTCTTTGTTTTCTGTAACCAATAAACCTCAAATTTTAATTTGACCCAACATGGCCCATTGCGCTCATTTATAACATAGAAGGATATTGAATTAGACAGGACTTTCCCTTCCTGAACCCATGTTGGCTGTGCTTGAGGATTGCATTATTCTTTAAATGCCTTTCAGTATAATCTTCAGTAATAATCCAGTATAATCTTCTGCACAATTTTTCCAGGAACTGAGGTTGGACTAACATGTCTGTAGTTCCTAAGTCTTGCACTCTTTTTGTATTTGTAACATGACTAGCTTCTGGTTAGTGGGGATCTCCCCAAGCTCTTAAGACCTTTGGTAGATGATTGAGACGTGTCCTTCCATAATGCTCACTAGCTCCTTCAATAATCTGGAATGACTCCCATCAGGCTCCATGGATGTAGGAATACTCAGCTGATGTAGCTGGTCCCTTAGAATTTCAGTGTCCACAAATGGAAATTTACAGATGGCCTCTGACTCAGGGAACCAGACAGCCCAAGGTCTATCAGACTGGGCAAAAAAATGCATTTAATACCTCTTTTTTCTTTATCCCTATTAGTCAGGTGATCATCTTCAAGAAGTATTGGTCCAATTTTTTTTTTTTTACCTCCTCTTGTTATTAACATTCTAAGAAGGGTCACTGTTTCCTAATTCCCAGTCCTTCCTCCCCTACTGCTAAGGAAGTAGAGATGGTATGTATAGAAAATGTAAAAGTCAATCCAAGGGCATGCTTTTTTTTTTCTTGCATAAAATGAACAACACTGTGAGTGATTTTTCATCTGAATGTTCATCTACTTAAAAAGTAAATAAAAATGAAGCATTTAGGTCATGGCATTGAATTTCTTTATATACAAGGAGATGGTTACAAAGGCTTCCCTCAGCACTAAAACTGGTGTTGTAGGTTAGAATTTTTCCTTGTTTTTCTTTTTCTTTATCTCAGGGAATTTTGTCCCATCTGTTGCCTAAGAGATGATAATGACCAGTACTTAAGAGACAAAAGAAGTGGCCAAGGAGGAGGGGCAAGGGTGCAGCTGGCTACTCTCTTAGCTGGGGGGTTTTCTCTTGGGAAGGGCAGAGATACCGCTAGATTATGGCTGGGGGTGAAAGGCTGGGCTTGGCTCCTGTCTCTCTGTCTCTCTGTCTCTCTGTCTCTCTCTGTCTCTCTCTCTTTCTCTCGGGATTGGAGTTGAGACAGGTGGGGTTTAGTGCCAGGCCATTGTTGCCCAGAGGATTTGCTGCCACTATGGAGCTTTTATCCTCCCACTTCTTCTCCTACCTTGAGAAAGCCTTTGATCATAAGACCAGTTGCTGAACTGGAACCTTATTAACACTCTACCTCACTGGAAAAGGGACCCTCACCATCAACTTTGGTGCCTCAGGGGAAAACCCAGGACCCCTCCCTCCTCCAAAGTAGCCTCTCCTGGCTGCTTGCAGGAGCGTAGATGCCACTGCCCAGCCCTGCTGTCTTCTGCCACTACTTCAAGTTTTTCGCTTGTCATGGTTTTGAACGACAGGTGTAGGGGGACCGCTCCGAGTCAACAGATAAACTTCTCATAGAGATATGATCGTTGCTCATTTATTACACGAATTTCACACATTATATATGAAATAAAAAGGGCCAGGAGGCCATCTCCTTTCAAATGGCCTTTACTGAAATAAGCTCTTTGGGGTGGGAGCCCGAGGGGTCGCACACACCTCCGCTGCTCCCGTGGATGATGCAGGGGAGGAGAAATGTAGCAGCTTTGCCTCAGGGCAGAGCTGGGGCTTCCGTCCTCACTAGAGTCTTCAGTGTTAGAAATTAGTTCCTGAGTTTGCTAAATTGGTTGTAATAAGTTCCTAAGTTTATTAAATTAGTTGTTAGTTGATGCTGTTCTCGTGTTAATTGTTAAATTAGTTGTTGGTTGATGCTGTTCCTAAGTCTGTAAGTCAAATCTCATGTTAATTGTTAACACAATAAATTACTTTGCCCCCCCCTCCCCAACTGTACTTTCCCTATCCCGTCGGGAAATGCCACTGCTGCTCCCCAAAATAGTGCCCGCCACTAAGGCGGGGGAGACAACTACCGCGAATATGCAAATGAAGGACGCAAGAGACCATTTGACACAAAATGCCTCTAAAACAACAAGCCTACGTGACATCTCAAAAAGCCAACAACATACTACACCTGAGAAAAGTCTGAGCAATCCTCCCACGGCGTTTTTTGATTCAGAATGTGGTCACCATAACCTAAATGGGAGTAGACCAGAGTGACACCCCGGACTGCGAGCGAGCAATTGTTTTCCTGAGGACTCTCATGAGGACGGAAGCCCCAGCTCCGCCCTAAGGCAAAACTGCTACATTCGTCCTCCCCCGCGTCTTCTACAGGAGCAGCAGCAGCAGTGTGTGCAACCCCTCAGGCTCCTCCCCTAAAGAGCTGATTTCAATAAAGGCCATTTGAAAGGAGCTGCTCTCCTGGCCCTTTCATTTCATTCAGGAAGACAATTGCACACTCACAGTCCAAGGGTGTCACTCTGGTCGACTCCATTTAGGTTATGGTGACCACATTCTGAATCAAAAAACACCATGGGAGGATTGCTCAGCCTTTTCTCAGGTGTAGTATGTTGCTGGTTTTTTGAGATGTCACGTAGGCTCTTTGTTTTAAAGGCATTTTGTGTCAAATGGGCTCTTGCGCCCTTCATTTGCATATTCGCGGTAGTTGTCTTCCCCTCCTTAGTGGCGGGCACTATTTTGGGGAGCAGCGGTGGCATTTCCCGACAGGATAGGGAAAGTACAGTTGGGGGGGGGACAAGGTAATTTATTGTGTTAACAATTAACACGAGATTTGACTTACAGACTTAGGAACAGCAT
>JAGMWU010000027.1:2494827-2522787 GCA_018697195.1 Certhia americana | reverse complement strand
TAAACAAGTTCTTTCCCACAGGGATATTTAGATCATTTCCCACTTGTATTATTAGGGGTTTCTCTTTCACCAGGTCTGCCACCTTACTTTGGCTAGCTGTATGCTCAAAACAGAGCCAGGTATCTCTTACAGGGCATTCCCCAAATAGGCGCTGCTTAAAAGAGGCAGTGTTTCTTACAAGCCAATAAACTCTCCCGTCCTCCTGACAGGTGTTTAATTGGGAGTGGTTATAACAATTAAGATTCAGGTTTGTATGAATTCTCAAGAGAGACTCAAGTTTTCCTTCATCATAGACAGGGTGGTAACATTTGGTGCAGGCGTCTTCTTCACTCCCTAGAGTGTCGTTTGTAAGTAGCATCAGCATGATCCCTCCCAAGAGTCCAGTATGAGCCATGTCGCTTGACCTCACCTGGTCTTGCCTCTTGGGGAACAGGGAGACTTTCTGAACCTGCGTTAGAGCCTTCTCTTGGAATCAGTTCTCTTTCCACTCCTTTTTAATTTAATTACCTTTTAGGGAATGCTCTGTAAGAGATCTGCCTTTGTGTCAGAGTTGGGGTCTCCTTAGAGGGGAAATTGTGAACAAAGAAACACTTATTGAATGGCAACACAATCTTAACCCTTCAACTTGTAAACCCTCTTAATGAGGGAAAGGATCTTGATGTGTGCTCAACACTTACTAAACAGTATCACAATGTTAATATTTAAAACAGTTCAGACTATTAGGCTTGTCCAGAATACTACTCAGTTCTTCATATGGACTTTCTTAGTCGTCCTGCTTGGCTTTTCTTTTAAAAGTTATTTTAAGGTTTTCAGGGTGTGGGATAGTGGTCCACTCAGGAGCATCTGTTGATGGTGTCACACAATCACGTTCGCTGCTAGGAGGTGGTACTGGTCCTTTCACTCGGGAAATATGTGTCCAGCCCTGTTCTTGAGTTCTCACCACAGTGTGTGTAGTAAGTAGTACTTGGAATGGACCTTCAAACCTAGGAGTTAGTGGGATGTTGTTCCATGATTTTATCAGTACCCAATCCCCGGGACGAATTTGGTGCATGTCCGCATCAAGGGGAGAGGTTTGAGGGAGGTATCCTTTCTTCCTAAGATCCCTTAGTGTCCTCACGATTGTCTCTAAATACCTTTGGGTGGCTATTTCTCCTTCCAAATAATTCCCTGTGCTGAAAGGGGTAATAAGGAAAGGGAGTCCAAACATCATTTCATACGGAGAGACTCCTATGTCAGACCGAGACCTTGTTCTAATTCGCAAAAGGGTGAGTGGTAGACATTTAAGCCAATTCATCTGGGTTTCAGAAATTAGTTTTGTTAATACATTTTTGAGGGTCTTGTTCATTCTCTCAACCCTCCCCGAACTCTGAGGGTGCCACGGAGTGTGCAACCTCCATTTCATCTCTAAAGCTTTAATCACACCGTGTAGGGTTTGAGCGATAAAGTGTGGACCTCAGTCTGAATCAATATTATTTACCAGCCCGTATCAAAGAATGATTTCCTCCAAGATTATTTTTATGACCACTTTTGCAGTTTCTTTTTTAGTGGGGAAGGCTTCTACCCAATGGGTAAGATGGTCTACCATTACTAACAGGTGTTTATACCCTTGTACAGAAGGCATTTCAGTAAAATCTATTTGCATATTTTGAAATGGTCTTAAAGTTAACTCCCTCCCCCCAGGTGCTGTTTTCCTCATTACTTTTTGGTCTACTTTTTGGCAGGTGACACATCCTTTTGTGACAGCTTTTGCCAATTCATATACTCCAATACATATATTTTCCCTTAGAAAGTGGTCACATAACCCTTGAATTCCCCAATGAGTTAACTCATGTATCTCTGCTAATATTCTTCGGGCTAGGGCTTTATTGAGGAACTTATGCCCATCAGATGTCAGCCATTCCCCTTGTTCTCCTTGGTGTAATCCTAATTCTCTTATTTTCCTTAACTCCTTTTCACTGAATGTCGGCTTCTCCCCCTCTTCCTTTTTATGTGATGATTCTTCCAGTCTAAAGATTTTCATTGGCTCCCCTGAGTCTAAAGCAGCTTCTTTAGCTATTTGGTCTGCCAGCTGATTTCCTTTTACTTCAATTGAGTCTCCTTTCTGATGTCCCTTGATGTGTACAACTGCTATTTCTGTGGGCTTGTGCAGTGATTCTAATACTAAGTTTATTAACTCCTTATGTACCAGGTTTTTCCCCTTTGAATTTAAGTATCCTCGTTCCTCCCAGATCTTACCGAAGGTATGGACTATTCCAAATGCATACTGTGAATCTGTGTAAATAGTTCCTTGATCTCTTTCTAGCAAGTCTAACCCCTCTCTGTAGTGCATAGATCTCACAGCACTGAGCAGACCAGTTTGATGTTAACTTCCCTTTTTTTGCAACTGTCATGTGAGTTCCTTCTATGATGGCATACCCTGATACTCTTTTCCCCTCTATTACTCTTGAAGGTCCATCAGTAAAAAGAATTTTTCCATAAGGTAAGGGGATATCCTCCAGGTCCTCTCTCACCTTGGTCTGTAGGTCTATTAGTTCAATGCAATAATGTTCTAAATCATCTAGGGGTTCCCCTGATAGAAACTGTGCTGGATTTAGGCTTTTGGATGTGCTCAGTTCTAAGCTTTCAGTGCTCATCAAGATAATTTCGTATTTCAATATCCTGGAATCAGTCAGCCACTGTTGAACTCTGTGACTTAGGACTGTTTTTAGATCATGCGGTGTATGTGTTCAGATTTTTCCTTACAAAGTTAACTTTTGAGCTTCTTCTAGTAGGACAGCAGTAGCAGCGATTGCTTGCAAGCAAATTGGCCACCCCCTAGCCACTGGGTCTAATAGTTTTGACAGATAAGCAACGGGCTTCTTGCTTCCTCCCCACTCCTGGGTTAGTACCCCATATGCTATTCCTTTCTCAGTGTTTACAAATAGATCAAAGGTCTTTTTGAGGTCGGGTAGGCTTAGGACCAGTGCTGAGGATAATTTATCTTTTAGATCTTGTAATCGTTCCTCATCGTCTGCTGTCCATTTTACTGGGTCAGGTTTCACTAATTTGTTGTAGAGAAAAGTGACACTTTGAGTATATTGGTCTAACCACAGCTTGCAGTACCCAAATAAGCCTAAGAGCTTTCTTATGTCTCTTTTCGTTTTAGGAGCAGAGATGGATAGAATGCCCGAGATTCTCTCAGGGCTTAATTTTTTGTACCCCTTTCCAATTATGTGGCCAAGATATATTACTTCAGATTCCACAAATTGTAATTTGACCTGGGACACCTTTAGGCCTTTCTCCCTTAAAAAGTTCAAAAGCTGTATGGTGGTTGCCTTAACTTCTCCCTGTCTTTCTCCAGATCTTAACAAATCATTAACATACTGTAAAATTTGTACTTCCTTTTTGGGGGTAAATTGTTCTAGTAATCTCTCTAGGGCTTGCCCAAAAAGGTTTGGGGACTCCGTGAACCCTTGGGGTAAATGGGTCCACCTTAACTGCTGTTTTCTTTTTGTGTCATGATCTTCCCACTCAAATGCAAACCAGTCACGGCATTCTTCTGCTAGAGGACATGCCCAAAATGCATCTTTTAGATCTATAATTGTAAACCAAGCATGCTCCGGTGGAATTTGGCTTAACAATGTGTAGGGGTTGGGTACAACAGGGTGCCTGCTGATGGTTCTCTTGTTAACTTCTATTAAGTCTTGGACCAGCCTATATTTTCCATCTCCTTTCTTTATTGTCAGTATAGGGGTGTTATGAGGGGACATACATGGTTCTAAAATTCCTACTTTTTGTAATTGGTCAATTTCCAACCCCAACCCTCTTCTACCTTCTGGGGATATCGGGTATTGTCTAACTCGGATAGGAGGAATATCTTTCTGCATCTCTATACTTATTGGTGGAATATCAAGATATCCATACTTTCCTTCTTCTGCCCACACCTTTGGATCAATTTCTCCGATGTCTTCCTGAGTCAGCTTCATTATTTGAACTACCATTCTCCCATCCTTGGGAACAATCCCTACGCCTAATTGAACCTATAGGTCTCTTCCTAATAAACAGGTGTCTAACCTTGGTAAATAAATAAAATCTGCTAGGCATTGCCTAGAATTTCCCCTTATTTCTATTCCTTTGACTACAGAAGCTTTAAAGGGCTTCCCTTCTGCCCCCAACACTTTGCAAATTTTTGCTCCAATAGTTACTCCTATAAGAAGTTTATTTATGCTAGATCGATCAGCTCCCGTGTCTACTAGGAACTCATAGTCTTCATATTGGGGACCCAGTGCAAAATTTGCCAAGGGCTCTTCTTGATGACTCATGGGGTCCCCTATTTTATAGAGCCCCTGACACCCCTAATCATCCCCTCTCAAAACCTTCTCCAGAGCCTCTTGTTCCCGTGCAATGGCCTCGTCAAGGGACAACTTGTCACAGTCTCTCTTCAAATTACCTATTTCCCCACAATAATAACACTTCCGGTTATCTGTAAATGCTGCCCCTGGTTTCTCATAATTTCCACTTTCCTTACTCACTTGAGGTAGGATTGGTCCATTCTTGTGTCCTCTAAACAGGGGCCCTGGTTTATTTTCATCTGCCTTATTGTAAGATCTCAGGTGACTGCTATTCATTCCTAGACTCTCCCTAGCTATTGCTACCATGATTCCTGCCTTTGCTTTTGCCTTTTCCTCCTCTCTTCTCAGATATATCTTAAGGGCTTCTTTCAGTAACTCACGTATGTTTTTCTCCTGCCAATCTTCCATCTTTTCTATTTTTCTTCTGATGTCTGGCCAAGCTTTAGTAACAAACTGTACCTTTAAAAATACTTGGCCTTCTAGGCTGTCAGGGTCTATGTTTGAATATAATTGGAAGTTCCTCCTCAGTCAGTTAAGCCAATTAGCTGGAGTCTCATCTTTCTTCTGGGTGCTATCAAAGGCTAGTTTAGTATTACTACCTCACAGAACAGACTCCTTTATTCCTTTTACCATGAGAGATCGATAGTCTTCCATGTTTTTCCTGCCTTCTTCATGGTTTGGATTCCACCCAGGGTCCACCAGAGGCATTTTGTGATCTCTCGGGGGCCCTAATCTGTTTTCTCTCTCCCAAATTCTCATTCCAGCTGCTCGAATTATTCTGACTTCTTCTGGGCAAAATAATATATTGAGAATGGAATTTAGCTCTCCCCAAGTATAAATATTAGGTCCTAGAAACTGGTCCACCTGATTTGAGATTCCGACTGGGTCTTCCACTAAATTCCGTAATTCCTTTATAAATCCTCGAACCTCGGAGGCTGTTAGAGGGGCATTCACAAATCCAACTCCTCCTGCCACCCCACCCATGGGGACTTCCCTGAGGAGAAAAAGCTTCTCTGCCCTTGATATCTTGGATCTGGTGTTACAATAAGGCCCACTAACAAGCTCCTCATTTTGGGATGCAGTAGGGAGTGTGCAGTTTCGTTGGTACCTAGGAGATGTGCTAGGAGGTACATTAATATTTGATGATGACAGGCTCTGCTCCCAGTTGGAGGGAGGAGGAGGAACAGCATTGGGCAAGGGGGAGGAGATTGAACTTACAACTAAAGGTACTGAGGGTGGAAGAGAGGGAATAGATTGTGGAACAGCAGGAGAAGCTGGGGGAATTGGTAGATCAGAGGAAGGAGAGGAGGTATTGGATACGGCCAGTAGGGAGGTTGAATTCGAGACAGGGACACCAGGAGGAGACAGAAGCTGGGTAATTACTGACGGGGAGGGAGAGATTATGGGTTCCAAAGGGAGAAGAACTAAAGACTTAGCAGTAGGGGTTGGAGGGAGAACTGGAGTTACTATAGGGGAGGTTGTAGAAGGGGCTTGGGGCATGATCAGGGGAACTGGTGGAAGGGCTTCAGGTACCAGTGGATAGTTAGGGGGAGGAGGTGGTAGGTATTCGAGGGGGTCCCATCTTTTATTCATCTCCCTTCTTCCCTCATTCCCTTCTCTATCCTTCTTTTTTCCTTGTAATTTACATATCTTTACACTATCTCCACCTGCTGCATTCTTCTGCCAACAGGTGGCATATGCTAATTGCTCAAAGTTGGGACAGCTTTGTGCCCTTAGATGTTGACTAAGTTGCGAGCTATCCATTGATCTTGGGTTCCATACCATGGCCACTCCCCCTGTAGTTGTAATTTTGGCCGAACCTCTGTGCAGTAGTAGACTAACTTGATCTTAATTAGGTCTTTTGTTATCTCCAAAGTGTCCCATCTGTCCAGTAACTGTCCAAGAGGGCTATCGGGGGAATATTCTTTATTTTCTTCTTAGAGGAACCTGCTCTCTTACTATTGCACCCTCCCATCTTTTTAGGCCAAAAAAACCCCAAAACAAACAAAAAAACCCTTTAAAGGTGCTCCTACCAGAACGAAAATAGACAGATGGGCAACTTAGTCTTTTGACTAACTCAAACTGGCTTTCTTTTTAACTGATTTTATCCTAAATTTCCCTAACTTAATTCTAACGGACCAAAACCAAATCCTCTTTTAACCAACTTAAACTCACAACTCACACTTTTTCTACTAATTCTCACTTCTCTCAAACTCGCTGGGGATAGGGTCCAATCACTCACTCGCTCATACCATAAGGCAAAGGATGGGGGTTCACTCACTCCTATACTCACTCATACCATAAGGCCCAACACTCCTTCTGGACCTTTGGAGTCCGTCCTATTGACGGGACCCCCTACGTACCCTTGCACCTCGCCCCCACGGGATTCTGAGCACGCTTTGTTGACGTTGCTGGGGTCCCTAGCACTAGGGTCCTCCTTTCAGGCCTCAGGACTTCCCCTTGCATAGCCTCCCACCAGGTTGGACCTATAGTCCGCTCCTCGGGCTAGAGCAGTCCTGTCCCTAATGCCGTCTCCTTCCTGAGTTTTTTCTGAAGAGTCGAGAAGGAACAAAAAGACTCTCAGGGGTTACCCGGGGGTATGTACCCAAGCAGGGCCCAACCCCTTTACCTCCCACCGACCCAGCTTGACCAGCCCTCTCCAGCAGAATGGCCTCGGTTAAAGGGATGTGTGTGGGTATGTGTGATGCCCGCCTTGCCTGCCGTCTCAGACTCCCCACCCTTGTGCCCAGAGCAGTGGATTTACAGTCTCCTTCTCTTGGAGCTGCAGCAGCACACCACCTACAGAGTGTCTGGTCTGCCCCTGGGGATCGGGGAACTCCTGGACACTTGGCGCTGGCAGTACCTGGGGGTACCCTATACAAAAACTGTGCACGACTCACTCAATATCTAGGCCTCCGTGCACCCGGAGTCACCAAAGTCGCTCTCAAACTCCTCACCCTTGTCCTAAAAGGGGGCCTACCCCAATGCGTGCGACTCACACCAGGATCTTCCTCCGTGTGCCCGGAGGGGGGACTTCCTCTATCCCCTTAGGAGATGCCTCGATCACTCGCTAGGCCTTGGTAGGCCTCACTCGCTTCTTCCTGTTCCTGGCCGGCCCTCTCGCAAGAGTCCAGAATCACGGTACGGAGAGGTCCTCACTCGCTTCGGGGGGTTACAAGCTGCCGGCCCCCGTCTCATTCACACCGCACTCGCTCACCTCCTACTCCCACCACCGGAGTTACTTACACTTCCAGGGCTCCTCAGCGACACTGGTCCCAAGCTGATTTCTTCGGTTCAGATAGCCAGCTGTCCTGGAGGCCAAGGAGGGCAGGCGGCCGTCCCGTCTTCTGGTCCACATCAGGTGTGGCTATCCCGGATGACCTCCAATTGAAATAAAAAGGGCCAGGAGACCAGCTCCTTTCAAATGGCCTTTATTTAAATTAGCTCTTTGGGGTGGGAGCTCAAGGGGTCGCGCACACCGCCACTGCTCCTATGGACAACGCGGGGAGGACAAACATAGCAGCTTTGCCTCAGGGCAGAGCTGGGGCTTCCGTCCTCACGAGAGTCCTCAGGAAAACAATTGCTTGCTCCCAGTCCAGGGGTGTCACTCTGGTCGACTCCCATTTAGGTTATGGTGACCACATTCTGAATGAAAAAATGCCGTGGGAGGATTGCTCAGCCTTTTCTCAGGTGTAGTATGTTGTTGCCTTTTTGAGATGTCACGTAGGCTCATTGTTTTAGAGGCATTTTGTGTCAAATGGTCTCTTGCGTCCTTCATTTGCATATTCACGGTAGTTGTCTCCCCCTCCTTACTGGTGGGCACTATTTTGGGAAGCAGCAGTGGCATTTCCTGACGGGATAGGGAAAGTACAGTTGGGGGGGTGGGACAAAGTAATTTATTCTGTTAACAATTAACACGAGATTTGACTTACAGACTTAGGAACAGCATCAACCAACAACTAATTTAACAATTAACACAAGAACAGCATCAACTAACAATTAATTTAATAAACTTAGGAACTTATTGCAAGCAATTTAGCAAACTCAGCAACCCATTCCTAACAATATAGACAAAGCAGGGTTCAGGGAACTCTAAATGCTTTATGATATGTTACAGAACTTTGTGCATGTGGATACCAGGTGGATGTACACAATTTGATTGGATAAAATGCTAAAACAATCTATTCCTTTATTATGGTTAACATATCTTGTTCTACAGTCTCTTTCTAATTAGCCCTAGCCAATTATTTTCTCCTTATCAGCATCAAGGGCAAGTTAGAAATTCTTTTTTATACACGCAGTACTTCTTCACAGCATGGCTTGTGCAGCAAATGTCCCTTTTCTAACAAAATTTCTTCTACAGGTAGGTGTCTTTTGAGGAAGGCAGGAGCCTCCCTTGGAATGGAGAATGCAAACACCCTCCCTCTGAATTATTATAACTTTGAATTTAAGGGGCTGTCAGGCGAATATATGGGAAAAGGAATAACAGTTCTTTATTAGGGGAACTAAAATAAACAATAAAACAAAAACACATGCAGTATTACAAAAGAGAAAAAACCCAAACAAACAAACAAACAAACACACTGACAGAGTCAGGATACAACCTGACACCCTGTGTGTCAGGGTGTTGGTGGCAGTCCCATTAAATGGTGGCTGCAGTCCTAGTGGCAGATGTGGCTCTGTTGAAGTGATGATCCTGTAGAAAGGTGGAGTTTTTATGCTGAAGGTTCAGTGGTAATAGATGGACCTGGTCTTCCTCTGAGAATTCAGTGGAAAGGCTGTTTGGTGTTCCAACTCCCAGATTTTTATCTAGATAGGAATACTTGGCTCTTCTCCCTGGTTGGAGCATTTCCCAATGGGATGATGTAATTCTATCATTGAGACTCAATGGCCCATTAGCAGAAGATATCTCTCTGGAAGGAGGCTGGGTTGTGGAAGAGATAAGAAAACTGCCCCAGCAGGTTTCTTGACAGTTGGCCCATTGACGGACAATTACACACACCCACACCCACACCCACACCCACACACCCCCACACACCAGTTTCAACAGATGGTGATAGAATACAGAGTTTTGGTTGCTTTTTGCACTGCAACCCATGATATCACTTCACTTTAACCCTATATCCTGTGTCTGCCCGACCTCCTGTGGTTCCTGCTACAGCTGCAGATTTTCTTCCACATTTTGTTCGCCACTCTGGGGTATGCTTGCCTCTGCAGTTCCAGCCACCGCTCCAAGGTTCCTGCTACAGCCCATTTTGCCATCCGGAGTGGCACCAGGATCAGCTGCCCCTGTGGGTTTGCAAAGGAAATCCCTTTTCTCTCTCTTCTGACAGCTCACCCCCCATTACCCACATCAGAGAGGTGGTTGAGCTTGTGCCACAGTGCCCCCTGCAGCCATCAGGGAATAATCACACCTTCCCTGCCCTACCCCTACCAACAGCACCCCTACCGGCTGTGACTATAACTACACCAAAGGGGAAAGTGCTTGGCATCCGAGAGAAGGCTGTTGTTGGTTTTCTGTTTTTGTTTGTTGTTGCTGCTGTTGTTGTTTGTTTTCCTTGTCATATGTATATATTTATTTATATATATTTATATTTTTTTATATATATATATATATATATATATATATATATATATATATATATATACACACACATGTAAAGAACTGCTATTCCTTTTCCCATATCTTTGCCTGAAAGTCCCGTAATTTCAAAGTTATAATAATTTTGAAGGAAGGAGGTCACATATTTTCCATTCCAAGGGAGGTTTCCGCCTTCCTTGGCAGACACTTGTCCTTCAAACCAAGGCAACTGTTTATTAAAAAGCCTTATTGCAGTCAAAAGGAACAGAAGGTGGCAATGAGTTTACAGCATGACAGGCAGTCTCAATACAAGTGGTTGCAATGAAAAAATTTTAACAGCATTGCAGAGTAATATTGCAGTATTACTGAAATAAGCAGTAGTGAGTTCAAAATGAGCAATGTTGACATAGTCATAGTGAAGGGAGCATGTGAAAGGTGTCACTGGGGAAGGAGGAGACTTGCTTTTTACACTAGGGAACAAGAAAATCAAATAGTACCTTTCAGACTTAAAATTGAGTAAATTGGAATGAAATTTTAATTGGTCTAGTTGGAACTTAAATGGGGTGTGTTTTCGGAATGCCAAGAGATGCAGAACTGATTGAGAGGGCCACTAAGAGTCTGTGAATTTTAGTTTTGTTGTATTTTCACAAGTTTACTGTAAGTGAGTAGGATGGCCATAATTCAGTGTGATTGGTTGTCTCTGTCACTCTTTCTTCCTCATGCTCTTCCCTGGCTCCAACATGGGTCCTTCCCATAGGCTGCAGTTCTTCATGAACTGCTCTAGTGTGGGTCCTTTCCATGGGGTGCAGTCCTTAAGGGACAAACTGCTCCAGCATGGGTTCCCCACAGGGTCACAAGGCCTGCCAAAAAACCTGCTCCAGCACAGGTTCCCAAACTCCTTCAGGCGCATCCACCTGCTCCAGCGTGGGATCCTCTGTGTGCATATCTGCTCTACTGTGGACCTCCATGGGCTGCAGGGCACAACCTGCTTCACAATGGTCTACATCATGGGCTGCAAGGTGAATCTCTGCTCTGATGCCTGGATCATCTCCTCCCTCTCCTTCTCCTTTGACCTTGATGTCTGCAGGGCTGTTTCTCAGACAAAATAACAGCTGTTAAGATTCCTACATGTGGATCCAGAATGAAATACGCAGAAGTAAATAATTTTCTAAGTTTCAACTCACTTTGCTATAGACACCCACATCCATAATGTAGACTCTCAAAACCATATCTAGGTTCTGCTTTTCTGTGTAGACACCAAACATTTCAACATCTTCCTTGGGAATCCAAATCTGTTACAGGGCATTTCTTATAGCATCAAGCATCTCCATGCCTGGCCCAAACCTTCAGAGTTAACAAATTAAACATTTCCTTACTTCTTTCATTTGCAGGGTGAGTTAATCAAACAGAACAGGAAAAGATTTGCTGCCCTTCTCTCTCTCATGGTCCAGTGGTGTCAGCACTCACCTAGGATGTGAGCAATTGTGTACAACTTCTATGTCTGCTTGAGGTTGTGGAAGGACGTGTCTACACACCCCACACTCCCTGCCACCAATGATTGATGCATATGGAAAGAGATAACTCAGGGGCTGAAAGGCCCAGCAAGGGGTCATCTCTGGCACCAAAAGGGCTCGGATCTCCACTAAGAATCAACATCTTAGTCTGGAGACCAGAAGTGGGAAGAGATAAAGGAAAATAAATATTCCTGACCAAAAGACACTGTTTTACAAACTATAAAAGCTCACACAAATATCACAGAGGCAGAAGGTTCCCACAAGCCCACCCTGAAGACGTAATGGACTTCCCCCCAGACTATGGACGCAGATTCCGCAGTTGCACTCTTGGGAATTGAGGGAAAGGATCTTGATGTGTGCTCCACTATCAATTGGATGGTAAATACATTGAATCCAAAGATTATACTATGTCTTTGCTAGCTGTAACAGAAAAGGGTACCTGTCATGGTTTCAGTTTGAAACTGGGCAGAAACACTAATTTTTATGTCTCAGTTTTAGTTTGTCAATTCGAAATTTCCCAATCAAGACCAAAGCAGGCTTAAACTTAAAAGAAATAAATCTTTATTAACTAACACTAAAAGAAAAAAAGAAATCAGAATGAAATCTTCAAAACACTTCTCCTTTCCCACCCCAACTATTCACTTTCTTACTCTAATATAAAAAGACAAAACTTGGGATTATCAGTCACTTAGCACTCTTAAAATAATCATTTCTCAATTCAACAAGGAGAAAGGAGTCTCTCTTGAATACCATAGAGATTTTTCCACAAGATACCAGTTTTCTTGCTTCCACACTCCACAGTGGCCCGCCCGGGGGAAAAGAAATGTTGTCATTATGAAGTGCCTCCCATGAAACAGCCTGCCACAGCAGCTCATGGGTCATACCAGTTTATTAGGGTACAGTTAAGGATGCCTCTTCTAGTATAAAACAAAAGTTCTCTTCATCTCTAGGAACAGAGGTCATCTTCTCTCAATGGGCAAGGCTTTATCTCTCACTTCTTTGGTCTTGCTCTGTTCAATTTTCTCCAGCAGCTCACAACTATGACTAGAACTTTGCATCCCCCTAAAAAACATTCCATAGGTTACAGGGTATTTAAGTCCATTCTCTATGGCCTCACAAGAGAAGTCCAACCTAACTAGACAACTCCTTAATCTTCCTTTCCATCTGAGATCCCCTTCTCACTTCCCCTGACATCAAGTCTCATGCTGTGTCTTTCTACATTTCATCCAGTCTCCTCTTTTCCTCTGGGTAAGATTCATGCTTTGGAAGTTTCATCTGGTCAGGAAAAAAAAAATTCACACAGACCGCAGCTGGTACAAGGCAGTCACTTGATGCATTGCAGTTGTGCTCGAACTGGGACAGGATCTCCCTCAAGTCCTGCTGCTGCCTTCCAGTTCCAGCTGTGCTGAGAGAGGGAGGCTAGGTTCTTTTTTTTCAGCCTGGTGAGGCTTCAGATGTGTCACACCAGGGCTGATCACCCCCCCTTTTCCCTGCCGCCAGGCCTGGCTCTGCCCCCGGTTGCTGTGTAGGGCTGTCCTGGATTAGCAGATTTCAGCATCCAGGACTGGGCTGAGCCTTCCTTTCTACCCCTCTGCCTCTCCTTCCCCTTTGCCTACCAGGGGTGCGGGGGAGGGAAGGGGGGAACCTCAGCCTGGCTTGGCCCAGCCATGGAGAACAGCCGGGCCGAGGCTCTGCCACTCACCCCACCGGAAACCAGAAGAGTGCTATTTCTGGACTCTCACCTTAAAATGAGTATTCACTAGAGGCGTATCCACCCTTTTCATTGGTTTAATCAGGTGTCAATATTACAAAATTGTCCAATCAGGGCTAAACCATGACAATACCTTATTGTTCACTGTATATTAACCTACTAATAGTCTCTTTTGTTGTATTCCTGCGTAGTATATCATCTGTGTTAAGTCTTATGTCTGTTAGTTTTGTGTCTATTAAATGAAGAATTCATTCTATAACAGACTGAATCAGCCATTATTAAAGAACTTGTGAATGAGAGTGGGTTTTGGGGTGCTGGCCACCTCAATAAAGCTACTGCCTCCTGACAGAGGCCTCGGCAGAAGGCAGGGACTTATCTAAACCTCCACATCTATTTGTAACATTTTGGCATAGTCGAAGCAGGATAATGGCAAATGATTCCAAAAAATCAGACTAAAGACTTGGCAGACAGTTTACAGAAGCACAGTGTTCACATTGAAACTGATGATCCGTGGCCAACAGGTAACTGGTTTTAATGGGGTAAGATAAAAGATAAAATAAATGAAAAGTGAGGATCACTGAAAGATGCAAAAGGAAAGGGAATTATCTGTCACACCCTTGCACTATGTTTAAACTCTGCTTGGGAATGAAAAGAACAAATGATAAAAGAAAATGATAAATTGGTGGATGAAATCCAGAGATTAAAATTGGCAAAATTATCCCTGTAATGCCAATACAACAAAGTAAAACAAGAACTAAAAAAATCTAAGAAAAACACAAAAGCATGAGAGGAAAAATTGGAATTGACATTATTAAATGCTCCCAAAGCTGTGGATGTTAAAAAAAATTCAAAAATTAATAACATCACTTGAAGATTGGGATGTTGATATTTGGGAAAGCTCTGATGAAAATGATAATGAAAGCATTGAATTGGATTCTGATGAAAGCATGTCTTATAGATGGGTAATGCAATGGTTGGCTCTCACAATTAAGGGATGATGTGTATGTTAAGAGAAGTTTTCTTGATGTATAGTTATGTTATTGTGATTTGTTCTCCCCATAGTTCTCTTTCCTTTCCCCTCTTGTATTGTTGCCCCTGGACAGCCCTGGTAGTCAGGGCATTTGGGAGGAGGGCAGACTTGTTACTTAGAGGCACAGCATGACAACACCTAACTTCTAATCAAGTTGCAAGAAAATAGTCTCCACCAATGGATGGAGAAGAAGAATTAATGGACAGACTTTGAGAGGGGCCAGGGTTACCTGATACAACACCAGGGGTATAAAATGTGGAGCAGCCATTTTGTGGGTGAGCACATGGCTGCTAGTCACGGGGACTCCCAGCGCATTGTCCAACAAAGGACTGAATAAGGAAAAAGGGATAGCGCTGGGAGTGTGGCTGACTGCCAGAGGCTCGTCCACTAAATGGCTGCTCTTCCTTTTATACCCCTGGTGTTGCATCAGCGAACCTTGGCCCTTCCCAAAGTCTGCCAGTCAACTCTTCTTTGCCATCCATTGATGGAGACCTTCTTGTAAGTTGATTGGAGGTGAGTTGTTGTCATGCCATGGCTCCCCAGCAACAAGCTTTCCCTCATTCCCAGCTTCCCCATGCAGGGGGCACATGTACACACCCTCTCTCCAAATGTCCCTGACAACCAAGGCTGTCCGGTGGCAACAATACAGAGGGGGTAAAGGGGACTATGGGAAGAACAGAGGGTGTCCAAACAACAAACTATAATAACATAACTGTACATCAACAAAACTTCTCTTAACATACACACAATATTCATCCCTTAATTGTGAAAGCCAATCGTCATATTACCCATCTATAACACATGTGATAGATAAATCTAGTGGCAGTGGCTTGGCAGGCTTGGAAGTACTCATGCAATGGTAGTGGGCACGTGCGGGAAAGAAATGTAGAGAAAGAAGCAAGGAAAGCTGAATGAAACTTCAGAGTAGACACTTTTAAAGTGGAGCACAATGTGAAAATGGGAAGAATATCTCTTCTAAAAGATAATATACAAAAAAAAAAAAAAACCCTTTAAATAACTTAGCTTCTGATTCATTCTTACAAAGATACCACAGTTCTGTTTCTTTCCAAGACAAGTGTATGCAAAGGAGTCTAGAGCTGTACCCTCAAACCTTAGCAAAACAATTAACATTTTCTGAAATATAGCTTAATTTAATAGTAATTCTCAAGACCTTCATAATCTGTGCAGATAAATTTCCTGTCTGCAATACTTTGGATTATATGTTACAGATGAAACATTTTATAAGCAGCTGGGAGAAGTCTCACCAGCTAGTCTTTGTTCTCATGGTGGACTTAAACTTTACAGATGTCTGCTGTCTCTTTCTTTCTCACACTCTCTCTCCTCTCCTTTTTTTCCTCTCCCCTTTTCTCCCCTTCTCACTCTCCTCCTTTTCCCTTTGCCTCTTTCCTTTTCTTCTCCTCCAATTTCTCTCTCTCCCTCTGTCTCACTCTCTCCTTTTCTTTCTCTCTCTCTCCTTCTCCCTTCTGCTTGCTCCTCCACTCCTTCACTGCTCTGCTTGCTTCTCCACCTCCTGCTTCACTGCTTGGCTCACTACTTCACTCACTCACTGTGCCATTTCTTTGCTCCTTTGCCCGCCAGTTTGTGTGACTGCTTTTTTGCTTGCTTCTTTGCTCACTAGTGTCACTTGCTGCTTCCCTCACTCACTCGTTCACTGCTCTGCTCAGATGCTTTACTCACTCAACTCTTCACAACTTTGCTTGTTCTTCCACTTGCTCCTTTTATTCCTCCTACACTCCTTCAGCATTTTGCTTTCTCCTCTGCTGCTTGGCTGGCTTGCTTCTATGCTTCTCTGCTCTTCCACTGCTTCTGCACTGCTTCACTTGCTTGCTGCTTCACTCGCTGCTTTGCTTGCACCTTTGTTTGCTCCCTTGCTCCTTAACTACTTCACTGCACTTTGCTCGCTCCTTCATGTGCTCACTTCTTAGATCACATCTTCACTGCTTTGCTTGCTCCTTCGCAGTTTTTTGTGCTCATTCCTTTAATTGCTCCTCTGTGTCTCCATTCCTTCCCTCACTCCTTCACTCCTCTGCTAGTTCCTTTCACTTGCTCCTTCATGCCTCCATTCACTTGATCTCCCACTCACCATATGTTATTTTGGCTGATTACACTATCAACATAAACTAAAACTGCAAAATAATTTACAGCAGCCCTTCCTGTTACTGCTGGTAGAGAGTACATACTCCTTTGACTCTCTTATATGCTCCAAATTGGAAGTAACACCTGCTTGCCCATGCACATATGCTCTCACTGGTTTGTCAGGGAAAGTTGGAAAAGAAATTTCTTTTCTCAGCCTCAGAGTTGTCATTTTGAATCCTCTTAACTGATGATTTGTATTCCTGAGAAAGGGGAGAGGTGTCTGGGATGGGGAGGTGGCTAGAGGTCTGGTGGGAGCTCATATTCCTAATGGATTATTTGAAGTTTTCCTTTCCTCCAAAACTGCTTTCACAGCTGATGCTAAAGTTTCTACCACAATCTTTATGTTAGATGAAGATTTTTATTATGAGTTTTGTAATAAACACCACACATTGTACTATATTTAATAGACACAATTCAATGGCAGGAAACTCTCATTCATTCTCAGGTATGACATTTGAAAATTGACAGTTTCATTTTCATAAATATCAACCACATCAATATCTATGTATTGGTTAGCATCTATATGAAGTGTCCTGAAGGGAAGCTACTGTTAGATAGCACCAAGATCCAAAATTTAGGATCAGCAGCTTATAAAATAATTCCAGTGGTCTTATAATTTCATTTTAAGAAAAATATACAATATTGACTATCATTGCATGTATTTTGACACTGCAGTGGGAAATGTTTAGAAACCTAAATGATACTGTCATAGTCAATTTTCAGTGAAAGCAAACTGTTGAGATTATTTTGATTGAAATATATAAAATATATAGCAAGCTTAGTTGAGAGAGAGGGGAAAAAAAAGCTAGTGCTAACACTAAGGTAGTGAGACAACTTTACCATCTGTTGGAAGCAAGTCCCACAGCTGTGCCTGAAGGCTTTTATCATGTTTTCATTTATGCTGCTGTGTTAGTTTTTCACTGCCTGGGTTTTGGCAGTGGGGGGGCCACAGAGGTGGCTTCTGTGAGAAGCTTCTAGAAGCTTACAACGTGTTTGGCAGACCCAATCCCTGATGGCTCTGAAGATGGACATGCTGCTGGCCAAGGCTGGGCCAATTAGAAATAACATATTTAAGAAGAAATCAAAAGAAAGGTGGGGGCACAGTTTTAATTCCAGCTAGAGAAGATGAGGAGGTGAGAACATGTGAGGGAACAAACAGGCAGACACCAAGGTCAGTGGACGAGGAGGGGGAGGAGGTGCTTCAGGCCCTGGAGCTGAGATTCCTCTGTGGGTCATGGTGATGGCCATGGTGAAGCAACTGTGCCCCTTCAGCCCATACTGGGTCCACAGAGGATGCAGCGATCCACCTGCAGCCCATGGGGGAGGTGCCCATGCCAGAGCGGGTGGGTGCCTGGAGGAGGTTGTGATCCAGTGGGAGACCCAGTGGAGAGAGAGGGCCCCCGTATTCAGGCTGGAGCAGCCCATCTTTGGAGGACTGCGCCCTGTGGAAGAGTGACCCACACTGTAGCAGTTTTGGGAGGAATGCTGCTCGTGAGATTGGAACCACACTGGAGAAGTGTGCAGAGAGCTGTCTTCCATGAGAAGGGACTCCACAGCATAGCAGGGGAAGGACTCCTCTCCCTGAGCAGCGGAAGAAAACCTTGGGTGATGAACTGACCAAAACTCCCCCTGCCCTGTCCTCTGTGCTCTCAGTGGGAAGGAGGTAGGGCTTGGGGGGGAATTAAGGTGTTTTAAGAGCTTATTTAACTTCTCATTATCCTCCTCTGATTTTGTTAGTAATAAATTCACTTTGTAGCTCTAAATTGAGCCTGTTTTGCCCTTGGAGTGTTTTCTCCTGGTCCTTATCTCAACTTATGAACCCTTCATTTACATTTTTCCTCTCCTCTCCCCAGCTCAGGCAGGGGAGGCTGAGTGATTTTTGTGGGTGCCTGGCATTTGGCAAATGTCAAACCATGACAACTGCCGTTCTATGGGGAGTAGGTCCTATATCATAATGCCTTGTGAGACAAGGAAATGTTTAACACAATGTGTGAACTAAGTTAATTTGGGAAAAAAAAGCGCCTTATTTAAAAGCATTTATACACTATTTATACTGGAACCAAATTCTTCTTTCTCCCCTGCCATTTTTGGTATTGCATGTTCAGCATAGTGGGGTGTCTATGCTTTTCACAGCTTGCAGCAAGATAGAGATGGAAGAAAAAGATGTTATCAGCTGCCTTTTAAATATTTTTATTGGAGGTATATGTTGAGTTTTCCTTTGCTGTGGTGCTCATAGCTTTCAGAAATAGGGCTGCCTTTTGGTCTGCTGCAGAAGAAAGTCCTGCTCTGCTCTCACAAATCTCACTGCTTCCATAGTAATAGAAGACCTAATGGCAAACAGCAGTGTGGGACAGAGCTATGTGGGTCCCAGCATCGGTATCCACAGCACAAACCACATGCCTAACCCTGCAGCACCTCTGCTGCCCTCAGTGTCCCCACCTGAGGGCTGGTGGGATGCTCTTGGTGCAGCCTGGCGGGTCTAGCCATGTTCCTGCTTGCTCTCTGCAGTGGTAGTTCTTTCCCACCTTCCAAGCCACATATAGAGGACAGCCACACAGAGGAAGGCATGCAGGCTGTAAGCAAGTAAGGACAGGGGATTTTTAGGATAAGGACATCCTGTACCTCTGAGGATAGGAAAGAAAGAACTGATCCTAACCTCAAGTACAGCCTCACATTGAAGCTTTCACCAAGATTTACTAAAGGAAAAAGTCCCATATCTTCAGCAAGATAAGAAGGACTTGAGTATATGTTCCAACTGATACCTTATTCAATATATATAACAATATTACAGCAACTGTCTCTGTCACTTTCATATATTACTCCTTCCAAATTCCCTCTGACACTTTACCCAATGCCTGCCTAAAACAATACTTCTGTTATCACTGCAAATTTATTTTTTATTTTTCAACATCATGAATTATTCAAATACTACCAATAATTATTGTCTCCTCTCTCTGGCTCTCCTGGCAAAGTCTGCCTGAAGTTTTTACCCATGCAATTTTTGTGTATGTATTTTAACACATTTATTTATACATGCATATAAAAGCATGCTGGACTTATAAAACCAAATGCTGTGGTGGGGAAAAAGTATGTTAACACCCATATATCTGAAGCAGAAATCCAATAGTTTGATGTCAAGCACACCAACCTATTACAATTTTTTTAAACTATAACTCTTATTCAGCAAAACTAAAGGTTGCTGCAATTATCAACAAAACAGCAACCATTCCCTTTGCTTATTCCATTCAATGAACCATGTGACTGCCTAGCTCTAACATGGTTTGGTCTACAGACAGTCTTTATGGTCTATACTCACATCCTTCTGATTTTACATAGTTTAAAGCTTTGGTTCCAATTTTCAAAACAACTGAAGAAAAGATTTTGACTCTAAAGACTAAGACCTTTCACATTACTCTCATGCCCTTTTCCCTGCTCTCACACTAAAATTCTTAGGATAGATATATCTTGACTTTATAAAATCAGTGTGTCATAGGTTGCAGTGCAAAATGTAACCAAAACTCTGTATTCTATCATCATCTATTGAAACTGGGGTGGGGGGGTGTGGAGTAACTGTCTGTCAATGGGCCAACTGTCAAGAAACTTGCTAGGGCAGTTTTCTTATCTCTTCCACAACCCAGCCTCCCTCCAGGGAGATATCTTCTGCTAATGGGCCATTGAGTCTCAATGATAGAATTACATCATCCCATTGGGAAATGCTCCAACCAGGGAGAAGAGCCAAGTATTCCTATCTAGATAAAAATCTGGGAGTTGGAACACCAAGCAGCCTTTCCACTGGATTCTCAGAGGTAGACCAGGCCCATCTATTACCACTGAACCTTCAGCATAAAAACTCCACCTTTCTACAGGATCATCATTTCAACAGAGCCACATCTGCCACTAGGACTGCAGCCACCATTTAATGGGACTGCCACCAACACCTTGACCCACAGGGTGTCAGGTTGTATCCTGACTCTGTCAGTGTGTTTGTTTGTTTGTTTGTTTGGGTTTTTTCTCTTTTGTAATACTGCATGTGTTTTTGTTTTATTGATTATTTTAGTTCCCCTAATAAAGAACTGTTATTCCTATTCCCATATATTCGCCTGACAGCCCCTTAAATTCAAAGTTATAATAATTCAGAGGGAGGGTGTTTGCATTCTCCATTCCAAGGGAAGAATTCTCCATTCCTGCCGTCCTCAGCAGACACCTGTCATTCAAACTACGACACAGAGGAAACATACTCATTCTTGTAATGAGAACACATTAATTTTATTCCATGTTTCAGGGTTTCTTTGAGTCATTTTTTTTTTTATTCTCTGCCTTCAAGAATACAACTACCCTTGCTACTTAGCATAATGCTAACTCCATGTGAAACAGCAAGATTCTTCTCCAGGATGCTGCAGTCACAAAAATACTTAAATGACAGAGTCAAAAAGAGGACAGCAGAATTTTACCCAGACAATAATAAGTCAATGACTTGGTAATGGGACCAGATCTTTGCAGTTAAAGTAATGACATCAGAACCAGATATGGTTAGAATGTTTGAACTGTCCCAATTCTTGCACAACTTAGATCTCACATGCTAGATTTTTTTCCAGCTCTGTGATCCAGCCTTTATAGAGAAATAAGTGAGCTGTTTTTATGTAGCATCAAAATTAATTTATAAGAAAAAGCATCTTCAGAATTTTAAAAAGGGTAAAAAGGAGGACTCTGGGAACTACTGACAAGTTCACCTCACCTCCATGCTCAATAAGATCATGAAACAGATCCTCCTGGAAGCTATGTCAGGGTGTATGGATAACAAGGTGATTTGAGAAAGCCAACATGGCTTCACCAAGGTAAAATTGTGCCAGACTAATCTAGTGGCCTTCTATGATGGAGTGACTGCATCAGTGGACAAAGGAAGGGCTATGGCTGTTGTATACCTTGACTTCTGTAGGGTTTCTGAAACAGTCCCCCACAACGTTCTTACCTCTAAATTGAAGGCAATAATTGGACAGACAGATTATTTGATGGTGTTACAAATGCTGATGAGAGCTTAGACAAGTCCTGCCTTTGGCTCAGATTTCCGGCAGTAGCTCTGCTTGGGGCAGCCTGCACCCCAAATGGCTCTCATTCACAAGTTCTTAAGAATGGCTGATTAGGTCTATTAAAAAATGGATTATTTATTGAGTAGACACAATATTAACAGACATAAGACTTTAAACAGACTATTTACTACACAGGATAAACCAAAAAGAACTACTAGTAGATAAAATACAGTGTACCATAAAAGGTACAGCTAGCAAAAGAATAGTATAGATTAGGATTTAGTGTGACTTACCACCAAATTGATTACGGAATACACATAGAAACCTTTCCCTCAATTCCTGGGAAAGTATATGCGGAATTTGCCTCCAAACTCCGTGGAGAAGTCCTACACATTCATAGGGTGTCTGTAGGAGGCTTCTACCTCTGTGAAAGTTTGTGTAGCTTTTCTAGTTTGTAAAGTAGAGTGTCTGTCAGTCATGAATTTTAGTTTATCTCTCCACATATTGTTCTCAAGTCAAGTTGTTTATTTCCAACTGGAAATTCCACTCCTGGTGCCAGAGAGAACTCACTAGTCAGACAAGCTGGCCTGGGTTATCTCAACAAGTCATGTGAGGGGGAATAATGTCTGGAGCTATCACACCAGCTGATGGACAGAATAGATAAGATCTTCTGTGGTAGGGGGGAAGTCCTGCCAGAGATGGATAAGGAATTGGCTGAATGTCTGCATTCAAAGAAGTGCAGTCAGTAGCTCAATGTTGAGATGGAGATCAGTAACAAGTGGTAGCACTCAGGGGTCCATATTGGCACCAGTATTGTTCAAAATCTTTATTAATGACATGGACAGTGGGACTGAGTGCACCCTCAGCAAATTTTCAGATGATACCAAGATGAGTGGTGCAACTGATACGCTTGAGGGAAGGGATACCATCCAGAGGGACCTTGACAGGCTTGAGGTGTAGGCCAATGGAATCCTCATGAAATTCAACAAGGCCAAGTGCAATGTCACACTGTTTGACCAGCAAGTAGGGGTGGGAGTTCACAAGAAGTTGTGAGAGGACACAACTGAGACAGCTGACCCCAGGTGACCAAAGAGATTTTCCATACTGGATGATGTTGTGCTCAGCAACAAAAGATGGAGGAAGAAGAAGTAGGGGACAGGACATTAAGAAATTATGGCATTTGTATTCCCAACTAACTGCTAAGCAAGATGGAGCCAAGCTTTCCTGCAGATGGCTAAACATCTGTCTGCAAATGGGAAGTTATAAATTAATTTTTTTTTTTGCATTATTCAAGCAGGCAGCTTTTTCTTTCCCTATTAAACTGTCTTTGTCTTAACCCATGAGTTTTCTCACTTTTACCCTTCTGATTCTCCCCCGCATCCATCTGTGGGGAGAGTGAATGAGAAGCTGTGTGGGGCTTAGCTGTCCACTGAGGTTAAACCATGATAAGAGTGTACCCTCAGCATGTTTGTTGATGACACAAAGCAGTGGAGGAGTGGGTGATATGCCAGAGGGTGGTGTGGCCACCCAGGGGAACCTCCACAGGCTGCAGAAATTGGCTAACAGGTAACTCATGAAGTTCAAAAAGAAGTACAAAATCCTTCTAACAGGTGTGTTGATTTTGACAACTGACAGGGAAGTAACTACAAATAAGCCTCCCCCCTTCCCCCCGATGGCAACAGAGGGACAATAAATGAGAGATGATGAGTTAAAATAACAGTTTAATAAAAAAGAAAAAAACCTAAATCAGTGGAATGAGACACACGATAGAAAGAAAATTTTAAAAAGAAGAAATGTTTTAACCAAAGAAAAACCAAGGTGTTAACTAGTCCCCTTGTAACAAAGACAAAATGGCTGCAACATCCCTTAGTAGCCCACATGGCCCACTCCCCAGAACAAAAAAAACCAACATAGCTGCTGCCTAGGCAGTCAGCCTGGCCTAGGAGGACAAAGACAAGATGGCGGAGAGGGTCTCTCATCTCAACCCTTCCCTTGGGCCAAAAAACCCCCAAAACCCATGATGGCAGAGGCTTAAGGAGTGATTCTGGTTACTGATGGGGGGTGCTGGCGCTGCCTGGGGCAGGTCCAGATGAAGCTTCCTCCCCAGTTCTTGCCCAGAGAGCATGGGGAAGTGTTGTATTGTATCAAATTTGGTTTGCTCTATCACCCGCCAAGGCCCTGTGGTATTTTGGTTTCCCCCAGGTGGACTCCTCCTTTCACCCCTCCCATCACTGGTTTCCATTGGCTCCAGTTCTTTCCTCCGCCCCCCTTTCTCCCCCGGGCCTTTGAAAATGCCCTGTTCCACATGGCTTTCCTTCTTTCTCCTCACCCTGCCTGGTCAATAAAACCTGTGGGACCCATTGTCTCGGGAAGAAAGGGTGCTTCTCGTCTTTTACTTTTGTCTTTGTCGGTGTTTGCCAGGGTTTGGAGCTAGCCAAATAGTCTCCCCGAAAAGATGAACACCCTCAGCTGGCGCCCAATGTGTTGCCTCCTACTCAAGGTCTGAGACCCCACGCAGCAGATGGAAAGCCACATGTGGATTTCACAAGCTTTTTGGACAGCCAGCTCCTTGGAGTTCCCCTGTTACATTTGTACGGGGCACTCATGAGGGTGGAATAGGTAAACCCATCCTCGAGCCAGACAGGTCTATTCCAGACAAAGGACTTCTTTTACAATGGTTACAGACAGCCAGAGTCCCAGAAGGGGTAAGTACTCCCACAGCGTTAGTGGAGACCCCAAAGTGAACCCCGGTTGTGGTGGGGTTTCTGGAGCGCAGAAGCCTCCGGCATTTTGGGTCGGCAGGAGAAATACAGAATTCAATATGAGTGAACAGTAAATCTAGACTTTATTCCGTTAGTCAGGTCTTTTATACACTTAATAATGAACCTAATGCATATTGCAAAAAGCAAGCTCATGATTGGTTTACCACAAAAATGTCAACTTACTCTGGTTTCCCACAGTTGTGGATCAGTGTCAAGATTCTTTTCCCTCTTTATCAGCCACAAAACCCCGTTGTTGTTATAACTATCTCCTAGAAGGGCATAACGACCTTGTCAGCCAAGCTAAGTCCTAACCTTCACTAACTCCGCACCTGCACTTGATTGCAGATTCACACGTCCCTCGTTCTCTGACCACTCTTCCACATCCGGCGTTAGGGAAGAGTGCAGAGCATGTGGTTTTTGCCTCCTGTCTCAGGCTTGGGGGGAGGGAAAAGCTGCAGAGTCTTCCCTAGAGTTGGCTGTGGATACTTTGATGCAAAGAAGGTAGATTCAGTTGTGCAGTTTTCAGTTATGGGCTCAAGGCTTTCTGCGCAACAGAGAGGCATTTATAATGAAGTCCAGAAATTTTTAGCTAGTGGAAGCATTAAAGTTTCCAAAAGAAAATTAGCTAAGTTTGTTCACTGGCTGTGCTTCAATCTCCCACAGTTTACCCAGAAAAATGTAAACTCTGTCTCTGCCTGGGACAAAATTGAAAACAAATTAACATCAAGGGTGGAACAGGGAGATAAAACAGTTTCCAAATTTCTCCTGGTGTTCCTCTAAATTCAAAAGGAATTGATTAAAAGTAAAATGAAGGAACAGCCACAGCAACCCCCCCACTCACGAGTTTCCCCCCCACCTCTCCTCCCAAACTCTCTGCCCCTGAGCTGAGAGAGACAGAAGAGGCAAACCGAGAAACTTCTTGGCACAGCCACTGTTTCCCTGGCCTCCCACCTCCTGTTCAGCACCCTGGCTCTGCCAGACATGCGCAATCTGACAGAGAACCCTCCCTGCACTCCTCTAACCTAGTCATTTCACCTCCAAGTTTCAAATTTGACCACGTGGGTGATTTTCAAGATGGCGCCGACTGCATGGCTGGCCCTTCTTCTTACCCTGCTTCTTCCCACAATCCCTTTGTCCCACCTGTCCCGTCCTCCAACCCTTTCCGGTCCCACAACCCTTTCCTTCCTTTGGATACACCCCCCCGCTCCTCCATGTTCCCGCCCTGCATGGTGTCATCCTGTAACCCTACTTCCAGATGTTGCAATCCCAGTCCCCACAGGGGTAGGGCCTGGGGAGGGGGTTGGGCCCTTCCTGGTTCCCACATGGGAGGGGGTGGTACCCTTTCTGGTTCCCATGGGGGAGAGGGTGCCACCCCTGCCGGTTCCCACAGGGGTGGAGCTGAAAGGGGAAGCCCTGGGATTCAAAACCCAGGGGAAGAAGCCTTACTTACAGCAGCTCCTCTGTCATATACTGGTAAGGGAAATGTAATTAGAAGCTATCAGCATTTCTCCTACCAAAGCAAAAAAGAATTATGCAAAGCCCAAAAGGAATTTGGCTGAGACAGTGAGATTTTTAAAAGCATGATGAAAGCCACTCTAACATCCCTGAAATTCATTCCAGCTGACCTCCAAGATCTCTTCCAGTGTCTCCTTACCCCCTCAGAGTTAGATCTGTGGGAGAGAACCTGGAAGAGATCCTTGAAGGGACTCCTGGTGGAGCTTAAGCAAAGCACCCAAGGAGCAAAAGATATAGACGGGAATGATATCACCCAAGAACATTTATGTGGCGAAGGGAAGTGGGCTAACCCAGAAGATCAGGCTCGAGTACTACCAAAATTAATTTTAGATAAAATCAGTGTGGGAGCAGAAAAATGTTTTAGCCAGTTACCACCAGCTGAAGCTAGGGGTAGTTATACTAACATTAAACAGTATGCTTCAGAAAGTTTCTTGCAGTTTGTTGATCATCTTTGTGCACAAATAGAGAGACAAGTAGAGGATCCAGTGACACAGGCAGAGTTAATTAAGGAGATGGCACAGAGAAATGTCAATGAAGCCTGTCGCCAAGTAATACTGGGACTACCTCTTGATGCTTCACCTACTCTGGCCCAGATGATAGAAATGTGCAACAGGAAAGCAGAGCTCTTCTGTGCACAAGAAACAAAACCAAGATCAGCAAACCCAAAGACTACAGCAGCTGTGTTACCAGGAGTGAAGATGCAACACATGTCTCCAGAACAGCTTCAACATATCATTGCTTCCACTGTAAGAAGCCAGGACACTTCGCTAGAGACTGCACTCAAAGCCAGCAGCAGAAGAAGAAAAATCAGAACAATGGACCTAACAAGAAACAAATAAACTAGGACGGGAGCGCGAGCTCACGCCGCGCCGTGATTTAAATGTAGCGAGCTTCACAATAAAAAAAAACCTCGCTCAAAAGAGAAAAGGGGGACCAAGGGAGAAGGGGTGCAAGACAACAAAAGGAATATATCCTTAAAAAAAGCTGGTGGCCTTGCAAGGGTTTCCAGCTTGTGACCACCAAAGCCTTTCTTTTCAGGTCTACCTATTGGACAGTCATTGGAGTGGACCTGCTGCTAGAGGACTCACAGGACTTGACGATAGATCACACAGGACTGGACAGTAAGTTTTTGGTTATTGGGGACACTGCACACACATCCATGGAGATTGAGGTGGTTCCCATGACCATCAAGGGAGACATACCTTGTTGCATTCTTTTTAGGGAATGATCTCTCCTCAAAAACCCCTCCCCCTGAGACACTAACTTTGAAGATATTGCTGCTGGGAAAAGGAAGCTTTGATGAAACCGTTACAATTAGAGAATATAAAGAGAATGCTTGATTTAGATAAACTGCCTTGCCAGGAACTGGTACCTCATTGCCTAATCAAGCTTATTGTTTATGTAAGTTTGGCTTGTAAAAACACAAGACGCTTGCAGAAGCTCTAGCTCCAGAAACAGTCCCTGGGAACCAGAAATTTCCAAGGAGTCATTATCACGATCCATCAAAGGTTCAAAGTGTAGACGAGGAAGACCTAGTGTTACTTCTTCCTTTTGGTGCCAATCCCCACATAAGACCCCGCTCATTTCAGGAACAACTAGCATGCTTAATAGCCTTTTTTGTCAATTAGCATACAAGGCGGAGAAGAGAGGTGACAAGGTATGAAATTGCATTTTATTTGGTGTTGTTTCAACATTCTTGTGGATAACAGCTTTTGTAATTACCTGTGATCTTTGCAGTGCGATCTAGGGAGCTATCCCACGCAGCTGCCGACCGTCTAACATACAGTTCTAAATTAAACTGTTAGAGAGTCTTTTTGGTCCGTCTCAGTTTGGTATGCGATATTATATCGTATCCTTTTTAATCAATCATTTTGGCGGCAGGCAGGAGCTAGCTCTCTAGCTGAGGGGCCATCGGAGGTCCTGGGCCCCCTCTGGGCGCCACCCAAATTTTCTGGGAAGAGGGCCTCCTGACGTCCCTGTTGACACCCGCCAGGGAGAGACCAGGATCACCAAAGCTACGACAAAAAAGATATGTTTATATTAAATATTTGGGAAAGGTACCTTTGTGGAACAGGCAGCTTGTAAGAGTCATAAGAGACGTCTTATGCAAAGCAGAGGCCTATTGGTTTGGTAACTCCGGGATTCTGGTAGTGATGGTTTCTTTGTTTTTTGGGTAGATCTGGTAAACGGCCCCATCTTCAGTGTCCCGAGGTGGGGGTGTGGCAGAAGCGTTCCGCAAGTGTGATCTGGTTATTGTCTTTGTTCCGGACAATTGTGGCTCAGTTCATTATGCGTTTTCTGAGCAACTTGTGGCTCCGTTCAGAAGATGGCA
>JAGMWU010000027.1:2419089-2469009 GCA_018697195.1 Certhia americana | reverse complement strand
CACACAATTTCTTTCACGCAAGGAACGCATATCGCCAAATTTAAACTTCCATACCTGAGCATCGATCAAAACAACAATCACACCAACAGAATTCAATCAACTAACATCATTTATTCAACAAACCGATCTTCACAATTCACAACACAATTCAATCAATTTTCAACAAATTTCAAACCATCAACAAACTCAGTCCTGCACACGCAAGTTCAAAACAAAAAAAAAAAAAGAAAAGGCATTTCTGTAGTGGAGAAGAACAAGGAAAGGACCTTCCCAAAGGGGTGATAAGGAGGGTTTCTTTCCAGAACCTTAATATAAAACATGGTCTACCCCGTTGTGACCTTATAGATGGCTAAATTCAAGAGGGGTGGTCTGGGAAACCTTATAACTTTTGCATCGTTAATTTCGAAGGGTGTTTTTTCTTAGGATTACAATATAGGTCTGGATAGAAACTAAAATCCTCTATTTTGGGATGGTTTAAAGGGATGCCTAAGTTTATGTACCCATCTATACTTCTCATAGGGTGATAAATCCCTGTTTCCGTTGTGGGGTTGGCGTCATAGCAATATTTCAACTAAACAACAGCATAATGGTAAACACTCTGGCACCCAGGAAATTTTAGTTTCTAACATTAACTTGGTAAGTTGTTGCCTTGATGACCCCTGTTCATGACCTCACACAACAAATCTTCGACTCGCACCTCCTCCCAGAACTCTGTGGGTGGAGTGCCACGGGGTGTTGTATTCCCATCTAATTTACCTCATTGTTTCAGTTATTTCTTTCAAATTTTCTTGATTGTAAAAAGGTGGACCCCCTGTCGAGTCTATTACCAAGATAACGAACTTTCCAAATCGAGGGATTTTCTTTCTTCTAATAGCTAACAAATACTTTTGCAAAAACCGTCCTTATAGATGTGAGCATACTTGCCAACATGAAAGGCCGCTACACCCAGACAATGAGTTTAGTTGATCTACTATACCATAGATATGCTTATATCTCCCCTAACCTTGACGGCATTTAGTAAAACTACTTGTATTTTTTTCAAAGGGTCTACTGCAGGGTTCGTACCTCCAGGCATTTACGTGGCCCAAAATTACCTGATTGACTTGTTCTGGCATATAATACAACCCGTGAACCTACCCTGTTTGACTCAAATTTCACTAAATTCCTATAACACCATAAAAGTACTAGAAACAATTGGTCCACTAGTGCCATGAGTTCCCCAATGTGTCTTTTTTTTGGTGCAATCCGCACATCACACATCGTCCAGACATAAATGATACTTGGGTAGCATTTTTCTTCCATCTGATAATACCCATACAGTCCCCTGTTGTTTTATTCACTCGTTTCTCAAACTTATCCATCTCTCCATAGAGCAAACTTGTGAGCTCTCTGGGGATTCAGCTCTTTCTCATCCTACAACTAATAAGGACAAGCTCTTATTGCCTCCTGATCTGCTTTGATTGTTGTCCTCTAATTGAAAAATTTAGTACCTTTTTGATGGCCTTTATACATGTACTATGGCTAAATTTTTACCTGGTTTTTTCACTGATAGCACATAGAATAAAATTTGCATCTTATTCATTTCTTCTGTATTAACCCTTTTCCTTGAGTGTGTAATTTAATCTCTCGCTTCCCAAATTTTTCCAAATGTTTGACACAACTCCCAAAGGCATATTTAGAATAAGTATATAAAGTCCCTTTACGGTTGATTTAGCAGTAACAAAGGCCCTCACAGGGCATATATTCTCACAGGCTTGTGCTGACCAACTAGGACTCAATCGCCCCAGATTCCAAAACTTCTGCTGTGGCCCATCCATACCCAACTCATCAACACCTAGATTTCCTTTTTCCTTCTAATACTCTTGAAGATCCATTTATACACCATCTTTCTCCCTACTCTCCCACATTAACCTCTTCTTACCAAAATTGCATACACAATACTTAATAGTTTGGTCATATGTCATGGTTTTAAGTTTAAAACGTAGGGCAGAAACTATTGCTATTTATTGTAATACCAGTTTTAGTTTGCTAAAATTTCAAATTTATTCTAATTTAAGAGAGCAAAGCAGGTTAAGCGAAAAAGAGAAAAAAAAAAACTTAAAAAGAACAGAAAACTCCTTTATTAACTACACATAAAAGAGAAAAAAAAAGAAATCAAATGAAACTTTACAAAACACAGTCTCCTCACCCCCACCAATCTATTCACTGTTTTTAATTTTTAACTCTAATGTAAAAAGACACTCAAAACTTATGGCTCAATATCAACAGTCAGTTATCACCTCTTAATAATAAACATTCCTCAACTCATCAAAGGGAGAAAAAGAGTCTCTCTATTTTGGCTACCACAGAGATCTTTACGTAAACAAGATATAAATTAGTTACTCTTTGGGCAGTTCTTACACACTATCCCATAATTAGCGCCGACTGGGAGAAGAAACGGAAAATGCTGCTAATATTTGTGTAGTTATCTCCCATTAAACAGCCTGCCACGCAGCTTGTACAGGTCCTATATCATATTTATTAGAGGTCAACTAGTTTAAGGATGCCTAGTATAAGTATATATACTAGGTTCTATTATAACCAAAACAAAAAGTAGCCTCCTTTACAATCTCAAGGAAACAAGAGGTCATCTTCCCTCAATGGAGCAAGCAGCCTTCGTCTCTATCACCTCTCTTTATTGTCTCCTCTGTATTATCACTTATTTAAAACACCAAAACAAAGTAAAACAAAAAAAAACAACAACAAAAAAAAAAAAAAAATATAACCCAAAAATCAGCCTCCACAAAAAAAAACAAGAAGCTCAAAACACTGAACAACTAACCAAAATCAACTGCAAAAAAAAAAAAACAAAAACAAAAAAAAGAATAGAAAAAAGAAAAATAGAAGGAAGAAGAGATTCAAAAGAAAGTGAAAAAAAAAGAAGAAAATAAAAGTAGAAAACTCTGCATGCCACCCACCACCCCTCCTTCTTTCGCTGCCTTTTAGGGGGTGGTTTGAAGTTATGTCCTGCTGATGCTCCTTGTTCGGCAGAGCCTGCTGCTTGGTACACTCTATCTCTTATTGGATGTGTGCACACTCTGATTTATTGAACAGGGTGAGCTACAACCCCGTGTGGGCTTTCCTTTAGTGAACTTTATTGTGCCTTTCAAGGGCGGCTAATATAAGGATCAGATGGTGGTCGTTCTTTACATTGCCTTACAATCGCCCTTTGCCACTCTATTGGTGATCCTAGAGTAAAGAACATATCATGCATAAGCAACTTCTCTTGCCAGCTTCTAGTTCGCGAAGGGCGTACAGGATAGAGCATTAAGGCTGTAATAATGTCTGATAGGCACACAGGGGGTGGGCGCTACTTACTGCCTATCTTTATGCTGGCAAATCACACCCTCATCTATAGCTTGATATAAAGGTCGTCACGCACTGTGTCCAAAACCTTACCATGAGCTCCCTACATTTGGTTTCTGTACCTGGTACTGCATAGGCGCCGTCACCAATTCTTTCCAGTTGTTAAAATACAACATCCCTAAGAGGGCACTACTTTTAGGACGGAATCTCTTGAAGCTTTCAACTTGCTCGGGGCCATCGCTTACATATTTTCGCTGGTACGTAGGAACAATATATTGGGTAACTCAGAAATTGTATCGTAATCCACTAAAAGTATTTTCACATGGCTTGGTGCCCTTATGGCGCTTCTTCCTCGCTGGGCATATACTTTTTATGGGAAATAAAATAACCCCTATGGTTAGCACACACTAGCTTGGAGGGGAAAACCATTATTAGATAACACGAGTCTAAGAAAGCAAAATTGACGGAACACAAACACTTGGTCGCCCTCGTCTTCGTTGTTTAATTATTTTGCTGATTAGAAAAAAAAAACAAATATGTTGATTCAATACAAAAGAAGTTAGTCCCCCTGCTATTAAAATCCCATGTAGCTGGTTGTTGGCAGCTAGAAATGTGCTCTAAGAGAAAACTGCATGACAAGCATACAAGGTTAAAACGCGCAACAAGAGGGGCCAAATTCACAATTCCTGGTGCTACAGGTGGGTGAACTTTTGCAAATGCTAACCGAGGTCTACGGCCAGACTTATTAAAAACCCTAAACACTACTAACTTCTTAAAGGTTTTAGATTACAGAGATGTTTGCTGTGACGTCAAAAGGACTCTAATGGGAGATAGACAGCACAACGATCGCGGCTCTAGGCAAGAGGGAAGTCGGGGTCCAACCTCCGGCCTCGGCTTACATACGCGGTCCCCCCGCACAGAATCGCTCGCTTTGCGAGCAGTGGTATTCGATCGCGAGCTCTTAATTAAATATCTACTCACTCCAGTGCAGCATATACTGATGGCACTGGGCTGGCAATTTCAAGACCTCATGACAAAAGCATTAAGTTGTGTTCGGTATCCTTCACGATTCTGAGACTTGAAGGCTCCACCCGTCCCATCCAACAGATACAAAATCCTTTGGGGAAAGATGTCGGAGCGGGGCTGGAAAAAAACAAAACTGCCACAGTCTGGGACTTGGTAGCGGAACACAACTAAGATTGATTCAAAACCTGAATCCTTCTTTGCGCGACGGTTTACCAAGTCGATACCGGGCGTAAATTTCATACCTTTTTAGCGCCATCTGCTACTCGTCCTTTTACCGACTTCACAAAATAAAAAAACAAGTTTTAATGTTCATCCACACAGTTAGCGCACAGCTGCCTTTTTTTACTTGGGGAAACAATACCACCTGTTAGACCAGTTCCGCTGGTTTCCGCATATGCTCATAGCGCTACTACGAACAAAACCCAACATTACACAGCACGCAACTGCAAAACACGGTGCACAGGCACTCGGAAAGGCTCTCGCAACTTGGCCAAACTACACAGAATATCTCCTCACGGGTCGAATCTTGATCAGGCGGGTGGTTTAGAGTAATGAAAAATTTCTTTCACAAGGCTTAAAACTAAGGCACTAACTGCAACCACTTGCCGCGATGCAACCTAATGATACAACACTAGGTCCGAAAAGCACGGTTATCAAAATCGAGAGAAGGCGTCCTTTACAATGTCAAAAAACCCACGTCAACTACGACTCCGATAAACAACCGACATATACTGTTCATACAATCTATCACATACTTTAATATAATTTCAACTTCACTATCACTGCGTCAGAGGAGGACATACGATTTGAAGTGTCCGATGTGCCAGGATAGTGGGCCGGGACGATCCATCCAATCACTGTTTTCCTGGTGCGACCAACCCGCGCACTGTTTCCTTTCGCTGTCGAACCCCGGTCTGGGGACCATGTGTTAGTCCCCTCGCTATCGTGAAGCCTATATGGATTATTCACGAACCATACTAATCCCTGAGCCGCATTTTAAACCTACAGCAAATTTAAAAAATTATAATATTTAATAAAACCGTCCACAACCGGACTGGAGCCTCAAGCTAGGGCTCATCCGAACAATAAGTGTCAACCAGACGATAATTACCTGAACTGTAGCAGCATGATCTAATTGCTCCAGACCATAGTGACGAATTATTGTTACATACTGAAGTGCTGGAGCGGGCTCGTGTAACATTGGCTCCGAAGCGAACGACAATTGAACAACTGAATCTGGAGGGCCACAGATTGCTCCAAGAACAACGACAATAGACATACTGAAGCTGTAGCGCTCCAATTGGCGTCTCTAGATGTACAGCGACAATTACATACTGCATACTGAACTGAGCCAATCAATTGCTCCGAGGTAAGCAATGCAACAATAACTAGACTGAACTACTGGAGCCACAATTGCTCCGGTTAAAGCGACTAATAAACCATACGGCGACGCTACACTCTAGCGTGAGGCGGGTGGTGCCGGGTTGAACACACTGGCTTCTGCCGCTGCGCAGCCTAGTCGGGAACATCACTGAAAATATATGGCTGGTGGGCCGTTACCTTTTAGCTCTTTATACCCAAAAACACAAGAAAGACCGATTTGCTAGATCTAACGCAGAGTCTCTCTTATCCGCCGGAGTGTTTTTTACTCTGACTTGAGGACTCTAGCGCGGTATTGATTACCGGCCCAAATCCTAATTTTAGGAGAGAAGTTAGGGCAATTATAAGCTCTCTCTGCGTTTTTGCATAATTAATTTAACGTTTCTCTTTTAAATGACTTACACAAAGCTTTAACCTATTAAGCGACTTTCAAAAAAAAGCCTGCGCTAGTATTCCCTAGTCCCAAAGGGTAACCTTTTTTTTTTCTTTTCTACCTTTTTCGCTTTCCCAAAT
The DNA here is from genome assembly GCA_018697195.1 of Certhia americana. NCBI lineage: Eukaryota > Metazoa > Chordata > Aves > Passeriformes > Certhiidae > Certhia > Certhia americana. Next base: position 2,462,745 of record JAGMWU010000027.1, on the reverse strand, counting down.
ATTTTATAATAAACAATTTAGAAAAAGTACATGACACTACCTTTTTATAAACCTTTTATATTTTTTTCTTTTTTGAGTGTGTTTTGCTTCATTTTGTTTTTTTGGTTTTTTTTTTTGTTTGGTTCCTTGATTAAAGCTTTTATTTTGAAAAGGCTTTTTTGTTTGGAATGATATGGCTTTTGCTTTTTGGATGAGTGTTAGAGATAAGGGGCTCAGGGCTTTTTTTTGGGGGCTGATATTTGGTTGTTTGGGCTTGATGCGCTGGTCTCGCGCTTTCAGAATCGCAATCGCGGGTCTCATCTTCCTCTTTCCATCAAAATTACTCTCTTCGCTGCTTCCGTCATCCCTGGGGGGTCAACAGGGGGTACGTGCTAAGAGGGAGGCCTCTTACGGTAGCTTTGTAAGCTTTCAATATTCGGGGGCAAGGAGGCCCTGTCTTTGTTTAGGCCCTCTTTTCCTTGTTTTCTAATTCTTCTCTTTTTTTTTTACTATTTTCTTGTTCCCCCAGTAAATTCTGGGTGGGAGCGGGGAGGGGCGGCGGCCCAGGAGTGGTGCGCGCAGACCCAGATGAGCACTCCTTCTCATTCCGGCCCTCAGAAAGACTAGGGTCCCCCTGCTAGCTAGATAGGTAAGCGCAGGTCTAGTTAGACGCAGTCAGGGTTGCTAGGCGGGGCGCAGTGAAGTAGGTGGGACGTCCTTCTCCGTTCTCTCTTCTCTTGCCCTCCTCTTCCGCGGTCCCTCCCGTCCTCGTGGAGTCTCCCATCTTTCCTTCTCCTGCAGAGCGTGTAGAGGAGTCCTTTCTCCCAGGAAGGATTATAGGGTCTCCGGAACAGGGACTTAGGTCATCTGTTGCTGTCCATCTACTCCGGCACGATCTTCCCCTCTTCCGTCCAGATTCCAACCATACATGCTCCCTTCTGTGGTATATGGTGCCTATTCCGAATCTCACCCGTCTCCTCCAGTGGTGGGGGTTCTCACGGGGCCCGAGGCTCTTTCATTCTCCTCCTTCTTGCCTTCCTCCTTGTAGGATCTGTCCTCGCGGCCCCCTGCCTTGGCTTGGCTGATCACTCTGCCCCTTCTCTCCTCCTTGCTCGTAAAAGCGTCTAGGGGAGTCTCTCTGACACGGGTATTTGTTCTCCTGTCTCCCTTTGTCGTTCTTTGGGTTGGGAGTTTTAGTATTGAGGGTGGAAGGTAAGTCTCCTGGGCCTGGCTCGATTCCAAATGATTTACTTTAATAAAAATAATCGGATATCGATCTAGATAATCGATACGCCTAACCTGGAGACGTGACAAAAAGTACTCGCTAACATTTAAGCTTTGTTTAGAAAGTTGTATTGTTATTGACGCCGGGTCAGCTGCTTGGGATTATAGGCTGCCCTAATACGCACTGACAAAGATCATCAGGTAATTACTAGAGCCTTTTATCCAGCTAAGAATGTGAAATACCAGAAATGGCAAATGCATATTGCATACCTCTTGTCAGCCCGAATTGGTGTGCATCGCTCTTCTCTCACTTGCGTATGGCGAATTGACAAAAGGCTATTAAGGCATGCCGTAGTTTGTTTCTGAATATGAGTCGGGGGTCTTATGTGGGAGTGTCTACGGCAAATAGGAAGAATTAAAACCTTAGTCTTCCTCGTTCTAAACTTTTAGACCTATGTATGATATGTGATAAATGACTCCTTGGAATTTCTTGTTCGCCAAGCGACTGTTTCTTCTGGAGCATAGAGGTCTGCAATCGTCTTGTGTTTTTAGCAAGGTCCAAACTTACATAAACATAAAGTTTGTACGAGGGCAGATGTTTACCTAGTTCGCTGGTATTAGTTTTATCTAAATCCAGGCCTCTCTCATTATGCTAGTTCTCTAAATTTTAACGTGGTTTCATCAAAGCTTCCTTTTCCCAGCAGCAATATCTTCAAAGTTAGTGTCTCACTAGACATAGCTGTGAGTTGCTGGAGAAAATTGAACAGAGGAAGACTAAAGAAGTGAGAGATGAAGCCTTGCCCATTGAGGGAAGATGACCTCTGTTCCTTGAGATGAAGAGAACTTTTGTTTTATACTAGAACTAGTATATATACTATACTAGGCATCCTTAAACTGTACCCTAATAAACTGATATGGCCCACAAGCTGCTGTGGCAGGCTGTTTAATGGGAGATACTACACAAATAGCAGCATTTCTTTCCCCCAGGCGGGCCAATTATGGAGTGTAGAAGCAAGAGAACTACTATCTTGTAGAAAATCTCTGTGGTAGCCAAGAGAGACTCCTTTCTCCCTGATGAGTTGAGGAATGTTTATTTTAAGAGTGATAACTGACTGAAGAGCCCAAGTTTTGTCTTTTTACATTAGAGTAAAAAAAGTGAATAGTTGGTGGGGGGAGGAGAAGTGTTTTGAAAGTTTCATTCTGATTTCTTTTTTTTTCTCTTTTAGTGTTAGTTAATAAAGTTCTGTTCTTTTTAAGTTTAAACCTGCTTTGCTCTTAATTAGAAAATTTCAAATTAGCAAACTAAAACTGATACATAAATTAGCAATTCTGCCTAGTTTAAACTGAAACCATGACAAATGCCAAACTAAAATTTGTATGAATTTGGAAGAAGAGGAATTGGGAGAGGGAGAAAGATGGTTTATAAATGGATCTTCAAGAGTAGTAGAAGGAAAAAGGAAATCTGGGTATGAGGTGATGGATGGGGCCACAGCAGAAGTTTTGGAATCTGGGGCATTGAGTCCTAGTTGGTCAGCACAAGCCTGTGAGATATATGCCCTGTTGAGGGCCTTGTTACTGCTAAATAACCGTAAAGGGACTTTATATACTTATTCTAAATATGCCTTTGGAGTTGTGCATACATTTGGAAAAATTTGGGAAGGGAGAGGATTAATTAACACTCAAGGAAAAGGGTTAATACATGAAGAAATAATAAGGCAAATTTTATGTGCTATCAGAAAACCAGAAAAGATTGCCATAGTACATGTAAAAGGCCATCAAAAGGGTACTAAATTTTCAATTAGAGGAAACAATCAAGCAGATCAGGAGGCAAAAAGAGCTGCCTTATTAGTTATAGGAGAGAAAGAGGCTGAATCCTCCAGAGAGCTCAAAAGTTTCTCTAAGGATGAGATGGATAAGTTTGAGAAACTAGGAATAAAACAACAGGGGACTGTATGGGTATTATCAGATGGAAGAAAAATGCTACCCAAATCATATGCTGGACGAGTGATTGCTGGATTGCACCAAAAGACACATTGGGGAACTCAGGCACTAGTGGACCAATTTTTTAACTTTATGGGTGTATAGGAATTTATGAAATAGCCAAACAGGAGGTTCACGGGTGTATTATATGCCAGAAAGTAAATAAGGCTAATTTGAGAAAGAAATTGACTGGAGGAAGAACCCTTGCATTTAGACCCTTTGAAAAAAATACAAGTAGATTTTACTGAACTGCCCAAGGTAGGGAGATATAAGTATCTATTGGTTATAGTAGATCAACTAACTCACTGGGTAGCGGCCTTTCCTGTGGCAAGAGCCACATCTAAGACGGTTGCAAAAAGTCTGTTAGAAGAAGAAATCCCTCGATTTGGAATCGTATCTGTAATAGACTCCAACCAGGGGCCACATTTTACATCAAAAATTTTGAAAGAAATAACTGAAACAATAGGTATTAGATGGGAATACCACACCCCGTGGCACCCCCAGAGTTCTGGGAGAGTCGAGAGGATGAACAGGGTCATCAAGGCACAACTTACCAAGTTAATGTTAGAAACTAAAATGTCCTGGGTCAAGTGTTTACCATTAGCTTTATTGAATATTCAGACCCAACCCCACACGGAAACAGGGATATCCCCCTATGAGATGTTATATGGGGTACCTTATACTCAAGGCATCCCTTTAAACCATCCCAAAATAGAGGATAGTTCTATCCAGACCTATATTGTAACCTTAATGAAACACCTTCGAAATTTAAGAGCAAAAGTTATAATGGCCCAGAACACCCCTCTTGAATTTGCCATCCATAAGGTACAACCGGGAGACCATGTTTATATTAAGGTTTGGAAAGAACCCTCCTTATCACCCCTTTGGGAAGGTCCTTTCCTTGTTCTTCTCACTACAGAAACTGCTGTCAGGACTGGTGAAAATTGGTGGACCCACGCCTCAAGGATAAAGGGACCTATACAGGTTGAAAATTGGAAGGTCACAACAACCCCTGGAGATCTAAAGTTGAAGATTCAATGAAACAACCCATGTCAACCAAGAAGATAAGATGTCCCTATGAAAGTTGTAAATGTTATCCTTTCGCATGTTCTAAGTGTCACTATTGTAAAGAGGAGTGGTATTATCATTGCCCAATGAGTCATCCTCCTAAGGGACTTTGTCCAGATTTCTTGAGACTCGAACACTTCTTAACCGAAGTAACTTTGAAGATAGCGGTAGAAATAGGGACCATTGAATTAGATTCTCTCCAGTGGTGGGAATTGTTTATTAAGGGAGTTAGAGGGAAATTACATTTGCCTGCTAACCTAGTGCGAGTGGAGTGCCGGAGATCAAATCAAGTCTATTGTGGGGCTCCCCCTTCAAAGGCTAAGGCCTGAGACGCCTACAAATGAAGGCATGAGATCAAGCGATTCACCTATGGCTCCCCTGAAGAATACCCTGGCTTTCAAGAAGATGGGGCAGTCTGGTAGGTGAAGGAGGGAGAGGAGTAAAAAGGTAGGGTCTTGGAATTATAAAAAATTATTTTTTTGGTGTTTCTCTGTCTCTGTGCTGGCTGTTTTTCTTCTGTTTCCTGAGAATGTATACAGTTTTGTTTTCACCAGCCAGAGATCTTGAAAGAACTGACTGCGAGTGGTCTCTTCTGATGTTTTCTCTTCATTATTTATTATTACTTATCATTATTTTTGTTCCTGACCTGCAGAGCTCTTCAGTGCAGGTCAGTTCAAGGCAAAAAACTCCAAAGCTCCATTACCAAAATGCTAAAAGCCTAATGCTCAACTACGAAATGCCTAATACTAAAATGCTCTAATACAAAATGCATAATGCTAACTACAAAGTGCAAAAAGCTTAATGTTCCCACCCTCAAGGTGGCGTGGATATTTATACTACAATCCACATAATCAGTATTTATAATTCTACTCCAATAACTATTATCTATGTTAGAAGGTTAAACTCTATTCTAAGCCAACTATAATGTTCCACCTCACAGCAGAAGATGGAGGCAAGGAAGAATAAACCCAAAAGCCATGTGCTTCCTCCATCTTGTCTTCACCTGTCTGCCATCCTAAAACCCCATATATCTAGAATTCTCACCCTGTGATAAAACTACGCACTATTTTACTATTTAATACACATTTTTGAAAACTCTGCTTCATTCCAGAGCTTAAAAGCCCTTTTTCCATGAACAAAGGTTAAAAACACTGTTTGCCAGAGATGTTAAAATCTCTTAAACATGCAAAGAAATATTCCTCATAATTCCAGACTCCGACAGTAGGGAACAATACTATTCATGATAATGAGTCTGATACCTGGTGAAATCGCAAATCCATGCTTGAAGTGTTACCAAAATGCTAAATGGGGAACACAGGTACTCTGTACTTTCATGGCACATGCACATGTCAATGCAGCTTGTTATAATAAAGCATCATTAGAGACCTGTAATATTCAAGAGAAAAGTTATTGGGTAGCTAAGAACTTAGGAAAAGGAGGATGGGCTTCATCAGCGTACCAAAGTTGTCCAAGGGGAAAAGAATATCTATGTTTTGCTAAAAAAGAATGGATAGGCTATCATGATAATGGGGGGGTACAGGACAGGCATAGAGAGAAGATGGTCAGGAATGTAACTACCCTACTTAGAGTGCTGACCCCCTCTAAGAAAAAAATATAAGGCCTCCCTTTATGATGAAGTCAAGAAGACATTGGAAAGCCAGAACTTCCCCACGGTAGAGAGAACCTTTTCATTAATCTCATGCAAGAAATTGCCTCAGAAGTAAATGTATCATCATGCTGAATATGTGAGGGAACCCAGATGACAGAACAATGGCCCTGGAGAGGAGAGGGTGTTAAGCCAATGCAATTATTAAAATGGAATCATACTCATGTTTCAAACATTATAAGACCAGATGAATGGGTAATATGTAATGATGTAATTGGACAAATATGCATTTCACAAGAAGGTAAGCAATTTAGTAAATATTTAGGACAGACTCCTTGTAAAATGATACTTACCACTAACTCTACAAGAGGAAAAGGGACATGGTGGTGAAGACCACCCCGAGGATATTGGTCTACTAATTGTACAGCTGAAAAAATACTATGGTGGAAGAACCATAAGGGAGCCAATCCCTTTACTGAGATTAGTGAGTTAAAGTTATTGTGAGAAAATCCTGGAAAAGTTCCACTGCATGGAAAGCACCTGATAGGTTATTTTAAATTTGTGATAAAAGAGCATATAATGTACTACCTAAACCTGGAAGGGTTCTTGCACTATCGGCACTATACAGCCTACCTTCTTTTTATTGCCTAAAGGAAAGGAGAAGAATTTAAGAGTACCTTTGTATGAAACCTTAAATCAAAGAAAAAGAGAGATGAAAATTGGAGGTAGGCAGACCTGGGAAGATGACAAGTGGCCTCCCGAAAGGATTATAGAGTACTATGACCCAGCAACCTGGGCCCAAGACAGGAGTTGGGGTTATAGAACTCCGATTTATATATTAAATAGAATCATTAGATTACAAGGAGTTGTTGAAGTAGTAGCCAATCAAACATCTGAAGCCTTAAAACTCACAGCCAGACAGCTGTCACAAACCAGGGCCACTGTTTATCAGAACCGACTGGCATTAGATTATTTACTGGCTGAAGAAGGAGGCGTGTGCGGAAAATTTAACACCTCTGAATGCTGCTTAGAGATTCATGATAATGGGCAGGCTATTACTAAAATTGCAGAAGAAATTAAAAGAGTAACCCATGTTCCTGTCCAACGTTGGAATTCCGTGCTAAACGATGACTGGTTGAACCAATTATTGGGAGGGACATGATGGAAAAGGATAGGATTTATGATATTATGTGCAGTTTTAGGCTGATTATTTATCCCATGTATGATACCATGTTTGATAAGGTTAATCCACTCAGTAATTCAAGGAATGCAGATATCAGCAATGCAAATGGACCCAGAGTTAGCTCAGAATGGAACAACCCATAAGTTGATGATAATAAAAAAAACCCACTCCAATCATTAGTGCTGCTGGAGCAGCAGTTTTAAAATTAGAAATGCGAATCAGGGAAATTGATAAAAAAGGAAATGGGGGATTGCAAAATATGTGTGTGCGTGATTCGTGTTTGATAAATGTCAGCTCTGTTGGGGCGAAACTTGCAAGGTAGATAAAGTCACAATAGGGAAGTCCAGCTGCAATGGCACTAAACAAGGATAGAGACAGGATGAAACAGGATGTGGTTATTTGTATAGGGTTAGCTGCTTTTTTGCTTGCTCGATGCTTTAGTAATGTACACTTGTGCAAAAGAAAGTTGAACGCGAGGTCATTGAGGAAGATAAGTTGCCTTCATCCAGCGATCTCCAAAAAGAGGGAAGAAGACCCCCTAGCAACAGCGGAGAGTCTGCGCAGTACAATTTTGAAGATGAAAACTTGAAACGAAACTAGGTGGGAACTGACGGGAAATGAGTCCTATAACAATATAAAACTGAGACCAACTGTGAATGCAATTTGCGAGCCATTTGTAGAGAGAGGACCCTGTGGTTGCCCAGCACTGCTTGCTTGCCATTCTCAATAAAATGTATTAATCAAATTGTAAATTGGCTCAGTACATTTACAACACTGTCTTGGTTTGGAAAGACAGGGGTGTCTGCTAGGGAACCAAAAAAAGAATGGAAACTTCCCTTGGACTTGTTATAATCTTAAAATTGAAGGGGGGGGGGGTGTCTCAGGCAACGATGTGAGGGTAGGAATAACAGTTCTTTACTAGTTAGTCTATCAAGGTAAATTAACAATAATAACTATAATATTGACAACAAACAGAACTAGAGAAGAAAAGGAAAAAGACAACAACCCAGTTACAGTTTTCCTCTGGCACACCACGCCCCCCCCCCCCCCTCCCCCCTCAGTACCATTACAAGCTACCAGAACCCGCAGCAGTGCTGGGGGTGAGATGTATCCGAGGCTTGGCAGTGGCTGGAGCTGTTGGAAATGTCCCGGCTGGGCAGGGGCTGCAGAAATACATTGTGGGGAGACCCCGAGGAAAACTGAAGAAGCCGTGGGTGCAGGGCAGGGAGCAGGAGCTCCTGGCAGGGCAGGGAGGGAACAGGTTCCCAAAATCCTGGGGGACACACGAAGAGATGGTGATCCGACAGAGCTCCAGGTGGGATGGTGAGAGCTCGCCGCCGCGCCGAGACGAGCAACTCTGGCCGTTCTCTCGAGAGCAGAAAACTGCCCAGAGCGAAGTGAAGACGGTGCCTCTCTGTCTCTGCCTTAGCTGCTTCCTTTGTTTGTTCCAAAGCACCCATGAGCACCGAAAAGCACCTAACACGTAGCTACTTAGCAACTTCTGGGAAAAAATTCTATAGGGAAGCACCCCAACCCCCAACACACTTCAAGAAAGTCTGAAGGATGAGGGTGTGAAAAGCGAGGTTCACTTTCCTGGTAAAATTTAAAGAGTTTACTAAAGGATAATAAGAGACATACAATAAAGCAAAGGTAATACGACTGGGTGCATTGACACTTTGCCAAGAGCACACCTACTGTTTTGGTGACACCCCTTAAATAAACCAGCCTGTTACATATTCACATATCTATATGCATATTCAAACTTTTCAAAGAACTTATTTCCATGTTTCTAGGAACTGTTTAACATGGCCACTCCTTGGGTCTGCCTTTGTAGAGCATGCATTCTTCAGTTTTCCTTTTTATCATCTTTTGATTTGGGCTTTGGTCTCTTCTTTCATAGGTGGGGAAAACTGATAGTAGCTTAGGCCCCTCTTGGAAGTTATCTATTCAGGCACACCACACTTAAATTCTAAAACTACAGCAAAAAGCCATTATACATATGACATGCATCTTAATACTAGCAAAAAGCCAATACTAAAATATGCATTTATAACACTCAGTTCCTTTGACAACTCATTCCCCACCTTCCTTATTCTTTTGCTAATGAGGCTGCTCCTGCCCCATCAGCCAAACTAGTAAAACTGCTTTTGGTGTATCAGATTTCTCCACCTCCCGGCCCCCTCACAGGGGCAGTGAGCTCAGGGCTCTTTCCTGCACCTGATTGCTTCCTCTGCCCGGTCCCTCCCCTTAGAGGTGGGGAGCGTGGGGCCCTTCCCTGACTCCACCCCATCCCCGCTGGCCCCTGCAGTCCCGGAGCACACCCCTCTGGGGGAGATTGGGACCACACCCACCATCACCGGGAAACCACCTTCAAAATGGCGGCGCCCACGCAGGCCATGCTGCCAATGCCAGTGCCAGTGCCTGAACCCCATCGCTGCCTCACCAAGCTCCAACTGCTGCCGCCACTGCTGGGCACCCCCTCACCAGGATCGGAAGCAACCCTGCTTCCACCACTTGCCAGCAGCATTACTGTTCTTCTGGCACCAGCCCTGCACCAGCCTCAACCCAGCGCCGGCACACCTGTGACACCGGCACCCTAGGGGGTTTGCAGCTGCAGGCACGGGGAACCCTCCTGCTGCTAAAGCCACACGCCGCTCGTCCAGCACCAAAAGCACCACGTTTCTGCCCTCCCCTGCCTTCATCATCATCTTCATCGGAAGAGGACTCAGCCCCTTCAAATTCCAGCAGTTTCATTGCATATGTACTATCCCTCAATGATCTAAGACACACAGTATCTGTGCTTCTGCTCTCAGCTGAGTTCACAATGTGGGAAGGAGGGTGGAAAAGACTATTACCATCAGTAAGAAGAACATATAGAGAGCCTCCATAAAATATTAGGACTGCTATAAAAATCTAGTTTTGTTATTTTTTGTTGTTAAAGCTTTTTCTGTTTACATGCTCTGTTATTTTAACCGATTTTACTATGTTACAGGCTTCACTGAGAAAACTGAAGATTCATTTCTAAAAATGGTTATGCCATTTGTTAAAGATTTTAACTTCTATTTTTTCTCCAGAGCAGCTTCCCTATCATGCATGTATATTGTCATACTTTTTGCCAAGGTTCTTAGAAGGTAACAAAGCAACACCCTCTGACACAAATCTAACATGAAACATGAACATTTTTAACTTAATTTACATATTATTTGCTACAAGTATAATATAGCCTATATACATTACATCATAGAAATAATATTCATAGATACTATTAATGAGCTTGCAAACTAGAAAACATTAGAAACTCATGTAAAATTTTCAAACATCCAAATGTCCTTAAAAATTGTAAGATTTAGAAAATTGCTTGCCATCTATGAACTATGATGCACACATCATGTGAATTGTTTATTCACATAATGTAAGAAATATATGTTAAAACCTAAGGTAAAACTAGAAAGAAAAAGTCCTCTCTCATCTTATGTCTTATATGTTGAGGTCTGCCCCACAGAGGAGGGTAGAGACCTTGGCTTTAAGTCATGGGTAAGCTCTCAATCAGGGTGAGCTAAGACCCACACCTGAATACCTCATTTGGTACATGAAAATAGTTTCTAGAAAGTTCTCAGTTCTCGTTGTTATTATAATTGGTTGTATTTTGCCGCAATATTTTCCATATTCATAATTGCTTTCCTCCACTGGACTGTCCCCACATATCCCTGCCTTAACCCCGTTCTCTCGTATGTGCATAAAACCACTGTACACCCTGGACGCAGCACATTTTCGGTCCAATCCCCGTACTGTGCACGGCGTCTTGTTTGTTATTTTTCCCTTATTAAAAGTTCTGCTACCGGACGACTGAATTAGCGTAGCGTCTCTCATAAAAGTTGCTGAAGGTGGGTGCCCCCAGAAGCTACTGGTTAAATTATCCGGGCTAGAACCAGACGCTTCACCTGGTACCCGAACAGGGACTCCTGATATTCAGGAGATGATCGGGGTACCCGCCCTGCCTCTGGGAGTGGGTTGTAGGATCTTGCCCTTCTCGTCTGTGCCAGCAAGGAGCAAAGCAGCAAGGACTTCACTGGATAAGGAGTGAGTAGGACACATACTTATCAGGACCTCCGAAAGAAGGTAAGAGAAGGGCAGACATCCATCCCATTTTTTGGTTTAGTTGTTAGTATAGGGTTAAATGCTTTAAAAATCATGTAGAAGTAGGCCACAAGAATGCTTGGTATTAGGGATGGGTAAAGGCTTACGGGAATGGGTACTAGGGGATTTCCAAAATATCCACCCCTGATGGGAACTGGTACTTGGGGTCTCCAAGACACCCACCCAGAGATAAGATTCCTACATGATGGTAAAAGGGTGGTACAAGGATGGGCTAACTCTCATGAATCAATATGATAAGGTTGCTATAGTGATTACTGATATAACTAGAGTTGTATAACTGCTATAGCTGAAATTGTATAAATATTTGCACCTTGGACAAAGACGACGAAGATAGATTTGGGTTGCAATACCCCTAGCTCCTGCGCGCTTCAAGAAAAGCACCTGCATATAATCAATCCATGATTATGTGTGTTCCTGAACGCTAACATTTTGGCGACCCTAGATGGGACCCTGTGAGTGCTGCTGAGAGAGTTTGAGACCCGATCATGCTCCAGCCGGCACTGAGGGATTCTCAGGGAGCCCATCTGGCCGCGACTGTCTCCGCCGTTCACAACGTCCCTCTGAGAGAGGTAAGGTGCTTTTCAGTCTGGTCTGGTGCCTGCCGATAAGACGCAGCGAAAGCTACGCATGGTTGGGCTAAAGGAATTCCTGGTGGTATTGCCTAGGCTGCCGTCTGTCAGACATTGTGAAAGCAGTGCAGGTTCGGTATCAGTGGTGTGTGGTGTATTGTAGTTGTAACATGGAGAAGTTTAAAGGGATTTTAGGTAGCAATGCTCCCATACTGCGGACTTCTCCTTTGGGGTGCTTATTAGCACATTGGAAACAGGGCAACTTTGGGCAAGATTTACGTCAAGTAAAGTTGATTGATTATTGTAATATGTGGTGGCCAGAATATAATCTGGAGAGTGGGGAAAAGTGGCCGAGAAACGGATCTTTGCAATATAACACTATTTTACAGCTAATGTTGTTTTGTAAATGAGAAGGAAAAATGGATGAGATTCCGTATGTGGATTTGTTTTTCTATTTGCGAGATAAGCCAGAATGGCAGGCTGAGTGTGGCTTGATGGTAATTAAAGAATGTGTGAGTGATAAATGTGAGGTCTGTGTAAAAGAAAAAGGTTGTTTGAAGCACTTGGCATTAAAAGAAAGTTTGCAGCAAGGAAAAGAAATGGATGTTGATTCACAAGTGGTTTCAGCAAGGCCAAGAGAACCTGATTCTGTCTTGTCTGCCTCCACTTTTTCACCTAATCCTATTTTACCCGAACCTAACTCCCCTTCACCTTACCTTCTTTATCCTCCTTTACCGCCTTCACCCGATCCTTCTCCTCCGGCAGATGATCAAAATCTAACTGTAATACATAGGAATGGGAAGAATGCTAGGGAGGAGGATAGCAGTGAGGATGATGATAATAAATCAGCGACACCAGTATCCCATCGGACTTGATCAAAGCTTGCTCCGGTTCTGGGTAAAGCAGGAAAAGATTTGGGCAGACAGAGGCGGACTGTGATTGCCCCCTTGAGACAAGGAGTAGGAGTAGAAGGACCGGTGTTTGTGAAAGTGTCTTTTTCACCCGCAGACTTAGTGATTTGGAAACAGTCATCTGGAACCTACAGAGAAAATCCTGATAAAGTGGCAGGGGTGGTAAAAATGATTATGAGAACGCAGAATCCAGATTGGGAAGATATACAAGTAATATTGGATAATTTAATGGATTCTACTGAGAAAGAAATGGTGCTTAGAGCAGCCAAGGAGAAGGCAAGAGAAGATCTTAGAATTGGGGTAGTGACGGGGACTTCAGATGAGAACTTTCTGACTGAGGATCCAGGGTGGGATCCCAAGACTTTTGAAGGTATGCGGAGGCTGAAGAGATATCAAGAGTGGGTCCAGATAGGGGTTCGTAATGCTATACCTAAGGCTATGAATTGGTCTAAATTGTATGAGGTAAGACAGGAAAAGAAAGAATCCCCTGCTGCATTTTTGGAAAGGCTTAAAGAGGCAGCCAGAAAGTATACAGATCTCCAATTACATACAGAACAAACGAATGTTCAGCTTGCATTCATTTTTCTGGGGCAATCGCAGGATGATATTAGGAAGAAGCTGCAGAAGCTGGAGGGAGAGGACTTAAGGAATTTGAATAAATTACTTGAAGTGGCTTGGAAAGTATACAATAACAGAGAAAAAGAAGCTAGCAAAAAGCAGCAGCAAAATCTTTGGACAGTGATACAAGAAGAGAGAATCCAAGTTTTAGAGGACGCGGCAGAGGTGGTCGTGGACTGGGGAGGGGCGGACTTGGCAGAGGACGAGGGAGATCGGTTTTGCCAAAATTAGGGTTAAATCAATGTGCTTATTGCAGACAGGAGGGGCACTGGAAAAACGAATGCTCGAGTCGGCTTAACCAGGGCAATCAGTTTAATCAGAATCAAGATGCTTCAAAATTGATGGTGCTGGGAGAGTACAGCAGCTGACTAGAATCGGAACAAAAACCAATACAAGAACCTTTAGTGACCATACAATTAGGAGATAAATAAGTAAAATTTTTGGTAGATACGGGGGCTACATACTCTGTGCTAAATGATCTAAGACGGCAAATTGGACACAAAACAGCAACAATAGTTGGAGCCACAGGGAAGGAGGAAAATCGACCATTCCTGCAACCACTAGATTTGTGTTTTTGGAAACAAAGTGTTAACACATGAATTTTTATATATGCCTGAATGTCCAATTCCACTGTTAGGACGAGATTTATTAGCAAAACTTGATGCAGTGATAACTTTTGAAAATGGAGAACTTTGGATGAAAATACCTGAATCAAACACAGGACAAATTTTAATGATAAAAGAAAGACCAGTCCCTGCTATCCCTCGGGAGGTAGAGGACGCAGTAATTCCCTTTTTATGGGAAACAGACATACCAGGGAAATCTAAGTTGGCACAACCAGTACATGTAAAGTTAAAAGAAGGAGCAAAAGCTGTACAAACCAAACAGTATCCTATAAAACCAGAAGCACGGCAAGGAATAATAAAGATTATTGAAAAGTTTTTGAAATACCAAATTTTAGAAGAATGTGAATCAGAATTTAATACACCAATCTTTCCAGTAAAGAAACCAAATGGTGAGTATAGGCTGGTACAGGATTTGAGAGCAATAAATGGAATAACTAAAGATATTTACCCAGTGGTAGCTAATCCTTATATATTATTAACATCCGTGAAAGAGAAATATAAATGGTTTACTGCAATTGATTTAAAAGATGTCTTTTTCTACATACCCCTTGACAAAGAAAGTAGGAAACTGTTTGCCTTCGAATGGGAAAACCCAGAAAACGGAAGGAAAACCCATCTCACTTGGACACGACTCCCACAAGGATATAAGAACAGCCCAACACTGTTTGGAAGCCAGCTAGCTAAAGAGCTGGAGATTTGGACCGAAAACGGGCAAGTACCAAGAGAAAACTGTTGTTACAGTACGTTGATGATATACTGATAGCTACAGAGGAAAAAGCAACCTGCATAAAGGTAACAATTGAAATTTTAAATCAGCTAGGAATGGGAGGATATAAGGTGTCTAAAGAAAAGGCACAAGTTGCCCAGCAGACTGTGATTTACCTGGGATGTGAGATTTCACAAGGGCAATGAAAGCTAGGTACTAACCGAATTCAAGCTATTTTTGTTATTCCAGAACCCCAGAACCTGCATGAGCTTTGAGTCTTCTTCGGGATGGCCGGATGGTGCTGCCTGTGGATCATGGACTATGGACTAATTGCAAAACCCCTGTACAAGGCCCAGAAGACACAGCCATTTACCTGGGGAAAACCACAGAAGGAAGCCTTCCTCAAACCGAAGGAAGCATTGACAACAGCTCCGGCATTAGGATTGCCTGATCTATCCAAGGATTTTCAGCTGTTCATACATGAAAGGCTGCGTCTGGCATTGGGAGTGTTGACCCAACGTTTGCGAAGCTGGAAAAGGCCGGTAGGCTACTTCTCCAAACAGCTTGACAACGTGAGTGCTGGATGGCCTCCATGCCTGTGGGCAGTTGCAGCCACTGTGATGCTGATACAAGAAGCTAGGAAACTCACGATGGGCAGACACATAGATGTCTATGTGCCACACATGGTAACCACTGTATTAGAGCAAAAGGGAAGCCATTGGCTGTCCCCAAGCAGAATGATGAAATTCCAGGTAATTCTAACTGAGCAAGATGATGTCACACTAAAGACAACTAACCTTTTGAATCCAGCTTTATTTTTAGGTACCACAATTGAAGAAAGCCCACTGGAACACGATTGTGTGGAAGTGATAGAATATGCCTGTTCAGCTAGAGCATATTTGAATGACGTCCCACTAGAACAGGTAGACTGGGAATTGTTTACAGATGGAAGCAGTTTTGTGGAGAACGGAACCAGATATGCTGGATATGCGGTAACAACAATAGGAGCAGAGGTGGAGGCAAAGGCCTTACCAGCAAATACATCTGCCCAGAGGGCAGAACTGGTTGCTTTAACCAGGGCATTGGAATTGAGTGAAGGGAAAAAGGTAAACATTTGGACTGATTCAAAATATGCTTTTGGAGTGGTACATGTACACGGGGCACTGTGGAAAGAAAGAGGACTGCTGTCTTCTCAAGGCACACACATTAAACATCAAGATGCAGTCCTGCAGTTAATAAAAGCAGTACAAAAGCCTGAGCAAGTAGCAATCATGCATTGCAAAGCTCACCAATCAGGAAGCTCCAAAATTCATGAAGGAAATTGAAAAGCAGACTGGACAGCCTGACAAGTTGCTTGAGACGTAGAAACTACAATGGCATTGATACCTTTAAAAACTAATGTATCTCAGTTTAATTTATCTCCAGAACCAAAATATTCAATAGAAGATGAGAGACTGGCACGCTCACTGAATGCACAGAAGAATTCAGAAGAGTGGTATGTGACTGCACAGGGACAAATAGTGGTACCCCCCTTGATAATGAGAGAAATTTTACAAGTTAAACATAACGAATGTCATTGGGGTGCAGAGGCATTGGTGAAATTGTTACAACGAAATTTAATTTCAGTACGGATGTTAACAATGGCAAAATCAGTAATATCAAAATGTGAAATTTGCTTATAAAACAATCCAGTAGCTAGACGACAAGCACAATTAGGGAGAATTCGAGTAGGAGTAGAACCAGGAGACTATTGGCAAGTGGATTTTGTAGAATTACCAAGAACTGGAGGATACAAATATCTACTGGTGGGGGTTGACACATTTTCAGGATGTCTAGAAGCCCTTCCCTGTCGTACAAATCAAGCAAAAGAGACAGTCAAATGGTTACTGCAAGAAATCATTCCAAGATTTGGAGTGCCTCTAGGAATATCATCAGATAGGGCCCACATTTTGTAGCCACAGTAGTAAAGGAGGTGAGTAGGTTGCTGGGAATAGCTTGGGATCTCCATACACCATGGAGACCCCAATCTAGTGGACAGGTAGAGAGGATGAATCAGACACTGAAGAGGCAGATCAGCAAAATATGCCATGAAGCTAAATTACAGTGGCCACAAGCCTTACCAATAGCACTGCTGAGGATTCGAGTAAAGCCCAGGAGTGGGATGTCAGTCAGTCCCTATGAGATATTGTATGGGAAACCATATGAATCTCCTGACCCTAATCCAAATGTACATGTTACAGGGAAACAAGAGGTGTATAATTATGTTTTGTCTCTTGGAAAAGTTCTAGCACGACTTCGGAGCACCCTCGTGTGGAATAGGCCACTGACTCTTGAAAATCCAGTTCATGATATCCACCCAGGAGACGAAATGCACGTTAAGACCTGGAACGAAGAACCATTAAAAGAAAGGTGGAATGGACCCTATCAGGTACTGTTAACTACCTTTACAGCAGTCAAAGTAGCCGGACTGGATCCCTGGATACATTACGCCAGAGTGAAGAAGATTTCCCCTGCACCGTGGACTGTGCAAACTGTAAAACCAACGAAGCTGTAGATAAAGCAGGTCCCGTGTGAGTTCCGAGTCAGAGGACTCGGTCAGCTCCAGCACGGACGACGACGCCAGACAACGATGGCTCCATAGATATAATCAAAAATTAAGACCAATTTGTGATCAATTGGAACAAGAACTGGGATTAACTAAGGGTAAAGTTGACTGGCATGATCCACAACTGTTTGTTGCTTTTACTGCTTTACATGAGAAATGGATTGTTAGATACAACAAGGTTACGAAGTTGAAGTGTAGATGTTTGGGAGATCGATGCAAATCTCTTGTTGTTGAATGTGGAGGTTGTTATAGGACAATACACAACAGAAGTGATTTTGATTTATTAAGAGGATGTGCTGATTGTATCCATCCTCTTCGCACAGAAAGTCCATATACGGCTTTGAGAGATTGGCTTAATTATCCTGAGGCCACTCAAGCTGAATTGCATCAATTATTTGAAAAGGTAGAACAGCAAGAACTTGCTTATACTGCTTATAGGCTACTTAAACTTTTACTTTTAGTACGAATTTTTAATAGAACGAGGCTAGTTGCTGCTAGTTATTATCAGCTGTGTAAAAAACATAATAAGCAAAGAAGAATTTATTTTTAAGAGAAAGAAAAGATGAGAAGGGTGTATTTCCTTTTGTGGATAGTGGTTCTTGTCATAGCTCAGATTACAGTACAGCCAGAGACACAAGTGATAAAAGTCCCTAACACCATTCAGGCAGAAAATGTAATGGTTGGATTAATTAAAGATTTTGCCAACATGCAAAACACCAGCAGAATAACTGCCTGTCTGCCAATACCAAAGGCAGCAGGAGATCCTATAAGTTGGGGAATCATAACATCAAAATTACCCGAAATTCAAAAGAATAGAACAATTACATGCAAGCAGGTGTCAGAAACGAGACAAGTGATTAAAGATACTTGGAAAGTACTGGGAGAATGGATGAAACCTTTGAGCAAACAAGATTGCATTCAGAGTCATGGCAAAGTAGAGAAATTTATAAAGTTGTCACCATTAGGGATATCAGATCATGACAATGCAATATGGGAATGTGTTTTGCCAAAATATCAGAAAGTTAAAGAAAATGTTTCAGGTACTGTTCTTGTATGGAGGTGTGAAGGACAAGAAGAGGAAAGTCAGGCTGAGACTTGGGACAGTGCTTGGTCAATGAGTGTGCTTCAGAAATTCCAATACATGGCAGATACCCCTTGGTGCATTAAGTGGGAAGGCTCTGAAAATAAAACAGATCCAGGCATACTGAATGTTGCAACCAGCAGTAGAATAGAAGCAGATACAGTAAAATGGTAGTCCTGTAATAGAACCTATGACTGTACTTCTGATGATGAGGAAATAAAACAGATGCCACCATTAGTAGTGGCTCTGCGAATTGGCTGTGCCTGTAGAGGAATTAAACACAAACAAGGTGAAATAAATTATAAAATAGGACAGGTGATTCAGAGGATAATATGTAGCAGAAGTACCATTCAGAATCCAGGCCAATTTGTATGGGCTGCAAGCGATGGTACCTGGACAACACACCTGCCTGTGGATGGAAAAGTAAGAGAAATTACTTTAGGCCTCCCCACTTTATGCCCAATTTGGAAAAGGTCCCCATTCAGAGGAAATCATGAACTTCTGCAAATAAGGACTAGACGAGAAGTTCAAGAGAATGATGAGACATGGCAAGAACCCTCCAGTGGTGTAAAATTTAGGTGGGGTCTGGAATCCTTGTTTGGTCCAATAGCAAACTATAATAATAGAGAAATGTTGTACAAACTTACAGGCCAGGTAGAAAGATTGGCAAGAGTTACCAAAGAAGGATTTAGAGATCTAAATGTGCAATTACAAGCCACAACTAAAATGACCCTGCAAAACAGATTAGCTCTAAATATGTTATTGCTGAAAGAACATGGAGTGTGCCGATACCTAAAAGGACAAATTGATCACTGTTGCATTCACATCCCAAATGTAACTGCAGATGTAGAACATGATATTAATCAGTTAAAACAAATAAAGCAAGAAGCACAGAAAGAACGAAAAGATCTGACTACAAGTTGGTTAGATAAAATCTTTCAAGGGCTAGGATGGAATGTGAGCTCATGGATCAAATCTATCATTGAGAATTTAATAATCCTACTGATTGTATTTTTAGCAGTCTGGCTAATCTATGCAGCTTTGAAGGGAGAAATAAAGAAAAGAGTATCCTGGAACCAGAAGATAATCAAGGCACTGACACGAGACAGAGATCCACATCTGCATTTGTCATCTCCAGACCCTCCAGTTTCCAGCAACGCTTATGACAATGATGGATTTGAAAATGAACACCAAGTATAAATTCAAAAACAAAAGACTGTATATAGTGAAAGCATTACACTTATTGTAGCAAAGTGAAATACTTTCAAAGGGGGGAAATGTTAG
This sequence comes from Certhia americana, assembly GCA_018697195.1. NCBI lineage: Eukaryota > Metazoa > Chordata > Aves > Passeriformes > Certhiidae > Certhia > Certhia americana. Next base: position 2,443,147 of record JAGMWU010000027.1, on the reverse strand, counting down.
TATAGGGTTAAATGCTTTAAAAATCATGTAGAAGTAGGCCACAAGAATGCTTGGTATTAGGGATGGGTAAAGGCTTACGGGAATGGGTAGTAGGGGATTTCCAAAATATCCACCCATGACGGGAACTGGTACTTGGGGTCTCCAAGACACCCACCCAGAGATAAGATTCGTACATGATGGTACAAGGGTGGTACAAGGATGGGCTAACTCTCATGAATCAATATGATAAGGTTGCTATAGTGATTACTGATATAACTAGAGTTGTATAACTGCTATAGCTGAAATTGTATAAATATTTGCACCTTGGATAAAGATGACGGAGCTAGATTTGGGTTGCAATACCCCTAGCTCCCGCGCGCTTCAATAAAAGCACCTGCATATAATCAATCCATGATTATGTGTGTTCCTGAACGCTAACATAGTTACCGTTTTTAAATTAATTTTCCAAAATGGGTGTGAGGATGTCAACTGTAGCTGAGAGAGACATTTATAATACTTTTAAGTTTAAATTGGCAAACAGGGACATAAAATTTGAGAAAAAAGAACTTAAAAAGCTAGTCCGCTGGATCGTAAAGAATTTTTCAGATGTTGCTGAGATCACGATAATTACACCAGACTTTTGGGACTCTGTGGGAAAAAAAAAAAAATTAAAATTCATCTGCAAATCAAGAGCGATTTTTAAAATAACATTTGATGTGGTTAAGACTGAAGTGAAAGAGAGATTGATCGCAGCAACGTGGCAAAAGACTAATTCGGAACTGCCCGGGAAAGCTGACAAACCACTTCCCTCCGAAACCTATCCCGAAAAAACCCCAGCAGACAGGTACGGGCCCGAAATGGCACTTGCCTATGCCCATGGCTGGCTCAGGGAGAAATGCAGTGTAACTGGTGACCCTACCGTCTTGTGCCCGTCTGCGCTTGACCCTCCACCTGGGGTTGGAGATGCCAGTGCACAGGCTATCTCAGACCCCCCCCCCCCCCCGTCCCCCTGCTTTCCTCGCATTCTCCTCTCCCCCCCTTCTCTACTAATATAAGGTGGTCTAGCTCCATGGTAATTGTCTGTGGCTGTAACAACTCCAACCGCCATTTTGACAACCCCAGCCATGCCAAAGAGCACGCTAACCTCTCTGGTTGACACCATGGTCTGGCGGGAACCCCACTCTCAGTCCCACCCATGGTTTTATCCACTCAAGCCCAAGGCATGGTTCCTGCCCAGAACATCCTTTTTCTGCCTCTGCCAGAGTTGGCAACAGGTGGCATACCCCTGGGAGGGGAGCCGGAACCAGACCTGCTGGTGAACTGGAAGGGCCTGCATCCAAGATGGCGGCGCTCATGTCACCGGGAAAACCCCTGAAGCCGGGTATAGGAAAAAGCCATAAAAACAAACGGGTACTTCTGGCAAGAAGCTATTCCACCCCACCTGATTGCTTTGATTCCTTCTCATCAGAGGAAGACCTCACTTGGTCAGAATCTAGAAAAGGTGTTTGGGAAAAGATTAAAAGAACAGCTATTGAAACAGGTGATTGGGAAATAGCTGATGAGTTACATGTAATGCCAGTCAGATACAATAAGAGAGGTCAACCTTTCTGGGAAGCTTTGGCTTTTATAGAAATTAAGGAATTAAGTAAAGCAGCCAAGGAGCATGGAAGAAGTTCTCTTTATTTCTCTAGCCTTATCATTGCTATTTTTTCTGCCCATGTCCTAACCCCTGATGATGTTAGGTATTTAATGACATCATTGTTAACTCCCACTGAATTCTTTTTGTGGGAGTTAGGGTGGAAACGTTTATTAAATAAACTGTTTCTGGACTATGCCAGAGGTCAGGCCAGAGCGGGACTGACCATAGACCAGCTGACAGGGAAAGGAGCTTTTATAGACCTAGATAGACAAGCTGTAAACCTTCCTAGACCTATGCTCAATGACATAAAAGAAGCAGCTAAAAAGGCTTTGTTGCAAATTACTGAGGCAAATAAGCCATAAATGGATTTTGCAGAAATAAGGCAAAGTCCCACTGAACCATACATGACTTTCTTAGACCGGCTAAAGCATACTATTGATAAACAAGTAACTAAAGACCAAGCGAGAGACTGTTAAAACAATTAGCTGTGGTCAATGCAAATTCAGAATGTAAAAAGGTCTTGCGTACTTTGCCATCAGAACCTGAGCCCACCATTCCTCAAATGGTGGAAGCTTGCAATAAACTGGGTACTCTAGAACATACAGCTACTATCCCAGCACAGATTTTAGCCAATGCCTTGAATGACTTTTAAAAGAACTCTAAAAAAACACAAATCAATAAAACTGGAAATTGCTACAACTGTGGAAGAAAGGGACATTGGGCAAGGAACTGCAATAAACAAAAGGCAGGAAGCTTCCAATGACAATGTGACTGTGGCAAAAATGAACAGAATACTAACTACTCTCATCAAGTGCAAGCTTGTTGTTGTTGTCATTCTGGAAACTCCAAACTGAGCGCAGGACAGAGGCGCGTGATGACACAAGGATACCTGTCATGGGAAACACCAAAGACCAGGAATTCCACAGTTGCAGCACAACATCGAAGGCTTGCCTGCTTCAATGCCAGCAAACACCAGACTGGAATTGTCAACTCCCTGGTCAGTGCTAATTACAAATCTTTCTTATCGCACCATTTCTACAGGGTGCTTCAGCCTGGAATCACGTCCACGTGATTTTCTCATAATAGGCTTGGACAGGCATAATGCTGAAGTGTGTTTTGTGCTACACACATTTTTAACAGTTACCTCTAGTCAAGAAATCACTGTTTTAGCTTGGTGTCCTAATCCTCCTCTTTTTTACCTGAAGGACTAGTTTTTGCTCAACCTTTCTTATTACCAGAAGTAGACGATGGTGCCCCCAGTGAATCTTATGTCGCATGGACCAGATGAATTGGCTTGGAAAAAATTCCAGTTACTTGCACCTTGACCTGCCTAGGTAAGACTGCTACTCTCACAGGACTCATTGATACTGGTGCAGACATCACTGTAATTTCCCAGAGACACTGGCCACCAGAATGGACTCTTGTTCCATCCCTTGACACACTAGTTGGGATTGGAGAACACAGTAACACCATGCAAAGTTTACATCCAGTCTCTTTTAAAGGACCTGATGACCATATAGCAACAATCAAACCATTTGTTATTAGGAGAGATAAAGTAATTGTTTGGGGGCAAGACATCTTGTCACAATGGGGCTTGAAAATAGAAACAAATTTTTGATAAGGGCTGTTGCCCTTGCTTTTGCATGTTTCGTCTAGCCTTCTGATGTTTTGAACTTCTGGAGCCAGATTTCACACACACATTTTTGTAAACAACGATTACTTACATTCCTTTCTAAAAGGAAGTGAGAGTTGATGGACCTATGGTTTGACCAGTGTGGTCTCAAAGGAGGTCAGTTGTTTGACCAATCAAGGGGACAGTGTGTGTAACCTATATAAATCAGAGTTTTATAATAAACTTCCTCTTTTGCTTCTGCCTTGCTCGGAGAAAGGTGCTGTGTGTGTGTCTGTTCGATCGTGTCGAATTGTAACAAAGGGCCACTGATGAACGCAGTGCTGTAAAACTCACCTGGAAATCAGACAACCCTGTCTGGGTCAATCAGTGGCCCCTTCCTATTGAAAAAACTCACCACACTAGAGTCTCTAGTAAAGGAACAGTTAAGAAAAGGACATATCATCCCTACTAATAGCCCCTGGAATACTCCGATATTTGTTATTAAAAAACCACGCAGTGAAAAATGGAGACTGCTCCCAGATTTGAGAAAAATAAATGAAATTATTGAGGAAATGGGACCTTTACAATCAGGATTATCATCGCCTAATATGATTCCCATGGATTGGTCATTGGTAATAATTGATTTAAAAGATTGTTTTTTCAGCATCCCACTCCACCCCGATGATGCTCCATGATTTGCCTTTTCTGTGCCCTCAATCAATAGGCAATCCCCTGTAAAGAAATTTCATTGGATTGTTCTGCCCCAAGGGATGCTAAATTCCCCCACCATATATCAGTGGTACGTAGCTAAGATTTTGTCACCTGTCCGTGAGAAGTTTCCTCACTCCATACTACATTATATGGTTGACCTTTTAATAGCTGCAAAAAATGACACCATTGTTTGCGTTCAGAAACACACATAATCATGAATGGATTATATGCAGGTCCTTTATTGAGGCCTGCGGGAACTAGGGGCATAGCAACCCCAATCTATCTCTGTTGTCCTTGTTCAAAATGCACATATTTATACCTTTTCAGTTGTAACTAAAAATAGACACTCACTTAAGCAATAATCACTCTAACAACCTTATTGATATTACTTTATTACTACCCGGTCCAAGCTTGTACCAACATGTACGAATCTTATCTACAGGTGTCTTAGAAACTCTAAACACTGATCCCTGTTACTACAGATATCTTAGTCTGCTAAACTATCCCGAATACCATTTATTCTTTTAACTTAGTTATACATGATTTTCAAAACATTTAATTATATACTAACACCATCATGAATACTGTGGTAAATGAGACAATTTCCCAAATGCGCAAGGCTGGTATGCAAATAGCTGAGGACAAAATACAACAGTCTCCTCCTTGGACTTAGGTCACAAGATCACAGAGCGCACTATTATGCCCTAAGTGGTGCAACTACAGGAAGATCCCACGACGGTGCACAACCTACAAAGACTCATTGGATCTATCAACTGGATTCACACTCTTTTAGGAATCACTAACCATGATTTGGCTCCCCTATTTGAATTATTAAAAGAAGACACGGACTTAAATTCTCCAAGGGAATTAACTCCAGAAGAAAAAACTGCTCTAAACAAAGTGTTTGCAGCTTTACAAACTCGTCAAGCCCACTGATGTGACCCAGAGTTACCCTTTTTGTTTGCAGTATTAGGAGAAAGTCCACATCTATATGATTTAATTTTTCAGTGGAGCAAAAGTTTGTCAGATCCTTTGTTAATTTTAGAATGGGGTTTCTTGTCATATCAAATGTTTAAAACTATAACTACTTGTCTGGAAATCCTTGTACAACTGATAATGAAAGCCAGATCCCAAATTCTATCTCTCTCAGGAAAAGATTTTTTACTATGTTTATGCCTGTTACTTCTATTATCTAGAATGGCTTATTCAACAATCAGAAATATTCCAAATTGCATTGGCAGGATTTCCAGGACAAATTTCAGTTAATTTCCCAAAACATAAGTAATTACATCTTTCTTTTAGTTTAATCCAAAAACCTCTGAAAAGTTATACTCCTCTTAATGCCCTTACCCTTTTTATAGATGGCTCTGGAAAATCACACAAATCAGTAATCACATGGAAAAACCATGAAGATGGAAACTGGTAATCAGACATCAAAATTGTTGAGGGTTTGCCCCAGATTACTGAGCTTGCTGCAGTTGTCTGTGCATTTTCCAAATTTTTAATTCCTTTTAATTTAGTAACTGACTCTTTTTATGTTGCAGGAATTGTGGAATGAGCAGAGGGTTCTCTTCTCAAACTCATTTCCAACAAAAGGTTATATAATTTACTTAAAAAATTAATTTTCTTACTTTCCCTAAGGAAACAGCCTTATTTTGTCACACATACTCACGTACCACCTTACCTGGATTTATAGCTGAAGGCAATACTCATACAGACCACCTCACCATGCCGATCTAAACTACCCTTCCAAACCTTTTCGATCAGGCCTATTTAAGTCACTCATTTTTCCATCAGAATGCCCCATCCTTAATAAAGTCATTCAATCTAACCAAAGATCAGGCACAAATGATTATCAGCTCCTGCCCTGATTTCCAATACCAATCAATCCCTTCAGTGGGAAGTGGAATCAGTCCCAGGGGATTAAACAGCCTAGAACTCTGGCAATCAAATGTCACACATTATCAATCATTTGGCCGATTTAAATATATTCACGTCTTTGTTGGCACCTTTTCAGGAGCCGTATTTGCTACAGCCCATACAGGAGAGAAGGCCTGAGATGTTATTAAACATTTTTTGCAAGCTTTTTCATCACTAGGTGTTCCCCAAAAAGTAAAAACAGACAATGGGCGTGGATATGTTTCAAACAAAGTAAAACAATTTTTTAATCTATGGGAGATAAAACACATTACAGGTACTCCCCATTCCTCCACAGGATAATCAATAATTGAAAGAACGCATAGAAGTCTAAAAGACCTTTTAGAAAAACAAAAAGGGGGAATGGAGACCCTGGCTACTATGGAGAGGCTGTCAAAGGCAGTATATATTTGCAATTTTCTTAACAATTCATTTATGGAACCCCTTCCACCAATTTTCAGACACTTTAGTAACACCACTCAAGCTAAATTAAAAGAAAAACCACCAGTACTAATAAAAGATCCAAAAACATCAAAAATTTCAGGTCCATTCCCATTGATTGCATGGGGAAGGGGGCACACTTGTGTATCTACAGGTGCAGGACCCAGGTGGATCCCCACCAAAAACATCAAGCCACATCTACAGCCCTGGCCAAAACCTGCAACAGAACAAGAAGAGCACCTGAGAGAAAAATCTCCAATAATATCAGAAGACCAACAGGGAGAAAAACCATTGTCAGAACAGTCATCACAAAGATGACAACCTGGATTTCTCTGCTCATTTGTTACAACTTTCTCCTTCTTGGTAACAGCTGGGTAGTTCCACAGCCAAAACAAAATGGTTGGGTTACTTTAGCTAATATCACCAAACAGGAAACAATGTGTCTTTCAGTTGCCAGCCCTAGTAACCCCTTCTCCACCTGCTTAGTGGAGTTACCTACGGATGTGTGGCCAATACCTGTGAATACCATCCGTACTTTGCAAATTCAGGGAAGAGGTGCTAACACCTTGAAAATGAACCCCGTGGATGATTGGGATCACTGGACAAGGAAATGACCGCATGCACCAACTGAACCCCAAGAATTGGAGTTATTGGGGTCAGTAAGAGTGAATTATTATGTAAAATTATGAGAAATGAGTACACTTACGGATGTTTCCCCAAATAACAAAATATACCAATATCAAACTCTGTGGTGCAATTACACCGCTACTCCTATCTGGTCCAGATTGTATCCAATCCAACTACCACCTGGTATGTTTTTTATTTGTGGAGATAGGACTTGGCCAGTGATACCATAAAAAATCATGGGTGGTCCATGTAGCTAAGAGCACCTCACTATGTTAGCACCCAATGTCACCATGGCACATGCATTGGTGCGAATAAAAAGATCAACTCATCAATTTGAAGAAGATTGTAATGATAAAATTACTTATTGGACAAAAACCACTGAAATTGTAATGTCTTCCTTGTTGCCATGGGTGGCTGCTGCAAAAGCCTTGAAGCAAATAGACGGAATCAGGTGCTGGCTCAGTCGGCAAACTAACACTACATCAATCGCCCTAAGTGAGTTATTGACTGACGTTAAAGCTGTCAGACATGCCACTTTACAAAATAGAGCAGCAATTGATTTTCTTCTTTTGGCCCATGGCCATGGATGTCAGAACTTTGAGGGCTTATGTTGCATGAATTTGTCTGACCACAGCAAGTCAGTTTATCACAGCATAAGCCTTCTGAAGGAAGGAGTTAGAAAATTACAAATAGAACAAAGGATTGATTGGATCAGCAACCTTTTTAAAGGCTGGAACTTTTCATCTTATGTACTTTCCATTATAAAAACTGGACTGTTAGTCTTATTTGTACTTGTACTGATAATAGTTGTTTCTTCTTGTTTATTCAAGTTCATGTTTAAAACTTGTGAAAAAACAGTTTATCTATCTGCATTAGAAAAACAAAAAGGGGGAGATGTTGGGATCTTCTCCACAGAGGAGGGTGGAGACCTTGGCTTTAAGCCATGGGAAAGCTCTTCTCAGTCAGGGTGACTTAAGACCTACCCCTAAATACCTCATTTGGTATATGAAAATTGTTGCTAGAAAGTTCTCAGTTCTCGTTATTATTATTGGTTATATTTTGCCACAATATTTTCCATATTCCTAATCACTTTCCCCCATTGGATTGTCAACCCAGATCCCCACCTTAACCCCGATCTTTCCTACGTGCATAAAACCCGCTGTTACCCTGGACCCCATGCTTTTTTGGTCCACCCCTTGCACTGTGTACACTGGTTTGTTATTTTTCCCTTATTAAAAATTCTGTTTCTGGACAACCGAATCAGCGTAGTCTCGCCCATAAAAGTCGCCAAGGGTGGGTGTCCCCAAGGAAGCTACTGGTTAATCCGGGCTGCAACTGGGAGCTACACTGTTTCCACTCTTTGGTAATTAGTACAGCTGTAACTCATTGGGGTGAGATTGCCTTCAGCACCTCATCTATTTTCTTACAATACGTTCTCCCATATGTTACCAGTCCATTGACTATTCCTTTACATTCATATACATACAGATTGAAGGATCTGGGAGCCCAAGAGCAGGAGCAGACACTAATGCTCCTTTTATAGCTTTAAAAGCTTATTCTCTCTCTGGGCCCCATGCAATGAGCTCTCTTTGTTCTTGGTTGCCTCAGTCAGAGAGTTAGGCCCCCTAACCCAGGAATCCATGACCAACAAAACCCCCTGACTGAGAAAACCTTGTCCCTGATTTTTTGTGACTGGATCTGGGAGATTAATTATGGCCTCTATTCTTTCCAGATCTATTCTCCATTGACCTTTTCCCAAAATAAAGCCTCAATATTTAACTTTCTTTTGATTCAGCTGAAGTTTGGATTGAGATGCAGTGTACCCTTTCCACTAGGGCAATACATAAAGGTAAAGTGTCTAATGTAAAGGCACTCTCATCACTACTTGCTAATAACAAAGCATCTACATACTGTACAAAAGCATGATAATTTCATACCCTTTAAATCAACCCGCAATAGTCATGAAAAAATGGTAGGGGATCTGGCAAACCCTTGGGGAAGACATGTCCAAGTCAGTTGCTGTCTTTTACAGGTGAAGGCAAATGAAGGATGACTTCCTTTATCTAATGGAATGCCTCAAAATCCCTTAGGCTAAGTATCAGTTTATCTGCTTCTGGATAGTCTTCTTGGCTTCCAGGGGAATAGGCCCCCCAACATTGTGCCTTATGAGGGAGTCCACCCCCTGCATGGTACATGGTACATAAGCCTCTCCCCATGCAGGTGTTCAATACCCCTCTGCATTGTAGGAGAGACTCGAGCCCCCCACCTTACACCTCAGCAGTTCATGGCCTCTTGTCTCCAGCTGCTGCCACCCAGAGCACAATCTGCAGCTCGCACTGCAACTTGCGCACCAAGCTACCTGTTCCAAATGTTTTCCTCAACAGTATTTTATTACAACTCAATCCTGAAACTGAAAGCTGCAGTAAAATAAGGAGCAATGTACATGGTACAGAAAAGCATTTTGATGCCATTTTTGCTTCCTCCCTTGTTCTGATAAATAGGAATAATAGCTTTTCAAAGAACAGGGAATTTTTAATACCCTGAAAAATATTACAGGTGTTACAAAATAAGAGTGAAAGGAATGTGAAGGAGATGTCTTTACAGACTGTGGGCCTGATGGTAGATAAACTCAGGTACTGAGAAGTGAAAGAAGCAATGAGAGGAACCATAAATTCCATAGGAATTCCACTAACTGACACAGACTGTTACTCACTCAAGGCCGTACTAAATCCCTGGACTTAGAGAGAAAAGAACAGAGACACAAGGAAAAATAAAAAGAGGGGGGTACACATTAGAAGGGGGTCTGTATTAGGCGATTTGGGAAATCTTTACCTCTCAAGTACCTCAGCCAATGGGGAAAGAGAGAGGGAAATGCAGCCAGGAAATTAGGATAAAAAGGACGCTGTGTTGTCTAACAATTTGAGACACCCCGGGGGAATGCCCCATGGTGTCTCCCTTTATTTGAATATAGTTACAGGACTCCTCTGTCTCCTTTTTGGACATAAGCCTCTTGTGTTTGTGGATTAATTTTCCTGACAAAACGGGGGCTCTTGTCCAGGATATTTCCACCATCCAGAGGTGGTGGGCCATGAGTGGAGCTGAAGGCATGCCTTACCCAGTTTTGGTGATCGGCTCCCCTTGGTGGCGGCTGGTACCAAGTAATTCATTGGGTTCCCAGACTGTCCAGGAGACAGATGAGTGGTGGACCAGGGGGGTCTATGAAGAGCTCGCAGGGAAGGACCACTGAAAATCTTACCAGTGAGTACAATGGGATCATGGGGGAGTAAACCTGAGAGGGCACCCATGGAGGGTGGCACAGGAAAAACAGGGTACCCATGGAGGGTGGTAGCACAGGTAAAGCTGGTAAGGGGCCCTGGCAAAAGGAATGATGATCCCAGAATATCTCTGAAGAATCCCTTGGAAGAATGTTGAGCTGGTTTACACATTCTCCCAGAGGTAATTAAGGACATGGATGCTCAAAGGGGACAATAAGGGAAAGTCAAGAAAGGGTGTTGACAATCCATGCCTGGGGGGGACAATAAGGGAAAGTTGAGAAGGGGTCTTGACAACAGGAGATGGAGGAATTGTGTTGGTATGTTGGGAAAGAATTGTTTGAAGAGGAGTGTGGAGAGATGTAACTGAGGCAAGGAACAGCAGGACTGGGTGCAGAGGTATGGGACCAAGGAGCATGGGCTGGGGGCAACTGGGGGATGTGGGGCAGCCGGGGCTCAGCACCAGGAGGTGCCTGACCCTGTGTCATGGTTTGGATGACAGATGTCTGCTAAGCAAGGCAGGAGCCTCACTAAGAATGGAGAATGTAAACCTCCTCCCTCCAAATAATTATTATAATTTTGAAATTAAAGGGGATCTCAGACAAAGAAAAGGGAATAAGAATAACAGTTCCTTATTAGGAGAACTAAAATAAAACAAAACAAAACAAAACATGCAGTATTACAAGGAAAAGCAGACCCACTGACAGAGTCAGGATACAACCTGACACCCTGTGGGTTCGGTTTTGGTAGCAGTCCAATTAAATGGTGGTTGCAGTCCTTCTGGAGTGGCAGATATGGCTCTGTTGAAGTCATGATCCTGTAGAAAGGTGTAGATTTCTGCTGAAGGTCCAGTGGTGATAGATGGGCCTGGTCTTCCTCTAGGAATCCAGTAGAAAAGACTGCTTGGTATTCCAAATCTCAGATTTTTATCTAAGTAGGAGTGCTTGGCTCCTCCCTCTGGCTGGAACATATCCCAGTGGCATGATGCAATTTTATCAGTGAGACTCAATGGCCCATTAGCAGAAGATAACTCCCTGGAAGGAGGATGGGTTGTGGAAGACATAAGAAAACTGCCCTAGCTGTTTTTTTGACAGTTGGCCCATTGACCGATGATTACCCCACCCCCCACCCCAGTTTCAACAGATGGTGATAGAATACACAGTTTTGGTTACATTTTGCACTGCAACCCATGACACACTGCCACCCCCCGGGCAGGGGCTGCAGTGGCCCCATGAGGCTGTGGGATGCCCTGGCCACCTGTGGTGCTGCCAGCCGTGCCCGCTGGGAGCGCCAGGTGGCGCCGCATTTGAACACTGAGGCAGGACAGAGACCAGCTCTGGTATATGATGTGTGATAGAGTGAGCAGAAGGAGGAGGACAAAGGAATATCTGGGAAATGCAGATTGTACATGGAAGGATTGTTAGTGTCCAGGAACACACATAATCATGAATGGATTATATGCAGGTGCTTTATTGAGGCCCACGGGAACTAGGGGTATAGCAACCCCAATCTAGCTCCGTTGTCCTTGTTCAAAATGCACATATTTATACCTTTTCAGTTGTAACTAAAAATAGACACTCGCTTAAGCAATAATCACTATAACAACCTTATGATATTACTTCATTAGTACCTAGCACAAGCTTGTACCAACATGTATGGTTCTTATCTATAGGTATCTTAGATTCTTGTCCTGGTTTAGGGCAGGTTTGGGGAGAAACTCCCAAAGGGCCCCCTTCAGAGAGCAAACTCCCACCGCCCCTCCCCCCCACCAACCAGTTTGGGAAGGATTCCTCAGAGAGGAGTGGAAAGAACCTGTTTATTTAACAGACAGAGCACTCCCCCCCCAACACACAAGATGAACAATCACCGTTCTGATGTGATAACAAATTCAGACAGTCTCTCTTTGGCGAGCGGTCGCTCTGTTGTTGATCTCTCCGGCACTGGGCAGACTGCTGCAGGCCACAAAGTGTAGACTCTCGGTATTTCCCAGGTCCCAGTCTGGAGCAGGCTTGAATGATTCCACGAAGGAGAGAGGAAAAGGAAAGCAGTCCAGAAAAATGTTGGACTGTCTAGCTAAACTAACTAAAGAGCTAGGCAGAAGCAAAAGCAAGCAAGCAAGCAAGCAAGGTGGCAAGCAGCAGCAAAAGCAGCAGCAAAAAGCAGCACCCTGTGTCTGTGTCCCTCCGACTATTATCCGCACGCTGATAATAAAACCAAAACAAAACTTCCCCGAGCCAGTCTTGAAGAACATATCCAGCCCAAACAGAACAGACGGTTGGGGATCCAAACCTCACAACATCACCCAAGGACAAAACTCTAAATTTTCCTGAATACCATTCATTTTTTTAACTTAGTTATACATGATTTTTAAAACATTTAACCCTATACTAACAGGATTAGGATTTTCTTTTAAGGATTTTGTTTGGTTCACTGGAGAAATAAATGGTTTTGAGCTGTGGGAGAATGAGAACCCGCAGGCAGTGGGGGGGGGGGAGGGGGGACTAGAAGAAGGGCAGAATATGTCCCTGGATTAAATGGTTAGAAAGATACAGCGAGTCTATATAAGAAGGGTGAGGAAAAGGCAAAGGCGTCAGCTGAATTTTTATGGCCCCAGAGGGATAAACCGCAGGACCCAGGGGTTCCCCCAGAATAGAAGCAACGGGGTCAGTGAAAAGGAAGTGGCAGAAACATTCCCTCCTCAACAGGGGAGAAGCAACCCAAACAGCAGTTGGGAAGGAATCAGTGTGCTATCTGCAGGGCAGAAGGACACTGGAAGCGGGAATGTCTGCAGGAACAGCTGGATCCTCAAGTGGAGGAAGTCCAGAGGATAATGGATATGGATTGCTAGGGGTGTCAGAGGTTCCCAGTATACCAGCGACCCACCCACCACATTGGATCCCTTGCTCACTTTTCAGGTGGGTCTGTTAGCTAGTAATCTCTTTCTTGACTCTAAACATGGTGCAGACTGCACTGAGGAGAACTGGTAGACATAGCAATAAGCCATTCTTTCCTGAATATCTAAAGGGAATCCAAAATTCTCAAAAACTGTTATAACATGCCTGAAGGAGGAAATGGGAGTAAAAGGCTGGGAAAAATCATCCTCTCTTCTTCTCCCCACAGGCTGGGTTGCAGGGTTAGGTAGAACACCCTCATAAATAAGCCATGCAAAATTGTGACTAGTGTGTCTGGACCTCATACACTAATGCTTAGATCAAATTTGTTTCCAACCTGCTCTTGGCAGATCTGTTGTTATCTCAACCCTTTGTGCCCCAAATTGCTTTCCAATTAAGGCTGTCATGATACTCCCCAATTTAGTTCTCTGTCACGATCCGCTAGTACAAGTGGGGGTCATGATGATTCGTTTTCCCAGTCTCAGAGTGCAAAAGACACACAGCAAAGGGGACTTTCAGTTTAATCACAGCAGTGCACTTTTATTGAGTGCCAACAACAATTATGCGACAGAGAGAGAGAGAGACAGATAAAACAAAGTAAAAAGAGAGATAGAAAGAGGGGTATAGTTACCAACATAGAGAAGATGTCCTCAAGGCCTTGGACATGTCTTGCTTCCATGGAGACATCTCAAAAGTTCTTTACAGAAGAGTCACTTTTTATAGTCTTTTGCCAAAGCGAGGGGCATCTGCCCAAAGTGATAAGCTGAGCAGTACTATCGTGTGGAGGAGAACCGTTGTCCCGAGAAGCAGGTGTAAACGTGCAGGACGTACCATTACTCACCAGTACCAGTACAGTGTACTGTGGCAGTAACACAAGCGCACCTGCAATCAAATGCTTGGCAAGCATCCACCACAACCAGGCCAGAGCCCCTTGTCCAAAGCAAATGGAGTCCTCGGGGTTTTAGTCTCTGTCCTCGCGATGGTTGTGAGGCAAATGAGGGAAACTTCGGACCGTCTCTTACACCAAGACTTTCCAAACCACACTGTCGCTCACTTGCTTTTCATCTTCCTCCCTTCTTCCACTGTCTTCCCTCCCATGGGTGACTTGAGAGTAGAACTGGAGGCACAAAAGGCAAAGATTACTTGTTGAAATAGGAAAAATGTACTGGAAACTACAATGAGAAGAAAAAGAAGAGTAACAACAACAACATTAATAACAAAAACATACAAAAAGAGATGATTCACATGCAAAAATGCCACCTGCAGAGCCCACCTTGACCCGACCGTAGTTATATTTTCCTCACTGGAAAGGGATGCCCTTCTCAGAAGGGACAGTGATTCCCTTTTTTCCCATCTCTGGCAATGAGTAAAGTGTTATCAAATAACACAATGTCTTGGTTAACACCCCCTTCATCTCATATGGGACAGAATTAGGTCACCATCCCATGGAGAAAATTAACAATTACACCTTTTTTTTCTTTTCCTGGAACCACTTTGTGGGTAGATGTTTCCTTCTGAGTTGCAATGACCTTCCAGCTTCTTCAACATCCCTGTGGGACTGGAATGCTCATATTGGTGTGCTCTGAATATTATTTTTAGTTTTCCTAAGGTTAACCAACTCTCTGGGAATGCCATTGTCTTGGGTTGCAGTGCAAGATGCAAACAGAAGTGTGTATTCTATCATCATCTGTTGAAACTGGGGTGGGGTGTGGGGTAATTGTCGGTCAATGGGCCAACTGTCAAAAAAACAACTGGGGCAGTTTTCTTATGTCTTCCACAACCCATCCTCCCTCCAGGGAGTTATCTTCTGCTAATGGGCCATTGAGTCTCACTGATAGAATTACATCATGCCATTGGGAAATGCTCCAGCCGGAGGGAGGAGCCAAGCATTCCTACCTGGATAAAAATCTGGGATTTGGAACACCAAGCCAGCATTTTCCACTGGATTCCTAGAGGAAGACCAGGCCCATCTATCACCACTGGACCTTCAGCAGAAATCTACACATTTCTACAGGATCAGGACTTCAACAGAGCCACATCTGCCACTCCAGAAGGACTGCAACCACCATTTAATCGGACTGCTACCAAAACCGAACCCACAGGGTGTCAGGTTGTATTCTGACTCTGTCAGTGGATTTGTTGGGGTTATTTTGTAATACTGCATGGTTTTTATTTTAGTTCTCCTAATAAAGAACTGTTATTTCGATTCCCATATCTTTGCCTGAGGTCCCCCTTAATTTTAAAATTATAATAATAATTCAGAGGGAGGGAGTTTACATTCTCCATTCTAAGTGAGGGTCCTGCCTTCCTTAGCAGACACCTGTCATTCAAATCAAGACAGCCATATAACCCTGAGGCAGATGAGTCATGGATGGCAAATTAAGTGGGAGAATTTTGTAAATTTTTGTATAGGACGATGAGCCCTCTGTGGGAGGGCCCCTTCCCCTCCCATGGAGAAGTCAGGCTGATGTCCTGAGACATCCCTAAGATAAGCAACTCACCTCAAGCTCACGGTGACCCCAGTAAATGACACCCAGCATACCTTGTTTCTTTCATGCAAATAGTCTGTATCCACCCCTTGTCTGTCCCTATAAAAAACCCAGCCTCAGCCTCTGTTTTCAGGAGCTCTCTGTTCCTGGCTCCCTTTGCAGAGGTGCTGACAATAAAGCCATCTCTGTGGAATCATCATACAGACTCCTCTCTCTCTCGTTCCTGTGTCAGCCTAGGGATTCCAGCTTTGAGCTGAAAATCACTCCTGAGCTGAAATCACTTGCTGGAATCCCCTCACAGCCAAGGAAGTGGCGGTACCCCTAGAAGGTGTTCTCCTTTGGAGACGCATCTCTCTGGGAAGGATACAGGCCCCTGGGTACACTTCTCACCCAGCTTTCCTGCTATATCAAGTGGCAGCTGAACTCTGGAGCACCTGGACCACCCATGCTGGACATTGGAGAGTCCCTGAAGAGAGAGCGTCTCCTGCAGCAACCTGCTTCAGGATTCTAAGTTGCCTTGAGACCATCACTTCTCTGAAGAACAGCCCTCCTGCCTTCCAGCAGTGACTGTTTAAGGAGTCAGTTCATCTCCCCAGCACAACCCTGGGATTGAACACATTGGCTGACCACTGACCAGCAGGCTTTTCTTTCGACCCTCCGAAACTACTTGTTTGCCTGTTGGAAACGTAAGTGTATTTTGACCTTTTGTGTGCTCTTAGTCTGGGTCTTTTTTGCTTCTTTTTCCTCTTTTTCCTGCTGGTTAGGTTTGGAACACAAAAATGAGGGGCAGTCTTACTTCACCCAGACTAGCCCAAGTTGAGAGAGAGCTTTATTCCCTTATTCTAAAAAACCTAACTGATAGTAATCTTAACTTCTCTAAAGGACATGTTTCTAAAAAGAATCTCAAGCTTTTTATAAAGTAGATTTCTAAACATTTCCCTGATGTTACAATAGATTCTATTTCCTCTAATTCTTTTTGGGACTTAGTTGGGAAGAAAATCTATTCCTCTCAAACCTCTGGTGATTTTTCTGTTTCTCACTTTATACCTCTATTCCATACCATTGTTAAACTTGTAGAAAAGAAACCTAGCATTTCAAAATCTTCATTGACTCCAAAAACCCTTCCCCCCTCTATTTCTCTCTGTGTCCCCGACCCCCGCGCCCTGCCTGACACCCAGCCGAGAGAAAATTGTTACAGTTACTCTATACAACCTCTCCCTGCTCCACTCTATCCCAAATCCTCACGTTATTATCCTTCTCTGCCTCCCGTGGTCGAAAGAACGGCACCCCCCCCACCCCCCCGGTTAGTTCTGACCCTCAAACCCTCACCCACCCCCCCTTCACCGCTTGGGCTGTAGACACTATCTTTAAATCTCCCTCGCTTTCAGTTGCAAATGACTTCAGCCAATCCTTATACAAAGTTGCCAAACTGGTTTTGCAGACCACTACATACCCTCCCCCCCCCCTCGGAGCACAAACCAGCCCTTTCGGCCACCCCCCCCCCTGTCCATTCCCCTGGGATCTGGACTCCTACAGCCAGTTCTTGCCCCACCTCCCTCTGTTGGTCTAGCAACCCCCCAACCCCCCTCCCCTCTCTCGAAGTCTACCCACCCCCTCTTGCTGCCCCTGCTCTTTCTCTGCCCCTGCCTTTGGAAGTTGTAAAAACACAGCCGCTCCCGCCCTCCATATCCTTCCTGCTCCCTCTGTTTCTTCGGGAAACCCCCCCCCCCCCCCCCCCCTTCAGACGCCCAGCTACTCACAGCAGCGCAGAAACTCCCCGCAGCACCACCCTAACACACCCCCCTCCCCAGACTTGCAATTGTTGTATAGCAGATAGTGTTAAATCTCCCACTTCTCTGCCGTCCTCCCGTGTCCGAGAAAATCCCCCTGCAGTACTAGAGCACCAACAAACCCCTGCATGCGCCGCTACCCCTACCCCCGTTGTTCTTCATGCTAATTCAGCAGTGCTGGCACCGAAAAGCACCCGCACTGCGCCCGCTGTGGCTCGGCCTCAGGCAGCCACCGAACGCTTAAAGCATAGCCGCTCGTCTTCAGCAGAAGATGATAACTGCAGTAGCTCAGACTCTGATTCAGAGCCTGAAGACAGGTTGTTAATCACATTGAGACAAGCTACATTAGAAAATGATTTGCAGATCGCTCAGAAGATCTCAGCTTTTCCTGTCATTAAGAAAGGAAAATGAGGGGGAGCATCAAATAAAAAATTATGGGAACCAATCCAACATAAAGAAATCAGTCAACTTCACAAGGTTGCTAAAGAAAACGGGAGGGGATCCCATTTCTTTCAAAACCTATTAGAAGCCACCTTCTCTGTTCATGTATTGGTACCATGTGATATAAAAAATATTATTGCATGCCTTCTTTCCCCTGCTGAATATATGTTATGGGAAAGACATTGGTAAAAACATCTAAAAACATTATCTGATACCTATGCTAAAGATCCAGCTCTTCCAAAACTTACTGTTGAGCAATTGGCTGGAGAAGGTGAGTTTCTAGAACCTTCTGATCAAGCTGACATTATACCTGAGGCTGCTTTGCAAGACATAGCTATTGCAGCAAAACCAGCATTGCTTCTCACCCCTGACGATTCAATACCTACTCAACATTTCTCTAATATTAAACAAGGGGTAGAAGAGAGTTTTATTAAATTTGTAGACAGATTAAAAGATGCCCTAGAAAAAAAAAAAAAGAAAGTCCTGAGGGACAAAAGGAACTTTTAAGAAAACTTGCTATGGCAAATGCTAATGGACAATGTAAGACCATTTTAAGATCCTTACCTCTAGACACAGAACCCACCATAGAACAGATGGTGGAAAGCTGTACACAGTATTTATCCACTGAAAACACAGTTGCCCAGGCTGTTGCAAAGGGCATTGCAGAAGGGGTATCTGGTGCATTTGCAGTTGTAGCTTCCAAAGATAATGCCCACTGTTTTAATTGTGGAGAATTTGGACACTTTATAAAGTATTGCCTGTAAAAAGCACCTACCCAAGACTACCGTTTTAGCTACAAAAAACCTCAGAAGAAGCAGCAATAACAACAGCATTCAAAAAACTTCCATCAGAGTGCACATCAGCTCTGCACTCTGACAAGAAATCAAAAGCCACACAACTCCAACCAGTATGCAAAATCCACCAAATATTGGCATCAAGCAGCAGGTGGTCCTCAGGAGGCACCATCATCCCAGGAGATCCCAGCACGCATGAAAGAGATCCAACACACGGAGCGTTATTGATGGGAACCAAGCACCAGTTGGTAACCACTTTATCCATTGACTTTACAGATGAGTGTTTTCACTGTATCCCCACGGGAAAGTACGGGCCACCAGACCGTCCATGGGATATTCTCATAATAGGTGACACTTTTCATGGACCAGAACAAATTTTTGTTTTACCAGAAATACAAACAGTACGCTCGGGACGAGAAATCTTTGTTGAACTCTGCTGTATAGATCCACCTTTTTATCTTCTACATGATACACCGATTGCTCAAGTTTTTTTGCTTCCACAGAACCACCCAGAAAGAGTCCCTCTCAATCCCAGAGTAATATGGGCACAGATTGTGGGAACAAGCAAGCCTATCATCGTGTGCAGCCTCTGCTGCAAAGGAGAAAAGATCCACAGACTAGGTATGCTAGACACCGGCACAGATGTGACCATTATCGCCTTCTCTGAGTGGCCAGCAAACTGAGAACTACAGCTGGTAGGCAGGCATGATTTCTGGAATTGGTGGAGTCACAGTGTCTATGCAGAGCAAGCAGAATGCCATCATCGAAGGCCCCAAAGGCAAGATGGCAACTATTCAACCATTTGTGGTAAGGGCTCCCGTCACCTTATGGGGAAGGGACCTCCTGGCCCGGGGGGGCATTTCTACATATCCCCAGTAGGGATTTCAGACTGGGGCCACTGATGAGCGCGTACCACCATCTACCCCTCGGCTCACCTGGAAACACAATGATCCAGTTTGGGTTGAACAGTGGCCCCTTTCCAAAATCAAACTGCGTGCTCTGGAAGCCTTTGTAGAAGAACAGCTTGCCAAAGGACACATCACTGAGACCACCAGTCCTTGGAACTCCCCAGTCTTCGTGCTGAGAAAGCCCAACAAGGACAAATGGAAGCTTTTCTACAACCTCCACAAGATCAACGAAGCCAATGAGGACATGAGTCCCCTCCAACATGGCCTGCCTTCTCCATCAATGCTGGACGTTTGCCATCATCGATATTAAGGACTGTTTCTTCGACATCCCGCTCCACCCTCAAGATGCATCTCAATTTGCTTTCTCTGTCCCCTCCCTTAACAGAAAAGTCCCACTCAAAAGATATCATTGGCTTGTATTACCCCAGGGAATGAAGAACAGCCCCAGTATTTGCCAGTGGTACGTTGCTCGCATGCTGTCCCATGTTCGAAACCTTGTTCCCGGATGCAATCATACACCACTATATGAATTATATCCTAATCTGTGCATCAGAAAAGACTTGGACATGACTTAAAAAGACCATTGACACTACTGAAGAAGTAGGGTTTGAGATTTGTGAAGAAAAGGTACAGTACACCAGTCCATGTGTCACCCTTGCTTTTTCATGTTTTTCTTCTAGCCTTCTGATGTTTTTGAATTTCTGGAGTCAGTTCCCACACACATCTCTGTACACAACAATTGCTTACATTCCTTTCTAAAAAGGAAGTGAGAGTTGATGGACCTATGGTTTCACCAGTGTGGTCTCAGAGGAGGCCACCTGTTAGACCAATCAAGGGACAATGTGTATAACCTATATAAATCAGAGTTTTATAATAAACTTTGCTTCTTCTTCCTTTCTCCTCTGAGAAGAGCTGTCTGCGTGTGATTTATCTCGTGTCGTATCTCGACAATTGGTGAACCCAAGTGACGGACAGCTGTGGGTGAGGTCACCTCAGTTTCCTTTCCCTCTTTTCTCCTCTGGGCAGCTGTAGTGGGGTAGCAATGGCGACCACACAAAATCTTTTTGCAAGAGGATCGCTTGCACTGGAGCTCTGGGCGGGGTTTCTAGACAGAAATCATATCCCTGTCTCCAAGAGTGAGTTTGAACTCTTGCTCCTGTGGGCCCAGAGAAATGGGGTTTTTTTTAATTTTAAATGTGTTTTTTCTAGAGGTGCTTGGTCTCTGGTTGGAGATCGCCTTATGGGGGTTCTCTTTGCTGATTATAATAAGGATGTGGAGGATCTTTTGATCCTCTGTCAGGCAGTGAACCTGGCCTTGGAGCTATATTCCTCTGGCTCCTCTCGAAACTCTGTGACTTTGCAGAGTTCCCAAGGGGATTTCAGCTCTCTCCATGAGGGGGGCCCCCCCTTGCTCCCTGTGGGGTCGGTCTGATGTGCGGAGCCCTGCGGGTTCCTGACGGCCCCGAGGGATCGGCGCCACCGGCCCCCCACCGCCCCTCCCTTGCGTTGCAGCTGCGGAGTGAGGAGGATCCACCCTCCCTCAGTGTCTTCCCAGTTCTGGGGGATTGTGGGGGGGGCCTGGCCCAGCCTTCGGCCATGATTGGGTCTGAGTCTGTGGACCCGCTGTGTCCGCACTGTGGTAACTCTGCAATGTATCCCCTGGCTGCAGCGGGGGAGGGGTCCGGCTCTCCGCCACCGGTTCCACGGTCAGCGGGAGCAGCACCAGGAGCCGTGGCTTCTCTGGAGTCTGTCAAGCATGCGTAGGCCGTGGAAGCCACCGGAGGGGGGGTGTTGACCGATTACTTGTCCAGTCCGGTCAGGAATGATGGTTGACCCGTCCCATTCTGCTCCGGGGAGACGATGCATGCGATTGGGTACCCGGTGAGGATGGGACCTCCTTGGGAGCAGCCCCGGACTCTGCCCCCCCTGCATTGCCCCTGCCAGGCACAGCAGATGGAGGCGCATGCGCAGCAAACATGCAGAGCATGGCAGCGGCTCCGGCGGCAGCGTCTGTCTCTGCGTCCCGTCCCTACCCCACACCCTAGGGGGGTGGACCCGGGGCAGCTCCGTTCTGCTCCGCACCGGGCGCGGGCTCTACCTGGATGGCTGTGGTAGGAGCCTGTGGGAGTCTGGCCGATTCATGGCCAGCACCCATGGCTCAGTGGACACAGTTGTAGTGGACTCTGGCAGGATGCACAAGGTCCCCCTGACTGGCGTTGGTCCCTTGGGGGGAGACATGATTGTGCACATGGAGTCGGCTGCGGCAGATTTTACAGGACAGAATTGTACAACGGTATCCACGCCCAACCCCCCATCACTATCCTGAAAGGAACAAAGATTGCTCAACTTGTGTTTTTTGAGTCCTCTGTTCCTAGGGCGGTTGATCAGGCACAAGGAGAAGGCGACTTTGGATTTCCTGGGCCGCCTCCGGTTCACTGGACCACTGTCCTGACTGAGGGCCATCCACATGGTGCAGGAGAAGCTCTTGTCGAAGCTTACCCGGGAGCTTCATGGATCAAGTGCTGCAGACGCACGAGGTGGAGCTGCATCCTGCCACCTTCCTCGAGGAGAAGCACTTTCTGGACACTGGAGAGGATTGCATGATTGTCTCCCTTGCTGCCTGGCCTTTGGAGTGGCCGCTCCCTTATCGCACCTTAGTCAATCTTCAAGAACTGGTATAGGAGTAATTGGACCAGGGTCATCTGGAGCCTTCTGCCAGTCCCTGGAACACTCCTGTCCTCTGCATCCAGAAGAAGTCTGGGAAATGGAGGTTGTTACAAGACCTCCGAAAAGTCAATGCCATGATGGAAGACATGGGGACATTGCAGGCGTGCATGCCAGCGACTACCATGCTTCCCACAGATTGGTCAATTCTCATTGTGGATTTGAAGGATTTTTTTTTCACAATTCCTTTGCATCCCGATGGCAGACCGAAATTCACCTTTTCAGTATCAGCAATTAGTAATGCTGAGCCCGCACAGCGGTATCAATGGCAAGTTTGCCCCAGGGCATGAGGAACAGTCTGGTCATATGCCAATGGTATGTGGCCCGTGCCTTGTCTGGAGCTTGCAGGCAGTTTCCTGATGCTCGTCTGTATCGTTATACAGACAACATTTTGGTGGCTGTGTTCACCCACAATGAGCTGCTGAGGATTTGGCCTCAGTTGCTTGATCCTTTGAATTCAAATGGGCTGCAGGTAGCTCCAGAAAAGGTTCTGCAATAACCTCCGTGGAAGCATTTGGGGTCAAAAATTGTGGAATGGATAATTCGATTCCAGGAGATGCAATTTGTGAATTTGTGTATTTGGTGAAGACACTGAATGATGCTCAGAAATTGGTAAGTGTCATCACTTGGATACTTCTGTTCCTGGGACTGACCAACACACAATTTTCTCCATTGTTTGACTTATTAAGGGAGACTCTGATTTGAAATCACCTCGGACACTGACCCCTGAGGCGTGTCAGGTGCTAGAGGAGGTTCATCAAGCTGTTTCTGCTTGCCAAGTTTACCGCATTGATCCTGCCGTTGATATCACTGTGTTCATTACCACTCCAGATTCCTATCCCACAGGTATCATTGGCCAATGGAATGACAAATGGTCTGATCCCTTGCACGTCTTGGAATGGGTTCTCCTGCCTCATCAGCCGCAGAAGACGGCAACTGCAGTTTTGAGCTAATTGCTCACTTAATAAGCAAATGCCAGCAACGGTGTTTGCAATTGGATGGGGGCAGATTCCGCAAAGACCATACTCCTGACACAAAAGGAGGATTTTGAATGGAGCCTTGCAGACAGTGTGTTCCTGCAAAGCGCTCTGGAAAACTTTTCAGGGCAGATCACTTGTCATCTGCCCAGTCATAAGCTACTACAGGTAGCAAAAATTTCATAAAAATCTCTCTGCGAACCAAAAATAGCCAGGAACCAGTGCAAGGACCCACTGTCTTCACTGACGGTTCGGGGAAAACAGGAAAGGCCATTGTTACCTGGAGGGATGGATCTGAGTGGCAGGTTCTGGAAGACCATGAGGATGGGTCAGCCCAGCTGGTTGAATTGAGGGCTGCAGTCATGGCATTTGGGAAGTTCTCCAGGAACCTTTCAATTTGGTCATGGATTCAGCCTATGTGGCTGACATCGCACAGCGATGGGGTCATTCGGTTTTAAAGGAGGTAAGTAATCCTGCCTTGTTTCATCTACTGAAGACCTTGTGGTGTGCCATTCACGACCGGGTTCATCCACACTGCGTCCTGCATGTTAGAAGTCACATCGATTTGCCAGGGTTTGTAGCAGAAGGTAACACGAGGGCTGACAAGTGGGCTAACCCAGCGTGGGTAGCACCTCAGCCTGACATGCTCACACAGGCCAAGGCATCGCATGGGTTTTTCCATCAGAATGCACATACCTTGCAGAAGCAGTTTCAGCTGATGCCTACTGAGGCTCGTGACATTGTCGAGTCATGTGATGACTGTCACGCGCTGGCTGCGCCTTTGCCGACAGCAGTGAATCCCAGAGGCCTTAGGGCCTTGGAGTTTTGGCAGACTGATGTCACCCA
>JAGMWU010000027.1:2378384-2418689 GCA_018697195.1 Certhia americana | reverse complement strand
CTGATGTTTTTGAATTTCTGGAGTCAGTTCCCACACACATCTCTGTAAACAACAATTGTTTACACTCCTTTCTGAAAAGGAAGTGAGAGTTGATGGACCTATGGTTTCACCAGTGTGGTCTCAGAGGAGGCCACCTGTTGGACCAATCAAAGGACAATGTGTTGTCCTGGGATGATGTTGTGAGGTTTGGATCCCCAACCGTCTGTTCTGTTTGGGCTGGAGATGTTCTTCAAGACTGGCTTGGGGAAGTTTTGTTTTGGTTTTGTTATCAGCGTGCGGATAATAGTCGGAGGGACACAGACACAGGGTGCTGCTTTTTGCTGCTGCTTTTGCTGTTGCTTGCCGCCTTGCTTGCTTGCTTGCTTGCTTTTGCTTCTGCCTAGCTCTTTAGTTAGTTTAGCTAGACAGTCCAAGATTCTTCTGGACTGCTTTCCTTTCCCTCTTTCCTTCGTGGAATCATTCAAGCCTGCTCCGGACTGGGACCTGGGAAATACCGAGAGTCTGCACTCTGTGGCCTGCAGCAGTCTGCCCAGCGCCGGAGAGACCAACAACAGAGTGACCACTCCCCAGAGAGAGACTGTCTGAATTTATTATCTGAATGGTGATTGTTCATCTTTGTGTTGGGGGGTGTTCTGTCTGTTAAATAAACAGGTTTCTTTCCACTTCTCTCCGAGGAATCCTTCCCGAACCGGTTGCGGGGGGGGGGAAGGGCCGTGGGAGTTTGCTCTCTGAAGGGACCCCTTTGCGAGTTACTCCCCAAACTTGCCCTAAACCAGGACAAGAATTGGTGCCCAACATGGGGTTTGAGAGAGTGGGAAAAAACAGTTCTGATTGAATTTCAGTTGGCATTACTCTGTATTAGTATAAAGCATTGAATAGTCATGGTTTTTGAACTGATAATGTCTCTTGGGGTGAAAGCTTGTATGTATTTCTGGTCCCTAGGGTTTTTTGAGATTATAATACCTCTATGGTCCCTAGGTTGATTTTCCTATCCAGAAATAGCTCTAGTACTGTCCCTCATACATAGCTTTTACAGCAGAGGAGCAGTGGCTGGAATAGCTATCTTGCGGGGTTTGGTGGTAATGATTTGTAGGAAGTTTATAAAAGTGCTGGCGTCTGTTCCAGGTATGAATGGTTCATGGCTATGGTTATGCACCCAGTTTGTTAGAGGAGGAGGAGCAGGGGATGAGGCTTTTCAGCCTTTGCTTTCCTTCTTCTCTGAATCTGTTACATTCCTATGGGAGAATGTTCAGTTTCCCCTGAGTGTTAAAGAGACTATCTTTCTGGTTTTTAATCTGGTAAGCTTTTTCTATACAGTCTGCAGCTTCTCTAAAATGAGGGCTGAGATTGCTAGAGGGGCTGATGAGACCCCTAACCCAGGAGTAAACCCAGGTGTGAAAAAACCTGAGTGGTGTGGGAAATGGGAGGATATGGGCCAAATCCTGAAGGAATTCTCTAATGCTATAGTCTGTGACTTTCCACATGAACAAATTCAGAACCCAGCCGAGGTGGGGAAATACCTGAAGGAGAAGTACCATGATGACCCTAAGGAGAAAAAAATCATTGCAGTAAGCTGGGCCCTGGCATATGCTTATCACACACTGCTAGATACTGTAGGGCAGCAGACAGAGACAGGGGGGCAGGGAGATAAATCAACAGCTATCTCAGTCACTCAGGTTGCAGCCAACCCCTCAGTTATGAAGCCAGTAGCTAAATCTGGCAGTAAGCCTCAACCAATGGCTGTTCCTACTAGCATGAGAAATGGAAAGTGCACAGACAAGACCGATCAACCAGTGGATGATGATGATGATAGCAGAGAAGGACCCTCAACACCTCCTGACATAAAACCAGCAGTCAAAGCAACCGGCACAAGATCGGAAGCCAATATTGAGTCCATTTCCCTGAAGGACCTTCATGGCCTAAGGAAGGATTACACCCAACGATCTGATGAATCTATAATTAGTTGGTTAGTCCGTCTTTGGGATGCTGCAGGTGAGGCTACAATCCTGGATGGCACTGAAGCGAGGTATTTGGGATCCCTGTCACATGATCCCATCATCGACCAAGGAATGATGAGGGGGGTTAACCCTCACAGCCTCTGGGCACGGGTCCTGGAAACTGTAGCACAAAGGTACCTGCGTGCAGATGATCTTTATATGCAGTAAACCCAGTGGAAGACCATAGAACAAGGGATCCAACGCTTGAGAGAAATGGCAGTGGCTGAGATTATCTTCTCAGATGACATAACCACTAGGAATCCAGACTTTGTACCATGTACATCTGCCATGTGGCGAAAACTTGTACAACTTGGGCCACACGAATATGCTTCTGCTTTAGCCTTAATGAAGTGAGATGATGGAGATGAGACCGTGCTTGATATGGCAAAAAAGCTCCGAGCATATGCAGATGCTGTACATGGCCCAACGCATGCCAGAATTGCAGTGGTGGAAACACGTCTGCAAAAATTAGAGGACAAGATAGAGGAGAATCATCAGAAACTCAGGGAGGAGATTAAAGAGGACCTTCTCCAAATCTTGGCAGTACAGATCAGAGGTTCTGGTACCCAACGCAGATGCTCCCCAGATGCAGAGAGAAGGTACGCCCCACGAGCTGAGCTGTGGTTCTTCCTGCGTGACTGCGGAGAGAACATGAGGAGATGGGATGGAAAATCTACTGCTGCTCTGGCACAACGGGTGCATGAATTGAAAGAAAGCAAAGCTCAGAGAGGAAGTTCCACCAAAAGAAAAGCAGCTCCAGTTGCCCGTAGCCGAACTTCCAGGTATGATGATGATGATGCCATGTCCGACCCTTTTGAAGGAGCCTCCAAGACATATGCCCAAAGGAAAAAGGATAACACAGCTTAGTAAGGCCCTGCCTCTAGCCAGGTAGAGGTTAGGGAAAACCGTATTTTTTGGACGGTGTGGGTTCGTTGGCCTGGCACATCCATCTGAACCTCAGAAATATAAAGCTTTGGTGGACACTGGTGTGCAGTGCACATTGTTCCCATCGAGACATGTGGGGACAGAATCTGTTTCCATTGCTGGTGTGACCGGGGGCTCACAAGATTTTACTTTGGTGGAAGCTGATGTGAGCCTGACAGGGAATGACTGGAAGAAACATTCTACTGTGACTGGCCCAGAAGCCCCATGTATTTTGGGCATAGATTACCTCCAAAGTGGGTATTTCAAAGACCCAAAAGGACTCCAGTGGGCATTTGGAATAGCGGCTGTAGTGACTGAGGGCATCCAGCAATTGAACACCTTGCCTAGACTGTCTGAGAACCCATCTACTGTAGGACTCCTGAAGGTAGAAGAGCAGCAAGTACCAATTGCCACGTCGATAGTGCACTGACGACAGTATAGAATAACAAGAGATGCTGTGGTTCCCATCCATAAGATGATCTGAGAACTGGAGAGCCAAGGGGTGGTCAGCAAAACCCACTCACCCTTCAACAGCCCAATGTGGCCTGTGCGTAAATCTGAAGGAGAATGGAGATTGACGGTAGACTACCGTGCATTGAATGAAGTGACTCCACCACTGAGTGCTGCAGTGTCAGACATATTGGAGCTCCAGTATGAGCTGGAGTCCAAGGCAGCGAAGTGGTATGCCACTATTGACATTGCCAATGCATGTTTTCTCCATTCCTTCAGCAGTAGAATGCAGGCATCAGTTTGGTTTCACGTGGAGGGGAGTGCAGTACACCTGGAACCGACTGCCCCAGGGGTGGAAGCACAGTCCTACCATCTGCCATGGACTGATCCAGGCTGCACTGGAAAAGGGTGAGGCTCCAGAACATCTACAGTACATTGATGACATCATTGTATGGGGGAACACAGCTGAAGAAGTGTTCAGGAAAGGAGAGAAAATCATCCAAATCCACCTGGAAGCTGGTTTTGCCATTAAGAAGAGCAAAGTTAAAGGACCAGCTCATGAGATTCAGTTTCTAGGAGTGAAGTGGCAAGATGGACAGCGTCAGATTCCCACTGATGTCATCAACAAGATCACTGCAATGTCTCCACCAACCAACAAGAAGGAGACTCAGGCTTTCTTAGGTGCCATAGGTTTTTGGAGAATGCATATTCCAGAGTACAGTCAGATTGTGAGCCCTCTTTACCTGGTCACCCACAAGAAGAACGATTTCCACTGGGGCCCTGAGCAGCAACAAGCTTTTGCCCCGATTAAGCAGGAGATCGCTCACGCAGTAGCCCTTGGCCCAGTTAGGACAGGACCAGATGTGAAGAACATGCTCTACTCTGCAGCCGGGAGCCATGGTCTGTCCTGGAGCCTTTGGCAGAAGGTGCCTGGGGAGACTCGGGGTCGACCACTTGGATTTTGGAGTCGAAGCTACAGAGGGTCAGAAGCCAACTATACTCCAACAGAGAAAGAAATCTTGGCTGTCTATGAAGGAGTCCAAGCTGCCTCAGAAGTGATTGGGACAGAAACACAACTCCTCCTGGCACCCCGACTACCGGTGCTGGGGTGGATGTTCAAAGGCAAGGTTCCTTCCACACACCATGCCACCAGTGCTGCATGGAGCATGTGGATTGCTCTTATCATGCAGCGTGCCCATATTAGTAAACTGAATCGCGCTGGGATTTTGGAGGTAATTACAAACTGGCATGAAGGTGAAACTTTTAGTGTCACAGATGAAGAAAAAGAACCAGTGACACGTGCTGAAGAGGCTCCACCATATAACCAACTACCAGCAGAGGAGAAACACTATGCTCTTTTCACTGACGGTTCCTGTCGCATCGTAGGGATGAACCGGAAGTGGAAAGCAGCCGTGTGGAGCCCCACACGACAGGTAGCAGAGGCTACTGAAGGAGAAGGGGGATCAAGTCAATTTGCCAAGCTCAAAGCCGTTCAACTGTCTCTGGACATTGCAGAAAGAGAGAGGTGGCCAAAGCTCTACCTCTACACCAATTCATGGATGGTAGCCAATGCTCTGTGAGGATGGCTGGAGAGGTGGAAAGAGGCCAACTGGCAGCGTAGGGGAAAACCAATCTGGGCTGCTGAAGAGTGGAAAGACATTGCTACCAGGGTAGAGAGGTTGCCTGTGAAAGTCCGCCACGTAGATGCTCATGTCCCCAAGAGTAGAGCTAGTGAGGAGCACGAAAACAATAAGCAAGTAGGTCATGCTGCAAAGATAGAGGTGTCAAAAATAGACTTAGATTGGGAACACAAGCAAGAGTTGTTCCTAGCCCAATGGGCCCATGATACCTCAGGCCATCAGGGTAGAGATGCCACCTATAAGTGGGCATGAGACCGAGGGGTGGATCTAACCATGGACAGTATTTCACAGGTTATCCACGACTGTGAGACGTGTGCTGCCATCAAACAGGCCAAGCGGGTGAAGCCCCTGTGGTATGGGGGGCAGTGGTCCAAGTACAAGTATGGGGAGGCCTGGCAGATTGACTACATCACACTGACCCAAACCCACCAAGGCAAGCGCTACGTGCTGACCATGGTGGAAGCCACCACTGGCTGGTTGGAGACCGACCCTGTGTCTCACGCTACTGCCTGGAACACCATCCTGGGACTGGAAAAGCAGGTCCTGTGGAGGCATGGTACCCCTGAGAGGATTGAGTCAGACAATGGGACTCATTTCAAAAACTGCCTTATCAACACCTGGGCTAGACAACATGGCATTGAGTGAGTGAACCATATCCCCTACCACGCACCAGCTGCAGGCAAGGTGGAGAGGTACAATAGATTGTTAAAAACTCAGTTGAAAGCCTTGGGTGGGGGATCTTTTAAAAATTGGGAGCAGCATTTAGCAAAGGCCACCTGGCTAGTTAACACTCGGGGTTCCACCAACCGAGCAGGTCCTGCCCAGTCTGAGTCCCTGAATATAACACATGGAGATAGAGTCCCAGTGGTACATGTCAGAGGTTTGTTAGGAAAGACTGTGTGGATCAATTCTGCCTCGAGTGCAGACAAACCCATTCGTGGGGTTGTCTTTGCTCAGGGACCAGGTTGTACATGGTGGATTATGCAGAAAGATGGAACAACACGATGTGTACCTCAGGGAGATCTGATTGTGGGATGAGAATGATATGTAAGTGTTAAAGGTTTGAGCAAGTGAAAGATGGTGTTTTGAGTGAGTAAAATGAAGTGGGGAATCCTGCAGCTCTGTAGTATGGGGCCAGGATGCAGTGAAGGTGTGGGGATGCAATGGGGGCATAATGGATTTTCTGCAATTTTTGAGGGGAATAGATGGAAGTTTTTAATAAAATGCATGATGTTGGTATTATGTTGACAATATAGAGATAAGGGGTGGAATGTCCTGGGGTGATGTTGTGAGGTTTGTATCCCCAACCGTCTGTTCTGTTTGGGCTGGAGATGTTCTTCAAGACTGGCTTGGGGAAGTTTTGTTTTGGTTTTGTTATCAGCGTGCGGATAATAGTCGGAGGGACACAGACACAGGGTGCTGCTTTTTGCTGCTGCTTTTGCTGTTGCTTGCCGCCTTGAATGCTTGCTTGCTTGCTTTTGCTTCTGCCTAGCTCTTTAGTTAGTTTAGCTAGACAGTCCAAGATTCTTCTGGACTGCTTTCCTTTCCCTCTTTCCTTCGTGGAATCATTCAAGCCTGCTCCGGACTGGGACCTGGGAAACACCGAGAGTCTGCACTCTGTGGCCTGCAGTAGTCTGCCCAGCACCAGAGAGAGACCAACAACAGAGCGACCGCTCCCCAAAGAGAGACTGTCTGAATTTGTTATCACATCAGAACGGTGATTGTTCATCTTGTGTGTTGGGGGGTGTTCTGTCTGTTAAATAAACAGGTTTCTTTCCATTCCTCTCCGAGGAATCCTTCCCAAACCGGTGGGGTGCGGGGAAAGGCCGTGGGAGTTTGCTCTCTGAAGGGACCCCTTTGGGAGTTACTCCCCAACTTGCCCTAAACCAGGACACGTGTGTAACCTATATAAATCAGAGTTTTATAATAACCTTCCCTGCTTCTTCCTCTCTCCTCTTTGAGAAAAGCTGTCTGTGTGTGATTTACCTCGTGTCGTATCTCGACACCCACGGACTTACCTCGGACTCCAGATCCATGAAAGGACCATAGTACTACAGCAGCTCACCATCCAAAATAACCCAAAGACTCTAAGGGACTGAGACATTTTGTGCAGATCCATCAATTGGATACATCCCCTGCTAGGGATTATGACAGAAGACCTCGCCCCTCTCTTCAATCTTCTCCGCGGTGGAGAAGACCTAGACTCTCCATGTGCCCTCACACCAGAAGCCCGAGATGCCATCACCAAAGTCCAGGAAACCCTGTCTTCACTCCAGGCATATCATGTTGAACCCAGCCTGCCTCTCCAGTTTGCCATTCTGGGTAAGGCCCCCTGTTTATACAGGTTGATCTTTCAATGGGATCCACAAGTCAAAGACCATTTATTAATACTTGAATGGAGATTTACAAACAATCAGCCTACAAAGACATTAACCACTCCTCAAGAAATAATGGCACATTTAATAAAATGCTAAAACCCGCCTCCGCTCTCTTGCGGGGTGTGAGTTCACATGCATATACTTGCCATTAACTTCTGGAGATCTGGATAATTTGCTCCAGACCAACGAAAACCTCCAGTTTACCCTAGATAGCTACCCAGGTCAAATCTCCATTCATGTGCCAAAACATAGACTTTTCAGTCCTGATTCAGCCTTTAATCTGATCCCAAAATCATACCAAAGTAGTACACCTCTCAAAGCTCTAACCGTTTTTACCAATGGCTCAGGGTCATCCCATAAGTCAGTAATTACTTGGAGGGACCCAAAGGCTCAAAAGTGGGAGTCTGATGTTCAAGTAATAGAAGGATCTCCACAGATTGCTGAGCTATCAGCTGTTGTCAGAGCCTTTGAGAAATTCAAAAATAAACCCTTTAATCTGGTCACAGATTCAGCTTATGTTGCTGGCATAGCTATAAGGGCTGAACTTGCTTTTCTCAAAGAGGTTTCCAATCCAAACTTACACGAATTGATTTCTACACTAATTCATTTAATCTCTCACAGAAAGCAACCTTACCATATTATGCATGTGAAGTCACACACCGATCTCCCAGGTGCCATTGCAGAAGGAAATAGAAAGGCAGACGCACTGGCTATGGCAGTAGAGACTGCTAACCTCCCTGACATCCTTGCCCAGGCAAAGTTGTCTCATGCATTTTATCACCAAAATGTACCTGCCTTCATGAGAATGTTCAAACTTTTGAAAGACCAAGCGAGAGCAATAGTATCAACATGCCCTAACTGCCAAAAGTACCAAATACCATTGATGGGTACTGGGGTTAACCTCCGAGGCCTAAAAAGCTGCCAGTTGTGGCAATCTGATGTAACCCACTTCCCATCCTTTGGAAGGTCTAAAAATGTCCATGTATCAGTAGGCACATTTTCAGGAGCAGTGTTTGCATCAGTACATGCAGGAGAAAACATCGATCACACCATCAAGCATTTTCTCCTTACATTTGCCACTTTAGGAGTTCCAAAAAAAATCAAAACAGATAATGGGCCCACCTATGCTTCCTGTAGGTTGAAAGATTTCTTCAACCAGTGGGGGATAAAACACAATAAAGGCACACCTGGTAATTGCACAGGTCAATCTATCATAGAAAGGACCCACCAAAACATCAAAAGAGTCCTCAATCAGCAGCGGGGGGAAACAGAAATAATGTCTCCCGTTGTGAGGCTCTGTAAGGCTCTCTACGTTATTAATTTCTTAAATTGTACACCATCAGAGCCTGACCCTCCCATAATCCATCATTTCTCAAATTCAACCCAAGATAAACTCACTGAAAAGCCACCAGTGCTTGTTAAAAATCCAGAAACACACCCAATTTCTGGGCCTTTCCAGGTGATTACTTGGGGAAGGGGGTATGCTAGTGTTTCACTACCATCTGGCCCCAGATGGTTCCCAGGAAAAAATATCAAACCATACTTAAGCCCTGTAAACACTGTCTCCACAAAAAATAACCAAAATGTCCTGGAGTCTGACACATTAGGTCCTGATAACCAAAGAAGTTCAGCCTGGAGACAAAGGAAGTGCTGACTGCCAAGAAAAATCCATCATCCTGTCACCAGAGCTCAGACAAAACACAGCTCCAAGGAAGGACTCTACTTGACAAGACGCAGATCACAGGCTAGACATACATCTAGCCAACGCTGAGATAAATAGCAAGTTGTTCCCCAGTTACTCCCAAACCCCATTTACATATATACCCCCCCTCCTATCCTTCCCAGCCTTCACTTACACACCCCTCTACCACCCCCAAACAGTTTAAAATATAGAAAGGGGAATGGAAAGGGAAGAGGGAAGCAAAGTGAGGACAACCCTTCACTGTAAAGCTAACAAATTTTTGTTTATATTCCCTATTAGAAGCCCCATCCCTGCCCAAAGATGAAATTCATCTACCTTAAGAAAAATTCACAGATGGTTTCAATTGCCTTCTTGGACAATAGGGTATCCAAGGCTGGGCACTCTCTTTAGTTAAGGGTATTTTGTGGATTTTCATTGTAATTCTCACTGTGTTGTTTATGTTCTTGTGTTTTATACGTTGATTTAAAAAGGCTGTTGGGGAAGCATTTTTAATAAACAGAGAAAGGGGAGTTGTGGAGGATGATGAGCCCTCTGTGGGAGGGCCCCTTGCCCTCCCAAGGAGAAGTCAGGCTGATGCCCTGAGTCATCCCTAAGATAAGCAATTCACCTCAAGCTCATGGCGACCCCAGTAAATGACACCTAGCATACCTTGTTTCTTTTGTGCAAATAGTCTGTATCCACCCCTTGTCTGTCCCTATTCGTGGAGAGGCTTTGCCTATGTTAAGGAGACATAAGAGGCTTCTCTCACAGGATACCCTGTTCTGTTATGCCAATGTACCCCTGCTCTGCTCCCTCAGTCAGCCCTGTTGTTGAGAAAGAGTTAAGAGTTACTGTTTGTTATGTTATTGTTGCATAGTTAATGTTTTTGTTGTGTTAATAGTTAGTATGACTATTAAATAATGCTAGTCAATAAAAAAAAAAATCACTCACCTTGTACCCCCACTGTACCCTTACCCTAAGTTGCTGTATCCTGTTCAGTGTTCCGGCATCCCCTCTCCCAAGTCACTGTATCCTCTTCCTGGTTCCTGTTCCCATTGGGTCCCGCCTCCACTGCTCCTCTACATATTAGATCTAAATAGCTCCACCCGGTATGCAAACCATGTGAACTCCCATGAATCTAGGCGACTACCGGAAGTGAGACCACCATATGCAGACCACTGAAGCTTGAAAGCTGATGCACAAATATTTTACAAAACCACGCTGAAAGACTGGGCAGGACAACAGACTATCTGTGGACCCATTTGGTCATCTCGCTATAACCACAACAGAACCTGCTCAGAGACACCACCTAGACCTCGACAAGCCAAAAACTGGGAAATCTCCTATAGGACTCCTGTGAGGTTGGAGCCCCCAGCTCTGCCTTCGGGCAAAGCTGCCTGCACCACCTCCTCCTCATTATCCACAGGGAGCAGTGGCGGTGAGCGTGACCCTTCGAGCCCCCACCCAGGCTGATCTAATAAAGGCTTAAAAAGGGAGCAGAAGGTCTCCTGGCCCTTTTATTCTTCTCACTGTTATGGCACGCAGTCAGCAAACAGGGGCCAATATATGTAATGGTTCCATACTCCCCTATCAAGTTAGAGCAGTGGAAACTGTAGCAATCCAATTAGCTGGGATAAATAAAAAAAGCCAGGCCCAAATTCTTTGCACCAAGGAGTGGGCCTAGGACCCTGAGGAGCAGGATGCTGGGACCTTAGACTTATAAGGTCAAGCCCCTGCCCCATAGCTACAATTGTATATCTGCTCCCCAGGTAAACCCTATATCTAGCCAAGTTAGCCACACACCCAGGTCTTTGGATGCTGCAGCGCTCTGACCATTTGCTCTCTGAAAGGAGCTCCAGGCCATGTGGTCTTGAGTGCTGCCTAGAAAGCACATGGTCACTGAAATGGGTTAAAGAACATTTCTAAGCCTCATCCATCATACCCGTCCCGTTTTTTAAGTCACGTTCGACAGCCTAACTGGGTTTGATGTAACAGGAAGTAAGCCCATGACAGATGGATACACTGTTACACATGGTGCCCCTGAAAAGGGGCTTCTCATAGTGAGAAGAACTTGCAAAAAATCTCTTTGGCTGGGTGAGCCAACCGATAGGAACTCTCTGCACTGGAGGATAAGTCATCAGGGCTGACGCAATGCAGATGAACCTTGGAGGAAGACCACTCATCTTGGACCCTCTGAGCAGAGAGAGAGAGAAAGACCCCATCACCCCTCCCCATCAGGGGAGGGTAAATCCTACCCTTCCCCCAGTCTTTCTAGGTCAGAAGATGGGATTAACTCTTTCCAAATTAGAATGGGACGTATATAAGCATTTTAAAGACCTTTTAGCAGTGCATGGGAAAAAAAATCAAGAAATGGGAGCTGAAAACCCTGTTAAAATGGGTATTACAAAATCTAGGCACCTTTCCAGCTACTGCAGGACCCAGCTCGGACTATGAGATTGTTTCCTTGGCATTTTGGGACTCTGTGGGTGTTAAACTACATGACTTAACAACCAAAAGGGACTCTGTGGCTCATCGCTTGTTGCCTGCTTTCTGCCTGGTCCTAGATACCCTGAAAGCCAAAGAAAGGCAGCAGATGCAGCCCCAGTCCCGCTCATCAAGGGAACCCCAGCTGTTATCTCCCTGCAAAATGCCTGCTCCCTTTCACCTGGGACTGCTTCTAACCCCTCTAAGCCAAGGAGGGGTACACGAGAGCAGAAAACATCACAGATGCAGAAGCTGCAAAATACTGCTGCTTCTGCCCTTTCGTGCTCCTCTCCCCCTTGTTATAAATGCAGATTTTAGTATTGGCTTTTCACAAGTATTAAGATGAATGTTATATGTATAATGGCTTTTTGCTGTAGTTTTAGAATTTAGGTGTGGTGTGCCTGAATAGATAACTTCCAAGAGGGGCCCAAGCTACTATCAGCTTTCGCCGCCTGTGAAAGAAGAGACCAAAGCCCGAATAAAAAGATGATAAAAAGGAATTAAAACTGAAGAACGCATGCTCTAAAGAGGCGGACCCAAGGAGTGGCCATGTAAAACAGTTCCTAGAAACATGGAAATAAGTTCTTTGAAAAGTTTGAATATGCATATAGATATGTGAATATGTAACAGGCTAGTATACTTAAGGAGTGTCTCCAAAAACAGCAGGTGTGCTCTTGGCAAAGTGCCAATGCACCCGGTCGTATTACCTTTGCTTTATTGTTTGTCTCTTATTAGCCTTTATTAAACTCTTTAAATTTTACCAGGAAAGTGAACCTCGTTTTTCACACCCTCATCCTTCAGACTTTTTTGAAGTGGAACACAAAGTAGAGAATGCCACCGCGCATGGGAGAAGCCACACTGACTATCCACCTCATCAGTCAGCCCTGGGATGAAATACAAAGTAGAGAAAGCCACTGCGTGCAGAGGAAGCTCTGATTCTTCAAGTTACTCTGCTACTCTGTATTCCATTCCCCCAGTATTACCAGGGACTCAAAATGACGCTGGCCACGCTATCTTGGGACCCCAAGCTCCTCTCTCAAACCCCCACCTCCCCTCCCCCTACCTCTCCTTTTCCTCAGATCCTCTGACAACCCACCCCCCACCTTCCTATTCTTTTGCTAATCAGGCTGCCAATGGCTCATCAGCCAAAACAGAAAACCCGGTACAAGTGTATCAGACTACCCCACCCCCCGGCCCCCTCACAGGGGCGGGAAACTCAGGGCTCGTTCCCTCCCCTGCTCCGCCCCTGCTCGCTCCCTCTGTCCCATCCTTCCCCTTAGGGGTGGGGAGTGTGGGGCCCATCCCCGCCTCCACCCCGCCCCCGCTGGCCCCTGCAGCCCCGGAACACACCCCTCCGGGGGAGACTGGGACCACGCCCACCATCTCCCGGGAAACCACCTTCAAAATGGTGGAGCCCACGCAGGCCACGTTGCCGATGCCGGTGCCAATGCCTGAACCCCATTGTTGCCTTACCAAGTTCCAGCTGCTGCCGCCGCTCCTGGGCTCCTCCTCGCCAATATCAGAAGCAGCTCCAGCACCAGCTCTGAACCAGCCTCAACCCAGTGCCGGCACCCCCCTTACACCAGCACCCCAGGGGGTGGCAGTGAGACACTAACTTTGAAGATATTGCTGCTGGGAAAAAGAAGCTTTGATGACACCAGTTAAAATTTAGAGAATAGATAAGCGAGAGAGACTGGATTTAGATAAACTAATCCAGGAACTGGTAACTCATTGCCTATCAAGCTTATGTTTATGTAAGTTTGGCTTGTAAAAACACAAGACCATTGCAGACCCTCTATCTCCAGAAACAGTCCTGGGAACAAGAAATTCCAAGGAGTCATGTATCACGTATCCATCAAAGGTTAAAAGTTTAGAACGAGGAAGACTAGTTTTACTTCCTCCCTTTGGTGACCACTCCCCACATAAGACCCCCGACTCATTTCAGAAAACAAACTACGCATGCTTAATAGCCTTTTTGTCAATTAGCATACGAAGCGGAGAAGAGGAGGTGACAAGGGTATGAATATGCATTTGTATTTTGTGTATTCAACATTCTTGTGGATAAAAGGCTCTGTAATTACCTGTGATCTTTGCAGTGCGTATTAGGGAGCTATCCCACGCAGCTGCCCGGCCGTCAATAAACATACACTTTCTAACTTAACTGTTAGAGAGTCTTTTGTCCGTCTCAGTTGGGTATCGATATTAGATCGATATCCATATTTTAATAAATCAGCAGCTGCAGGCACGGGGGACCCTCCTGCTGCTAAAGCCACACACCGCTCCTCCAGCATCAAAAGCGCTGCGTTTCTGCCCTCCCCCCCTTCATCATCTTTATCGGAAGAGAACTCAGCCCTTTCAAATTCCATCAGTTTCATTGCATATCTAAAGCACACAATATCTGTGCTTCTGCTCTCAGCTGAGTTCACACTGTGGAAAGGAGGGTGGAAAAGACTATTACCATCAGTAAGAAAAAGATACAGAGAGCCTCCATAAAATATTAGGACTGCTATGAAGTTCTAGTTTTGTTATTTTTTGTTGTTAAAGCTTTTTCTATGTTTACATGCTCTGTTATTTTAACTGATTTTGCTATATTACAGACTTCACTGAAAAAACTGAAGATTCATTTCTTAGGATAGTTATTAATAATCAGTTATGCTATTTGTTTAAAATTTTAACTTCTATTTTCTCTTATGTCAGCATTCCTATCATGCATGTATGTTCTCATTCTTTTTGCCAAGATTCCTAGAAGAAGGTAACAAACAAAGCAACATTCTTATGACACATAAATAACATGAAAATATTGAGCAACTTTAAAATTAAGTTACAGTCTTGTTTGCTGCAAGTACAATATAACCTATATACATCATAGAAATAATATCCATAAATACTATTAATGAGCTTACAAACAAGAAAATATTAGAAACTCACATGAAATTCTCAAACATCCAAATGTCTATAAGAATTATAAGATTTAAGAAAATTGCTTGTTATCTAAGAACTTTAATGCACACATCTTGTGGATTGCTTATTCACATAATGTAAGAAATGATATGTAAAAACCAAAGTAAATCTAAAAAGAAAAACCCCTCTCTTACCCTTAATCTTACACTTTAACTTGTTAATCTTATAGAATGTTAGTTTAATTAATATTGTCTTGCAAATCAGTTATTTATTTTATGTAACTTCTCCTTTTCACTCTCAATCATAGAATTACATATTCATTTAGCCTTCTTACTACTTATTCTCTCAAATGTAATTCTATTGTAGTTATTATTTACTAACTTTACTAGCTTCCTTTTAAGCTATTATGTGTACTAACCAAAGTCCAGTTTATACTATTCCTAAAATTCCCACCCCAACACCTATATCTACTGTTCCCACCTATGTTTCCCCATGCATACTAACAGAAAAAAAAGGGGGAGTAGAGGCTCTAACTACAGTAAAAGGACTAACTAAGGCCATATATGTATTCAGTTTTAAAAATAAGTACTTTATAGAACCAAATTTCCAAATTATCAGACATTTTTTTAATACAACACAAGCACAATTAAGAGAGATCAGTTGTTTTAATAAAAAAATCTTAATTCCAGTCAAATTTTAATGCCTTTCCCACTAATTACCAGAGAAAATTTACGCTTGTATTTCTACAAGCAGAGAACTGTATTAAGTTCCAGCAAAAAATATCAAACCGTGCCTAGAGCCTCTACAAATACCAACAAAAAGCTCAACAAGAGAAACCTTATAGACTTAACCTTACCTCTTACCTATTACTGATTTGTACCACCAGTTTTTTAACCCCTTAAGTATTATTAATTTTTGAATTTTAAGCCATTTCCACAGGTTGTCCCACCGAACATGACTCCTGATAAACTTCTGCTTGTTGTACCTGTACTTATCAGCACCACACTCCTCACTGAAACCTGGAAAGTCCCACAGCAAAAGGAAAACCCTGAGTGCCTTTAACGAATATCACTAAACCAAAACCCTGTACCTGTCATTAAACAACCCCCTATTCCCCCTGCTTCATTAAGCTAATGGCAAAGGTTTAACCCCAAGTCATATATACGGCTTGGGGAAGTTGGTTGTGCTATCACCTTAGATTGCCAGATCTCATAACCAAAAAAATTAAAAGTAAAAATTTTGTCCATCAATTAGAATTAAACTGCAAAGACTAAATTAATTTCTAGAGTAAAGAAAAAAGAATAAAAGCCTTCACATTAGCAACCTGAAGTTGCTGTAGAATACACTTTAAAATATTAAGCGATCTAAGGTGTCTAGTTGACTGAGCAAACCAATGACGTCTCAGACCCTGTATGAGCTACTGACAGATGTTGATAATATCACACACATCATCCCACAAAATAAAGCTGCTACAGAGACTTCAAAAGCATGTCCAATAAAGATCCTTTTAACCACAGCAGCCCATCCCTTGAAGATGGAGTCAAGAAACTGCAACCAGAAGAAGACACCAACTAATTCCATGGACTATTCAAAAATGGGACTTATCCAGTTGGACTCATCTTTAGTCAAAACAAGATTAGTGATTTTTGTAGTTGTTGTTATTGTGTTAATGTTGTTACCCTGTTTTTTAAGTTGTCTGTTAATCTTTACAAAGAGGCCTTTACAATCTAAAGAAGGGGCAGATGTAGCAGTCCAATTAGCTGGGATAAATAAAAAGAAGCCAGGCCCAAATTCTTTGCACCAAGGAGTGGGCCTTGGACCCTAAGGAGCAGGGGGCTGAGACCTTAGACTTATAAGGTCAAGCCCCTGCCCCATAGCTACAACTGTATATCTGCTCCCCAGGTAAACCCTATATCTAGCCAAGTTAGCCACACACCCAGGTCTTTGGATGCTGCAGCGCTCTGACCATTTGCTCTCTGAAAGGAGCTCCAGGCCATGTGGTCTTGAGTGCTGCCTAGAAAGCACATGGTCACTGAAATGGGTTAAAGAACATTTCTAAGCCTCATCCATCATACCCGTCCTGTTTTTTAAGCCATGCTCCCCAGCCTAACTGGGTTTGATGTAACAGGAGGTAACCCCACACCAGACGGATACACTGTTACAGAAAATTACTGTAGGAAAATATAAAGAAAATCCAGATAAGGTAGCAAAATTAGTAGAAAGGGCAATTAACACACAAAACTCTGACTAGGCTAATTTGAACTCTATGTTAGGCACATTACTTGATCCCACTGAGAAATGAATGCTTAATAAAGCTATCACAATGCTGGTAGAGGCAAGTCTAACTAATGGGTTGATTGAAGGCACAGTTGTAGAAGTTTTCCCATTAGACAATCTGGAGTGAGATGCTAACCATCCAGAACATATGGCAAAGTTAAAACAATATCAAAATCTTGTAGTATATGGGTTAAAAGATGGTGTCCCTAAGGCTCTAAATTAGAGCTTTACAAAGTAAAGCAAAATTATGATGAATCACCCACTGATTTTTAAAATAAGTTAAGAAAAACTGGCATCAAATATACAGATCTAGATCCTGAATTATCTGATGGGAAAGCACATCTAGTTCTCTTGATTATGGGTCAAGCTACAAATGATATAAGAAGAAAGCTGCAAAAGCTAGACAGAGTCCGAGACACAGATAAATTGCTAGAAGTGGCCTGGAAAGTATTTCAAGACAGGGGCACAAATGAAAGAGTTAGACCCCAACCTAGTAAGAAGGCGACTCAGGAAAAGTTGTCCAAGAAAACTTCCCCTGTGGACAAAGATCAGTGTGCCTATTATAAAAAATGGGGACATTAGGAAAATAACTGTCCACCATTGAAACAAAAATCCCCAGTTCCCCAACTCCCAGTAGTACAAAGCTCAAGCTCAGAATAATGAGAACTGAAGGCTTCTCCCCCAG
This sequence comes from Certhia americana, assembly GCA_018697195.1. Taxonomy (NCBI): domain Eukaryota; kingdom Metazoa; phylum Chordata; class Aves; order Passeriformes; family Certhiidae; genus Certhia; species Certhia americana. The sequence continues at coordinate 2,401,272 of JAGMWU010000027.1, read as the reverse complement.
AAGACCCTTTGGTTATAGCTAGGCTAGGGAAAGATAACATCAAAATTTTACTAAATACTAAAGCAGCATATTCTGTGTTAAATACCTTAGAAGAGAAACTGAGTCAAGATACTGTACATGTTGTTGGGGTGACCGAGGTAAGCGAAACACAGCCTTTCTTCCAACCTTTAAAATTCAAACTAGGAAAACACTGGGTAACCCATCAATTCCTCTATATGCCTAACTCCATTAAACTATTGTTGTGAACAGATTTGCTGGAAAAACTGGAAGCAGAAATTAAATTTTTAAAAAGAAAGAGTATACAGGTTGTAATTACTAAATCTAAATTTGCCAAAGTTGCTGCATTTTTTATACAAGAAAAATGTAGTAAAATCCCCACTGAAGTTGAAAATGCAGTCAGTCCAACAGTGCAGGCCAGTGATATCCCAGGAAGATCTGAACGGGCAGAACCAGTGAGTATTGCAGTCAAACCAGGAACCATACCAGTAAGGCAAAAACAATACCCTTTGAAATTACAGAACGGTAAGGGATTGGTATCTGTAATTGAAAAATTCCTTCAACATGGGCTGTTAGTACAATGTGAGTCCAAATACAACACCCCCATATTAGCTGTTAAGAAAGCAGATGATAAGAATTATCGATTAGTACAAGATTTAAGAGCACTTAACAAAATTACAGAGGACATACACCATGATAGCAAATCCTTACACCCTTTTGGCCCCACTGACAGATAAATTAAAGTAGTTCATTCTTATAGACCTAAAGGATGCCTTTTTCTGCATTCCTGTGCAAAAAAATAGCCAAGAGCTTTTTGCCTTTGAGTAGGAAAATCCCAAGACAGAGAAGAAAATTCAACTTATTTGGACAGTTTTACCACATTGTTTCACAAATAGCCCAATAATATTTAGAAACCAGCTAGTAAAGGAATTAAAAGACTAGAAAAGACAGGAGACAGAAGGAGTTATTTTTCAATATGTGGATGACATCCTGATTGCGGCTAGAACCAGAGATGACTGCATACGATAAATTTATTAAACTTCTTAGGACTGAATAGCTAAAGAGTTTCTAAAGACAAAGCACAGATTGCTGAAGAAGCAGTAGTTTACTTGGGACTTGAGATCTTTTGTAGACACTGACAACTCAGCAAAGAACAGAAAGAAGCCATCTGTCGACTCCAGAGCCCCATACTGTAAGAGAAATGCGAGCTTTCCTGGGAATGGTAGGTTGGGGTTATTTGTCGATAGCAAATTATGAACTACTAGTAAAACCCCTATACAGAACATTAAAAGCAGCCGAGAAAGGAATTATCCCATGGACTGAACACACTAGAGCAACTTTTAAACAACTGAAACACTCTTTAATGTCAGCTCCAGCACTGGGGCTGCCAGACTTAACAAAACCTTTTGAACTCGTTACATATGAGAGACTGAATGTAGCTTTGGGGGTACTAGCACAGCACCTCGGGAATCAACAGAGGGCTGTAGCCTACTTTTCCAAACAGCTAGACAATGTTGCCCATGGCTGGCCAGGGTGCCTGAAAGCCGTGGAATCCACTGTCATCTTGATCCAGGAGGCCTGAAAACTTACCCTTGGCCGGCACATTGTAGTGTACATACCCCATGCAGTAGCAGCTGTACTCGAACAAAAGGGGGGACATTGGCTGTCCAGCAAGTGAATGCTTAAATACTAATCACTGTTATCAGAACAGGATGATGTTACCTTGAAAAGGACCTCTTTTGTTAACCCTGCCATGTTTCTGTCCTCCACCTTAATTAATGATGTCCCTGAGCCTGATTGTTGGCAGACAATTGAAGATGTCTATTCCAGCTGACCAGACCTGAAAGACGTGCCCCTGGAAAACCCAGATTGGGAACTTTTAATAGATGGAAGCAGCTTCATGAAAAATGGCAAAAAAATGACAGGTTATGCAGTAACCATGCAAGACAACACGATCAAGGCAGAGGCCCTGCCAGCAGATGTGTCATCACAGAAAGCTGAACTGATTGCATTGACCAGAGCCCTAGACCTGAGCGAAGGAAAGAAGGTAAATCTATGGAATGACTCTAAATATGCATTTAATGTTGTCCACGCCCATGGAGCCATCTGGAAGGAGAGAGGACTTTTGAACACTCAAGGTAATCAAATCAAGCATGCTGAACAAATACTCACCCCCTTAGAGAACATTTTAAAACCCACAGAAGTAGCTATCATGCTTTGTAGAGGTCACCAAAAAAGAAAATCACTCCAGAATTGGGAAATTGTTTTGCTGCTAAAGCAGCAAAAGAAATTGCAAAAAAAGGTATTCTTGCAGTAATTCCACAAAAAAAGTGATTTGTCAGAGTTCACTGCAAAATATGACCAAGCAGACCACAAACTAATTAAGTTTCTTAAGGCTGAGATCACACAAAGTGGATGGGCTGTTACACGAACAAAACAGGTGGTGGTCCCACCCTTCATCCTTTGGGAGCTACCTCAGAGAGAACATGAAAACACATTTCAGGGTTGAAAATCTTTTGAAACATCTAAAAACTGTAGTAATAGGGAAGGGAATGACTGACATTGTACAATCAGTAGTGAGCAAATGTGAAACCTGCTGTAAAAACAACCCTGATACGAGGCAAAGAATTGTGTTAGTGAAATAAATGGGCCAGGAGACCAGCTCCTTTCAAAGGCCTTTATTGAAATCAGCACTTTAGGGTAGGAGCCCGAGGGGTCGCGCACACCGCCGGTGCTCCGGTAGACGAACAACGCGGGGGGGAAGGAAGAATGTAGCAGCTTTGCCTCAGGGCAGAGCTGGGGCTTCCATTCTTACGAGAGTCCTTAGGAAGACAATTGCTCGCTCACAGTCCAGGGGTGTAATTCTGGTCGATTCCCATTCAAGTTATGGTGACCACATTCCGAATCGAAAAATGCCGTAGGAGGATTGCTCAGCCTTTTCTCAAGTGTAGTATGTTGCTGGTTATTTGAGATGTCACGTAGGCTTGTTGTTTTAGAGGCATTTTGTGTCAAATGGGCTCTTGCGCCCTTCATTTGCATATTCGCGGTAGTTGTCTCCCCCTCCTTAGTGGCAGGCACTATTTTGGGGGAGCAGCGGTGGCATTTCCCGACGGGATAGGGAAAGTACAGTTGGGGGGGGGGACAAAGTAATTTATTGTGTTAACAATTAACACGAGATTTTGACTTACAGACTTAAGAACAGCATCAACCAACAACTAATTTAACAATTAATATGAGAACAGCATCAACCAACAACTAATTTAATAAACTTAGGAACTTATTACAACCAATTTAGCAAACTCAGGAACCCATTCTTAACATTAGGAGTAACAAAGGCAGGAGATCTTCCTGGAAATTACTGGCAAATAGATTTTGCAGAGTTACCACTCAAAGAGAGATACCGGTGTGATAAACAAAATTCCCTGTTTGTTCTTATTCAGTAAGAGTTAGTTGTTAATGTTGTGGTTATTTGTTACCAATCATTGTTAAATGTTGTTCCCTTTTTACCCTAGTCTGTGTTTGCCAGTTTCATGTTTGTATCCCCATGTTCCCAGAATCCTCCCGTCGGAAGCTACATTTGTTGCACCCCGACTGCTGCTCCCAGACGTCCTTGCGCACTGACTATATGCAAATAAGGGGCATTTGGCCTAAATCAGACTCCCAAAACCACAAAACAACGTATCATAGAACAATAAAAACAGCAGCACTACTCTGAGAAAACCTCAAGGAAGCATACACCAAGAGCTGAGTTCGGCCGTGTCGCCCTAAGTGCAAATAGTACCCAGGCAGAGAGACACCCTAGACCGACGAGCCCTCATGGTCTTCTGGTGCTCTCGTGAGGATAGAAGCCCCAGCTCTGCCTGCATTCCTGTGGACAAAGCTGCTTTCCTCCTCCTGTGTGCCACCTCTGGGAGCAGCGGCGGTGTGTGCGCGACCCGTCGGGCCCCCACCTCGAGCTGATCACTAATAAAGGCATTAAAAAGGAGAAAAAGCTCCTGTCCTTTTTCTTCACCGGTACATACTGGTATTGCTTGACACCTTCAGTCGATGGCCAGAAGCTTACCCCTGTCACACTAACACAGCCAAGGGAGTGGTGAATGCTTTGCTCAATCATAGAATTTCGGGGTTTGGGGTTCCTTTAGGGGATGTGATCAGATAGGGGACCACACTTTGTTCAACAGTGGTTAAAGAAGTTAGCCGGATTTTGGGAATTACTTGGGATCTGCATACACCTTATGGACCCCAAGCAAGTGGTAAAGTTAAACATATGAATAGGACTCTCAAAACACAAATTAGCAAAATTTGTCAAGAAACATCCATGACATGGGTTCAAGCCTTGCCTATAGCTTTACTGAGAATCCGCATGCAACCAAGATAGAGGAATAACATCAGTCCCTATGAAATCCTGTATGGCAGACCATATGAAATTCTGCATGTTCCAGGTGAAATTCACATGAAGGGGAAACTTGATTTACAGAGATATCTAATGGTTTTAGGTTCCACTTTGCAGAAGCTCCAGAATTACATTGTGCTATTCACACCTATAGAACTGGACACACCTGCACATCCCTTCCAACCTGGAGACTGGGTCTATGTTAAGTGGTGGGACAGTGATCCTCTACGAGCCAAGTGGAGAGGACCATTCCAAGTCATGCTGCCTACACTCACTGCAGTCAAAGTTGCTGGCACAGGATCCTGGATTCACTACTTTAGAGTTAAAAAGGCTTCTGCTCCTGAAGCAACTGAAAAAACAGAGACTAATTGTCCTGGTTTTGCATTAATTTATTTTTTGGTATGGAAGGAAAGGAACCAGTTATGGCAATAATTCCCTCTAAGGACCTTGGCAGCTTCTTTTAGACATGACAAAAACCCAGTCAGTGGCTTATGTTGGATATTGACACATTGTTAAAGCAATGAAAAACTTAGATGTCCCTTTGTGAACACACATTTCAAGACAAAAACCCTGGGAATATCTCTCTTTCTTTTCTGGCTTTAGAGAGAGAAGATCCCCCCCTCCCGGCAGCTGCAACTGGGTAGGGGAGGGGAGGCCGTTCGGCTCGGGCCAAAGCTGGGCTGGGCTGTGGCAACTAACATCTTGCCAATATTAAGCCCTGCCCTGCTGCTGGCCTGAGCTGAGCTTGGCAAAGCTATGAGCAGGGCCAGGCCCACACGTCCCGGCAGGGGCCAGGCCCCCCAGCAGCTGCCGAGCAGGGGGAGAAGAAGCCATTGGCCCGCGGTGTGCTGCAGCTGAGCCCCAGCCTGGCTGATGAGATCCTAGCTGCTTCTGCCCCCCTCCCAGCGCAGACACTGAAGAAACCTCCCAGCATGGCCAAAAGCAACTTGTGAGGGACTGTCCTGGAGCCGTGGGAGATCTTTCGGCTGAGACCAAGGGGTGACTCTGCAGGCCTGGGGCAAGATATTAACTCTTTCAGTGCACAAATGAGACCTAGAGACCTCAATCCTCTCTCAAGTGAGAGAAAAAAGACAGAGTGAAGACATGTAGGGAAACAACATGAAGGCACCAAGGTCAGTCAAGAAGAAGGAAGGTCCCAGATGGAGGAGGATGAGGAGATGCCTTATTTTTAGGCTGAAATTCTCTTGCAAGCCATGGTGATGGACTATGATATACATGAATATCCCTTTTAAATCTTGGAAAAAGTATAGGGAGATGGAGCATTCAAATTATAGACATGAGCAAAGGCATCCATGCTGAACAAGTAGATGTTGAAGTAGCTGTGATCCCATAAGAAGTTTGAACAGAGAGAAAGAAGAGTGATGAAGACCCTTTGCCCCCAGGGAAGAAGAAGATAATTTCTGCTCCCAGAGATGAAGATGATCTCAGAAATAGATAAAGAGAACCTTTGCTTTTGAACAGCTCAACCTTAAAATAATACCCCATAAGTTGACACGGCTCAGAAACGCAGCTGTGGGAAGGCTGTGAAAGATGGGACCTCACAAATGCAGATTCCTGTGTGGCTGCTATTTGTGGACATTGAAGCCACAAGAGAACTGTTTTCTTGTGGAAAATTCTCCATGGCATGTCAAGGGAGACTCTTCTCCCTAAGTGAACTGAAGAAAGACTATTCTAGAGGTGATAAATTGGCTGAATTGTTTCAGTATGTTGCCAGAGTGAGAGAAAAGAGGATGGGGGGGGGGGGGGGAGAGAAGTGTTCTGAAGGTTTTATTCTGATTCTTATTCTTCTTTTAGTTTTGTTAATAAAATTTCCTTTATACCCTTTAAAGACCCACCACATAAATTTTGGTGCACTGGCCAGGAAATTCTTAATTGGTGAACCAAAACCACGACACTAATGCAGATGAAAACATGTTTTAAGTTATTCCTCTTCTGTGCCTAAAGAACTGTTCATAATAGCCATTATTCTTCTTTGCATGATAGCCGACTGTGCAAGATATTTACTGTTGTTAGATATTTATCTATTATTAAACACCTATTATTAGTGGACATTTAGAATAGAGACTTGACAAGGTAAAGGCCTTGTCAAGCCTCTAAGGGGGGGAAATTATGCCTTAAGTTTTAGCTTTTATATTTTTCTGATTCTGTACTGCCTTAGTGCATGACTCTGAACTTCATATAAAATATTAGCAAGTTCTCTTCACAGTTTAGTTAGACAAAACAATCCTTTTCCAGCCTGAAATCCAAGGACACCATTGCAGCTTCAGGCCCAAAAAGTATAAATAACAGCAAACTGAAGACAGCAGTCTGGGAGGATGTGACCTCATAACCTGAAGCTGTAATTGGACAATTAACCCCAATATGTAAATGGACCAAAACTTATAAAAGTGTGAAAACTCATGACCGGTAGTCCATCTTGGGTCCATCTTGGGTAAAGCCACAGCCGGGCTCTTTCACTACACAAGGTGCATTCTTTGAAGGCCTTTTTAATAAATCCCTACTTAATTCCTTTAACTCTGTCTAGTCTCTGTTCCAGGTAGCCTCATATGGCATCACTTTTTGACTTCCAATGTGGAGTAATCTGTAATGACAGATCTGATCAGAGTATGACATGTGGTATAAAAGACTCCACAACTTGTTAAAGTTATGACGTGAGTATGTATTGAGTGCCTAACACAAGCGAGATATTTCTCAATGTCTTGTGCACCTAGCTGTGATCTGAGTTTTACATTTATTTACAAAGATATTACATATACATTAGACTGCATAACTTTTTCATGCCTATTCATCCCCTGGTCCCGCCTGCCCTCCTTGCTATGGTAATTAAATCCACGCCCTTCTGAGCATGAGTTGTTCACTGTGGTGGTCTCATGGGGGTCTTTCGGGGGTCTCTCAAGGCCGAAGGCCGTTTGTCTACCTTGGATTGAACTTTTGAACTTTCTCTTTTGCGTGTGCGCTTTGGTACCTTGGTGCTTATCTAAGTAGGTCCACTGTTTCTGGCCAGCTTTGGAGCCTGAAGAATCTCTTATCTAGGTTTCTTTCATTCCTCAGTCCTCCTTATCATTGTCCTTTTATTACAAGAAGGACCAGAGGTCTGCATTTTTCCCTGTGCTCTTTGTACTACATCAGATGTTTCTCAAGTAAACGTTAAAATTCAACACACAATTCGATAAGCTAAAAATTTAAAGGCTAATTCATATTGCTAACTGTGAAATACAAAGTTGTGTTTCGTGTCAGGTAAATAAAAGTAACCTGTGTAGTTTTAATTGTGAAATGTGTGGAACACGGCCATGGGACAGTTATAAAGATGAGTTATAATAAACAACCAAGGAAAGCAAAGCATGGAAGAAGGCCTTTGAACTAATCTTTTGTTCACAATTAACTATTATAGATCTTAAGTTATAACTTTAGATGTTGATTTTTAACAAGAACTTTCTTCTTGTAATTAAGCCTCAAGCTGTTTTGTAATAAGAACTTTTGAATTATAATTTTAGAATATTGCTTTGCATTAAGGATTTTTAAAACTGTAGCTTTAGAATGTATAAAAGGTTTGAACAAAAGAAGGAAGTGAGCCTATCTCAAATTCCTAACAAAACGGTGAAAAAAACAGCCTGAGAAAGGAAGCTGGACATCACAGAAAATAGAAGCTGGACCCCATATCTAGAAGCTGGACCCCACCATCTGGGACACACATCCCGGGATGTACATCCTGGGAGGAATGGATCACAATGGAGTATAGAAATTGTAAAGAAACCAACTATCACTTTCATTGATTTACATCCTGAAGTATAGAATTGTGACATAAAAATTGGAAATAGAAACTGCTGAGAAAGCTTGTGGATATACATATAAATACCAGCAAGCCTCAGCCATCAGTGGGCAGTTGGAGGGGAAAACTCCCACCACTGTACCCAGCGCTGTTTGCTCATACTTTACCATATGAATTAATAAATTGAATTACTGCTTGATATATTAGCTGAGTCAAGCTTCTCATTTTTAACACTAACTTAAGTGTCTGTATTAGTTGAACCCCAAAATCTCCATTTCAAGCATGTTAAAAGAAAATTGTTATAAACATTCATTGTGTTGGATTAACAGTTGCTAGTTAAAATGTGAATTTATTAGCTCTTGTATTTGTGGCATTTTGTCTGTATTATACCATGTCATAGGTAACCCAAAATGTTACTGTATTACATATCTCTCTATTCCCAAATTTGTTACTGTCTCTTTACGACCCCACAGCCAGAAAACAGAACCAAGGGGGATGTGCCATGGGCACTTTTGAAGTCAGGTCTCCCAGGCATCGCGCTGTCTTGTCTTTCAATGTTTGCTGAAGGCAGAGGCTTGGTTTCCAGCATCTTTCTGGGCTTGCAGGTGTAGCAACTCGGGAGAACTGTATTTCCAATTAGAAACTGTTTTCAGAGTGAACTTTGCAAACTATCAGCAGCGCAAAGCAAGCCAGTTCCTGGGGGTAGGGTCACCTCATGTCAGCAACGGGAGACTGGTTCTTTTACCCTCCAACCCAGCTGTGGCTCAGAAGACAGCAGCATTAATATCAGTGAAGTCCAGTGAGCACCAGGAGGAAGTGCCAGGCACTGACACTGCTCATCTGCCACTAGAACTGCTCCATAAGCTCCTACCTTCCCAGGAGGGTTTCTTTTTTCTTCCATTTTTTTTGTCTCTCTGACCATGCAGTTGACATCTTGGGGAGAGAGCTGATACCATTTTTCCCTTTGTCTTCCTGACCATCTGAAAGTATTTCACTGACCTCTGAGGGGAATTTTTCACAGGTACCTTGCTTGCACTGTTTCTGTCTGTGTGCATGCAATAGCAAATTTGAGAGAAATGATGCTTTCTTAGATGCTTAAGTACCTTAAATACCTAAGTTAGGCCTGTAAGAAAGGTTAAGTTATAGTTATAAACTTACTTAAATGCTGCTAAAGTGTTGTTCTTTTGCTAAGTTGTTAACCATAAGTTATAAGGTAAGTGTTGCTAAGTATTGCTCTTCTGCTGAGTTGTTAAGTATAAATACAAAGTTATAAGTTAGGTTAAATGCTGTTAAGTGTTATTCCTCTGTTAGACTGTTAAGGTTAAGCTATAAATTAAGTTATAAGTTAAATTAGGTATAAGTTAAATGTTTTTCCTATGTTAAATGGTTAGGCTTAAGGTATGAGTTTAGTTAAAGTACTGTTAAGTTTGAGTGTTGCTAAATTTTCAGGCCGTGTTCTTTTTTATCCTTTCCCACACTGCTTTTTGTCATATGCACCTAAACACACACACACATACACACACACACACCCACACACACCCACACCCACACCCACACACCCACACCCACACACCCCATAGATAGTATTCAGTTCATTTCTGGTTTGATTGCCTGGATTTTGTTTGGTTTGTTGCTGCTTGTTTTTCCTTGTTGTGCCTTGGCTGTCCTGTAAGCAGTAGAGTGAATCTTGCCAACAAACATGTCATGCTTTGCCACTTAAAATTAAATCTGACTTTTGCTCATACCCTTGCCAGTGATTTTTTAAGCAGTCTCAAACACTCATTAGTAACAGTGTGCTAGCACCCATCTTTGCACAAATATGAAATAAATATCTTGGCTCTGCATGTGAGATTGGCTTACTGCCCACCAGGTAATGAATCCCGCTTTTAGGGACAATAATCCTTCACAAACTTTTCCAATGTGCATTCTTCAAGAACTGCTCTAGCATGGATCATTTCCACAAGGTACAGTCCTTCAGGAGTGGACTGTTTCTGGATGAGTATTCCAAGAGAACCTGCTTTTCACAGGCCAGTTCCTGACAGGAGCCTGCTCTGGCATGGGCTGTCCACAGGGTGCAGTGTGGATATCTCTTCCACCATCATCCTCCACTGGCAGGTTCAGTGTCCAGAGAATGTTCTCCCCCTCCTTCTTCACTGACCTTGCATACATGCAGGGTCGTTTTCTCACATTTCCTCACTTCTCTATGTCACAGCTGTTGCACAGCATTTTTAAGCTTTCTTACATATATTAGCACAGATGTACTACCAAAATCACTGATTGGCTCAGCTTCGGCCAATGGCAGGTGAATATTGGAGCTGGCTAAAACTGGGTCTGTCAGACATGGGGGAAGTTCATGGTGTCTTCTCACAGAAGACACCCCTGGAGCCTTCCTCTCCCATCCCCCCCACCCCTGCAAAAGCTTGCCATATAAACCCAACACACAGAGTAATTAATTGGCTAGTATATGCAGTCCTGGGTTGACGCTGAATTGGATCCCCATTTGTCTGTTTAGCTCAGAAATAAGTTTTGCACCTTTAAAACTGGATCTGAGAGTTAAGGAGAAGCAGTGGAATGTCTGAGGCCTTGTTTTCCAAACATAAGATAAGAGTTTTCAGCTTTCCTTACACACAGCCTGTGTTGTCTGCAGTGCACACAGTGAGAGCTCTCCTTTGCTTTTTGTTAGTTTTTGGCTAGCTGAAGCACAGAAGTTCTCTGGACTGTGGGGTTTTTTTTTCTCCTTTTTCTTGGAGTTGTTCGAACCTGCTCTGGACTAAAACCTAGAAGAACACGAGGAGCTCACACCTATGACCCACTGGGGCCTGGTCTGGGCCACGGCATTTCCCAGTGCAAGAGTGACTGACATCAGACTGAGTGAGCTGAGCTAGAACCCACAAAAGAGACTTTATGAATTCATCATCTCTTTGGAGTGGCGAGAGGTTTTGTTGTTTAGTATTGTTCATTGGTTGTTCTGAGGAGTGCTTTGCCTGTTAAATAAACAGTTTTTTTCCACTTCTCTCTGAGGAAATTTTCTTTTCCCAAACCAGTTAAGGGAGGGGCCACTTGAATTGGTTTTCTAGAGGAACCCCTTTGGAGGTTTTCTCCCAAATTTGCCCTAAACCAGGACATGCACTGTCCTGGGTTGGCTCTAACTGGACAATTTTGTAATATTGATGCCTGATTAGGCCAATGAAAAGAGTGGATGCGCCTTTTGTAAATGCACATCTTAAGATGAAAAAAACCCCCCAGGAATGGCTCTCTTCATTTCTGGCCTTGGTGGTGGCAAGCTGGGTCCGGGCCGGTCCTGGCTCAGCCCGCATGGCCAGGTCTGGGCTGGCTCCCAGGGCCCGGCTGAGATTTTTCTGTCTCTGGAGGGGTGGTGAGCAGGCTGCTGAACCCCTCATTGAGGAACTGTTGGGCCTTCACCGAGGAGCTCACCAGGCCCTATTTTGGTGGACAGCTGGGGCTCTTGATCAACAGAGACAAGCTCTTTCTTAACATAGCTTGCCAGACTGTGCCAGACAGAGACTGTGTTAGCACTGGGAGCAGCTTAAGAGAGAATGCCCCAGGGGCCAGGAGCAGCTGTGCAGCTGCCGCCATTGCAGACCAGCAGCAGCCGCGTGGCTGGGATCGGAGGGCCCAGGGTGATCCTGCATAGCCACCTTGGCATGGCTAGCAATGAACTTTGTGTGCTAAGCCACTTTAAGCCAGCTTTACTACGGACAGAAAGATAAAAGCTTCGGCGACATTTTCTTTTTCCTGTTTTCATCACCCCAGCAGAGTTGGGCTGGCTCGCGCGGTGCCGGCGGGGACCACGTGGCCAGCAGGGGAGCATGACGAGCCATGTTCCCAATACAGAGCTTAAACCAGATCGGCTTTTTGGAGTTGCAAGACTTTATAGAACTGTTTCAGTTAATGGTAGAATTTGAAAACAAATGACTTTATGAATACTATTGCTCTCCTAAATTAGGAAAAGGAAAAAAAAAGGTGAATACATAGAGATAATAGCATAGGACTCTGAGGTCAGTAAAGAAAGAGATAATTCTAGATAGAACTCTGGGTCCATTGGCACTGCTGATATTTGCATCCCTTGAATTACTGAGTGGATTAACCTTATTAAGTATGATATCATACATGGTATAAAATTAAGCTTAAGACTGCACATAATATCATAAATCCTATCTTCTTCCACCATGTCCCTCCCAATAATTTGTTCCACCAATCATCTCTTAAGAGGGAGTTCCAACGTTGGACAGGAACATGGGCTACTCTTTTAATTTCTTCTGCAATTTTAGTAATAGCCTGCCCATTATCATCAATCTCTAAGCAGCATTCAGAGGTGTTAAATTTTCCACACACACCTCCTTCTTCAGCCAATAAATAATCTAATGCCAGTCGGTTCTGATAAACAGTGGCCCTGGTTTGTGACAGCTGTCTGGCTGTGAGTTTTAAGGCTTCAGATGTTTGATTGGCTACTACTTCAACAACTCCTTGTAATCTAATGATTCTATTTAGCATATAAATCGGAGTTCTATAACCCCAACTCCTGTCTTGGGCCCAGGTTGCTGGGTCATAGTACTCTATAATCCTTTCGGGAGGCCACTTGTCATCTTCCCAGGTCTGCCTACCTCTAATTTTCATCTCTCTTTTTCTTCGATTTAAGGTTTCATATAAAGGTACTCCTAAATTCTTCTCCTTTCCTTTAAGCAATAAAAAGAAGGAAGGCTGTATAGTGCCGATAGTGCAAGAACCCTTCCAGTTTTTAGGTAGTACATTATATGCTCTTTTATCACAAATTTAAAATAACCTATCAGGTGCTTTCCATGCAGTGAAACTTTTCCAGGATTTTCTCACAATAACTTTAACTCACTAATTTCAGTATAGGGATTGGCTCCTTTATGGTTCTTTTAACATAGTATCTTTTCGGCTTTACAGTTAGTAGACCAATATCCCCAGGGTGGTCTTGGCCACCATGTCCCTTTTCCTCTTGTAGAGATAGTGGTAAGTATCATTTTACAAGGAGTCTGTCCTAAATATTTACTAAATTGCTTACCTTCTCGTGAAATGCATATTTGTCCAATTACATCATTACACATTACCCATCCATCTGGCCTTATAATATTTGAAACATGGGTATGATTCCATTTTAATAATTGCATTGGCATAACACCCTCTCCTCTCCAGAGACATTGTTCTGTCATCAGGGATCCCCCACATATCCAGCATGATGATACATTTAACTCTGAGGCAATTTCTTGCATGAGATTGACAAAAAGGTTCTGTCCTACTGTGGGAAGATTCTGACTTTCCAATGTCTTCTTGACTTCATCATAAAGGGAGGCCTTAGATTTTTTCTTAGAGGGGGTCAGCTCTCTAAGTAGAGTAGTTACATTCCTGACTATCTCTTCTCTATGCCTGTCCTGTATCCCCCCATTATCTTGATAGCCTATCCATTCTTCTTTAGTAAAACACAGACATGCTTCTCTCCTTGGACAGCTTTGGTATGTTGATGGAGCCCTTGAGTATAAGGTACCCCATATAAAATCTCATAGGGGGATATCCCTGTTTCTGTGTGGGGTTAAGTCCAAATATTCAATAAGGCTAATGGTAAACACTTGACCCAGGACATTTTAGTTTCTAGCATTAACTTGGTAAGTTGTGCCTTGATGATCCCCTTCATCCTCTCGACTCTTCCAGAACTCTGGGGATGCCACGGGGTATGGTATTCCCATCTATTACCTATTGTTTCAGTTATTTCTTTCAAAATTTTTGATGTAAAAATGTGTCCCTTGGTCAGAGTCTATTACAGATACGATTCCAAATCAGGGGATCACTTCTTCTAATAGACTTTTTGCAACTGTCTTAGCTGTGGCTCTTGCCACAGGAAAGGCCTCTACCCAAGTGAGTTAGTTGATCTGCTATAACCAATAGACACTTATAGCTCCCTACCTTGGGCAGTACAGTAAAATCTACTTGTATTTTCTTAAAGAGTCTAAATGCAAGGGTTCCTCCTCCAGTCAATTTCTTTCTCATATTAGCCTTATTCACTTTCTGGCATATAATATATCTGTGAACCTCCTGTTTGGCTATTTCATAAATTCCTATACTCTCATAAAATTTAAAAAAATTGGTCCACTAGTGCCTGAGTTCCCCAATGTGTTCTTTAGTGCAATCCAGCAATCACTCATTTAGCATACGATTTGGGTAGCATTTCTCTTTCATCTGATAATATTCATACAGTCCCCTGTTGTTTTATTCTTAGTTTCTCAAACTTATCCATCTCATCCTTAGAGAAACTTTTGAGCTCTCTGGAGGATTCAGCCTCTTTCTCTCCTATAACTAATAAGGCAGCTCTTTTTGCCTCCTGATCTGCTTGATTGTTTCCTCTAATTGAAAATTTTGTACCCTTTTGATGGCCCTTTGCATGTAGTAAGGCAATCTTTTCTGGTTTTCTGATAGCACATAAAATTTGCCTTATTATTTCCTCATGTATTAACCCTTTTCCTTGAGTATTAATCCTCTCTCTTCCCAAATTTTTCCAAATGTATGCACAACTCCAAAGGCATATTTAAAATCAGTATATATAGTTCCTTTGCGGTTATTTAGCAGTAATAAGGTCCTCAACAGGGCATATATCTCACAGGCTTGTGCTGACCAACTAGGACTCAATGCCCCAGATTCCAAAACTTCTGTTGTGGCCCCATCCACCACCGCATACCCAGATTTCCTTTTTCCTTCTACTACTCTTGGGGATCCATCTATAAACCATCTTTCTCCCTCTCCCAATTCCTCTTTTTCCAAATCCATATGAATTTCAGTCTGGCTTTCTATTAAGTCAATACAATTATGAACAGGTTCTCCTTCAATCATTCCATAGAAAAATTGGGCTGGGTTTTGAACCTGTTGGAGTTTGGAATTATGAGAAATATTTCTTTGCATGTTTAAGCATTTTTAAGATCCCTGACAAACAGTGTTTTTAACCTTTGTTCATGGAAAAAGAGCTTTTAAGCTCTGGAATGAAGCAAGAGTTTTCAGGAGTGTGTATTAGATGGTCGAATAGTGTGTAGTTTTATCCCAGGGTGAGAATTTTAGATATGTAGCGTTTTTAGGATGGTAAGCAGGTGAAGAGAAGATGGAGGAACCGCATGGCTTTTGGGTTTCTTCCTTCTTCTTCCTTGCCTCCATCTTCTGCAGTGAGGTGGCACATTGTAGTTGGCTTAGAGTTGAGTCTAACTTTATAGCATGGATAATAGTTATTGGAGAAGTATTATAAATACTGATTACGTGGATTGTAGTATAAATGTACGCACCATCCTGTGTGTGGGAATTCGGGATTTTGTGTATGGAACTGACTTGCAGAGAGAAGAGCTCTGCTGATCAGGAACAGAATGTATTGATAAGAAAGAATAAACAATGAATGAGAACATCAGAAGAGACGACTCACGGCCTTTCCTTCAATCTCGGGGCTGGGGGAAAAAGACTCTGCATTTTTGGGTCATGGAAAACAGCTGGGAGAGAAAAACACACAAAAATATTTTTTATAAACCCGAGATCTGCTCTGATTTGCTTCCCTCCCCATACTTCCATACAGTAATGCACCATTTTCTCCTTACTTTTTTCCCTGCATGATGGCCACTTGTTCCAATGTTTAATCATTAACCCTAGTGGATTTTCCATTGGTATATCTGGTAATATGCTTCCCTAATTTTCTGTGAAACCCCTCCGTAGGTTCCCACACAGGACAGAATTCTTACTTTTTCTCTGTCCCATCCTCTCAGGGTGCCTTCCTTCTCTCCTCAAGCTTCTCACTTCCCTCTGTCAGTGGCCAAGTCCCTCATGGGAGATTGGAACCACGCCTATAGGAGGTCCACACCCACTTGGAAGTATGCACTGCATCTCATTCACTCACACACCTGAGGTATCCTTTTTCCCAACCAGACAGGAATTCCTTAAATACTTAGGGTCTGCCATCTTCTGCTTGGGTCTTCATGCACAAAGATTACGGGATTATAATGCCGCGATCGGGGGAGCTCAAGTTTCCTTGCTTACCACACCCAGAATTTTCAGGTTCGTGTGGTTAGAGTGAACCGGCAGTAAGACCCTCCACTCCTGGACCATCTGAAGATGGGGCTCCCTCCCTGAGTGGGGTACACGCACCAGGTTGATTCTCTCACGTCGGAGATCACCAAAATTTGTTATAAATGAACAGAGCTGATTTACAATTAATTAATAAATTTTATTGAGAATAGCAATCAGCGCTGGGCAGCCGTTAGAGTCTGTGCTCTAACAAGGCTCACAGATTACATTTGAAGTTTGTCTTGGGTTTATACTGTTACAGGTCTCGCTTCCCTTCAGTTCCCTCCCAGTTTTGTTTCTTCAGTTTTTCGTCTTCAAGATTGTACTGCGCAGACTCTCCGCTGTTGCTAGGGGTCTTCTTCCCCCTTTTGGAGGTCGCTGGATGAAAGGGACTTATCTTCTTCAATGACCTTGCATTCCACTTTCCTTTAGCACAAGTGTACATTACTAAAGCATCAAGCAAACAAAAAAGAAGAAAAAGCAGCTAATCTTATACAAATAATCACATCTTGTTCCATCCTGTCTCTATCTTTATTTATTATCCTTGCAGCTGGACTTCTCTATTGTGACTCTAGCTACCTTGAAAATCTTGCCTCAACAGAGCTTACATTTATCAAACACGAATCACGTACACCTATTTTACAAAGAGATGTTTTTAGCTTGACTTAAAATTCTGTAAAGCTATGGTAAAGATATATTTAACTTTGGTTTTGTTTCCTTGTAACTCCTAGAGATGCACTGGGGGATTGTAGCATTCTTGTACAGTTGTGGGCCGAAGCACCAGTAGGTGAAGCAGATGCATGTTGCTGTGGATCTAGTGAGAAACTTGAGCATAAAGAAATTAGAAACCTTGCCCTGAGGATAGTAGTGAAAGACCTCTAGTCCCAGAGATGGACTTTTGCTCTATACTAGAACAGCTCATTCTTAAAATATCTCCCCAATAAATTGAAATGGCCTATGGAAGCAGCTGTGAGAAAAACTGCAAGACATAGGAAGGACTTTCGCATTGCAAACAGATTTTTTTCTTATATCCCAGGTGGCAGATTTGCTTTGTGACATTAAAACCACGAGAGAACTCTTTTCTTGTAAAGAAGTCTCCATAGTATGGCAAGAAAAACTCTTCTCCCTAAGTGAACTAAAGAAACTATTTCAGAGGTAGTAAACTGACTAAAATTCCCAAGGTTTTTTGTCTCTACGTTGCTAGTAGGAAAGAATATTGTAGAGAGGGAGAGAAAAGGTGATCTAAAGGTTTTATTCTGATTTTTTTATTATGTTCCTTTTAACTCTGTTAATAAAGTTTTCTTTATACCCTTTCAAGTTTAAACATGTTATGTTTTTTTCTCCTAATCCTATCTCACAGCAAAAAATAAACCTACCACATGTACATATAAGCCAATTCCCAAAGTCAGAAGCATGCCTGTGAACTGAGGTATCAAAGGTAGGAGGGAATGGTTTTGCATCTCTTCACATGTTCCTGGCACGAGCCAGTGTGGTTCCCTGAGATAAATTAGTGAAAGTTGATGTGAATGTGTATGTCTCCAAGGAGTATTTAAATAGTCTCTGGAACATTGCAGATTGACTCTTCTTTTGTGAGAAGATTGAATCAGTGCAATAAACTCAAGACAGATATTTCAGTGTTTAAATTTCAAGATAATTAAAACAATAAAACTATGTCACTGGCTGATTTAATAGTTGCCATGTGTCATGATTTAGCCCTGACTGGACAATTGTGTAATATTGACACCTGATTAAATCAATGAAAAGGGCAGATACGCCTCTAGTGAATACACATTTTAAGGTGCTGTTGGGGGTTGGAGTGCTTCCCTATGGAATTTTTTCTCAAAAGTTGCTAAGAAGATAAGTGCTAGGTGCTTTTCAGTGCTCATGGGTACTTAGGAACAAACAAAGGAAGCAGCTAAGGCAGAGACAGAGAGCCACCGGCTTCACTTCGCTCTGGGCAGTTTTCTACTCTCGAGAGAACGGCCAGAGCTGCTCGTCTCGGCGCGGCGGAGAGCTCTCACCATCCCACCTGGAGCTCTGTCGGATCACCATCTCTTCGTGTGTCCCCCAGGATTTTGGGAACCTGTTCCCTCCCTGCCCTGCCAGGAGCTCCTTCTCCCTGCCCTGCATCCACGGCTTCTTCAGTTTTGTTCGAGGTCTCCCCACGCTGTATTTCTGCAGCCCCTGACCAGCCAAGACATTTCCAACAGCTCCAGCCACTGCCAAGCCTCAGATACATCTCCTCTCAGGACTGATGCTGGCTCTAGTAGCTTGTAACAGTACTGAGGGGGAGGAGGGTGCCAGAGGAAAACTGTAACTGGGTTGTTGGTTTTTTTTCCCTTTTCTTCTCTAGTTCTGTTTGTTGTCAATATTATAGTTATTATTGTTAATTTACCTTGTTAGACTAACTAGTAAAGAACTGTTATTCCTACCCTCACATTGTTGCCTGAAACCCCCCTTCAATTTTAAGATTATAACAAGTCCAAGGGAAGTTTCCATTCTTTTTTTTGGTTCCCTAGCAGACACCCCTGTCTTTCCAAACCAAGACAGATTTTGGCGCCCAACGGTGGGGCCTGAGGACATCGAGAAAAAAAGGGTACAAAAAGAATAACAGCTCAAGTAATCTAATTTTTT
Source organism: Certhia americana (assembly GCA_018697195.1). NCBI lineage: Eukaryota > Metazoa > Chordata > Aves > Passeriformes > Certhiidae > Certhia > Certhia americana. Next base: position 2,382,385 of record JAGMWU010000027.1, on the reverse strand, counting down.
GTGTGCTAAATTTAAGAACTTCATTAAGTAAAACAATGTTGTCTAGTGTACCCAGGTTTGGATGGCACGTGGCCACAGCTATATTTCTTCCATTTGTAGCCCCTTATCTAAACATGGGCCCCATAACGAAAGCTACCGTGGCTGTTATCCAGTTTATTTTGTGGGTTGATAAGGTGAGGAATTCCTGGATTTTTAACTTCCTCTGGAAGGCAGGCACATGGATTCAGAGCTATCGCACACTAACTAAATGTTTTTGGAGTTATTTTAATAATAACACCTACTGTGAAGAAATGACACCGGGGGAAATTTTCTCCCAACCCTTCACCTGGCTCTTTGGGTCTACCCCACCAGTTTTCGAAGGATTCAAATTTTCCCTGTATGCTAATGATGTCATGCTGTGGCTGGTGTTGCTGATATGCCTGTTGTATTTTGCATTCAGAGAAAAGGAGAGATTTACTTAGATAACCACCATGATACCTACCCCAGAGAACAGGGATGCTGCCAGACAGCCTGACAGTGCCACAGAACCAAACACTACCACAGAGCTGGACACTGCCCCAGAGATTAAGGATGTTGCCCCAGAACCTGAGCCTGCCCCACAAACCACCTCAGAAACAAACCAGATGGATTGTGTGGGGGTTCTGCTGAAAAAGATAAGCCAGATGCTGAAGGAGCACACCTCCCCCACTAGTGACAAGCCCTCCTGCTGCCTCAAAAAGGGAGAGTCTTGTGGTGCAGCAGTGGAACCCACAGATGTTACATCTGTCCAGGCTCCAGCTGAACCCCAAGGGAAATCACAGCCAGCAGCAGTTGCCCCTGTGGAAATGAGGAAGGTTAAGATAAAATTAGATAAGAAAGGAGGGCCCTCACAACATGCAGGGGAGCCAGTGGTAGAAATCGTCACTAAGTCCCTGTCGTATGAAAGTCTCCGTAACCTGCGGAAGGACATTGTATGATGGGGACGTGAGGCTTATACAACCTGGTTACTCTGGGTATGGGACCTTATAGGTACAAGTGTACAGCTAAATGTTAGTGAGGCCAAGAATTTGGGACCTTTGAGCCAAGACTCAGGTGTGGATCAGGTATTTGTAAGGGAGCCTGGGCCCCTTTCCCTCTGGGAGCGTCTTTTAATGAGTGTAAGAGAAAGGTTTGTGCACAGAGAGAGAATGCAGGAGCACCATCATAAGATGCGCTGTAAGACCCTTGAGGAAGGGATCCAACAGCTGAGAGAAGTGGCGGTGCTAGAAGTACTCTTTGGGAGGGGTGGACAGCATGATAATGACCCCGACAAAGTCAAGTGCACAGGGCAAATGTTGTAGAGCCTGGAAAATCTAAGGCCAACTCAATACACCACCTTCATTGCAACAATTAATGCAGATAACAACCGAGAGACAGTGGGTTCTGTGGCCAACAAGCTTAAGAATTATGAGAGTATGGTCAATGGCCTGATGCATGCTCATGTCTCTGCCCTGGTTGAGGAACTTAGACAGGAGTTTAAAGACGAGATGAGGGAGATAAGGGAGGAGGTGAGGAAGATCAACACAGCACCAGTGCGAGTCACAGGCCCCAAAGTCAAAGTCCAACATTCCCCAGCTAAAGAAAGAGGATACACCCCACGAGCTGACCTGTGGTTCTTTCTGCATGACCATGGGGAAGACATGGGAAAGTGGGATGGGAAACCCACTTCTGTCCTGGCAGCATGGGTGCATCAATTCAAGGCGGCAAACAGTAATCGAGGGGGTTCCACAAAAATGAAAGTAGCCTCAACCTCCCAGGACCAATCTGCCAAGTATTACAGAAGGGAAGATGATTTGTCAGACCCCCTTGAAGGAACCTCTACTATGTATGCTCAAGAAGAAAATAATAACCAGGATTAGAGTGGCCCTGCCTCTCCCCAAGAAGAGGCATGGGAAAACCAAGTCTTTTAGACAGTGTGGATCAGATGGCCTGGCACATCAGAGCCACAAAAATACAAACCGTTGGTTAACACTGGTGCACAATGTACACTGATGCCATAGAGACATGTAGAGGCAGAACCTGTTTCTATTGCCGGGGTGACAGGGGGATCACAAGAACTGACTTTGTTGAAAGCTAAGGTGAGCCTAACCAAGAAGGAGTGGCAGAAACACCCAATTGTGACTGGCCCAGAGGCCTCGTGTATCCTGGGCATAGACTTCCTCTGGAATGGCTATTACAAAGACCCAAAGGGACTCAGGTGGGCTTTTAGAATAGCCGCTGTGGAGACAGAGGACATTAAGCAGTTGAACACCTTGCCTAATCTTTCAGAGAACCCATCTGCAGTAGGACTCCTGAAAGTAGAAGAGCAACAGGTGCCCATTGCCACCTCAACAGTGCACCGCCGGCAGTACCGGACGAATCGAGATGCCGTGATCCCCATCCATAAAATGATCCGTGAGCTAGAGAGCCAAGAGGTGGTCAGCAAAACCCACACACCCTTCAACAACCCTATCTGGCCTGTGTGCAAATCTGAAGGAGAATGGAGATTGACTGTAAACTATCGTGGCTTGAATGAAGTGACTCCACCACTAAGTGCTGCTGTGCCAGACATGCTGAAACTCCAGTATGAGCTGGAGTCCAAGGCAGCACAATAGTAGGCCACTATGGACATTGCCAATGCGTTTTTCTCCATTCCTTTGGCAGCAGAATGCAAGCCTCGGTTTGCCTTCACGTGAAGGGGAGTGCAGTACACCTGGAACCGACTGCCCCAGGGGTGGAAACACAGTCCCACCATCTCCCATAGACTGATCCAGGCTGTACTAGAAATAGGTGAAACTCCAGAACACCTGCAATACATTGATGACATCATTGTGTGGGGGAACACGGCAATGGAAGTATTTGAGAAAGGCGAGAAGATCATCCGGATTCTGCTAGAAGCTGGTTTTTCCATCAAGAAGAGCAAAGTCAAAGGGCCCGCTTGAGAAATCCAGTTCCTAGAGGTGAAGTAGCAAGATGGACGGCGTCAAATTCCCACTGAGGTCATCAATAAGATCATTGCGATGTCTCCACCAACCAACAAGAAGGAGACAAGTTTTTGGAGAATGCACATTCCAGAGTACAGTCAGATCGTGAGCTCTCTCTACCTGGTTACCCGTAAAAAGAATGATTTCCACTGGGGCCCTGAACAGCAACAAGCCTTCTCCCAAATCAAGCAGGAGATCGCTCATGCAGTAGCCCTTTGCCCAGTCAGGACAGGACCAGAGGTGAGGAACGTGCTTTACTCTGCAGCCAGGAGCCATGGTCTTTCCTAGAGCCTTTGGCAGAAGGTGCCTAGAGAGACTCGATGCCGACTGCTAGAATTCTAGAGCCGAAGCTACAAAAGGTCAAAAGCCAACTACACTCCCACAGATAAGGAAATCTTGGCTGCCTATGAAGAAGTCCAAGCTGCCTCAGAGGTAATTGGGACAAATTCACAACTCCTCCTGGCACCCCGACCACCAGTGCTGGGGTGGATGTTCAAAAGAAAAGTTCCCTCTACCCACCACTCCACTGATGCCACATGGAGCAAATAGATCGCTCTCATCACGCCGCGCGCCCGTACTGGAAACCCAAATCGCCCTGGGATTTTAGAGATAATTACGAACTGGCCTGAGGGTGAAAAATTTGGTCTCACTGATGAAGAGGAGCAGGAACAAGTGGCACGTGCTGAAGAAGCTCCACCATACAACCAGCTACCAGCAGAAGAAAAACGGTATGCTCTTTTCACTGATGGTTCCTGTCGCATTGTAGGGATGAACCAGAAGTGGAAAGCAGCCGTGTGGAGCCCCACACGACAGGTAGCAGAGGCTACTGAAGGAGAGGGGGGATCAAGTCAATTTGCCAAGCTCAAAGCCGTTCAACTGGCTCTGGACATTGCTGAGAGAGAGAGGTGGCCCAAGCTCTACCTCTACACTGACTCATGGATGGTAGCCAATGCTCTGTGGGTGTGGCTGGAACGGTGGAGAAAGGCCAGCTGGCAGCATAGAGGGAAACCAATCTGGGCT
>JAGMWU010000027.1:2363086-2378284 GCA_018697195.1 Certhia americana | reverse complement strand
GCTGAAGAAGCTCCACCATACAACCAGCTACCAGCAGAAGAAAAACGCTACGCTCTTTTCACTGATAGTTCCAGTCGCATTGTAAAGATGAACCAGACGTAGAAAGCAGCCGTGTGGAGCCCCACACGACAGGTAGCAGAGGCTACTAAAAGAGAAGGTAGATCAAGTCAATTTACTGAGCTCAAAGCCGTTCAACTGGCTCTAGAAATTGCTGAGAGGAAGAGGTAACCCAAGCTCTACCTCTACACTGACTCATAGATAGTAGCCAATGCTCTGTGGGGGTGGCTAGAACGGTAGAGAAAGGCCAGCTGGCAGCATAAAGGGAAACCAATCTGGGCTGCTGAGGAGTGGAAAAACATTGCCACTTGACGCAGGCCCTCAGAGCTCGGCTAGCTCGGGGGGGATCGGGTTTTCCCGTTGCCGCGTCTGGTGTGGGGAACCGCGGTTTCTCGTCTGCAGCAACCGTGGAACTTGCCGGATTGCGGGTCTGGCGGTGACCAGGTCTACCCACCGCAACGGAGTCTAGGCAAAAGAGCAAGGGGAGGCCTCTCCTCGGTGATATTCCAGCAGTTCCTTTATTGAGGGAGACGTAGACGAAGGGTACACCAGAGGAAGAGACCCCGAGCACTGCGATGCACGGGTTTTTAAATGGGGTTACACGGAGAGGGGGGTGCTTTTGCCCGACCAATGATCGAAACACAGGAGAGGAGTGGCGCGATTTCCCAGGGGTCCCTGGGCTAATGGGATAAGGGGGGAGGAAAAAGGGGGTCCCAAGACCCAATGGAGCATCGAGTAAAGGGTGACACCCCAAAACGCCCAGGGGGAGGAACACATACGAGATTGGATGAGGAAAGAATTGGCAGGGAAGGTACCAGAACAAAGGGTAGGGCTGGGATGATTGATATAGAAGGTGCTGGAATAGGAGGTGGGGGAAATCCATATAGGGTACAAACTGGGGAAGATACAATGTAAGAACAAACCAACTGGGGGAAAAACAGGGGAACATAGAACAAACCATTTGACAATATGAACATTAAACATGAAATAACAAATAGAAATGATTGCTGGCCGCAACATCTCCCCCTTTCTTTTTCAAAAAGAAGGAGGCAGAGGCATTTAAAATTTGGAATCTGAATAGTACTCAGAGTCATGGTATTGGTCATGGAACCAGGTAGGAGGCATTTGGGGGGCAGAGGGTTCAACAACATGGACTTCGGGAGAGAAAGAGGGAGAGGTGCGGCAGTAAGGGTTGACAAACAAAGTCTTTTCAGGATGAAAAACATAACAAAAACAAGAACAATAACCAAAAAGAACCAAACAATGTCCTTGACAATGGAGGAAAGCCATCTGGAGAGACCCCTCTTGTCGAACAGTCCACCCAATCAGTCCTTGGTTTCTTCTTTCACTTCTTCTTGATTGCTGTGTGCATGTTCTGGCTGAAGGCTTGCACAAGGGTCACCCAGACGTTCTTCTTTGGTTGGAGGACAATCCACGTTTGGGTGATGTGGGTTTAGGCGAGAAGGCAAAGTACTGGGAACATAACAGAGTGGCTTTCCTTCTAACATAACTAAATTAACATAAGTTATCAAAACCAATAACGAAACATCTCACAATGAAGAACAACGTGGTAGAAAAAGGGGGGGTAAGGGTCTCCTTCTCCACCGGACAGCAGCTTGCACACACAGCTGGCTGCAACACTAGTGGACTTCTGATGTTGACGCACCGGCCTTGGCATCAGGGGGCCTATTTGGATGTTTGGGGACATATGGCTTCACCCACCTTTGTGGGATCCACCGCAGTCCCAGCGGTGTGGATACGCAAGCGTATCCACGGCCCCAGGTCACAAGCTTGTATGGTCCCTCAATCTTGTTACTCTCAGGGTCCCAGATCATCACAAGGGGATGTTCTTGGAGCCTGTGACTGCCGTGGGGGGAGAAATGTCTGACCACCGGGGGGTTCATGTTCTCAAATGAGCAGTTTAAAAAGTTGATAGTGAAAAGGGCTTTGCACAATCTCCCCTGTGGTGTCAGCCCTTTGCTGCTCTCCCATTGATGTTCCAGGACCTGTTTGAGCGATTGATGGGCTCGCTCAATCACGGCTTGACCAGTAGGGGAGTGAGGAATGCCGTACTTGTGCTCAACTCCCCATTCCTGCAGGAAGGTGTTAAAGGCCGAGGAAATATAGGCAGGGCCATTATCCATTTTAATTTCCTTAGGGACCCCTAAAACAGAAAATGCCTGCAGCAGATGTTTGGTGGCATGATCCGCTTTCTCTCCTGCATGGGCAGAGGCGAAAACTGCTCCGGAAAAGGTGTCAATTTAGACATGCACGTATTTCATCCGACCGAATTCGGGGATATGTGTGCCATCAGTTTGCCACACTTCACAGCTCTCAAGCCCTCCAGGATTCACTCCCGCACCCAGCGATGGCATGGCTGAGCGCTGACAGTGAGGGCATGTAGCCACAATGGCTCTGGCCTGATCTCGCTTTAGGTGAAATTGGTTAACCAGGCCAGGCACATTTTGACGGAACATCTGATGGCTTAGCTTCGCCTGCTGGAAAATGTCAGGAAGCCTTACCAGCTCAACAGCAGCTGCTGCGAGGGAATTTGCTCTCCTATTCCCTTCAGCTATCGGCTCAGGCAATTCAGTGTGTGACCTCACGTGCATAACGAAGTAGGGATGCTCTCGGTAGGAGACGGCATAAATCAGTTTTGAGAGCAAGTCAAACAACATTTTGTTTGATATCTCTCTGAGGATTGCGTGCTCCGCCCTTGCTACTACCCCTGCAACGTATGCCGAATCAGTGACCAAATTAAATGGTTCTGAGAACTTTTCAAATGCTCTGACAGCAGCATCCAACTCAGTGATCTGGGGGGAGCCTTCTACATATTCAACATCCATCTCCCACTGCTGAGTTTGAGGATCCTTCCAGGTCATCACTGACCTTTTGGATGGTCCAGATGCATCTGTGAAAACTGTCAAAGCCTTGAGCGGTGTTCGGCTCCTGTTCTCTCTGGGAACCAATTGGAATTTTGAATTGAATATTTTGTGAGCGGGGGTGTGGACCGAAATCTGTCCACTGTAGCTCTCAAGGGCAATCTGTAGGGTCTCATGATTCCTCAGGACATGTTCAAACATTTCCTTTGTCAACTTCTCTGGAGACGCCTTGTCTCTGGAGAGGTCGAGAGGCAGATGGATGCACGTGAAATCACAACCGGACAATTCCCGAAGCCTTGCCCTGGCTTTCCTGACCAGCTGTGCCATCAGCTCCTGTGGTCTTGTGATGTTTTTGGACCGCTGGTGACTGAGGAAAACCTACTCTGTTATCAAGAGTGAGTTCCTCTGGTCCTGGTCCCACTGAAAAATGAGGCCATGGAAGTGTGGCAACTTCCCCAGTACAATAAATTTGAATGGCAGATCAGGTTTGTACCTGTGAGCTTGTCTCTCTGCCAGTGCAGTCTCCACCTTTTTCATGGCAATTTTGGCCTCTGGGGTCAGGGACCTTGGAGAACTCAGCTCCTCTCCCCCCTTCAATAAATTGAAGAGAGGGGCTAGGTCTTTGGTGGTAGTACCTAACCACGGCCTGACCCAATTAATCGTCCCACACAGGGAGTGAAGGTCCGCTAAAGTTCTGGGATTGCTGTTAAAAGCCAATTTTTGAGGAACAATGGTTCCTGCAGCAATCTCCAGGCCCAGATATTTCCACGGGGGCATCTTCTGAACATTTTCTTCCTGTAAGGAAAGACCTGCACATGTCAAAACACTGATTACTCAGTCAAGCACACGCTGCAGTCCTTTGTCATCAGGGGCGCACACTAGCACATCATCCATGTAATGTAGGATGACGGCTTCCCCCATTGTGGCACGGACTGGGGACAGCAATGAGGCGATGTACCACTGGCAGATGGTAGGTGAGTTCTTCATGCCCTGAGGCAGAACTCACCAGTGGAATCTCCTCATTGGGGCTTCTCGGTTGGTGGTCAGCACCGAGAAGGCAAATCGTGGGGCATCTTCAGGGTCTAGGGGAATTTTGAAAAAGCAGTCTTTTATATCAAGAACTGCCAATTTCCAATTTTGAGGGAGCATTGATGGAGAAGGCATCCCTGGTTGAAGGGGCCCCATGTCAATAATGTTTTTATTTATTTCTCTGAGGTCATGGAGGAGTCTCCACTTGTCCTTCCCTGGCTTCTTGATGACAAATACTGGGGAATTCCAAGGGCTGAAAGTTGGCTTGATGTTACCAAGAGCCAACTGCTCCTCCACGAGCTCATTGAGTGCCTTCAGTCTTTCTTTGCTAAGCGGCCACTGATCTACCCAGACAGGTGTATCAGTGGTCCAATCAAGTTTCTGGGTAGGGCGCTCCAAAGTGGCCGCAATTAAAAATCCTGAGGGGTTTTCGGGATTTCAATACGTACCCCCCATTGTGACATGGCGTCCCTTCCCCACAGGGGAACCTTGAAATCTGTCATTTACGGACGTAAGGAAGCCAATTGTCCGTCCAGCCCCTGAATTTGTATGATGTTCTTGGAAATTTTTGCCAATTGGACACCCCCTATGCCCTGAATCTTGCATGCCACGGGCTGCAATTCCCAATGTGCCGGCCATCTACTATCAGGGATGACTGTCACATCCGCCCCAGTGTCAAACAAGCCGGCCATCCCAAGGACTTCGTCTCCTTTCTTCAAATAACATGGGATGATTGGCTTGTTCTCACCCACCACTTTTGACCAGTAGACCTCAGCTGCATTCTCATCTACTGGCATGCTCGATGGCACAATTATGGCCTGGGCGATGGCTTGGCCCTTGGTCAAATAGAAGGGTGGGTGGCTGCACCGTGCCAAGAGAATGAGTTTCCCCAGACCACCCGGGAGGGTGATCGGGGAGACCTCAATCTCTGAGGGTGTGTGCTTGGTGTCCCCAATAACAAAGAATTTGCAGTCTTGTCCTGGACACATCAATCTTCCACCCAGTGGTTCCACGGCAATCACAGTCCAGTTCTGGACCCTGAAAAAAACAGCGTCCCTGCATGTTATAAGACTGGTGATTGAGGGGACCAATCATTATTAGACTGCTGATGCCGAGGTGATGCGTCAGCCTGATGTATCATGTCATAGCCAGTAAGGTTGTCATTTGTGGTAATTTGGTCCAGTCCAGTGGTGTTGTCCCCTGCGACACCTGCTCCATTTGTGTCATCACGCGGAGCAGGTCCACGCTGCCTCCTTAGTTTTTTTGGGGTTGGTTATGGTCTCCCCCCTTCCCCTGTTGATGGTTGGATGGACATGGGGTTGGGGCCCTGCAGTATCGTGCCACATGCCCCTGCTTCCCACAGCAGTAGCATACAGGTGGTTCTTTGGCTGCGGGTGGTGGCAGTGGAGCGGTGTCTGGGGATGTTGCAGTGACCGTTATGGGTGCCTGTGCTGGAGTTGGGTGTGGTAGGTGTAGCTCTTCCTTCCTCATACACTCCTCCAAAATACTGGACAATGTTGGAGGAGGGTAGAGGGGAATGCCTATAATGATGTTCCTGCAAATCGGATTTGCATTGACTTTGGCAACCTCCAGCAGCATAGTCTCCTGCAGGTTAGGGTCCTGTATTTGCTTTTCAACTTGAATTTTGAGTCTATTAATGAAATCTAAAAATGTTTCACCTTCTAATTGCCTGATGTTAGAGAACCCAACCTGTCTTTTCCCAGAAGGCAGCTGCAGGAAGGCCTTCTCTGCTGCTCTTTTGATTCCCTCTAGAACATTCTTGTTCAAAGCCTTGGCCTGATCTTTGGCCTGGCTCCATTCCCCCTCCCCGCTCAAATGGTCAGCAGTAATCACATTTCCAATAGCATCAAGGGTGCTTTCTGAGCTTTGCAAGAGCTCTCCTTGGGTGGTCTTCAGGCCCTTCTTCCATATCCCCAACCACAGCAGATATTCTGCAGGGGTTAGGAGACATGAAAAAAGGTCCCTTATATCGAAGGGGACTAGGATATTCGAGGAGAAAGTGGCTCTTAGCAAGCCTTTGAAGTATTCACTTTCCCTCCTGAACTCCTTTTGAGCTTTGCAAAGCTCCTTTTTGTTTTGGTAGGAGAAGGGCTCCCATTCTGGGAGCACTCCTCCTCTACCATGGAATGTGACCGGAGCAGCAGTGGGAATGGCTTCCCATTCCGGGTTCCGGTCCTCAGTTTCCCCATATCCGGCCTCCGGGGTGGCATGGGAACCAAATGGAGGAGCGTGGGAACCGGAAGGGGGGGCGTGGGAACCGGAAGGGGGGGCGTGGGAACCGGAACTCAGAAGGGGGCAGGAGCTGGCAGAGAAGTGGGAGGAGTTGGAGGCGTGGCTAAGGGAAGGGGTGGTAACCTTCCCGGGGAGGTCCGGGGGTGGAGCAGAGGAGGAGAAGGAGGGGTTAAAGGGAGGTGGAAGGGGAGGGCTCTGGGGATGAAAGGGGTTGGGCAACAGAGGAAGAAAGGGATTATGGGGAGAAGGAGCACATAGTGGGGGTCCTACCACGAGGTCCCCGCCATTTTGTGTCCCCCAGGAGCCATTTTGAGAGGGAGCACATGGGGGGGGGTCTGCCATGCGGTCCCCGCCATTTTGTGTCCCCTGGGAGCCATTTTGAGGTGCAGGGGATGGGAGGGAAGGACAAAAACTATTTTTCCGATGAGGAACAGGAGGAGGGGGGTGAAACTGGGGAGAAGATTTGGGAGAAACCTCAAACCGAACAACTTTGGGTGTTGAAACTGGGGTAGAAGGGTAAGGGGAAGGATCTCGAGCAGTTTGGCCAGTACTGCCCGAGCAGGGGTGCTGGGAGAGACACGGAGAGCCAGGGAGACTGAGGCGAGCCTGGCAACCCTGTGCAGAGCCGTCTGCTCTGTGTGGCTCCCCCGGCATAGGGTAAGGCGGGCAGGAACACGAGGAAGAAGTAACCGGGGTAGAACATGATTTTGGCTGCTTCTCCACTCCCGTGGTTTGACTCAATGCATTCCGAATTAAAATGTACAAGAAAATGAATTTTTGCATTTGAGTATCCCCTTGGTCTGCCAAAGCTGTTAAATTTAATCCAACAGAGTCCCAAAATGACAGGGACACCACCTCCTGAGAGGACACCCGAGGGAAGTGGAGGAATAGCCATCTAACAAATTTTTTTAACGACCCCTTAGAAAAACGTTTTCCCCCCACCCTGCAGGACTCCCACAACTTGGATATAGATCCCCTTCTGCTGAGTAGACAATGTGGCACCCATGCTTACACAACAAAAAGTCCACTCAACCTCTCTACCCACGACTGCAGCAAAACAGATAAATTATAGAAATTAAAATAACGGTCCGGGGGCGACCTGGGCACAAAAGAAGCACACGAAACACACCCCAGTCACACAAAAAGGCACACTTACCCTCCGGACAAGGGAGCTACAGCCGTGGTCCTGACAGAAGAGACGGTCCCTGGTGGCTGCGGGATTGTCGGCTCTATCCCGAGGAACGCGACCGAATAGAACTCGGTCCGCCAAATCCAGCGGTAGCTGACAGCCCAAGACGATCGACCACTCCGGGAGACGGGTAGTCACGTCCTTCGTAGGGTTCTGCTCCTTTCGGAAAGCCCCTTACGTTAGGAGCCAGCTGCCGCGGGCCCTCAGAGCTCGGCTAGCTCGGGGGGGGATCGGGTTTTCCTGGCACCGTGTCTGGTATGGGGAACCTCAGTTTCGCGTCTGCAGCAACCGTGGAACCTGCCGGATCGCGGGTCCGGCGGTGACCAGGTCTACCCACCGCGACGGAGTCTAGGCAAAAGAGCAAGGGGAGGCCTCTCCTCGGTGATATTCCAGCAGTTCCTTTATTGAGGGGGACGCAGCCGAAGGGTACACCAGAGGAAGAGAGACCCCGAGCACCGCGGTGCACGGGTTTTTAAACGGGGTTACACGGAGAGGGGGGTGCTTTTGCCCGACCAATGATCGAAACACAGGAGAGGAGTGGCGCGATTTCCCAGGGGTCCCTGGGCTAATGGGGTAAGGGGGGAGGAAAAAGGGGGTCCCAAGACCCAATGGAGCATCGAGTAAAGGGTGACACCCCAAAACGCCCAGGGGGAGGAACACACCCGAGATTGGATGAGGAAAGAATTGGCAGGGAAGGTACCAGAACAAGGGGTAGGGCTGGAATGATTGATGTAGAAGGTGCTGGAATAGGAGGTGGGGGAAATCCATATAGGGTACAAACTGGGGAAGATACAATGTAAGAACAAACCAACTGGGGGAAAAACAGGGGAACATAGAACGAACTATTTGACAATATGAACATTAAACATGAAATAACAAATAGAAATGAATGCTGGCTGCAACAGCCACTTGAGTAGAGAAGCTCCCTGTGAAAGTTCATCATGTAGGTGCCCATGTCCCCAAGAGTCAGGCTAATGAAGAGCACCAACACAATGAGCAAGTAGATCATGCTGCAAAGATAGAGGTGTCAAAAATAGACTTAGATTGGGAACACAAGGGAGAGTTGTTCCTATCTCAATGGGCCCATGATGCCTCAGGCCATCATGGTAGGGATGCCACCTCTAAGTGGGCACGAGACCGAGGGGTAGATCTAACCATAGACAGTATTTCTCAAGTTATCCATGACTGTGAGATGTGTGCTGTCATCAAACAAGACAGGAGGCTGAAGCCCCTCTAGTACAGTGGGCGGTGGTCCAAGTACAAGTATGGGGAGGCCTGGCAGATTGATTACATCACACTGCCCCAAACCCACCAAGGCAAGCGCTATGTGCTGACCATGGTGGAGGCCACCACTAGATAGTTAGAAACCTACCCTGTGTCTCATGCTACTGCCCAGAACACCATCCTGGGCCTGGAAAAGCAGGTCCTGTGGAGGCATGGTACCCCTGAGAGGATTGAGTCAGACAATGGGACTCATTTCAAAAACAGCCTTATTAACACCTGGGCTAAAGAACATGGTATTGAGTGGGTGTACCATATTCCTTACCATGCACCAGCAGCTAAGAAAGTTGAATGGTACAATGGCCTGCTGAAAACCACCTTAAAGGCACATGGTGGGGGGACTTTCAAAAACTGGGAGATTAATGTAGCAAAGGCTACATGGTTAATGAACACCCAAGGTTCCACTAACCGAGCAGGCCCTGCCCAGTCTAAAGCCTTAGGAACAACAGATGGAGATAAAGTTCCAGTGGTACACATGAGAAGTATGCTAGGAAAAACAGTTTGGGTTAATTCTGCCTCCAGCAAAGACAAGCCCATCTGTGGAGTTGTCTTTGCTCAGGGGCCAGGCTGCACCTAGTGGGTAATGCAAAGAGATAGAGAGACTCGAGGTATACCTCAAGGAGATCTTGTTTTAGGGTAAGCTACTCATGACACTGTGCCTGTATCTGTAGCTGCATGTATATATGTATATAATTAAAGTACTGCATGTATGTACATAATTTAAAAGTGTAAATTTGATGTAACATATTGAGGTAGGAAAAAATTCGGGGTGGATAATGTTGGGGGTTGGGGTGCTTCCCTATAGAATTTTTTCCCAGAAGTTGCTAAGTAGCTAAGTGCTAGGAGCTTTTGGGTGCTCCTGGGTTCTTAGGAACAAACAAAGGAAGCAGCTAAGGCAGAGACAGAGAGGTACCATCGTCACTTCACTCTGGGCAGTTTTCTACTCTCGAGAGAACGGCCAGAGCTGCTCGTCTCAGCGCGGCGGAGAGCTCTCACCATCCCACCTGGAGCTCTGTCGGATCACCATCTCTTCGTGTGTCCCCCAGGATTTTGGGAACCTGTTCCCTCCCTGCCCTGCCAGGAGCTCCTTCTCCCTGCCCTGCACCCATGGCTTCTTCAGTTTTGTTCGAGGGGGACACACGCTGTATTTCTGCAGCCCCTGACCAGCCAAGACATTTCCAACAGCTCCAGCCACTGCCAAGCTTCAGATACATCTCATCCTCCCAGGACTGTTGCTGGGTCTATTAGCTTGTAACAGTACTGAGGGGGAGGAGGGTGCCAGAGGAAAACTGTAACTGGGTTGTTGTTTTTTTTTCCCTTTTTTTCTCTAGTTCTGTTTGTTGTCAATATTATAGTTATTATTGTTAATTTACCTTGTTAGACTAACTAGTAAAGAACTGTTATTCCTACCCTCACATTGTTGCCTGAAACCCCCCTTTAACTTTAAGATTATAACAAGTCCAAGGGAAGTTTCCATTCTTTTTTTTGGTTCCCTAGCAGACACCCCTGTCTTTCCAAACCAAGACAGGTGGGAATCCGGAAACAGCTTTTCTTCAGGTTTCCGGAGGGGGTGAGTCACACAGCCTTGGCCCCGGCCGTTGCCATGGCTGGGCTGGGCCGGGCTAAGGTTCCCTCTTTCCCTCCCCTGGCACCCCAGGCAGGCAAAGGAGAAGGAGAGGCAGAGTGGTGGGGGGAGGAAGGAACAGGTCAGCCTTGGATGCTGAAATCTGCTAATCCAGGACGGCCCCACACAGCAACCGGGAGCAGAGCCAAGCCTCGCATCTGCCAAGCAAGGAAAAAGAGAGAAGGCCCAGGTGTGAGACATCTGAGGCCTGACCGGGCTGGAAGGGGGATCTTGGCCCCCTCTCTCAGCACAACTGGAACTGAAGGGCAGTGGCAGGCCGTGGAGATTCTGTCCCAGCGCCCACATCACTGCAATGCATCACGTGACTGCCTCGTCCTGGCTGTGCCTGTGTGAATATTTTTTTTCCCGACCAGATGAAACTTTCAAAGCATGAATCTTACCCAGAGGAAAAGAAGAGACCGGATGAAATGTAGAAAGGCACAGCATGAGACTTGATGTCAGAGGGAGTGAGAAAAGAATCCAAATGGAAAGGAAGAGTAAAGGAGTTGCCTGGTTAGGTTGGACTTCTCTTGTGAGGCCATAGAGAATGGACTTAAATACCCTGTAACCTATAGAATGTTTTTTAGGGGGATGCAAAGTTCTAGTCATAGTTGTGAGCTGCTGGAGAAAATTGAACAGAGGAAGACCAAAGAAGTGAAAGATGAAACCTTACTCATTGAGAGAAGATGACCTCTGTTCCTTGAGATGAAGAGAACTTTTGTTTTATACTAGAAGAAGCATCCTTAAACTGTACTCTACTAAACTGATATGGCCCATGAGCTGCCATGGCAGGCTATTTCATGGGAGGGCTTCACAAATGGCAACATTTCCCCCCGGGCAGGCCAAGTGGGAAGTGTGGAAGCAAGAGAACTGGTATCTTGTGGAAAATCTCTGTGATACCCAAGAGAGACTCCTTTCTCCTTGATGAATTGCGAACTGACTATTTTAAGAGTGATAACTGACTGAGAATCCCAGGTTTTGTCTTTTTACATTGGAGTAAAAAGTGAATGGTTGGTGGGGGGAGGAGAAGTGTTTTGAAAGTTTCATTCTGATTTCTTTTTTTTTCTTTAAGTGTTAATTAATAAAGTTCTATTCCTTTTAAGTTCAACTCTGCTTTGCTCTTGATTTGGGAAATTTTGAATTGGCAAACTAAACCTCATATAAAAATTGGTGTTTCTACCTGGTTTCAAACTGAAACCATGACACCATGTCAAGCAAAGGCTAGATGGTTTTTATCAGAGAGGAGGCAAGTGGCAGTGTCTAAGGGGATTAAACCCAGTCCCGGCTCCTGTTACTAGGCCTCCTGGCTGGGGACAAGATGAGCAGGTGCACAAGGCATCTGGAAAAGTGCCAAGAAGAAGAGATAGGTCAGCCTGGACATCAGCTTTCTGGCTACCAAAGATGGGCTGTCAGAAGCAGTGATGAGCTGCACCCACCAGAGAATGGATCCACCCACCCCTGTATAAGACTTCTTCATTATGAAATCAAATTTGAGAGTTTGTAGAGCCGTAGCCGAAGCAGGAGCAGGACTTGAACTGAATATCCCCTACTGGCCTTTTTAGTGTTTCATAGGTCCCTATGGATTTTATGCAAAAGATGCAGAGAGAGCTGATGGGGTTTTGTTATTAGACTGTAGAAAGCCCTGTTGTTGAATGGCAAAGGGGACTATGCTTGGATTGTGCAGGTTATACACACTGAAAGGAAGCAAATGGCCTTAAACAAGATATTTGTAAAGCCAGCTCTCCAAATAAACTGGTGTTCAAATAGGATCTTCATTTTGGAGGAAAAAAAAAAAAAAGTCAGAGATTACATTTATATTAGATAGTTATTATTATTATTCTTTTCTTACCTAGGAATTCAGTGATCTCATTTTTATTCAGGGTTTTGGAGTGCGAATAAATCATGCTTCTAAACATATTAAACTATATTATCCTTTTAAAAAGGAATGGAAGTAAACAAAGACATTAAAATTTAAGGTAAAAATTGCATCTTTTTTTTTTTTTTGGATGACACTTTATTTTAAGACATCAATTTTAATAAATACACTATATCACAAAAGACATTCCATGTCATGTCAAGAGAAGCTGGTCACATGATTCACAAACAAAACTTTTAACACTGATATGTAGATATTACTTTAAAATCAGCCTTGCTATAGCAAGCTGCAGAACAAGAACCACTAAATTTTTGCACAGAGAAATCCCATTAAGAAAAGAAAAAAGGATAAAGATAACACATCACAGTTTGGTGGCAATATAGAGATCTATATATGACGATATCTATCTCAAGTGACAAAGCAAGAGAGATATAGAAATATATGTATTTACATAAACTATATGTGAAGAGCTGGATTGGGACAAACATTTCATAATTAACGGCTTCTATCTCTATTGGCGATACAATTAAATATCATTGCTCAATTAAATTGCTTGTTTGTAAAACATTTTTAGCTGCTTTTTTAAAGTTACAGATTGATACATATAAACTGCAAGATATAAACCTCTGTAAAGATTTATTTTGATCTCTGCTTTCTTACATATTTCTATCAAACAGCCCCACTACTAGCAGCCTCTATTATCCTTGCCCAAAATATTCTGTGTTAATAAAATACCAGCTGGTTGCCCCTCAGAGCCTTTTACAAGCAAAAAAAAAAAAAGCCCACATAGACCTGGTCTAGAATGCATAGAGGGTAAAATAATGTACACAGGATTTTCTTTTTCTTCTGAGATTTATGTTTTAAAGATGGAAAAATATTCACTTTGTTGCTGTTGTGAAATTCCTTGTTTTCCCTGAAACATGCACAATTTTTTTTCTTCACATTTGTGATCAATTATAGTAACACCACCCCCACACAAAAAAACTCAACCCACAAATGTTTTAACTAAGGCTCTTCAAGGACCTCTTGATTCAAAGCAACAGTGGTTCATCCCAGCCCGGACAATAAAAAAATACAACCTTCCTTTTGCTATCAAAATCTTTGTGTTTTATTGAAAACCCTGATGTGTTCCCCTGCCTTTCCCCACTTCCCTCTCTCACATTTTATTGCAGCATTTCAATTAATTGTCAAGCTGCAGCAACCCAGAGATAGTCTTGTTCTAACACATTCCCAATGTACCTGCTAATGAAGCTGCGCTGTTATTCTTGGACAATAAAAAATCAACAGCACAAACACAGAAATGACAGTTAATCAAACCACTTTTGGACCTTAGTTCATTTCCTTGTAAGCAATCAGCAAGTGAGATGAGAATGGAAGAAATATTTTTAAGTGTTCATTTGGGGGAAAATGTACTCATTGTTATATCTCAGGCATTCTAGCATTTCATAAGCTGAATTTCACAAACACAGAAAAAATAAATATAAACAAAAAATGTTGTCACTCACCAGACTTTATTAATTTATTAATTGCACTAATTATAAATTGTAGTGATGTAGATGTATATAAATTTATATATATATATATAACCTGTTCATGAAAAAATGTAAAATATGTACAACTACAGCTTGTCTACTCTAGCTTTTATGCATGATCAAGAAGAGTGATGATATAGCTTAAGGTTATCCATACTGGTGGCTTTGTAGACCATTTGGTCCTTTAGCAGTTTAACATACTGCTACGGTAATACACAATGCATTGTAACATTAGCTTTTCTCCAAAACGGTCTCACTAGTAAATAAAAACTAAGATGACAATAAGTACAATTTCAGGAGTTTGTTTGGTCTGTTTTTTGTTGGATTTTTTGGGAGCATACATTTTTACATTGCTTACAAAAGATACGTGTTTGCTTTCAGGCTGGAGTCTGTTGCAACAGAAGCATCTCAGGTTCCTTTTTCTCAAGCTCATAAGAAACTAAGACAGAATACAGCAGGCAGAAATTTAACACCTCCCTTCCACTGCCTGCAACCCTTTCCCACTGCACAGTATCAGCAGACACTGACACCTTCTTTCTCCGCTACTGTTATGTCAAAAAGTATTTGCAAATTCCTTCAAAATATTAAAATAAGATTTTCAAGAGAATGGGTTTCACTGAATGCTCAGGCTTTATCTAGCTTTCTATGTGAATTTCTAAAATAGTCTAATAAAATTTTAAGGCAAATTTTGCAGCAATTTCCTTAGACTTTTTGCGTGTTTCCAGTTCAGTACTGGTTTAAGAAATAACATGTAGTTTATTAAAGAAAAACCGAGTATGACTTTATAGTTATATTCTCATTTTTATCTGCAATGCTGCGTTTTCAATGAGGTTGAGAAGGGTAAAAATCCACCACTGTCCAGTAAAGTGTTTTCTTTTGAAAATGTTCAAAATATCTCTAAAAACTTCTGAAGGAAAAATCTAAAGTGCTTTAATAAATAATATATGCAAACAAATTATATATTAAGAATATTATGCGAACACTTGCAGCTTCATGGGATGGAGCTGTATCAGGGGAGCTTTAGCTGGATATTAAGAAAAGGTTCTTCCCCCAGATAGTGGTTGGGCACTGGAACAGGCTTCCCAGGAAAAGGGTCACATCACCAAGCCTGACAAAGTTCAAGGAGGGTTTGGACAACCCTCCCAGGCACAAGGTGGGATTGTTGTGGTGTCCTGTGCAAGGACAGGAGTTGGACTTGATGATCTTTGTGATTACCTTCCAACTCAGGATATTCTATGATTCTATAATTTTAAAACCAAAATGTTTAATTTATTAAATACAATACTCCCAACACAAAGATGGACTATTTTGATCTGGCTCATGTCAATAAGAAAAAAAAAAAGAGAAAAAAAAAGGAAAAAAAACAACTCTTTTTTTTTTTTTTTTTTTGCAGCAATGCCCCCTCATAGAGGGAGGCAAAAGTCTTGAAGATTAGGTAAGGTAAGTTTTCATTTGTAAGAATTCCTATTAAAAAT
>JAGMWU010000027.1:2293694-2362986 GCA_018697195.1 Certhia americana | reverse complement strand
TAAGGTAAGTTTTCATTTGTAAGAATTCCTATTAAAAATAATACTACCTCTAAATATGAAATCTTCAACTTCTGGTTTGAAAAACAACAGATATAGCCATGCATTTATCATCAACACCGTGGCCATGCAAATACTGTAGATGTACAATGCCCATCCAAATAATTTTTTAAAAAGTGGATGTTGGTGATGATAGCACTAGCATTGATATAAATGATTTTGTATAAGGGTGTACTATAAACTGACAGATCGATTTCTGCACAAAGGGCATTAATCAACAAACACCATGCACAGTTTTGCTTGCACAGTTAAAAGAAAAGCATTAAGGAAGGAAGGAATATGGTGCTGCACAAGCACCATATAAGATACATCTGTTCCAGCATCTGTATCTTGCCCTATCTTAACAAAATCTTCATTTTTAACACTTGAGCCTAAAATTAATCCTGTACATTAATAAGCCTAGCTTCAGCCTTTATTGCCAAAGACTAGCTGGACAACATTTTTTACCTGTGGCATGCCAATATCCTACAATAAGACACAACAAGGGCATGTGCTTTGTTCATAATTTTGTAACGTTGTTTTATGCAACACTGACAATATCTTTTTCCCTTTTACCATAGACTTTATCTTGCAATGAAAAATGCTGGACACGCACCTCCTCAAACAATTCCTTTACTCATCAAAAGACTGTTGAAGGAAAGTGTTAAACCACCTCTTTCCTTCCATTAAACTCTCAGTGTTTTTAGTGTGGTTGGATGCCATCTGATCCCATAGTTCCTTCAGATAATGAAGCTGATAAGTGCTGCTTTCACTTCATCTAGCTTTGTCTCTGCAAGAAATATGCTACATGTAGAGAGAGACCATTAGTCTTTTTCCACCCTTATGCTGAAGCAAAAAAATTAAGGTGAATGCAAAAAGACACAATATCTATACAGCAGAAATCACAAAGTTCAAGTCGAATATATTTTCCCCTTTTCTCATCCATATGAAATGCACGAATACAAGACATTGTTAGTTGTGGTGGGAAAACTGGAGAGTGTCCTGATATAACAGATGAAGTTTTTAAGGCCTTTGTCTATGTAGAATTACAATAATGTAGAAGCCAAATAGATTAGAGAGAAAAATTTATAGAAACTGAGAGAGAGTGAAGATGTTTCAGTCATATCTAAAAAGTCAATATTTTGTCTATAAATGGAGAAATGCACATTTTTTGCCCTTTGAAAGCTTCTCCATATCTTTATCATTAATACTGTAAAGTTAAGAACACATTTTAATGGAGTTCAGCGGCAGTTGAGCACATTCATTCATGCAGACCATAAGAAGAAAAGCTAGGATGTTTTAGCCTAGAATATCCAGGTAGTCTGGAGATGCTTTAGCCATGTTCTGGAGGAGGGAATGGATTTCTTTGATGTTGAGCCTCATGTGAGGTTCCCTTTGCCAGCAGCCCAGCATCAGCTCATATATTTCCTTGGGGCATGTGCGAGGTCTCTGCAGCACTCGGCCCTGAGTGATACACTCAATCACCTACAAGAAATCACAAGCAAAGGATCAATGTAGCTGTTCCAATTAGGTAGACCTCGCCCATGGAAAAACTAGCTGTTAATAGCCGCAGCAGTTTCACTGGGGGCAATCACCTGGCCACGTCTGCAAAAATGCTGCATTTCTAGGTAGATGTATGGGCAGATATGATCTGGAAAAATCTCTGTAATGTAGGATGCCTTGACTGATGCAACGTGATGTTAATCCATGTTATGTCTTCCATTCATGAGGGAATGGTGGTAGGGAAGCAATACCATATTTCCAGTACCTGTCTATCAATCTCACCTTGTCTCAGAAGTAAGCTATTTCAATCATCTCACATAGAGCACCTCTCCCTCCCTCCTTACAATTTTTGAGTACCACCATGGCTAATCTCTAAAAAGGGATTACTTTTGCTTTTCCAGGTATGAAGAGATCTCCAGATT
This sequence comes from Certhia americana, assembly GCA_018697195.1. Lineage (NCBI taxonomy): Eukaryota > Metazoa > Chordata > Aves > Passeriformes > Certhiidae > Certhia > Certhia americana. Next base: position 2,361,025 of record JAGMWU010000027.1, on the reverse strand, counting down.
CCTTCCATCTATTAAATGTGTTAGGAGAACCACTTAATGACAATGACATTTCCTGATATGTAACTGAAATCACCCAGTGCCAGTTTGGGAGACAGGTAAGCTCATTTTTATTGCCTCATGATCTTTCTTAAGAGCAGACTACCCTATACAAAGGAAGAAGCTACATCCCAACTTGGTATAGTCCAACTTGGATAACTTCCATCCACCTTGGGGAGAAAAAGGTGAGAAAGAAGAACTTCAACCACAAAGTTTGCGACAATACCATAAATACATGATACCAAGTTTATTGCTTTTATTAAATAAATTTGCTACTGTCATTTCCGCAGAGAAGCCATACCATCAGTCAAAATGCCACCCTCCTTTGAAAATGTAATACACATACCTCATTGTTTGAGAGCTGATACCATGGCTGTTTGCCATAGGTAAAGATTTCCCACAATATGACCCCCAGGCTCCAGACATCACTTTCTGTGGTGAACTTCCTATACATTATACTTTCTGGAGGCATCCAACGAATAGGCAACATTGTGTGATCTCCAACCTGAGGAAAATAGAAATGAAAGATTTAGAAATAATTCCTCCTGACCTCCAGGAAGAGTACTGAGATGCTAAACCAGGGTGTCTTGGGGTGACTTTATGATGATGTATCCCCTATTGCCGGCTTTATGCCCAGACATGGGGCCTGTAACTTAAAGCTAGGTCCGAGAGAGGGTGGAAGACAGTAGAATTCTTTCAGTGCAGTTTTCACACATCCTCTCCCAGGTTCGCTCAGCTGTGTTGTCAGCACGGACAGAGGGAGTACATCTTTGCATTTAGCTAGCTTCTTGTTTGTTAGCTGAGGCAAAAAGTTTTCCTGGGGCTGTGGCTTCTTCTTCTGGAACTGTTCAGCTATGCTCTGGTCCCAAAACCAGACCATCACTGATAGGTCCACGCAACGGCCCGGCTGGGGGAAGCTTCAAAGATGTCTTATCCTGGCTCTGGACCTTGGGAGAAGCTGAGCAGGACTCTAAAATCCACCAGCTTTCTCCACAGTGAAAAGGCTTGATTATCTACCATTATTCATTCTTTTTCCCATGCCAGCATGCACTCTGCTTGTTAAATAAACAGGGTTTTTTTCACTTTCATCCAAGAAATTCCTATTGAACCTGTGGGGAAGGGGCTGCTGAAACCTACCTTTATTTAGAGGGGACACCCTTTCAGGACGTATCCTCCTAATTTGTCTCAAACCAAGTGTTGGGGGTTGGGTTATTTTCTTATAGAATTTTTTCCCAGAAGTTGCTAAGAAGCTAATGGCTGGGTGCATTTCAGTACTCATGGGTACTTAGGACCAAACAAAAGAAGCAGCTAAGGCAGAGACAGGGAGGCACTGCCTTCACTTTGCTCTGAGCAGTTTTCTGTTCTCGGAAAAACGGCCAGGAGCTGCTCATCTCGGAGCGGCGGAGAGCTCTCCATCCTTCACCTGGAACTCGGTCGGACCACCGTCTCTTCGTGTGTCCCCCAGGATTTTGAGAACCCGTTCCCTCCCTGCCCTGCCAGGAGCTCCTTCTCCCTGCCCGGCACCCACAGCTTCTTCAGTTTTGTTCGAGGTCTCCCCACGCTGTATTTTCTGCAGCCCCTGCCCAGCCGGGACATTTTCCAACAGCTCCAGCCACTGCCAACCCTTGGAAACATCTCATCCTCCCAGGACTGCTGCTGGCTCTAGCAGCTTGTAACGGTACTGAGGGAGGTGGGGGGTGCCAGAGGAAAACTGTAACTGGGTTGTTGTTTTTTTTTCCTTTTCTTCTCTAGTTCTGTTTGTTGTCAATATTATAGTTATTATTGTTAATTTACCTTGTTAGACTAACTAGTAAAGAACTGTTATTCCTACCCTCACACCGTTGCCTGAGATCCCCCCTTTAATTTTAGGATAATAACAAGTCCAGGGGAGGTTTCCATTCTTTTTTTGGTTCCCTAGCAGACACCCCTGTCTTTCCAAACCAGGACACTAAGACAAAATTCTTGGCCCTCAATGTGGGGCTGACAAAAGTGAAAAAAACAGTAATAATTACATTTTGGTTTTAATTGCTTTGTATTGGAGTACAGCAGCCAGTAGTCACCATGCTGTTTGATGTGATAATGTCTCTCTGGTCCATAGGCATATTTGCCTATTCACTGTTGGGGGCAATTTTGTCCCTCGCATGTAGCTTTTATAGAGCAGGGGTACAAATCAGGGTTGCTATACTGATGTGCTTGGTAGTGATGATTTATAGAAGGTTAACAGAGGTACTGAGAGCTGTGCAAAATATGTATGGTCTGTTGTTTCTCCGTCCTAGTCTCAGTAGCCTGCTTTGGGGTTTTATTAGTAATTGCTAATAATTAGTCTGTTAGAGGAGAAGCAGGGGATGATATTTCCCAGCCTTTCATCTCCTTCTTCCCTGTTAAATCTGGTACGTCACCTTTTGAGAATGTTCAGTTTTACCTGGATGCCTAAGATACTAGTGTTTTATCTGGTAGGTTTCCTCTATACTGTCTGCAGCTTGTCTAGAATGAGGGCTGAGGTTTCCAGAGGGGCTGTCCGGACACCTGCCCCAGGCGTGGGAAATTCTAAGTGGTGTAGGGAATGGGAAGACATAGGACAAACACTGAAAGAATTCTCCGCCCTGATAGCTTGGAACTTCCCCCCTGAACAAATTCAGAACCCAGCTGAGGTAGGGAAATTATCTGAAAGAGAAGTGCAATGGCAACTCTAATGAGAAGAAACTCATTGCAATATGCTGAGCCCTGGCATATGCTTATCACACACTGCTAGACACTGTAGGGCAGCAGATACATCCAGAAGGGCAGGAAGATAAATCAGCAGACACCTCAGTCACTCCAGCTGCAGCTAAACCAGACAGGGAGCCTAAGCCAATGGCAATTGCCTCCGTCCAGAGAAGAAAACACAAAGCCAAATCCATTCCACCAGTGGATGATGATGAAGAGCCAGGACCCTCACAGCAAAGGACTCAGAACCAGAAATCATTATTGAGTCTTTGTCCATCAAAGGTCTTTGTGGCCTAAGAAAGGATTACACCAGATGGTCTGATAAATCTATATTAAGCTGGTTGGGATGCTGCAGGAAATAATACAATTCTTGATGGTACTGAGGCATTTGGGATCCGTGTCACATGATCTGGGTATTGACTAAGGGTTGACAAGGGGGCCAGAAGCTCTTTGTCTCTGGACACGGCTCTTAAGAAGTGTGAAGGAAAGATACCTGTGGCCAGAAGATCTCTGGGTACAGCAAGTCCCATAGAAGACCACAGAACAAGGGATTTAATGCTTGAGAGAACTGGCGGTGGCAGAGATTGTTTTCTCAGCTGACCAAACAATTAAGAGCCCAGACATGGTAAAATGTACACCAGTGATATGGCTGAAATTCGTATGACTTAGGCCACAAGAATATGCCTCTGCTTTAGCCATGATGAAGTGGAATGAAGGGGATGAAACTGTGATTGATATGGTTAAGAAGCTCCAGGCACATGCAAATACTGTGCATGGCCCAATACCTGCCAGAATCTCAGCAGTGGTAACAAGTCTGTCAGATTGCATACAGAAAATGGAAGATAGGATTGAGAAGACTCACCAGAAACTCAGGAAGGAGATTGAAGAGAACCTCCTCCATATCTTGCTGGTACAGACCAGAGGCCCTGTTGCCAGAAGTGGACGTCCCTCAGGGATAGAGGGTACACCCCACAAGCTGAGCTGTGGTTCTTCCTGTGTGACTGTGGGGAAAACATGAGGAGATGGGATGGAAAAGTCACCACTGCCTGGGCAGCATGGGTATGTGAATTCAAGGAGGGCAAGACCCAGGGAGGAAGTTTCACTGTCAGAACCCAGAACTCTGGCTGCCCTGGATGATTCAAGACCCTGGCAAGGGGCTCAGAGACCTTGGTAAAGAGTCAAAAACACCTGTGCCTTCGATTTTAGCCCATGGAAAATATTACCAACTTTGTGTGAGGATTTACAGGCCACAAGAGTTTGAGTAGAGTGATAGTTAATTTGTCACAGGGTGAAAAAGTAGAATTTTGGGGTTTTAGAATGGGGGTTCAAGAGGCAAGATGGAGGAATCTGGGTGTGTCTGGTTTAGAACAGAGACAGACTGTCTAACATAGGTGATAGGTATTGGAAAAATTATTGTAAATAAAGTACATGTAGTTCTTAGCATATAAAGTAAACACCACCCTGAAGGCTGGGATTGTGCCTCAACCCGACCTGCAGAACAGGACTCAGCAGGTCAGAGAAAGAATGTAATAGATAAGGAAAAATAAACAACCTTGAAATGCAGAACCAACGAATCTTGACCTCTTCTTCGGTCACGGGGCTGGGAGAAAAAGACTTTCTAATATCTTGAGAACCATCAAAAGAATCAAAACCCAAAACTGGCGTCCCTGGGTGGGCACGAGCTCGGGTTCCAGAGCTCAGACTGTTGAACATCAAACGAACCCTAGCCCAAGAAAAGGCACAACTCCAAAAAAGAATTCCTGAACAGACAACGTTGTCGGAGTCTGGAAATATGATGAATTTCTCTTTGCATGTTTGAGAGATTTTAGAATCTCTGACAAACAGTGTTTTTAACTTTGTTCATTGGAAAAAGGGCTTTTAAGCTCTGAAATGAAGCAGGGATTTAAGAGTGTGTATTAAACAGTAGAATAGTGCATAGTTTTATCACAGGGTGAGAATTTTAGATATATGGGGATTTTAGGATGGTAAGCAGGTGATGACAAGATGGAGGAAGCACATGGCTTTTGGGTTTCTTCCTTCTTCTTCCTTGCCTCCATCTTCTGCAGTGAGGTGGCACATTATAGTTGGCTTAGAAGAGAATCTAACCTTCTAACATAGATAATAGTTATTGGTGAAGAATTATAAATACTGATTACGTAGTTTGTAGTATAAAGATAATCGTCACCTTTGGGGCTGGGTCATTTCCCTGTGAGCTGACCTGCTGAACAGATCTCTGTGGGTCAGAGAAGAAATTGTGCTGATAAGAGAAAAATAAACAGCCTTGAAGAAGCAGAGGAGACGGCTCTCGGTTTTTTCCTTCTATCTCGGTGCTGGGCAAAAGACTTTTGCACTCTCAGGAAGAACAACATCGTATAAAAAACCCGAGAAATGTGACCTCTGCAGAGACAAGTCATTTCAAACTCGACCCGGAAAGGAGGAAAACCCAAGGCGCCTGGGAATTCCCCACCAGAGATCTGCTGGCCAGTGACCAGGAAAACTTCCAGATCCATTTTGCAGATGACACAGCTATTGGTAAGACAGGTCAAAATTAAGAACATGGGGGGAGCTTGTTCCCAGGATCAACCTAACATCTTGTCTGCCCTATGGAGCGTGACAGCCACCTATCCCTTGGAAATTCCTGAGAAGGAGCTCAGGGATCTTTTATTACGGGTATGTTGTAATTACCCGCACTCAGAATCCTATTTGTTATTTCAGCTAGGATTTTGGTGAGAAATTAACAGACATCTTTATGACTTAGCAACAAAAAAAGATAAAACGGCCTTGAAGCTTCTATCCACAGCAAGAGCAGTGCTGGAGATGATTTTGCAGAATACTGCAGGAGCTACCTGCCATCAACAGGCAGCAAGTACTCCTACCAGAGTGTGTGGGGGGGAAACCGTCTTGCCATCTGTTGAGAAAGAGTTAAGAGTTACTGTTTGTTATGTTATTGTTGCATAGTTAATGTTTTTGTTGTGTTAATAGTTAGTATGACTATTAAATAATGTTAACCAATAATAAAAACAATCACTTATTTTGTCCCCCCCCCCCCCCCCCCACCGTATCTTTACCCTAAGTTGCTGTATCCTGTTTCGTGTTCCGGTATCCCCTCTCCCAAGATACCTGTATTCTGTTCCTGTTTCCTGTTTCCATCGGGTCCTGCCTCCACTGCTCCTCTACATATGAGATCTAAATAGCTCCACCCGGTATGCAAACCATGTGGACTCCCATGAATCTAGGTGACTACTGGAAGTGAGAGCACCGTATGCAGACCCCTGAAGCCTGAAAGCCGATGCACAAATATTTTACAAAACCATGCTGGAAGACTGGGCAGAACAACAGATTATTGTGGCGCTATTTGGTCATCTCACTATAATCACAACAGAACCCGCTCAGAGCCACCCCCTAGACCTCGACAAAAACCGGGAAATCTCCTATAGGACTCCTGTGAGGTTGGAGCCCCCAGCTCTGCCTTCGGGCAAAGCTGCTTGTACCTCCTCCTCTTCGTTGTCCACAGGGAGCAGTGGCGGTGAGCGCAACCCCTCAAGCCCCCACCCAGGCTGATCTAATAAAGGCTTAAAAAAAGGATCAGAAGGTCTCCTGGCCCTTTTATTCTTTCCACCATCCGCAAGAGTGGGTTGCTCCTACCGAGTTAGGAGGAAGAGAAATGACTTCCACCAAAGGGGTGCAGGGGGAATCATCACCTTTACTGGCCCTGGGAAAGCTCAAATTAGCTATTTTTCCAAGCGAGTTGGAGGACTGGGATTTTGCCTTCTTTGAGGCTTGTTCTCCTAAATTGCAGAGACAGATGCGTAGTCTCACCACAGGGGGAGCGGCGTGACCATCAGGGGAGGGAGCAGAATCCACGATCCCGGAAGATGCGGGACCTGAGCAGGAGCCGGGCAGCCAGCAGCTGGCCGGGAGGAGCGCGGTGGCCATGGGGGCCGCGATGGAGGCGCGCACGGCGGCGGCCAGCCGCCCAAGGGATACGCGGCGGCTGCGGGAACAAAGCCGAGCGGGACCGGGTTGGGCGGAGCTGCGTGTGGAGCAGTGACGATGGCAGCAGGACGCAACAGGTGCACATTGATGACACAAAACCAGGAAGCCGGAGCGGAGGGAGTATTCTCTCGTTTCACGGATGCAACAAAAGCCCCAGTGGAGCTGGGGGGGACGAGTCCTGGCAGGGCTTCAGGCGAAGATCTGGGCAGGGTGGACCCTGAATGAGACTGGGACAGCACGAGTGTCGGTCATGGGGAGGAAGGGGGCATTCCCGAAAACGCGGCTGCGTCAGAGCAGGCAGAGGCAGGGCGTGGCCAAGGCGAGGGCGTTCTTTTCCACACTTCCATGGCGGCACAGGCAGAGACGGGGGCATGGTCAGGGTGGAGACATTCCCCAAGGCTCCACCCTGCTACAGTTGCTATGGCAACCACAGCAACCAGCACACAGCCAGTCCCAGTCAAAATTTCAAGCTGCAGATTTTTCACAAATACAGCACATGTTATGTGATGCATTCAAAGATTTTAGCGGGGATGTGTCATCTCCACAGCTATTCGCCATGCTGAGCCCAGCCGGTCGGACAACAGAGCCACCCAGTGGCGGGACTGTAACATTACAGCATTTTTTTCCAGTTTTATATAAGAGAAAAACTAGTTCAAGAGAAACGCATCCCATGTAACAAGCAGGACACCTATCAACTCCTGAACACCACGGGGCTCAAGACATTCCTGCTGATGTGCAGCAACAGGATGACACAGTGCACATTACTGATTCAGAGGGTGTCCCCATTTGGAGGATTCCAACATCAGGAACTGCTGGCTCATCCAGCCAGGAACAATCAATTTTGATACCAAAAGACGTCATGAGACAATTTCTTTTACAATATATAGATACAACTCTGGAATCTCGTCCAGACTTGTTGGTTTAATTTCCACGGATTTTTCATTCAATACAAAGTAGCCATGCTTTTTTTTCATCTGCAAATATTCTTCTTTCATTTATGAATGTTGGATCTTCACCCTCACAGAGTTTGCATGCTGCACAAGAGTCTCAAATTCCTGTTCCTCATCCAGGACCAAGGGAAACAATGCCAGTGAATTCCAAGATGGAAGAGACTGCAGCATGGCAGCAGGCACAACAATTGATTCCATTTTACAAGCAAATGCCCATGGAAACACAACTACCTGAATCACAGACACTTACAATGATAGATTGGGCAGAAATCAAGAAGAAAGCATTGAAAGAAAAAAAATTCCATATGACTGGCACAAGAGACATTGCAATGCCAGTGAATTATGATGCACAGGGTCAGAATCCAAGATAGGATCGATTAGAGCATGATGTAATCAAAGATCTGATCAAAGCAATCAGAGATAATGGACTGGGATTTTTATATTTCAAACAGCTTTTTAAAAGCACCTTTAACATGTATGATTTAACACCATATGATCTCAGGTCCATTGTGTCAATGATTCTCACAGATACACAAGCCCTCATATGGAACACAAGATGGAGAAGAGCTCTTGGTGAGCTGAGAGCCAGGTATCAAGGTGGACTACATGCAGCTCTCACCATGGCACAGTTAGCAGGTGATCGTCCTGATGATAATCTGACTCAACAAACAAGACTTCCACAAGAGGTGTTGAGCAACATCAAGGAAGCAGCGTGAAAGGCAATTGCACAAATTGCACCAGCAGGAGTTCATGAAAGTATTCATACAGACATCAGGCAAGGTCCTTCTGAACTTTTCATTCACTGATCGTCTCACACAAGCAGTGGACAGACAAGTAACTGAGGAAGCAGTGAAGCCACATCTACTTTGAAGCCTTGTGTTTGCCAATGCTAATCCAGAATGAAAACGAGTCACCAATGCAATGCCATGCCAACCCTCTCTGGTGGAGATGGTGGAAACGTGCAGCAAGGTGGGAGCACCTCAACATGTTGCATCCATCTTCGGAGAACAGATGGAGAAAATCATCAAAGCACAAAATGAGACCTTCAAAGAGTTTCTGTCAGTGCTTCAAAAGAACAATACAGAAAGACAATGCTACAAGTGTGGGGTCTATGGGCACTGCAAAAAAAACTGTCCAAAACTTGTAAAGACTGGAAAGTTGTCAGATGTTTGTCCAAGATGCAGAAGAGGAAAGCACCTTGCGAGTCAATGCCATTCTCAAACAGATGTGGATGGAAGATCTCTACCTCTTCCGGGAAACTCAAAAAAAAGCACGAATTGCCAGCACGCAATGACACAAGTGATGGGAATGACCCAAGATCAAACCCAGCAAACAGAACAAACACTGGGGGAACGTCAATCAGATTGCCTCAGAAAGGCAATCTGCAGAGTCCCCAGTGATCCAGAATTGTTGGCACCAGGAGCACAGTGCATCCTGGCAGCTTCCAAAATGACATGTTTCATGGATGAGAATCATGCAGTGATACCCACAGGTGTCACTGGAGCATCGTGGAAGAGACAAGAGTTTTTAATCATAGGTAAAGGTAGAAGCAGCATTCTTGGACTCATCATTTATCCTTCGATCATCTTGGCAAATCATAATGAAGAATTGACAGTTCTAGCTAAACCCCTTTGACCACCACTGATTGTTCCAGAAAATACCCCAATAACCAAAGCTATTGCTTTGCCACCCCATGCAGCAGAAGCAAGTCATGCCAGTGTTTGATCAAGTTCATGCCTCTTGGGTGAAACACATAGGTCGAGATCGTCCCATTGTCGCCTGTCAATTGACAAAAAGTCAGTCACCATCAAATGGGTGCTTGACACAGGGGCCAATGTCACAGTTATATATCATACATCTTTTGGCCCCAGGAATGGAATTTAATCGCACCCTTGGGTTGTCTCTCAGGCATAGGAGGAAGCTCCATATGTCTGCAAAGCAAGAATGCAATTGTCGCCTCAGGACCAGGAGGGAAGACAGCAATCATTCGTCCTTTCATTGTGCGAAAACCAATCACGGTATGGGGAAGAGACCTCTTGGCACAATGGGGCATGAAACTGGAAATGGATTTTTAGTGGGGGTCACTGCAGCACTCACCACTCTGAAACTAACCTGGAAAACAGACAATCCTGTCTAGGTGGATCAGTGTCCCCTTGAGCAAAAGAAATTGAGTGCTCTGAAAAACTTGGTCAAAGAGCAACTGCAAAAGGTACACATCAAACCAATGAACAGTCTCTGGAATTCTGCAAGTGTTTGTGATTAGCAAGAAAGTTTCGGGTTCATGGAGATTCCTTCATGATCTCAGAAAAATCAGTGAAGTCATTGAAGACATGGGACCACTTCAGCTGGGACTTCCTTCTCTCTCAATGATTCTGAGAGATTGGCCACTTGTGATCATCAGTCTCTGCTTTTTCAACATTCCACTTCATCCAGATGATGCTCCTCGATTCGCATTCTCTGTCCCAAGCATCAACAGGCAAGAGCCTCTGCAAAGGTATCATTGGGGTCATTTTGCCACAAGGTCTAAAGAACTCGCCAACTATCTGCCAATGGTACGTGGCTCAAGCTTTGTCTCTGGCATGAGAAAAATACCCAGGGACAAAAATCATTCATTATATGGATGATTTGCTCATTGCAGCACCAACACAACAAGAGCTGCAAGAAGCTTGTGACTGTGTGATTGCAGAAGTGCAAAAAGCAGGACTGGAAATCAGCACTTTGAAAATTCAAGAGCTCACACCATGGAAATATCTGGGATGGAAAATCAAGGAGCAAACAATAAGACCACAAAAATTAGAAATCAGTTCAGAAGTCAACAATCTGCAAGACCTACAACAACTTTTAAGAGAAATCAACTGCATGAAACCAATTCTGGGAATCACAAATGATCTTTCATCGCTGTTCAACCTTTTGAGAGGAGACAACGACATCAAATCTCCCAGAAATCTCACAACAGAAGCATGGAAAACCCTTGAGAGAATTGCTGAAATCATCCAACAAAGACAAGAGCATCATTTTGTGACCTCACTCCCTTTCTATCTAGCAGTGTTGGGGGAAGAAATACAGTTGTATGGCTTTATTTTTCAGTGGGATTCATCTCAAAGAGACCCTCTCTTGATCATAGAGTGGATTTTTTTATCTTACAGATCCCCAAAAACGGTCCTCACGGATCTGGAGATGACAGCTCAAATTGTAATAAAAGCAAGGACACGGTTGCTGACAATAGCAGGCAAAGATTTTTCGATAATCTATCTACCATTAAAAAAGCAGTATTTTAATTGGGCAATGCAGAAATCAATAGATTTACAAATCACGTTGTTAGAATATCCTGGTGCTTGCACAATCCATTTTCTGAGACATAGATTAATATAAGCAAAAATAACTTTTAGAGAAAAGCCAAAAATAAGTGAGGAACCATTGGACCTGATAACAATATTTACTGATGGTTCAGGAAAACTCACAAATCAGTGATCACATGGCAAAATTCAATTACAGAAGAATGGGAATCAGACATAAATATAATGCAAGGTTCACCACAAATTGTGGAACTGGCAGCAAGTAGCCAGAGCGTTTGAATTTTTTCAGCAATCCTTCAATTTGGTCACAGATCCAGCATACGTTCCGAATGTGGTCAAAAGATTGGAAGGATCAGTTTTGAGAGAAACAAACAATGAGATTTTATATTCATACTTATTATGTATGAGAACTTTGTTGGAGGACAGAAAACATAAATATTTTGTTACCCACATCAGAGTGCATTCCTCTCTTCCAGGACTTTTAGCGGAAGGGAATGCCCATGCAGACAAATTAACCATGTCCATTTCACAGACCTTTTCAGACATCTTTGAACAAGCGAGATTGAGTCATGCATTTTTTTCATTAGAATGCACAAGCACTGATGGAATCCTTTCGCATTTCCAAAAGCCAAGTGAGGGAAATCATTAGTGCTTGTCTAGACTGTCAGCTTGTGCAACCACCTGTATCTACAGGAGCAGTCAATCCAAGAGGATTGCAGAGTCTCCAATTGTGGCAAGCTGATGTCACAAAATATCCATCTTTTGGAAAACTCAAAAACATTCATGTTTCAGTTGACACATTTTCAGGAGCAATTTTTGCATCCTTGTATGCAGAAGAAATCGCACAACGTGCCTGTCGACATTTTTTACAAGCATTTGCATCATTAGGGGTGCCACAAGAAATAAAACCAGATAACGGTCCAACTTATATAGGGAAAGTGCTTGACAACTTTCTGAAAAATTGGGGTGTCAAACACACCTTTGGTATTCCCCACTCTCCCACAGGTCAAGCAATCATCGAAAGAACGCATCACGCCCTGAAATCCCTTTTGGACAAACAGAAAATGGGGGAGGCAGAAGCAACACCTCACACGCAGTTGAACAAAGCTTTAAATGTATTGAATTTTCTAAACAGTTCTTTTTTAGAGCCCACTCCACCAATCATAAGACTCTTTTCAAATAATACACAGTCAAAAAAAAAAAAAAAAAAGAATCCTTTGGTTTTGATCCGGAACCCAGAAACAGGACAAATTGAAGGTCCTTTCAAATTAATAACTTGGGTCAAGGGTTTTGCTTGTGTCTCCACAGGGCAAGGACCGAAGTGGGTTTCGGCAAGACACGTGAAACCTTACCGGATCCAGACACAAGCAGACACTGACCCGGAAAACAAAAGAAGCAAGTACACAGACATGAACAGGCATGAAGATCACAAGCATCTCTTCAATCAACATATAAAAAATTCAAGGACTTGGAGCTTCTTTTGGACTTGGGTGTCATTGCATTGCAGAGAGCGAAGCCTTGAGCTTGGAGCTCAATCAGATGTTCGTATGCCTCAGTTTCTCACCAATTGCCTTAGGCAACACGGCAGATTTGCCCATGATTCAACCAAAAGAAAATGTTTGGGAAAATTAAGCCAGTGCAGCAGGTGTGGACACCATCTGCTTGATGCACTCAAGGCCGAAAAAAACATTTTCAACATGTTTGGTAGGCTTGCCAGTGAGTGAATGGCCAATTCCAAAGGATATCCCTCCAAAGGTTTTACAGGTCATTTTGAATCCTGTGGACGGATGGCATGTTTGGACGCAATTTCTTCCTGTGGCTCCTTTTGAACCTCAGGATCTGGAAATTCTCAGTTCAGTGAAAATGAATTTTTGTATAAAATTCGTTTTTTCGGGAGTGACGCAAACAGAAAACAAAGTGATAAATGTCACCCCAAACCATTTCATTTATAGAAATGCGTCCTCTTGGTGCAATTACACCAAGGTGTCAAACAAACCATCCCTCCAAGTTCCAGCGCAATTGCCACCAGGAATCTTTTTCATTTGTGGGGACAGAATTTGGCCTGCTATCCCTGAAAATGCTGAAGGTGTGCCATGCAGCATTGGAAAACTTTCATTACTAACACACAATTTGTCATTTTTAAAAGAGCAGAAACATAAAGGGAAAAGATAAGTTAAACATCATGATCCAATTTGTGATGACAGTGTTCACACATGGGACAAGGCTCAGAGAATTGCATTTGCAATATTCTCACCACAAATAGCATCAGGAGTAGCCTTGACTCAATTAGATCGAATGGGCTGTTGGCTGAGCAAGCACGCTTGTTCCACCTCTTTTGCACTAAGTCACATATTAACAGACACCAACAGTGTAAGATGAGCGACTCTTCAAAACAGGGCAGCAATTGATTATTTCTTGCTAACACACGGCACAGGTGTGAAGAGTTTGAAGGAATGTGCTGCATGAACTTGTGGGATCACTCAAAGTCCATTCATGAAAACATAAATCAATTGCAAGAAGGTATAGCCAAACTTGGAGAAGTTACTGAATCATGGTTGAATGGTATGTTTGATTTTTTTGATCTTTCACCATTGTGGAAGGAACTTTTGACAACAGCTTTTAATATTTTAGTAGGGCTTGTAATTCTTCTACTCCTTTTGCCATGCCTTTTCCAGTGCATGTGACGAGCCATGAACAGAGCTGCAAAAGAAGTGTTCCTGGTGCAAACAGGAGGGGGAGATGTCGGAACCCAGGACATTCCTCTGGCTGCCCTGGATGATTCGAGACCCTGGCAAGGGGCTCAGAGACCTTGGTAAAGAGTCAAAAACACCTGTGCCTTCGATTTTAGCCCATGGAAAAAATTACCAACTTTGTGTGAGGATTTACAGGCCACAAGAGTTTGAATAGAGTGATAGTTAATTTGTCACAGGGTGAAAAAGTAGAATTTTGGGGTTTTAGAATAGAGGTTCAAGAGGCAAGATGGAGGAATCTGGGTGTGTCCTGTCCTCCTCCTTCTTCTTCTTCTTCTTCTTCTTCTTGTCCTCCATTTCCTGCTGTGATAGTGACACTTTCTAATTGGTTTAGAACAAAGACAGACTGTCTAACATAGGTAATAGGTATTGGAAAAATATTGTAAATAAAGTACACATAGTTCTTAGCGTAAAAAGTAAACACCACCCTGAAGGCTGGGATTGTGCCTCAACCCAACCTGCAGAACAGACCTCAGCAGGTTGAAGAAATAATGTAATAGATAAGGAAAAATAAACAACCTTGAAAAGCAGAACCAACGAATCTTGACCTCTTCTTCGGTCATGGGGCTGGGAGAAAAAGACTTTCTCATATCTCGGGAGACATCAAAAGCATCAAGACCCGAGATTCCACCAGAAGGGAAGCAGCTCCAGTTGCCTGTAGCCAAACTGCCAGGCACAATGGAAGACAAGATGACGTGTCCGATCCCCTTGAAGGAACCTCTGAAACGTCTGCCCAGAGAAACAAGGATAACCAGGACTAGAGGGGTCTTGCCTCTAGCCAGGTAGAGGCTAGGGAAATCTTTTGGGCTTTGTGGATTCGTTGGCCTGGCTCATCAGAACCACAAAAATATGAGGCCTTGGTCGACACTGGTGCACAGTGCACACTAATCCCATCAAGACATGTGGGGGCAGGACCTCTTTCTACTGCTGGCATGACAGGGGGATCACAGGAGTTGACCCTGGCGGAAGATGAGGTGATCCTGACTGAAAATGAGTGGAAGAAACACCCTATTGTGATTGGCCCACAGGCCCCATGCATTTTGGGCATTGACTTCCTCCAGAGCAGTTATTTCAAAGACCCAAAGAGACTCAGGTGGGCATTTGGGATAGTGGCTGTGGAGACAGACGGTATTAAGCAGTTGAACACCTTGCATAGACTATCAGAGAACCCATCTGCAGTAGGACTCCTGAAGGTGTAACAACGAGTGCCAATTGCCACCTCGACAGTGCACTGCCAGCAGTACCGAACAACTTGAGACGCTGTGATTCCCATTCATAAGATGATCCGTGAGCTGGAAAGCCAAGAGGTGGTCAGCAAAACCCACTCACCCTTCAACAGACCCAGCTGGCCTGTGCACAAATTTGAAGGAGAATGGAGATTAACTGTGGACTACTGTGCCTTGAATGAAGTGACTCCACGGCTGAGCACTGCTTTGCCAGACATGTTAGAGCTCCAGTACAAGCTGGAGTCCAAGACAGTGAAATGGTATGCCACTATTGACATTGCCAATGCATTTTTCTCCATTCCTTTGGCAGCAGAATGCAGGCCTCAGTTTGCCTTCACTTGGAGGGGCGTTCAGTACACCTGGAATTGATTACCCCAGGGGTGAAAACATAGTCCCACTGCTTGCCATGGAATGATCCAGACTGCACTAGAAAAGGATGAGGCTCCAGAACATCTGCAGTACATTGATGACATCATTGTGTGGGGGAACACAGCAGAAGTGTTTGAGAAAGGAGAGAAAATCATCCAGATTGTCTTGAAAGCCAGTTTCATCATCAAGAAAAGCAAAGTTAAGGGACCTGCTCAAGACATCCAGTTCCTGGAGGTAAAGTGGCAAGATGGACGGTGTCAGATTCTTATGTCATCAACAAGATCACAGAAATGTCTCCACCAACCAACACAAGGGAAACACAATCTTTCCTAGGTGCCATAGGCTTTTGGAGAATGCACATTCCGGAGTACAGCCAGATCGTGAGCCCTCGACCTGGTCACCTGCAAGAACAATTTCCAGTGGGGCCCTGAACAGCAACAAGCCTTTGCCCAGATCAAGCAGGAGATTGCTCATGCAGTAGCCCTTGGCCCTGTCAGGACTGGACCAGAGGTGAAGAACGTGCTCTATTCTGCAGCCAGGTGCCATGGTCTGTCCTGGAGCCTTTGGCAGAAGGTGCCTGGTGGGACTCAAGTCCGACCACTGGGATTCTGGAGCCCAAGTTACAGAGGGTCTAAAGCCAACTAGAGTTCAAACAAGAAGGAAATCTTGGCCGCCTATGAAGGAGTCCAAGCTGCCTCTGAGGTAACAGGCACATGTCCTAGGGTGACTTTATGATGCTTCTATCCCCAGTTGTCTGTTCTGTTTATGCTGGATATTAAGTTCTGCATATTTAAGACTGGTTCCGAGAGTGAAGGGGGGGAAGAAGAAGAGCACAGTTGGTTTGCAGAAACTGCACTTGCTCCCCCATACTCTCTCACGGACTGTGTTGTCTGCAGCACAGACAGCGGGAGAGAGCTCTCCTTTGCTTTTAGTTAGTTGGGGTTTTTTTAGTTAGCTGAGGCAGAGAAGTTCCCCAGACCGTGGCTTTTCTTTTTCTTGGAACTGATCAGCCTTGCCCTGGACTGAAAACACAGAAAAACACCAGTAGCTCACACCTGTGCCCCACTGGGGCCTGGGACATGGCATTTTCCAGTGCAGGAGGGACTGATAAGAGACTGAGCGAGCCAAGCTACACCCCACAGAAAGGACTTTCTGAATTTGCCATCTTTTCAGAACAGCGAGAGGTTTTATTGTTTAATATTATTCATTTTTTATGCTTGTGAATACTTTGCTTGTGAAATAAACAGTTTTTTCTACTTTTCTCCAAGGAAATCGTTCCCAAACCAGTTGGGGGACAGGTCGCTTGAATCTCCTTTCCAAAAGGACCCCTTTGGAAGTTTCCTCCCAAATTTGCCCTAAACCAGGACAGCATGGAAGCACAACTCCTCCTGGCACCCTGACTGCCATTGCTGTGGTGGATGTTCAAAGCAAAGGTTCCCTCTACCAACCATGCCACCAAGGCCACATGGAGCAAATGGATTGTTCTCATCATACACCATGCTCATATCGGAAAACTGAATTGGCCTGGGATCTTGGAAATAATTACAAATTGGCCCAAAGGTGAAAAATTTTGTCTTATGGATGAAGAGGAGCAGGAGCAAGTGACACGGGCTGAAGAAGCTCCAACATACAACCAACTGCCTGCAGAAGAAACACACTACACTCTTTTTACTGATGGTTCTTGCCGCATTGTAGGGATGAACCGGAAGTGGAAAACAGCCGTATGGAGCCCCACACAACAGGTCTCAGAAGCTACTGAAGGAGAAGGTGGATCAAGCCAACTTGCTGAACTCAAAGCTGTTCAACTGGCCCTGGACATTACTGAGCGAGAGAAGTGGCCAAAGCTCTACCTCTACACTGATTCATGGGTGATAGCCAATGCTCCATGGGGTTGGCTGGAAAGGTAGAAAAAGAGCAACTGGCAGTATAGGGGAAAACCAATCTGGGCTGCTGAAGAGTGGAAAGACATTACTGGCCCGGGTAGAAAAACTACCTGTGAAAGTCCGTCATGTAGATGCCTATGTCCCCAAGAGTTGGGCTAATGAGGACCACCAAAACAATGAGCAGGTAGATCATGCTGCAAAGATAGAGGTGTCAAAGATAGACTTAGATTTGCAACACAAGGAAGTGTTGTTCCTACCTCGATGGGCCCATGATGCCTCAGGTCATCAGGATAGAGATGCCACTGATAAGTGGGCACAAGACCAAAGGGTGGATCTAACAATGGACAGCATCTCCCAAGTTATCCACAATTGTGAGATGTATGCTGCAATCAAGTGGGCCAAGTGGGTGAAGCCCCTCTGGTATGGTGGGTGGTGGCCCAAATATAAATATGGGGAGGCATGGCAGATTGACTGCATCACACTGCCCCAGACACGCAAAAGCAAGCGCTACGTGCTCACAATGGTAGAAGCCACCACAGGATGGTTGGAAACCTACCTTGTGCCTCATTCTATAGCCTGTAACACCATTCTAGGCTTTGAAAAGCAAGTCCTGTGGAGGCATGGTACCCCTGAGAGGATTGAGTCAATGGGACTCATTTGAAGAACAGCCTTATCAACACCTGGGCTAGGGAACATGGCATTGAGTGGGAGTACCATATCCCTTATCATGCACCAGCTGCAGGCAAAGTGGAGCAGTGCCATGGACTCATAAAAACCACCTTGAATGCACTGGGTGGGTGATCTTTCAAAAATTAGGAGCTGCATTTAGCAATGGCCACCTGGTTGGTTAACACCCAAGGCTCCAACAGCCAAACAGGCCCTGCCCAGTCTGAGCCCCTGTATACAGTAGACGGAGACAAGGTCCTAGTAGTACATGTCAGAAGTCTATTAGGGAAGCCAGTTTGGATCAATTATGCCTCGAGTGCAGACAAACCCATTCGTGGGGTTGTCTTTGCTCAGGGACCAGGTTGCACATGATGGGTAATGCAGAGGGATGGAGACACATTGTTGATGTTGGGTGAGAACCACATGTAAATACCACTGTTTGCTGAATGTCACTGCCACTATCTGTACATAGCTATATGTATATATATATGTATGAATAAATGTGGGTGTGTAGAGTTAGAATATATTAGTTTGGGCATTAAGCGGATGCTATGGAATAAGGGGTGGAATGTCTTGGGGTGACTTTATGATGATGTATCCCCTATCATCTGCTTTATGCCCACACATGGGTCCTGTAACTTTAAGCTAGGTCCTAGAGAGGGGGGAAGCCAGTAGAATTCTTTTGGTGCATCCTCTCCCAGGTTCGCTCAGCTGTGTTGTCAGCACAGACAGAGAAAGTACATCTTTGCTTTTAGCTAGCTTCTTGTTTGTTAGCTGAGTCATATTAAATGTTAAATAAAATGTTAAATAAACAGGGTTTTTTTCACTTTCCTCCAAGAAATTCCTTTTGAACCTGTGGGAAGGGGCTGCTGAAACCTACCTTTATTTAGAGGAGACACCCTGTCAGTACATTTCCTCCTAGTTTGTCTCAAACCGAGACTCAGGTAAATCCACACTCTCTTTTTTCCCATCTGCTGTCATTCACTTTAAAGAGCTCATAAGAACTAGGGAGCTGTGATCCAACCTCCTCTCTCCTGAATGGCAATCACTACCATGATAGATTTCTCAGAATCTCCAAAGAAATTGTTTCTGAAGTATAAACTCACCATCTACATCTATTTTGCAACTTCTACATAAAGGAATTGAATGCTTTATAAAATTAATAGTTAGCTAAACCTATCAACCAATTATAAATTAGGACAGTATTACTCTCCATTTTAAGACTGAGAAAACTGTAAAAGATTCACGCAATGAAATCTCAGATATCAGCTGAGGTCCATGAAGACAGTGACTGCATGACACAGAAAGATCAGGAGTATATGGCTTAATCAATTTATTATGAATGAATTAAAGCAATGCTAATGTCTGTGGGTAGTTTCCAAAGTTAATAAATGCATCAAATAATTTTGTTAAAAATTATCTACTGAGTTCTACACAGCTTTCCAAATTTTCAGTCCTTTGGTTATATAAACTTGATAACAAATAACTTGTAAGCTATGGACCCTGTGTCCCAGATTCCTCAGGAATCTTTTCCTTAATTAATGTCTGTCTGAAAGCCTCTAACACATTTTTTGTTTTCCCCAAAATGCTATATATTCCTAAAACTGAGTTACTTAAGCTGAATGTAAATAATAAAAACCCCTTCTTGCTTTTCATTCTTGTTTCCAAACTACTTACTGTTCATAACATGTCAGACTGTGACTGGATCACATCAATGAATAAATCCATTCAAGTACTTCTAAAATAGCCTAACCAGATGAGTGTATTGGTTTTGCACAGCCTGTTTTTTGGCAGTGAGAGGGGCTACAGGGGTGGCTCCTGTGAGAAGCTGCTAGAAGCTTCTTCCATGTCCTTCAGAGCTAGTCCCTGGTGGCTCCAAAGATGGATGTGCTGCTGGCCAAGTCTGGGACGGTTAAAAATTATGGTAATGCCCCTGTGGTAACATATTTAAGAAGAAAGATAAACAAAAAGTTGTTGCACAGTTTTAATTCCAGACAGAGAATGCTGGAATGAGAACATGTGAGAAGAACAACTATGCAGACACCAAGGTCAGTGGAGAAGGAAGGGCAGGAAGTGCTCTGGGCACTGAAGCTGAGATTCTTTTGCAGGCCATGGTAAAGCAGGCTGTCCCCATGCAGCCCATGGAGATTCATAGGGGTTGCAGGGATCCACCTGCAGCCCGTGGAGGAACCCACACCAGAGTAGGTGGATGCCTAGAGGAGGCTGTGACACTGTGAAAGACACGGTAGAGAGAAGGGACTGGAGCAGACTGTTCTTGAAGGACTGTACCCCATGGAAGAGTGACCCACACTGCAGCAGTTTTGGGAGGACTTGCCCATGGGATGGATTCATGTTGCAGCAGTTTGCAAACAGCTGTTGCTCATGAAATGGACTCACATTGGAGAAGTTTGCGGAGAACTATCTTCCATGGGAGGCACCCCATGATGCAGCAGGGGAACAACTCCCTGAACAGCAGGACAAGCCATGGGTAATGAACTGACTATAACCCCCATTCCCTGTCTCCCTGCAACACTGGGGTAGGAGCTAGAGCTGGGAAGGAAGGAGGGATCGGGAGGGGGAAGGTGTTTTTAATGGCTTATTTTACTTCTCATTATCCTGATCTGATTTTGTTAGTAATAAATTCACTTTATATCTCTAAGTTGAGCCTTTTTTGCCCTTGATGGTATTTGGTGAGCAATCTCTCCTGATCCTTGTCTCAACTCATGAACCCTTTGTTGTATTTTGTCTCCTCTGTCCAGCTGCAGAGGGGAGTGATTGAGTGGCTTTGGTGGGTGTCTGGCATCTGGGCAGCATCAACCCACGACACTGACCTACAATAGGATAGAGTAGTTCAGTTGGAAAGAACCTACAACGATCATCTAGTCCAACTGCCAGACCACCGACTATAAGTTAAAGCATATTATGAAGGGTGTTGCCAAAATGCCTCTTAAACACTGACAGACATGGGACATTGATCACCTCACTGGAAAACCTGTTCTGGTGTCTCTTCATCCTCTCAGTAAAGAAATGCTTCCTAATGTCAAGTCTGAACCTCCACTGACACAGTTTTGAACCATTCCCACATGTCCTGTCACTGGATCCCAGGGAGAAGAGATTAGCACCTCCCTCTCCACTTCCCCTCCTCAGGAAGCTGCAGAGAGCCATGAGATCACCCTTCAGCCTCCTTTTCTCCAAACTAGACAAACCCAGAGTTCTCAGCTGCTTCTCATCCAACATTCCTTCTAGCCCTTTCATCAACTTTGTTACCTTCCTCTGGATGCATTAAAGTACCTTTACATCCTTAAATTGTGGGACCCAGAACTGCACACAGTACTCAAGGGGAGATTGCATTAACATTAAATACAGTTGGATGAGCTTTGGCCTTTTATGTCTTTTTTCTGCATATACAAACCATAGTGCAGTAATCCTACTGACCATACTTCCAGAGATAATACAATTTCTTTTTTCTCTTGGGTTCCCTATTCAACAAAGCTGGTCTTTTACCCTGCTTACTTGACTTGCAGCACAATGCTTCTGTGCTTTTAAAAGATAGTTCTTATAACCTGACCAGCACTCAATGGACCCTTAAGCTCTCAAAAGAAGATTCCCAGGAGATACTACTAAGTAGCTACCTGAGTAGTTCCGTTTGCTCTCTTAAAATCCAGGGAAGCAACTCTCCTGTCTTTTTTTCTCATTACACTTAAAATTTTAAAATCAACCTTTTCATGATCACTGTGGCCAAGGCAACCACCTACAACCACATCTTCCATGAGTCATTCTCTTCACAATCAGCAAGTCTAGGATGACATCTTTCTTAGTTAGCTCACTGAGTGCTTAGTGAGAAAGCATTATGATATATAGCTCTAAATATTTCAAAGGAAGGGGAAAAAGGAAAGCTTTTTCAAGGACATCTAACTTTTTATTAATACCTATTTTCCTGTCTTAAGATTTACTTAGGTATGAAAGCACACTTGCACTTTCAGGATTCTGTAAATTCAAACTTTACGCATCTTGTATAAATAATACCCTCCTTTTCTAATGTTGAAACAGCAAATGAAAGGAAAACCTAATAGAAGTCAGGGTTCACATTATTTTTAAATCACTCAAAACATCCAGTTTAAGCAGTCAGTTACTCTTCATGCAGTAAAAAGTTTATTTTTTATTTCAATGTTTATTTTTCAAAATCTGCTTATTTGGTGAATTCAGTGAACCTGAATGACTAATGAATGGATTTCAACTCTGATCTTACCCACTGCCTCATCTGGCTTGACTGCTGCATGTCTCCACTTCCTTGCTGGTCTTAGTGCTGCTCTACCCAAGCTTAGATGTTTTGCAATTGGGGATGGTAGTCCCGAAAGTAGCAACAAAGCTTGACACATGCTTAATTTAACTTCCATGTGACAGGTATAGACTTAGTCTCTTTGGTACAGCTGAATCTTAGTTTGCCAAACTGCAACCAAGCTTCACCTTTTGATTCCTTTATTCATTCATCTGTAATAAAGCATCCTGAGTATTTGGGGTATTATAGCATTTCAGGGTACTTTTCTCCAGTTTACTTTTGGTCTTGTGAATTATTCTCCCATCTCAGGATAATATAACTGCAAAGAAATGTTCTCTGCAGACCATCATGCCTTATTGCTAAAACTGAGAACCTCTCCTCTCCAGGTGGACATCTGCTCTTTCCTCATAAAATACTGGGAAATGTTTCTCTGAGTAAAAAAAAAAAAAAAAAAAAAAAAAAGGAAAAAAACCCCAATAATCATTACTTTCATTTCTTCCATGCCTGGGTCTTGCAGACAAAGTAAATGTCTCCTCTTAAATGAACACTCCTGCCATGTCCACTTGCCAAAAAGCAATATATTATTTTCATAGTCTGTCTGGATAAGAAGCCATATCACTCCAGCACATGAGCTTCCTGAATTATGAAATAAACTATATTACTTGTCAATAGACAAAGATGTGTGCTTTGAATTTCACTTCTAACCCTGTTTCTCATTTCTATTCAAGAGGGGCTTGTGTCTATAGTTTTTAATTCTAACAGTGGTCTTATAAAAAAACTAAAATGATATCTAGAACATTTATAATATTGTAAATTTTGTCTTTAGTTGGACCATATCAGTTCAATATCATGTGTCAATCTTGTGTCACTGGAGATAAAATTCTTCTCATCAGTGTCTGTGAAACCCTGAACAGTATGGAGAAGATGAACAAAGAACACAGTTTCGCATAACACAAGAACCAGAAGGCATCAAACAAAATTATGGGTTGGCAGATTCATAACAAACAAAAGTAAACATTCTGTCATATAATATGCAGTTGCTTGTGGAACTGTTGCTGAATACTACTACTAGGTAGTGAGGAAATGGGATTAATACAAGATCATGAAGACTTTGTCATAAAATATATTACACTTAATTTTGACACTTTACTCACAACTGGTTAAACAGATGTGGTGGGTTGACCTTGGTCAGTAGCCAAGCACCCACATGGTCACTTGCTTGCTTTCTCCCCCCAACAAGAAAAGGGACAGAGTAAAAATGAGAAAACTCATGGGTTATGATAAAGACAGTTTATAGGTGAAGGAAAGAAAAAACCACAAGCGATGCAAAGGAAATCATTCACCCTCTCTGACTGATGCCCTGTCAGTCTTCGAGCAACAGTCACTTTGGAAGCCAAAAACATCCTTCTTCCACTATTTCCAAGCATGAGGGCCTGTTCAGTCTCAAGAAGAGACAACTGAGAGGGGACCTCATTAGTGTATATAAGTATCTGAAGGGAAGGTGTCAAGAGAATGGACCCAGGCTCTTCTCAGTGGTGCCAAGCAATAGAATGAGAGACAATGGGCAGAAACTGATGCACAGGAAGTTCCACCTAAATATAAGGAAGAATTTTGGTACTGTGCAGGTGACCAAGCACTGGCACAGATTGCCAAGAGAGGTTGTGGTGTCTGCCTCACTGGAGATATTCAAGAATTGTCTGGACACAATCCTGAGCCATGTGCTCTGGGATGACCCTGTTTGAGTAGGGAGGTGGGACCAGATGACTCACAGTGGTCCCTTCCAACCTTAACCAGTCTGTAATATGGTATGGAATAGTCCTTTGGTCAATTCAGGTCCACTATCCCAGTGTACTTGCTAGGGGTGCAGAGTGAAAAATAGAAAGTCTTGTTGCTGTGAAAGCACTGTGAAAGAACTGTTCAGCTGCAGCTGAAACACTGGTGAGTTAATGTCGGAAGTCAAGTAGTTAAACCCCCTCTGAGTTTCTCAGAGAGGGAGAAGAATGTAGAATTTGAGTTAAAGCCTTTAGAGAATTTAAGATATATTAAACCACATAAGTAAGTTAGAAATAAGTCTAAGTAAGAATATATTTCATGCTTTCTAAGTGCTTTTAGTAGAAGCAGAATGCCAGCTGCCTGAGTAGAAGCAGAGTCCCCTAAACTCCAGTTAAAAGTTCAGTACTTCATAGACATAACAAACACAGTAGAATATTGTTATGCATTTCTAGATAGAATTAAGAACATAAACAAGATAGAACATGTATGCACATAGAACAATTCACGTAAATATACATAAAGGTGTGTAAGAACTTGTTAGTACGCACACCTCAATAAAGCACCTGCATATAAACCATTCATGATTATCTGTGTTTCTGGACGCTAACAAACTGACACTGCCTTTCACATGCTAAAGAATAATTCTAATAGGTGTAGAGAAAATTTTTAGCTGATTGGTCATTTTAGGGTTAAAACTGGAGGCCTGCATTTACCACCATTCACCTACCTACCTACCCTTGCTGCTTGCTTTTGCTGCATGCATCCATACAGAAGAAGAAAAAAGATGGAGAAGCTTCTGCTGCTGCTGCTGCCCTGCTCGAGACTCTACACCAGAGAAAGGCTTGGAAACTGCTGCTGCTTTGCTCAGGATTTTGTACTAAGAAAAACTGCAGGATCCACTGCTCCTGCTTGAGGCATGTCCAGGAAACTTTAGCATGGACTTTAAGCATTCTGTACTCTCTCTTTCAGACTGATATATTCATGCAATAAACAACTTTATGCCAATCAACTACTGTTCTCATCTCTCTGAGACCCAGACCCAAAATACAACTCGACAAGTTAACACTCTTTTAGTCATAAATTTAAAATACAGCACCATACAGGCTGCTATGAAGAACATTAACTCCATCCCCTCCAGACCCAGTACAACAGGATATTTTATAGCAAAATAGTACATGCACTGTAGTATATTTGGTGAAGGTAATTAACACTGAATGAGATGTTACTGTTATGGTCAGCATTGATTTTTTGATGGAAAGTGAGAGGAAGCTCCAGTTTTCTGTGAGAACTGTTGTGCTAGAGAAATAATGAACTGAGAGTTAAGAATTTTAAACCTTAAAATAATGTTTCATGCACTTTCATTGGCCATTTTGAATTGATCACAATGAGCACCAAATATGAGCCAATATAGACCACACTTCTATCAAACAGTAATTATTTCTGATAATTCCTGAATGAAATTCAATCTGACTTCTTATTCTTTAGGGTCAGAGAACTTCCCAGCATGCATGGCTGTCCTGTGCAGGCCTGATGCAATAACTGCAGGATCAAGTCAGGGTCCCAGAATCTGTGTCTTGGCCCTAAAGAAAGCAGAGGAGTCCTTTCTCTGTTGAATGAACCTGATACAGGTTACTGTCCTTGATGGACACTTAAATAAGGGATTTTTTTATGTTCAGCAGGACCATTTTTAATGAAGAAGCATCTAGTAGAATAAGCAACAACTCAAGAATCTAGTTATGGGGAATGTGCAAAAAAAATCAAGATAAATATCAACAGAAAAGAGGATATGGGGATGGGGCTGTGGGGAGGAGGGTAAGAGAGAACATATGGTGAAGAGAAGTTGGAAAGAAAGCAAAATGGTCACAACTATAGGCCAGGGCATGCAGGAGTGGATGACCAGCCAGCCTGCTATCTACTGCAAACAATTTCCAATAAGCAAGTACACAAATGATCATCAGTAAGCACCGTGTCCCATATAACCCTCTTACTTATTTAGTCCCCTTATGGATGAGGCATGTCCCTCTGAGTGTGATGCCTCTCAGAGCTTGCAAGCTCTCAATTTTGAGATACTCAGAGGATGATTGACAATAGCTGATGATGAGGCCTGGACTGATACCCTCACTTCTTAAGGCTCAACCCTTTGCCCGTTGAGAGATACAAAGGCATCTTACATGAATATTTCACCGAACTCAAGGGGAATTTTTAACAGGTACCTTTGTACATATACATATGCATATATACATCTCTGTCTGTGTAAGCATGCATGTGAATTGATTAAAATATGCTATAGCAAATGTAGCATGAATGTTGTCATCTTAGATTCATAATTAAGTTACTGTAGTGCTTATAGCAAATCCTGTTGAATCATTCTGTTAAATTAGTCAATGATTAAGTACTGCTAAATATTTTAGACATAAACTGTTGATCAAATCTAAGTGTGGCAAGGGGCTCCACTCTTTGCCTCATGACCCAATGGGACAGTCTCCCTTACTGCTTTTGCACCCTTACCTCTTTTACATCCTTACCCCTTTGTGCCCCCAGTCTCTGTGTAAATCATGGAATATTGAGTCTAATCATATTTTCTTTTGTGTGCTTTATTTATGTAGTAAGTAATAGAGGGAGCCTTGCCATTGAACATTGTTGCACTTTTGCCAATTTATATTAAACTTGCTTTTGCCAATACCTTTGCTGGTGATTCTTTAAGTGACCTAAACCACTCATTCATGACAAATCGGCGTAGTCAGTAGAATAGCAAGCGATATCACTGATTACTTACAAATGTGTGGAAAAAGTCTTAGTCTCAAATTCTCAGAAGAATGGGCTCATGATAAATATCATGCATGATTGGAAAGCCATGGGAGAACAGCTAAAGATGGCCAGGGGCCATACAAATGATGGAAAAGACAAAGGAGTTATTTGCAAAATATTAGGCATCAGTCTAGAAGTCACCTGTCAGCATAGAAAGAAACATAATACAGAGAAATGAGATCTGAGAGAGGAAATAGAAGGCAGGAAAGCAGCTGAGTTATTACCGTCCTTGCAAACTGAGTAGCTGCAAAAACAGTTACAGGAAAAAAGGGAGGAAAACAAAAGATGGAAGAAAAGGTTAAGATGATGCTTATTCAAGCTCCAAACCCTCCTGACATTGTATCAGAAAACTAATTGCCTCCCCAGAAGAGTGGGATGGAAACATATGGGGTGACCCCTATGATGACGAACCGGGGAAAATGATACTTTGTTTCCTTCAAATTCCCCTGTGTATGAAACCAGACCCAGTAGAAAAAAACTAGGAAACTACAGGACCTTGAAGTGGACCAGGAGACCATACCCAAAAAACAACCCCTTTTGATCCAATTCAGATGGTTAGTTTGCAAGAACATTATGGCCCTAAGCTAGGCAAGACTGAAATCTGGCAAGCGGAATCCTGTCAATGCATACATAATAATGGCCCATTGTGGGAACAGTGCCAAAACCTCGAATCTTAAACAAAATTAGAACAAGAGTATTGACCCCAGAGGCTCTGCTAATCTGTGTGTTTGCTGAATGGTCCTGTGTTAAATCATTTTGGTGGAAAACTGTAGAAGATCAGACAGCTACAGAAGCTGAGTCAGGTAGCACCGGCAACCTTCTGTCCCTGTGTTGGGGGTTGGATTGCTTTCTTATAGAATTTTTTCCCACAAGTTGCTAGGAAGATGATTGCTAGGTGTTTGTGGGTACTCATGGGTGCTTAGGAAAGACAAAGGAGGGAGCTAAGTCAGAGACAGGGTGGCACCCGGACTTCACTTTGCTCTGGGGAGTTTTTGCTCTTGGAGGGAACTGCCAGGACTGCTTAGCTCTGGACTGCGGGGAGATCTCACCAGCCCTCACCTGGAGCTCAACTCAGAGTGACCCACCACCTCCCCTCACGTGTCCCCCGGGATTTCGGATACCTGTTCTCTCCCTGTTCTGCCGAGAGCTGCTTCCCCGTTGCCCTGCACTCGCTGCTTCTTCAGTTTTGTTCGAGGCTTCCCCATGCTGTGTTCTACACCCCCTGCCTAGCCAGGACATTTCTACAGCTCCAGCTACCGCCGCCAAGCCTTGGCTACATCTCGTCCCCCGGGACTGCTGCTCGCTCTGGTAGCTTGTGACGGTACCAAAGGGGAGAAGGTCTCAGAGGAAAACTGTGACTGGGTTGTTTTATGGGTTTTTTTCTCTCTCTAGTTCTGCTTGTTGTTAACACTATAGTTATTGTCGTTAACTTACCTTGTTAGACGCACTAGTAAAGAACTGTTATTCCTACCCTCACATCTTTGCCTGAGACCCCTTTAAGTTTAGAATTATAACAAGTCCAAGGGAGGCTTCCATTTTTTTTGTTTCCCTAGCAGACACCCCTGTCTTCCAAACTAAGACACCCTGGCACAGTGGAAGCCGTGGGAGAGATAAACTCAAGGCGAGAACAGAAGTGATGACATCATGTCTGGTCACTCTGACCCTCTAATGCTGACTGCTCGAACAAGGGAAGAGATAACAAGGACATTACTAGTGTAAGAAGGATAATTGAGAAGATTGTGTTTCTAAAGGGGACCGGGGCAAAGGGGTCTGAGTGGAAAATTTTGTACAAACATAGTGACCAATAAATACTGGTAAACTGTGTAATAAATGTGCTTTGCTTTGCTGGCATAAGTGGAGTCCGTGTCTGTCAATCCCTGCAGAAAACCACTGTATATCACTTATTGTGATTGAAAACAATCGTATGGAATGCTTGAGACATGTTTTGTGTGTCACAAAATTAGCAGAGGATCTGGAGACCAATCAGAAGGTGGTTGCTTGCCTGTAACAAAGTTAAAAGGCATCTCACATGGGAGGGACAGACAAGGGAAGAGA
This sequence comes from Certhia americana, assembly GCA_018697195.1. NCBI lineage: Eukaryota > Metazoa > Chordata > Aves > Passeriformes > Certhiidae > Certhia > Certhia americana. Next base: position 2,332,232 of record JAGMWU010000027.1, on the reverse strand, counting down.
AAAAACACCTGCACAGCTAAAAAAATATAACACTGCATCAGTGTGTCTTTTTTCCCATCACTGACATATTTATTCTTTACATTTAGGGTTTTTTTGCATTAAATCTCATCACCAAGCGCCCATATATTTTGATTCCAATCTGTCCTTGCTGACATTTAATGAAATTTCTAATAAATACAGGACAGGAGCACAAAGTTCAGTATTAACAAAACAGGATGCTGAGAAGCTGGGTGTATGTCCTGGATCCGGCCAGGACAAGGTTAATTTTTGCAGTAGCCAAGAGGGGCATGACTAAGACCTGGAGGTTATTCTATACCACCTCATGGCAGAGGGAGCAGTCTGGTAGTACCAGTTCTGCATGATGAGCAATTGCATATGAATTGTTTGCCTATCTCATACACTTTGTTATTGATATTGTTGCTGTTACTGTTTGTCTTATCTCGTTGCTGTTTCCAGTAAATTGTTCTTATCTCAACCCGTGATCTTTAACTTTTGTACCTCCAATTCTCCTCTCTATCTCGATGAAGGGGAGGAGGAGGGGGGATGGGGGAGTGAGCAAGCGGTTCGTGGTTTGGAGTGTTTCACTGGGAACACTAAACTGGGGAATACCATTCCAAAATCATTGGGGAATACCATTCCAAAATCATGACAGCGTACAACCCTGACGGCAAAGAGTTAAAATCACTGTAGTGAACAGAGCAAGTGTTATGTGCCAAATTGACAAGGTTTATTTGGGGTTGCCAGACAAGAAGCACATGTGGTCTACTTGTTTTGCAATTAAAGATCACAATGAAAACCTTTTAGGTTTTAATGTTTTGAACAGATGGATCTGGCATATGCTGGATGACAGTGTGAGAAATGACGCTCACTTTTGAAATTTTAACAGTTTATTAAACCTTAACAAAAAATACAACAGAAGACTGAACAAGGAGAAAGAGCAGTGCTGGGAGCAAAGGACTCAATCGCCACGTGCTCATCTACAAGATGGCTACTCTGCCTTTTATACCCCTGGAGTTGCATCAGCCAACCCTGGCCCCTCCCAAAGTCTGTCCATCAATTCATCTTCACCCTCCATTGGTGAAGACTTTCTTGCAACTTGATTGGAGGTCAGGTGTTGTCATACTGCACCCCCTTAGCAACAAGCCTTCCCTATTCCCAACTGCCCCATGCAAGGGGCACATGTGCACAAGTCTTTCACAACCAAGGCTGTCTGCTGGCAACAATAGCAAGGGGGGAAAGGAGACTATGGGGAGAACAGAGGATGTCTAAACAACAAATTACAATAACAAACATGCATCAATAAAACTTCTTTTAACATATACACAATATTCATCCTTTAATTGTGAGAGCCAATCTATTACATTACTTATCTATAACAACAACGTGTGGTGTTTTGGGTCAAATATCAACCCTAACCTTGATAGAAATCAGGAAGGTACAGTGCATGTACTCTGCACAGCGCCTGCACTCTCTGATTCATAGATTACTAATGTATCACACTGGGTCCTTGGCTATCAGACTATATTATCTCCTAATTGCTCTACTAGAAGAATGTAGAATGGGTCATTATCGGGACCAAGCATTGGGGTATTGGTTATGGCAAAGCTAATCCTGTTACCTCTTTGCCAACTGTCAGGAAGAAGGATGGACTTTGTCCCATGTGAGAACCCTAGGAGGATAGATAAGCTTCTCTGGTAGGCATACAACAGGAGAGCTGTGGTAGGAGAGACCATAACCTTACCTTCTCCAGATACTGATGTAGGAACCAAACACTTCTCTGGTGGTGTGCTACTGTGCCTTGGGCAGTCATGTAAGCCCAGTTCTAAGCAGTGCAATAGAGAAGGTCACAAGGACCTATTACAAGGATGATGTAAAGTGGCAATCCATCTCCATAAGAATAATAGCACCACACAGATTTCTACGTGCACACACACACATGCCTCCTTTTATGCACATAAGAGAACCAAATTGAGTGTTCACAAACCAAAACCTATTGGAAACAAATGATTATCTGTGTCTTTTAATATCATGACTCAAGTCTGACATACTGGACTGGGTTTTTTTCTCTATAAAGCACAAGAAAGCATTGGGGTGAATGGCTGGTAATTGCAAGTTAAGAGTTGAATGACAGAAGAGCTCTGGAATGACAAGCAAAGTTTTTTTGATTGTGTTTCATGGGGATGGGAGATTTGTTAATCTGGGGGATTGCAGTCATTAAATAGCTGGTAATAATTTTAACTTAACCTGTCTCTCTCATAAGTATCCAGAGTACTTTTTAATTCAGTAGTTGCTCTGTAAAAGGCAGAGGAACAACCTATATAATTAAAATTATAGCTTACCAAAGATACTCTATGGGATTTCAGTGTGAAACAAAAGATGCAGTCACCTTGAGACTTGGAAGATATCACTTCCAGCTGCTCTAGGTTCCCAGTGCTTGCAGTGAAGAACAACATTAGAACAATGCACCCAGATTTCGGCTGGAAATCAAGAAACTTATCGCAATGCTATTTACCCTGATCCCAGTCTTAGCAACAGAAAAGATGAAATAATGAAATGAAATTTAAGGCAACCTTCATCACCATCTTTCTAACAGAATACTACTTTGCTAGGTGTGGTAGGGAAGGATGAAGGGAGACAAAAATGCCTTTGACCTTTTGAGAATAACAGAAATAAGGTTCATTTTACATCTTCTACTATTATCTCCAGCAGGGAGATTAGCCTTCAGGCCATTTCCCTCTCTCTGTTGTGCAAGAGACAAGTCTGAGATGAATGTCCTCTTTTTCATGCCAGTGCTGGACTACTGTATGGCTACCATCACAGAACATGTGCAAAAGCTCTAGACTGCAGCTAAGGTTCTAATTGGTTCATACTCTCTATGAAATAAGTATGGAGCAATGCATACAGTATGTAATGACCAATACACTCTAATATTTGCAGTACTTTGAAACTCAGGTGAAAACAGTGGTCTAATCCAGTATGAAAGCCTCTACTTTCGTACCACTTTCTAATCATAGCTGTACCTTTTTGACCTGAGATGGAACTTCAGCCCCATTGAGCCAGAAAGGGTTGTGCTAAACCTTGTCACAATCAGAAGCCATTCATATTTTTGAAATGAGCATAAACTGAATAGATAAGTTCAAATCATCACACTACTTGAAAGAAATTATAAGGTGAAGAAAGAAGAGATACAGATGGAGTACAAGAACTACCTATGTGTTTTCTCTCTTTCTTTTTTCTCTTCACTTTATCTTATGATAAATGCACAACATTGGAAAAAGACAAGGAAAAAACAATACTGGCTCTGTCTATGGTCACACAATATTTTATCTTCAAAACTTTTCCCTTCCTGCAAAAATCAGCCACTGGGAGCTGTCTTTCACATATGCTGGTATCATGGTTTAACCCCAGCCAGCAACCAAGCCTCTCGCTCACTCCCCCACCAGCAGGACCAGGGAGAGAATCAGAAAGGCAAAAGGAAAAAATCTCATGGGTTGAGATAAAGACAGTTTAATAGGCAAAGCAAAAGCTGCACATGCAAGCAAAGCAAAACAAGGAATTAATTCATTGCTTCTCATGGGAAGGCAGGTCTTCAGCCATCCCCAAGAGAGCAGGGCCCCATCACACATAATGGCGACTTGAGAAGACAAATGCCATCACTCCAAACATGCCCCTCTTCCTCCTTCTTTCCCCCCACTTTATATACTGAGTATGATGTCTCATGGTCTGGAATATCCTTTTTGTCAGTTGGAGTCACTTGTCCCGGCTGTGTCTCCTCCCAACCTCCCCCACACCCCCATCCTTCTTGCCAGCATGGCTGTACAAGGAGCAGAAAAGGCCTTGGCTCCCTGCAAGCCCTGCTCAGTAGTAATAAAAACATCTCTATATTATCTACCCTGTGTTCAGCACAAATTGAAAACACAGCCCCACACCAGCAACTGGGAAGAAAATTAACTCTACCCCAGCCAAAAACAACCCAGCTAGTAACTCTATTATGAATATTCTATGCAAACTAAAGATGATATGAAGTGATCCTGACAAAATTAAGTATCTACACTTGAAACTGCTAGTCATGCTGACACTCTGCTGGAATAAAACTTTCTGACACAAATATTATCTTTTTTTTTTCTAAGTGTGTTTCAAGGAATCAGCAAGGGGCATTCTGAGCCCTCAGGTCTACTTCCATCCTATTACATAGTTCACTTCTATTACATATTTTTTTCATAAATTTCTCATTATCACTTTAAGATGACAGCTTTCTCCCTAGTATCTTTATTCAGATTGTCCAGTAACCTCATTCCTCTACTGGTTAGAAACACTATTTGAATCGTTTCTTCAAATTATTTCATGGCCAGTGCATACTCTATTTGTTCTTATGCAAACATCATCCTTCAGTTTAAACAGGGGTTTTCCCTTCACATGTTTATTTACCCTTCTGATGCAGTCATATAACAGTTATTTTAGATTCTCCATCAGCATAGATTTTAAGCAGAAATTCCCTGGCACTTCTCAGAAAAGTATCCTGTCCTTCTCTCAACCAGGAAAAAATGGCTATTTTTTTTTAGCTGGATTGTTTTATCAATGCAGTTTGTTCAGTGGCTGCATGAACACTTGTGCTGCTGCAAAAAGAGGATGATGCAGGAATTAGCTGCTGGGAGCAGCAAAAGAACAGGACCTTTTCTTTCAGCAGTAGGTCTGTGTTATCACAGCATCACAGACTGGTTGAGATTAAAAGCGACTTATGAAAGTCATCTGGTCCAACACCCCTGCTCAAACAGGGTCACCTAGGGAGGGAACATGTCCAGGCACCTTTTGAATATCTCCACAGAGGGAGACACTACAGCCTCCCTGGGCAACCTGTTCCAGTGCTCAGTCACCTGGACAGTAAAAAAAAAACCTTTCCTTGAAGGTGGAAGGAACTTCTGAACACTGAACCAATATGATTACGCAGAAGACATCTATTGTTTGCATTACAACCCCAATTATACATTTCTAAGACTACTGTTTACACTTTCACACATTGCTCAATTGGTTGATCGGTCCCTTTCACTCAAGCCCCACGAGGGTCTCTGGAAAAATGGTTGGTCAGAGACCAGGTGTTCCTTTATCTTGTGCTTTTATTCTTTGCCACCAGTTTCTCAGCATCTCTGCTCTTGATTTAGCCCAACTGTTGTTTCAGAGGCCTTGAAGATTTCTCAGTTTAGCACTATTGTTGTTTTAGCAACCTTGATGAATTCCCGGGGATCTGATAAACACACCCAGAGATAATTTGGCTGGGGCATCCTTGAGAACAGACTAGTCAGCTGCATTGCAACATTTCCTGATGTTTAGACAGAACCTCCTGTGTTCCAGTTTGTACCCACTGCCTCTGGTCCTGTCACTGGGAACTGTTAGAAAGGAAGAAACAAGAAAGTCTTATAAATATGACTACTTAACCAAAGATGCTAAGAAGAGATATTGAAATGAAAGCAGTGTTTGTTTGAATATTAATAGAACAGCCTTGGCAGACTGAAGGTCTTTTTCTCTTTCTTAGGAATGTAATTTACAAGCAGACATACCAAAACCAGAACAGACCCTTCTTCCCTGGCTCAACAGGAAAGGTCCCTGATAAAATTTAGAGATTAGAAAGCAATAAAACATGGCAATGTATTGATTCCTATAGGATATATGTAAATGTAGAAAATTTGTATTTGATACTAGATTGGTTGATGAGAAAGTAGAATATTCAACATTGAAAGAGATATAAGTCATTGTAAAAGGAGAGCTCGCTCTCTTGCTTCTTTTGTTTGCCCCTTTGCTCTCTTCCTCTTGCTAGCCTCCTCTCTTGCTCTCTTTGCTCTCTAGCCTGCTCTGAGCTGCACATAGCAACTCTGAGCTGGGCTGTTTCACCCACACCCTATGTAATAAACTATAAACTTCAAAACTTAACCTCAGAGATCTCATCTGAGTTCTGTCCCAACTGTTCTGGCAAATAACAGCTCCCACAGGGAACTACTGAAAAGAACCTGGTTCCATCTTCTTTACACCTTCCCTTCAGCTACTTATATATATATATATATTGATTAGATCTCCCCTGAGCTTTCTCTTCTCAAGGCTAAACAGTCACAGCTCTTAGCCTTTCCTCATAGGAGAGATGTTCCAGTCCCTTAATCCCCCTCATCGTAGTGGCCCTTCATTCGATGGTGTCCAGTATATCCATGTCTCTCTTGTACTGAAGACCCCAAAAATGGACAGAGGACTCCAGGTGTGGCCTCAGTGCTAAGTAGAGGGGAAGAATCACCTCCTTTAACCTGATGGCAACACTCTTAATGAAGCCCAGGATACCATACATCTTCTTTGCTGCAAAGGTACATTGCTGACTCATGTTCAACTTGGTGCACAGCAGTACCCCCAGGGCCTTTTCTACCAAGCTGTTTTCCAGCTGGGTGGCCCCCAGCATGTATTGTGCATGGGGTTGCTCCTCCCCAGGTGCAGGACTTTGCAATTCCCATTGTTGAACTTCATGAGGTTCCTGTCAGCCCATTTCTCCATTCTGTTGAGGTCCCTCTGGATGGCAGCATGACCCTATGGTGTATCAGTCCCTCCTCCCAGTGTGGTGACATCAGCAAACTTGCTGAGGGTATACTTATCCGGATCATTAATGAAGGTGTTAAACAGGACTGAACCCATTATTGATCCTTATTGTATACTGTGAGTTTCTGTCCTCTAGCGAAGCTTCGTGCCACTGATCACCACCCTCTGAGCCCAGCTGTTCATCCAGCTTTCAATCCACATCACTGTCTGCTCATCCAGTCCATATACATCAACAGATTCTCCATGAGGATCTTATGGAAGATGCTGTCAAAGACCTTCCTGAAGTCAAGGTAGGAAATATCCACTGTTCTCCCCTCATCTACAAGGCCAGTCATTTCATCATGTAAATTTATCCAGTTGGTCAAGTATAACTTCCCCTTGCTGAATCCATGCTGACTATTCCTGATGATTTTCTTGTCCTTCATGTGCCTAGAAATGGTTTCCAGGATTAGCTGCTCCATCATCTTTCCAGGGACTGAGGTGAGGCTGACCAGCCTGTAGTTCCCTGTGTCCTCCTTCATGCCTTTCTTGACATTTTCTTTTTACTCCAGTCCTTGGGCACTTCTCCCAGTCACCATGATTGACCAAAGATTATTAGGAGTGGCATTGCAATGACATGTGCCAGCTCCCTCAGCATTCATGGGTGGATCCCATCAGGGATGCCCAGTGTGAACAGTGCTCCTTGCTCCTGGCACCTGGTACAGGATTGTTGCCAGAATATGGTGGCACCCATTATGGAACAGGAAAGTCTAACAGCACATGAAATATTCTGGACAGCAAATGCCACAATCCCCCAGTAGTCAGGGATGACTGTTCATTTAACCCCTGCTCAGATTTTGGCTAACACACAGCTCATGCTAAAGCCTGATGTATGCTAAGAATAGCACCATTAGGAAGAGCAACACATAGGCAGGACATGATCATAGAACCATGAAGGTTGGAAGAGACTTTCATGATCATCTAGTCCAACAATCCCCCAGCACTACCACTGTAACCCCTAAACCACATCACTCAGCACTAGATCCATACTCCTCTTGAACACCTCCAGGGATGGTGACTTGTCTTGGTTCAAAAGACAGGTGTCTGCCAAGGAAGGCAGGATCCTCCCTTGGAATAGAAAATATGACCCCCCCCCCTCCAAATTATTATTGTAACTTTGAAATTACAGGGCTTTCAAGAAAAGATATGGGAAAAGAAATAACAGTTCTTTAATAGTATGTATATGAGAGTATACAAGTTTTATACTCATACTCAAGTATGTATATATGAGTATACAAGAGAAACAGCAACAACAGCAGCAGCAACAAACAGAAAAAAAAAAAACAGAGACCAAATGACAGCCTTCTCTCAGCTGTCAAGCGCTCCCCCCTTTGGTGTAGTTATGACCACAGCTGGTAGGGGCGCTGTTGGCTCCTGGCTGGGTAGGGCAGGTGTGATGATTCCCCAGTGGATGCAGGGGGCGCTGTGGTGCGAGCTCAGCCACTTCTCTTGATGCCTAAAGTTTTAGCTTTTATATTTTTTAGATTCTGTGCTGTTTTGGTGAGTAGTTTTGGGTTTCATAATAAGTGTTGGTAAGGTCTCTTCACAGAATTTGTAGACAAAACAATTCCTTTTCTAGCTTGGTACCAAGGACAAGCAATAAAACGTTCAAGTCCAAGAACAAAAACAACGGTGAAATGAGAAGAAAAAACAAGAAGGATGGAGCTTCATAACCTGAACCTATAGTTGAACAATTAACTCCAATATGCTAATGGACCAGAACTTATAAAAGTGTGATGCCTCATGATTGGTCATCCATTTTGTGGCCATTGTGGGGTTCATCTTGGGTGTGGCCCAGCTGTTAGTATAGGCTAAATGCTTTAAAAAATCATGTAGAAGTAGGCCACAAGAATGCTTGGTATTAGGGATGGGTAAAGGCTTACGGGAATGGGTATTGGGGATTTCCAAAATATCCACCCATGACGGGAACTGGTACTTGGGGTCTCCAAGACACCCACCGAGAGATAAGATTTGTACATGGTGGTACAAGGGTGGTACAAGGATGGGCTAACTCTCATGAATCAATATGATAAGGTTGTTATAGTGATTATTGATGTAACTAGAGTTGTATAACTGCTATAGCTGAAATTGTATAAATACGTGCACCTTAGACAAAGACGACGAAGATAGATTTGGGTTGCAATACCCCTAGCTCCCGCGCACTTCAATAAAAGCACCTGCATATAATCAATCCATGATTATGTGTGTTCCTGAACACTAACACAGCCAGGTTCTTGTGCTGGCCAGGTGTACCCACTGAGGCCTTTTAATAAATACCTACTTTATCCTTTTGCTCTCTCTAGTCTCTGTTCCAGGTCAGCCTCTAGAAGGCATCACTCTCATGTGGGTAATGGCAGGTGTGCCAGTGGGAGAGAATAAGGGCTTCCTTTATAAACCCACAGGGGCAACTGCTCCCAGTGCCTCTCTGGATGGCAAAATGGACTGTGGTAGGAGCCTCGAAGCAGCCAGCTGGAATGGCAGAGATGGGCAGACCCCAGAGTGGCAAACAAAGTGTAGCAGAAACTCCTCAGCTGTAGGAGGAGCCGTGGGAGTTGGGTGGACAGGGGGTGTTGAGTTAAAGTGTAGCAAAAAACAGTGGGGCTGGACAGCGGCACCTGGGCTCCCGCAAACAGACAGAAGATGTTTACTAGGAGGGTGTTGGGGTTTCAAGTTTTCCCCTGAGGCACCCTAGTAGATGGTGAGGATCCTTTCCAGTGAGATCAGGCTTTAATAAGGTCCCAGTTCAATGGCCGCTCTTATGAGTGAAGGCAGAGAGAGAGAGAGAAAGAGACCAGCCCCTCACCCCCCGCCAAAATATCTGCCCTTCACAAGAGAAAGGCTAAGCTAAGGGACTGCAGCCAGCTGCACCCCTCCCCCTCCTCCTTGGCTACATCCTTTGTGTCTCTTAAGTATCATCATCTCTTAAGCAGCAAATGGGAGCAAATTCCTTGAGAGAAAGAGGAAAAATAAAAGGAAAAAAATCCTAACTTCCAACATGGCTCCATCACCTCCCTGGGCAATCTATTCCAATGCCTTACCAGTCTAACAGTGAAATTTTTTTTCTAATGTCTAATCTGATTTGGTCTCCCCTCAGCCTTCTTTTCTCCAGGCTAAACAAACCAAGCTCCCTCAGCTGCCCTCAGAAGACATGTTTTCTAGACCTTTCATGAGCCTTGTTGCCCTTCTCTGGACATGCTCCAGCACCTCAGTGTGGTTTTTGATGTGAGTGGCTGTTCTGGGGTGATTCATGTTCTTGTGTTGCACTGAGTTATTATTTTGCACTGGTTTAGTTTACCACATGTTCTGTTCTGTACACCCCCCTGAGTCCTGTGGTGGTGGTTTCCCCTGGCTTATTTCCTCCCTTAGCTCGCCCCCCATCTGTTGTCTCCTATTGGCTGTAGTTCCATTCCTCCACCCCCTCCCCCCGGGCTTAAAAATTCCCCCCATGAGGAGTTTGCTCTCTTTACTTTTCCCTATTCCCTTGGGACTGGTTTCACGATTAAAGCTCTGGGACTTTGATCCCGAGAAGAAAAGAGCGCCTCTCGTCTTTCATTTTGTCCTTGTTGGGTTTCTCCCGGGGTCGTGAGCTAGCCAAATCGCTTCCCCACAAAGAGATGCTCGTCAACTGGTGTCCAACGTGCAGCTTTCCTGAAAAGTCAGAGAGCCCATGCAGTGGCTGAACATTCACGTGTGTATTTTACAAGCTTTTTGAATCATCAGCTACCTCGGAGTTTTGCTCAAGAAGGTGAGAACAGCAAACCTGTCCCAAACCCAAAACAGGTCGTTCTCTGACAAAAAATCTTTCTTGAAGCCATTCCAGCCAGCTGAAGTCCCCCAAGAGGGGTAAGTGACCCCCGCAAGTGGGGACCCCGAAGTAAACCCTGGCTGCAGTGGGTTTAAACCTCCAGTGCTAGGGAAAAGCAGCCCCCAGGGTTGGGGGGGGTCCAGCAGCATGGCAGTGCTCCGGCAGCAGGGAGGCTCTGGCAGCATGGGGCTGCGGCGCGGCACTGGCAGCAGCAGCGGCGGGAGCACGTGAGAAGTGGCAAAACCGCAGTTTGTGTGCTTTTCTTGGCAACGGGTGGCCACATGATGCTGCGGTGCCTGTGTTAGCCAGTGCCATTTAAAAGCTACGCGGGTTGGCTTGCATGTGGTTTCTACCTCCTACCTCAGGCTTGGGGGGGAGGGAGAAACTGCAGATGCTTCCCTAGAATGGGCTGTGGCTTTCATGGTTTTTTTTGCAAGGAAGGTAGACTTTGCTTCACTTTGCTAAATTTAACATCAGAATAGGCTCTCAGCTTTCTGTACAGCAGAGAGGCTTCTATACCCAAATTAAGGGTACCCTAAGAAGGTGGAAGGTTAAAGTTTCCAAAAGCCAATTACAAAAGTTTGTTCGCTGGTTGTCTCTGCATTTCCTTCAGTTTACCCAGCAGAATATAAACTCTGTCTCTGCCTAGGACAAAATTAGAGAATTATTAATATCCAAAGTAGCACAGGGAGACAAAACAGTACCCAAATTTCTCCCAGTGTTCCTGATAATTTGAAAAGAATTAATTAAGAGGGAAGTGAAGGGACAGCCACAGCAAGCAACCCCCACATGAGGTTTCCCCTACCCCTTCTCGCAAAACCTCTGCCCCAGACCTGAGAGAGACACATGAGACACCCCCAAGAATCGCAAGGCTCCTAGCATAGCCATTGTATCCCTGGCCTCCCACCTCTCGCTCAGCACCCTGGCTCTGTCAGCTATGCACAGGCTGACAGAGAACCTTCCCTACACCCCTTTAAACCAGTTGCTTCTCCCCGAATTTTGTGTTCTGTGACTTTCAAAGATTACCCCCCCCCATCCCCAAGATGGCAGCAGCCACATGGCCAGGGGCCAAAATGGCAGCAGCCACCTGGCATATCCTCCAACTTGTATTCCTCCTTCCCACAATCCCATTTGCCCACCTATCCCCTCCTCCAACCCTTTCCACTCTCACAACACTTTCCTTCCTGTAGACACACCTTCCCCTTCCTCCATGTCCCCGCCCTGCATGATGTCATTCTGCAACCCCACCTCTAGATGTTGCAATCTTGGTTCCCATGGTTGTTCTGTCTACCTGGACAGCTCCACCCCCCTTCCTGTTCCTGGTTCCCATGGGGCTAGGACTGGTGGGGGTGGGGCCCCGTCCAGTTCCTACAAGGGTAGAGCCAAGAGAGGGGGTTGTCCCCTTCCAGGTTCTGATGGGGGGAGTACCCCCCCCGCCAGGTCCTACGTGGGTGGGGCCGAAGGGAGAAACCCTGGAGATCCAAACCAGGGGAGGAAGCCATACTCTCAGCAGCTCCTGTCTCATATATTGGTTAAGGAAGCACAATTAGGAGCTATCAGCCTATCTCCTACCAAAGCAAAAAAGAATTATGCAAAGCCCAAATAGAATTTAGCCGTGACAGTGAGATCTTTAAAGGCATGATGAAAGCTACTTTAACATCCCTTGAATTTGTTCCAACTGACCTCCAAGATCTCTTCCGGTGTCTGCTTACACCCTCAGAGTTTGATCTGTGGGAGAGCACCTGGAAGACATCCCTCGGGGGGACTCCTGGAAGAGCTTAAGCAAAGCATCCACGGCGCACAAGATATAGATGAGAATGATATCACCCATGAATATGCAGCAAAGGGCAGTGGGCTAGCCCCGAAGAGGAAGTGCAGATATTATCTAAATTCATTTTAAGAAAAAACTGTAAAGCTGCAGGAAAAGTTTTTAACCAGTTACCAACAGCTGAAGCTAGGAACAGTTATGTGAATATTAAACAAATTGCCTCAGAAAGTTTCTTGCAGTTTGTAGACCATCTTCGTGCACAAATAGAAAGTCAAGTAGAAAACCCAGTGGCACAGTCAGAATTGATTAACGATATGGCTCAGATGAATGCCAATGAAGAATGCTGCAGGGTGATCCTAGGACTGCCTATCGATCCTTTACCTATGCTAGCACAAATGATAGAAGCATGTGCCAAGAAAGCAGAGCTGTTCAGTGCACAAGAGACAAAGCCATGATCAGCAAATTCAAAGACTGTAGCAGCTGCATCAACAAAAGGGAAGACAAAACAGATGTTACCAGAACAGCTTCAGCATTCCATCTGCTTCCAGTGCAAGAAGCCAGGACACTTCGCCAGAGACCACCCCCAAAGCCAACAGCAGAAGAAGAAAAATCAGAAAAATGGAGCAATCAATGAACCAAAAAACTAGGACCAAAGTGCAAACCCACACTGCGCTATGGATATTTATTTATATTCTATTATATTATATTAATTATGATTATTGATATTATATTATATTATATTAATTATATTATATTATAATAATGAATTATATATTGTGGGCTCCACCACAGTAAAGAAATCCACTCTCTTAACAAAAAAAGGAAGAAGGGAGGCAGGGTGCAGGGCATCAAAATAAATGTTTGCATAAAAAAATCTGACAGCCCCACAAGCGTTTCAAGCCTTTCTTTTCAGATCTACCCATTGGACAGTCATTGAAGTGGACCTGCTGAAGGACTCATGAGATTTGACGATAGATCACCCAAGACTGGACAGTGAGCTTTTGTTATTGGAGACACCGCACACACCCGTGGAGATTGAGGTGGCTCCCATGACCATCAGAGAAGACATACCTAACCTCATTCTCCTGGTGTGCTGTCCACATCCACCCTTCTATTTGGCCAAAGGGCAAATCATCGCCCAGGCCATTCCCATTCCAGCAGAAATCGCAGTTGCTGACAAAGCACCTGGAATCTACTGGGAAGAAGTAGTTAGAAAGAACAAACCCACCACGAGACGCAACCTAACCCATGGAGTAGACCGTCTCCATGTGAAAAGGTTGTTAGATACGGGGGCAGATCTGATGATAATACCCAAAAGGATGTGGCCCTCACATTGGGATTTGCAACCCCTGGCTGGCAAAATCCAAGGTATAGGAGGAGTCACATTGGCAAAAATCTCAAAAAGCATCGTACAAATCAAGGGGCCGGATGGGAAATTGGCCAGTGTCTGTCTGTTTGTCATGTACTACAAAGCTCCCCTGTGGGGGAGAGACACCATGTCCCAGTGGGGGGTCAAATTAATTATCCCTAAGACACCCCAAGATTTTTAGAGGCAGCCACTGTGAAACACCCTACCCACAAGTTAACATGGCTGGATGATACCCCAGTCTGGGTAAGTCAGTGGCCACTCAGCAAGAAAAGCATAAGGCATTTGAGGAGCTCGTAGAAGAGCAATTGGCCAAAGGCCACATAGAAGAGACAACCAGCCCTTGGAATTCCCATGTCTTTGTGATAAAATAGCCTGGGAAGGATAAGCGGCAGCTCCTACATGATCTCCGGGAAATAAACAAAGTAATTGAGGACATGGGGTCACTCCAACCAGGGATGCCTTCCCCAATGATGCTTCCCCAAAATTGGCAATGGGCTGTCCTGGACATCAAGGACTGTTTCTTCCAAATTCCCCTACACCCAGAAGATGCCCCACTGTTTGCCTTCTCGGTTCCTACCATCAATCAAGAAGCCCCAATGAAGCACTATCACAGGAAAGTATTGCCTCAAGACATGAAATGCAGAAATGCAGTCCTTCCATCTGCCAGTGGTACGTGGCTTCATTGCTGTCCCTGGTGAGCACCCAAAAAAAGGAAGCCATCATCCTCCACTACATAGATGATGTGCCTGTGTGTGCCCCCAGTGACACTACACTCCAACACACACTTGACCTAGTGGTTAAAGTTTTAACCTCTGCTGGATTCCAACAGAAGGAAGACAAAGTTCAAAGGGTGCCACGTTGGAAGTACCTGGGCTTGGAGATCACTTCACAGACCGTTGTTCCAAAGAAATTGGAAATTGATAGTGATCCCAAAACCCTAGTGGATCTCCATTCCTTGTGTGGGTCTTTGAACTAAGGCCCTGGCTAGGTCTCACCAACGAGGACTTAGGTCCCTTCATCAGTTTATTGAAGGGGGAGAGAGAGCTGGTTTCTCCCAGGAAACTGACCCCAGAGACAAAGGCTGCAATCCAAAAAGCACAGAAAGCTTTGACCCAGAGGCAAGCTCATCGTTATCAGCCTGAGCTGCCTTTCAAATTTATTGTCCTGGAAAAGATGCCACATTTGCATGGCTTGATATTACAATGTATCAAATGGCAGAAAGATTCTTTCTTAATCATAGAATGGGTTTTCCTTTCCCACCAGTGATCAAAAACCATCACACAACAAGAAGAGCTAATAGCTCAGCTGATCTGGAAAGCCAGGATGAGACTGTGTGAGCTGGCTGGCTGTGACTTTGTGTGTATTCACCTCCCAGTCAAACTTTCTAAGGAGGAAAAGAACTCACCCAAGCAGTTGACAAAACAGATGTTCGAGCACCTACTCCAGAGCAATGCAAGCCTCCAACTATCTCTGGACAGCTACAGTGGACAAATATCAGTCCACGCCCCATCACACAAATTGTTTAATGAGGAATTCCACCTCATTCCTCCTGAAAAAAAGGAGTTGTAGGCCACTCAAAGCTCTCACAGTGTTCACTGATGCGTCAGGGGAATCCCACAAGTCGGTGATGACTTGGAGAAATCCCCAGACTCAGCAATGGGAAGCTGATGTTGAGTTTGTGGAGGGGTTGCCCCAGGTCTCCAAACTGGCCGCAGTAGTGAGAGCCTTTGAGAAGTTTTCGGAGCCAATTAATTTGGTCACCGACTCAGCTTATGTGGCAGGAGTAGTGTCCAGGGCAGAGCAAGCAGTTCTCAAAGACATTGAGAACGAACATCTCTTCAGGTTACTCTCAAAACTAATTTATTTAGTTTCACATCGAGAACATCCATTCTATGTAATGCATGTAATGTCACATACCAATTTGCCAGGTGAAATCACAGAAAGTAATCGCAAAGCAGATTTCCTTGCTGCCCCAGCAGAAATGGCACGCGTTCCAGACATCTTCCAACAAGCAAAGCTAAGCCATCCACAATACCATCAGAGTGTGCCCGGTCTAATCAATCAGTTTCAGCTCACACGGAGTCAAGCTCGAGCCATTCTAGCTACCTGTCCCAGTTGCCAGCTCCAGGCCATGCCATCATTAGGCATAGGGGTTAACCCCCAAGACCTTGGGAGCTGCGAAGTGTGGCAAACAGATATTACACACATTTCCAGTTTCAGTCACCTTAAATATGTGCATGTGAGCATTGACACTTATTCAGGTGCAGTTTATGCCTCTGCCCATGCAGGGGAAAAAAGGGCACATGCCAAACAGCACCTAATGCAAGCCTTTTCAGTGCTAGGGATCCCTAACGAAATCAAAACTGACAACGGCCCAGTGTATACATCCAAGGAGTTCCTGGAGTTTGTCCAGCAGTAGAGAGTGGAACATAAAAAAGGCATCCCCCACTCCCCCACAGGTCAAGCTGCAATTGAGCGTGCCCACCAGATGCTTAAACAAGTCTTGGCTAGGCAGAGCAGTTCAACAGTGTGGATGTCACCACAACAAAAGCTCTGAAAAGCCATGTTTATAATTAATTTTCTAAACTGTTCATTTAAAATTATGAGTCCTCCAGTGTCACTTCCACAGCAATAATCAGTTTAAGTTATCGCAGTGTCCACCAGTCCTAATTAAGAAACTTGAGAAACCAAAGGTCCTTTTGAGCTCGTTACCTGGGAGCTTGGCTACGCGTGCATATCCACCCCCACAGGCCCACGTTGGATACACCAAAAGTGAGTAAAACCTTTCATCCCCAAAAATCCAGCACCAGCAAAGAGATAAAAAACAAGTGGCTGTTGCTCCAAAAAGAAGATGCTGCCAGAAAAAAAGAGAAAAACTTCCTGAAAGAAATCTAGTTACATTCCAGCAAACCCCTGACTTTTAATATGCTTAAAAAATGTTTGTTTTTGTTTTAGAAAAACCTACCAGCCATAGACTTTCTCCTGCTTCAGCATGGACACAAATGCCAAGAATTGGAAGGATTTGTTGTCTGAATTTATCCGTGAAAGCACCCAACGTCCACGCAGCTCTCTGAGAAATGAAAAACTTGATTGGACAAGTAAAGCAACAATCTGAAGACTAGTTCAGTAGACTTTTCAAGGACTAGGGACTCTCAGGGTAGTAAATTTCAATAGTTAAAACAGTTCTGTTAATCTTTGTTGTTCTTCTCCTAATAATATTAGCGTTCGGGGTTCTACGATGCTTAATTTTGAAAGCAATCAACAGTTTAATCCCTGCTACGTCAAAAGTCAATCACACAGTACTTGTTGACCAAAAGCAACCTAAGTGGCTCACAAATCATATGTAGTAGACAAACTCATATTCTGACTCAGAATAGGCCCCACCCCTTTCTTTTAACTTTATTTAACAAAAAAGGAAGAGGTGTTGTATTGCACTGAGTTATTATTTTGCACTGGTTTAGTTTACCACATGTTCTGTTCTGTACACCCCCCTGAGTCCTGTGGTGGTGGTTTCCCCTGGCTTTTTTCCCCCCTTACCCCCCCCCCCCCCCCCCATTGTCTCCCATTGGTTGTAGTTCCGTTCCTACACACACACACCGGGTTTAAAAATTCCCCCCACGAGGAGTTCGCTCTCTTTACTTTTCCCTATTCCCATGGGACTGATCTCATGATTAAAGCTCTGGGACTTGGATCCCAAGAAGAAAAGAGCACCTCTCATCTTTCATTTTGTCCTTGTTGGGTTTCTCCCGGGGTCGTGAGCTAGCCAAATCTCTTCCCCATGAAGAGAAGCTCAGCATCATGTTATTGTATTCCATATGTATCTGCGCTCAAAAATTGTTACTGTATGTTTAAGACCCTACAGTTGGGGACCTTGTGTGTGATGATGGGAATTTTTTTAAAATCTCCCTGCCTATGGGGTTTTGCTGCCTTTCACTGCATGGTGTTTGCTTCACAGGCTGTTTGGGCTTTGCTCATGCAAAGGTTCTTTTTTTTCCCCTTTTAAGTTCTTTTTGGTTTTGGGTTTTTCCCCATCTTGTAGAGACTGTAGTTGGTGGGTTTGACCTGCCTTAGGGCAAGTTCTGCAGATGGCCCTGCTCCAGTGAGCTGGTAAAAGTCGGCTGCCTGCTCTAAGACAGAAAACCAGAGGAGCAGAGTTTCTCTTTTTCATGGCAGCTTTGGGTTTGCAACTGTAGCCACTTACAGAAAAATGCATTTTACAATTAGAAACTGTTTCGAAGTGAAGTTTGCAAACTCTGCCGGCAGCGAGGAAAAAAAAAAAAAAGACGAGCAAGGTCCAGGGGATGGGGCACTATGCTGGTGCTGACAGACTGATTACCCCACCACCACCTCCCCCCAGCCGCATTGAAAATCAGATAGTTCTGCAACCTATTGCACATTATTTCCTTCTCTAAAGAATATACATTCAAACTGATTTTTGCTTTTTTATTTAAATAAATTCCACATTTTATCCATATTTAAAGTAATCCTTATAACTAATTGTCTCAGCTTTGGAGACAAATTTCAGAGGAAATGCCCTGGAATGAGCATTTGAGCATTTCCTCTAGAGGGAAAGGGCTTCAATAACTCCCTTTTCTTCTGCCAATTAGAGAAATAGATACCAGGGGATGAAACTGAAGCAAACAAACAAAAAAAAAAGCAAAACTTTTCATTAAAAGAGCAAGATACACACAAAGCACAGGAAAAAAAGAAAATTGACCCTTACACCCCACCACCACCTTGTTGCGTGGCCAAGAGGCAAAGATGGTGACTGCCCTTCTTTGTCTCTTGAAAGAGGGGAGAAAAGAGTTCAAGCAGCAGCTGGGAACCTGTTGGATTTCTGGCATGGATCTTCTCCTAGCAGCAGGCAAAGCTAGTGAAGTTTTATGTCCCTTCTTTCACTGGCTCAGTCTTTCTGGGGTTCAGACCGGCCAGAGCCACCCCACAGTGTCCCCAGGCAAGAGAGAAAAAAAAAAAAAAAGCAACCAAAAAACTGCTGAAAGTATTTGCCAGTGGAAAGTCTCCAGGCCAGTGAAAGGGAAGAAAACCCCAAAATACCCCAGAAGCTTCTTGCCTAAGTAGGCCAAAATCAGTCCAGCAAAAAGGCAACGAAGCAACAACTTGCCAATCGTGCTGGAGAGAGAGAAATTAAACAGAGCCCGCGTCCAGGGCTCTGGCCCCACCCCCTGGTTCATCTTAAGGATACCGCAGACATTTCTGGGCATAAAGCAGATGATTAAAGAATAAAGGATCATCATAAAATCACCCCAAGACAGTAGTCAATAGTAGAGTACTGTCTGCCAATCCACCTGTACTTATTAAATATTTTACATATCTAAAATTACTGGTTAGAACTCAATAAACTACTAGATCAGATCTGCCCAAATGATCTCTGACTTCTGCCACACTACACCAATGCACAAAGCATGAGCAACAAACAGGAGTGGGAATCCATTGTACAGCTGGATGTACAACTATGATGCAATTGGAATCATGGAATCATGGTGGGATGATTCACACAACTGGAGTGCTGCAGTGGATGGCTATAAACTCTTCAGAAGGGATAGCAAGGAAGGAGGGTTATAGGGCTGCCGTCTATGTAAAGGAATGGATTGACTCCACAGAGCTGTCTTTGAAAAGCAGTTATGAAGAGGTTGAGAGCTTATGGATAAAAATTAGGGGCCATGCCAACAAAGGCAACTTTGTGATTGGTGTTTACTACAAGCCTCTCAATCAAGGGGAGCCTGTTGACAAAATATTCTTGCTTCAATTACAGGAAGCATCATGCTCACAGGCCCTTATCCTGCTGGAGGATTTTAATC
This sequence comes from Certhia americana, assembly GCA_018697195.1. NCBI lineage: Eukaryota > Metazoa > Chordata > Aves > Passeriformes > Certhiidae > Certhia > Certhia americana. Next base: position 2,312,862 of record JAGMWU010000027.1, on the reverse strand, counting down.
ACCCTGATATATGCTTAAAAAGCAGCATAGCAAGATGCAAGCAGTCCAGGAGACTCTAGGAGTCTATTGAGGATAACTTCTTAATCCAGGTGATAGAAAGCCCAATCAGAAGAGAACTGGACCTGTTATTTGCCAACACAGATTAACTAATTAGAGGGGTCAAGACTGGTGGCAGCCAGGGCTGCAGTGATCATGTCCTGCTGGAATTCAGTCTTGAGGGATATGAGCCAGGTGAAGAGGAGAGCTAAGATGTTGAATTTTAGGAGAGCAAACTTTCAGTTGTTTAAGGAATTAGTGGATCGGACCCCCTGGGAAACTGCCCTCAGGAATAAAGGAGCAGAAGAGACCTGGCAGCTCCTTAAAGTAATTTTTCTTTGAGTGCAAGAGCTCTCAATTCTCATGTGTAAGAAGTCAGGCAAAGAAGACAGCATACCAGCATGGCTCAGTAAAGACCTCCTGCTCAAAGTACAGTGTAAGAAGGAAATGCACAGGCAGTGGAAGTGGAAACCTGTGCTGGTGCATTTCCCCCCTCCCCCAAGCCCCGCTATGATCTGAGAAATGTTCATTAGGCCTCAGCCTTGATGAGCAGCACCTGGGCTGAGCTCCTCTTGAGCTTATCAGAAATACTGTCTGCTCCCAGGATCTAGTGCTGGCTAATGAGCTCACACTTTTTTTTTTAAAATGAACTGCCTTGGAAACATTTTTTTTGCCTGAATAACAAACCAAGTGCAATAATACTTTTATTCTCAAACTTTCAAAGAAAGTTTTTGATCCAAAGTGCGGCCAGGATGAAAAATTACTATGACTAAAGCTCACTATCTTGCAACCCTGTAAACAGCTGTCCAAAGTGAGACCATTGGAGCTCTCCTGGACTGCAGCAGGCTGTGACCAACAACCTCCTGACTGGGACACCTCTCAGAGCCAGTGAACTCTCAGGTTTGCTATACTTGGAGAATTGCCAGACCATGGATCCTGATCTGATACCCCCACTCCTTGAGGTTCAACCCTTCACCCATTGAGAAGATGCAAAGGTATCTGAAGTGAGTATTTCACTACCTTCAAGGGGAATTTTTCACAGGTACCTTGTGCAGACTCTTTATATCCGTGCAAATGCAAGTCTGAGTATGCTATAGTAAATATGCCAGAAATGTTGCTCTCCTGGATTCTTAATTACTTCAGATTTGTAAATCAGGCTTGTTAGTAAATTACTGTTGTGGTATAGTAAATCCTATATTAATCCTTTGCTAAATTGTTTAACTTAAAAGTTAAATGATGTTAAGTACTGTTAAGTTTAAAAGCTGTTATGTTTAAGTGCTCTTGCATGTTTAGTCTATATTCCTTTTTATCCTTGCCCTTTCTATCCTTTTGTCTTTCCCCTCCCCTGCCTCCACATAGATAGCTTTGGGTTTATTTTGTTTTGGATTGATTGACTCTGGATTTTTGTTTGATTTTCCTCAGTCTTCCTTAACCATCTAGTAAGTAGTAGAGCAAACCTTGCAAACAAACTCTGTCATGCTGTCACTTTTATATTAAACCTGTTTTTACTGATACCTTTGCCAGTGATTCTTTAAGAGATCTTAAAACATTTATTCACAACATGTATCCTAGAAAAAATATAGGGCCACTGCCTAGTTGTCTAGGTATGTGATCAAGAAACCTAAGGCACAGTTGGAGCTGAATATGACAAGAGATAAGAGAAATAATAACGGCTTCTATAGGTATGCTGGGAAAAAAAAAAATTAAAGAAAATATACCATTGCCTGATAAAACAAGAGAACTAGAAAAATCAACATGGAGAAGGCTGAGGTACTCAGCATTTTTTTGGCCTCAGTTTTCAATGCCAATTGCTTTTCCAACATTTCTCAAGTCCCTGAATCTCAAAGCAGGTACTGAGAGATAAAAGTCCCTCCAATCCTAAGCGTAGACCAGGTTTAAGACCACTTGAGAAACCCAAATGTGCTCAAGTCCATGAGACCTGACAATATGTATCTCAGGGTCCTGAGGGAATTCAATGATGTAGTTGCTAAGCCACTCTCCATCATATTTGATGTCAGACAAAGTCCCCAGTGACTCAAGAAAAGGGAAATATCCCACTCATTTTAATAAGGGTAAAAAGGTGGACCCTAGGAACTACCAACCCATCAGCCTCACCTTCATGTCTGGTAAGATCATGGAGCAGATCCTCCTGGAAGATGTGGAAACCTATGGAACACGGGGGTGATTAGAGACAGCCAACAGGGCTTCACCAAGGACTTTGACACAGTCCTCCATAACATTCTTGACTCTAAATCAGAGAGATATATATTTAAAGGATGGACTGTTAGTTGAATAAGAATGGATGGCTGTGTCCAAAGAGTTATAGTCAACAGCTCAATGTCCAAGTAGTAGCAATTAGGTTGTAGCATTCTAGCTGCACAGTGGCTTCCAGCTCCTCCTGTTTGTTACCTATGCTGTGTGCATCAGTAGAGGCGCTTCATCTGGTCTATTGACCATGACATCTTTTTAGAGGAATAACCTCAATTCCTTTGAGGCATTTCACATCTGTTTCCCTGTTGGTTCCTAATATATCAGCACCCCCTGGCTCTTCTCTGTTGCTCAAAACTCCAGCCCTTTCCCTCCTGAATTTTTTTAAAGCTCTCCTTATAATTCTGGCCAGCTTCTTGGCAAAGACACTCTTGCCCCACTTGGTCAGGTGAATCCCATCAGCTCCCAATAGGCCTGGTTTCTCAAAAGGAGATCCATGATCACAGAAGCCAAAACCTTGAGTATGTCATCAGCCATGCAGCCAGGTATTCATCCATTCATCTCCTTCTTCCTGAAATCCTTCCTCTGATTGGGATGATAGAGGAGAACACCATTTGTGCTCCAGGTCCTTTTAACATTGCCCTGAGGGACATATAGTGTCTTTTGATGGTTCTACATTGCCTCTTTGCAGTATCATTAGATACTACCTGGAATAGTTGAGTGGATGATAATCTGTAGGGTTCACCAGGCTCAGCAGCCTCTCAGTGATGTCATGAATATGAGCTCCCAGTAGGCAGCAGACTTCTCCAGAGAAATTGTCTGAACAGCAAATGGGTGCCTTGGTGCCTCTCAGTAAGGAATCTTGAATTACTAATATTCCACATGCTTTTCTGGTGGCATGGGTTCTAATGCAGGTGGGTGATTGGATCAACTTTACACCTATGTCTTCCCCTGGATTCTATTACTTATGTGCTTTTCATTCTTCACCCCCAGAGCACAGTATCTGTTACATAGAGGCACTTTATGGAATGGGGGAAGATTCTTCCTTTTGCCCCAAGCAGAGACAAGGGTCCGGTCTCCTTCATCTCCTTAGTTATTTGTGCCTGTCAGATTGTTGTTGAAATCAGGTTTATCTTCTTGCATAGCTGTAAGACAGGGTTGTCATTCAGCCTGGGACAGCACACAATAACATGTATTGATCTCCCATTCACATTCCCAAATACTGCACTGCCTATTGAGCTCCTCTTTCAACGTAGCTACTTGTTTGAAGAATTCTTCTAGTTAGACATACTTGTTATGACAGCCACTGCTATGTTCAGGTGCCAAGGGGACTTCCAGGTGTTTTAGCTCCATGCAATCTAAGGTCTGGACAGCTATTTTAATCCTTGGGAGGTTTGTTTGGGTGGGGATGTCAGCATAGGTAGGCTGTAGTGCTCCTGTTTGGGTTTCAGCCTCAGCCTTGAAGTTGCAGCAAGTGGATAATATTTTCTTTCAGCAGGTCAGAGATTCCTTGTAGTTCTCAAAAAAAAAAAAAAAGCTTCACTTATAAATAGGTAATTCTTTTGAAAGATTCCATCTTTTGAATTCCAATTCCCAGGAGACCTCAAGCTTCCAAGGAAGCTTGCATAGCCACAAGCTAGCTAGTGTGATCTTTGTGAATGCAGTCTAATAAAGCAGGCAGCAGCTCAATAACTGACAAAGTATGCTTCCATTCCCCTGCCATCAGTGTTCCCAACAGTTACCACTCCTTCTTTGGGCACCCTGTTAGTGGGTGCTTCTTAGGGGTGTTATAAGTCCATACTATATTATTGGCTTTTCACAAATATTAAAATGAATGCTATATGTATAATGTTGTAAAACTTTGCTGTATGAATATAGTTTCTTTTATTTCTGCTATTAACAAAACTTAGAAATAGTAGTGGGTTAAATATATTTTTCTTGGACAATAGCATGATAATGTAAAAAAGCTTTTGTAACTAAGAGAATGGTAAAATAATCAGGAAATTCTTCACATTCTTGGATTATACTATCTGGATGAAGATGGCTGGTGACGGACACCAGAGCCCCAAGGAAGGAATTTATTGATCATCCGTTATCAGAGAATGTGCAATGGAATGGAACCAAAAGGAGAAATAAAAAATGTTGATTTACAGGATGGAATGGGGGGGCAGGTTGGAGGAACTCAAACAAATGTTTTTTAACAATGCATGAGGCTCTATGAATATGCAACATTTTGATGCATTTAAAGAAGTCTTTTCTGAGTTAGGGTGTGCTCTTGGCTGAATGCCAAGCACCCGGCCATATACTTTTGCTTTATTGTCTTGTCTCTTATTTGTGGATACCGGTTGTGAACAGGGAAAAACTGAGAACTGGTTTTCCCCGTTCACAGCCAGTATCCACACTTATTGTCTTTTATTAAACTTTTAAAATTTTACCAGGAAAGTGAACTTCATTTTTCACAGGGGCAAATTATATGTGGCTTCTCCTGGTTTGAACTGGCTGTAGGGAGTGCTGGCACTGATCAACTCTCACCCATCCCTCTCACAAGATATGTTGTCTGCTGGCTGGTCCCTCCACACACACAGCCCAAGGGTGTCAAGGGCCTAGAAACCCCCTCAGACACCTCCTTAAGAACCTCAGAAGCCTCACACTCCTCACAGCATGCAGCAACAACTGCTGCTGCTGTCACTGCTCAAAGTAATTTCAAAGGTTTTGTGCAATTTATACCCATATGTGGGGCTGTCATGGATTGCAGTGCAAAATGTAACCAAACCTGTGTATTTTATCACCATTGGATGAAACTGGGGTTGAGTGGTGTAATTGTCTGTCAATGGGCCAACTGTCAAGAAACCTGCTGGGGCAGTTTTCTTATCTCTTCCACAACCCAGCCTCCTTCCAGGGAGATATCTTCTGCTAATGGGCCATTGAGTCTCACTGATAGAATTACATCATCACATTGGGAAATGCTCCAAGCAGGGGGAGGAGCCAAGTATTCCTACCTGGATAAAAATCTGGGAGTTGGAACACCAAGCCAGCCTTTTCCACTGGATTCTCAGAGGAAGACCATGCCCATCTATCACTTCTGGACCTTCAGCAAAAGAACTCCACTCTTTCTACAGGAGCATCACTTCAACAGAGCCACATCTGCCACTAGGACTGCAACCACCATTTAATCAGACTGCCACCAACACCCTGACCCACAGGGTGTCAGGTTTTATCCTGACTCTGTCAGTGGGTTTTGTTTACTTGTTTGTCTTACTGCATGTGTTTTTGTTTTATTGTTTATTTTAGTTCCCCTAATAAAGAACTGTTATTCCTATGCCCATATCTTCACTTGAGAGCCTCTTAATTTCAAAGTTATAATAATCTGGAGGGAGGGGGTTTAAATTCTCCATTCCAAGGGAGGCTCCTGCCTTCCTTAGCAGACACCTGTCATTCAAACCATGACAGGGGCTATTTTTAAGAATGATTCAGTTTCATGTATGTCATTTTTAAAAGACTTTTAAAGTTAATGAACATCTGTGCTAAGAGTTTTTTCAACAGGAAAACTTGTGTCAGCTGTGGGTGATGTTGACTGTAGACTTCATGGCATTTTACATGCATGCATATGGAACCTAAGGCTCTTTAACCAAATTGCTTCCAAATACTAGTAAATTATCAAAGGTTTTAACAGAAAAACACAATAGGAAAATTTCCATTTGAAAATTTCAAAAAATATTTTTAAGCTTCTGACTGAAGTATAATCAGATCTATATTGTGAATCAATGGGAGGTCTGAATTTCCTAACAACTGTTTCTGGATGTTGCTTCCATTCTGAAGGTGAACTGGCTTTTAGTGACTATATTGATATCCTTCATGAGAATCATGTTGGTGTATGTCTTGGGGGAATTTTCCAAAGGAATAAAACCACACCCAAATTCAATGGATTATCAAGCAATTGGTCACAGAAGCAAATCCACTCTGCTCTGGATTTTGTTTTTTACCCTAGTCATTAGATTTTCCCTTTCATCCCTCTATGTAGTTTCTGATTTCACAGACTGAAGCTAAATGTGATCCAAATGCCAGAGCAGATATTCCCCTGCAGCCTGTGGAAGAGACCATGGTGGACCAAGTGTTTCCCTGTGGAAACAACCATGCTGGAGCAGATATCCACACTCCATGAAGGGCTCCATGTTGGAACAGTTTTATCCTGGAGGTCTTCAGCCTGTGAGAAGGACCCATGATAGAGCAGGGGAGAAATATGAGAAGGAACAACTATCCGAGCAAAACCGGTATGTACTGACCACAACCGCTCATTACCCATAGCCCTTGCACTGCTCAAGGTTTGGGGAGGAGAGGAGGTAAAGGAATTGGAAATGAAGGAGTGAAGTTAAGCCTCAGAAAAAAAAGGAGCGTAAGGAAGGTTTTTTCATTTTTTGTTTCCTACAGTCCTGATCTATTTTTACATGTCAATAAATAAAATTAATTTTCCTCAAGTTGAGTCTGTTTTCCCCATGATGGTAATTGGTAAGGGATCACCCTGTCTTTATTTTGAGCTGTAAACTTTTTCATCTTATTTTTTCCCTCATCCTGTTGAGAAAGGGGAGTGAGAGTGACTGAGTGGGTGTCTGACAGCTAGCCAAGGTCAACTCACCACAAAAGACAATCTCTTTTCAGGCATCACAGAAACACTGGTGCCAAGGGGACACTGTTCTTTGATAGACACAGCAGCCCAATTAAGGTGGCTAAAAAATGGGCTTTCATTTTATCTATAAGTAGTTCATTAGTAACAAGTAATGTGGGAGGTAGGTACAGAGAATATTTAAAGATTCTGAATAGCTTATGTTACAGGATACAGCTCTAGCATTTATAAACTAATAACTTGGCCGTGGATTGCCTCCCCCATGCTACAAAAACCTGATAGCTGCCACTATTACTCCAGTTCTAATCATAAAGTTTCACACATGGTATTGAACAGCAAATGCTGTAAACTACATGACTTACCAAATAGTACAAAGCCAACATTAGCGACAATAATCAGTGTACACAGTCCTATCGATCCTAGAGATCCTAGAAGCCCTTTGCAAGCTTTGCAGATCATTTTATGACAACTGAGCTCAGGGAAAATGGCCAGGGCCAGAATATGAACAAGCCCTATGGTCTTAGTCACCACTGAGTTACAGCCCTCACCAGTGACACAAACAGTGCCATAAAGAGTAAGACTAAAGGATTAGCTTAAAGCAAGAAACGCTTGCTGTCAGCAAGTAAAATAACTGTTCCGTCCAGTGCTGCTGACCATTATATCTATTTAGGTAAACTGAAACATTATACAATAATCAAGTTACAATTTACATTTGTTTTAAAAATGTGTAAGAAGATATTTTAAATCTTCTGAGAGTTGAACCAAATTTTAGTATCTTTTTTTCTGCTGCTTCTTTACCACAGCCAAACATGCCAAATTTCTGCCCAGAGACTGTTGTATGATTTATTATTAGAAAAGAAAACTAACACATATAAACAACAGGACATGCCGACCTGATTCTGATTAACTCTCTCCAAATTTACCAAAACTAATACCAAACGGAGTTAAATACTATTGGTGTTTACTCAGAACCAGCTTCTCCATGTGCCAGCCCCTAAATAATCTCACAGAGACTGTCCAATGTAAAAGTAGAATCAGTCACATGAATGCAGTAAAATGACTGAACAAAATCTCCATTATTACTGATTATAGCAGTTCACTTACCCTATAGTAGTCTCTGCTGTACACATATCTAGACATCCCAAAATCCCCAATCTTCACTAGCAGGTTCTCAGCAACCAGGCAATTCCGGGTAGCAAGATCCCGATGCACGAAGTGCTGTGATGCCAAGTAAACCATACCAGCTGCAATTTGCTGGGCAATGTGAATCATCTGAGATTGAGTCAGCTCAGCAGGATGGTTGCCTTCTGCCATCAGTACTGCATCTGGTCCATGTGCCCTGCACCAAAATACAAGCCAACGAGGTAATAGGCCACTTGTAAGCTAGAGAAGTGAAAGGCATTAGTGGGCTCTAAACCACAAAATTGTCTCACTCAAATATAATGAAAAAAAGGACTATAAATTCATTGGTGAAAAAGGAGAGAATTTGCCTCTTGAAGTTTTTTCCTTTACTGTTTTCTTTCATGGTGAGAAAGACAGGGGATTTAAAAAATGTTATACAATGGGTAAAATTGCTTAGGAAAATAAGTTAGGTGATTTATAACAACATATCTCCATCCTAAACCACCACCTTTCTCCTGTTCTGTTCCAGTAAGTTCCTAGCTTTCTTCTCAGTTGTACTAGTTTGAAAACAAACCAGTGGGAGATTCCAAGTCACAACTAAAATTTAATAGGAAAATTGAAATAAAGGCAGAAAACACTGGCTTAAACTGACAGAGTCAGGATACAAACTGACACCCTGTTGGTCAGGGTGTTGGTAGCAGTCTGATTAAATGGTGGCTGCAATCCTGTTGAAGTGACAGATGTGGTTCTGTTGAAGTGGTGATCCTGTAGAAGGGTCTGGTCTTCCTCTGAAGGTCCAGTGGTGGTTATGTATCTCTTATCCTCTAGAAATCCAGCAGGTAAGGCTGCTTGTGGTGTTCCAAACTCAGATTATATCCAGGTAGGAGTGCTTGGTTCCTCCCCCTGGGCGGAGCATTTCACAATGGGATGATGTAATTTTATGAGTCATGCAGTGAGAGTTGATGGCCCATCAGCAGAAGATATCATCTAGAGGGAGTTATCAGGGATGAGTCATGGAAGAGATAAAGAACACTGCCCCACCTGTTTTTAACATCTTACATAGATGGTAATAGAACACATATTTTTGGTTACATCTTACATTGTAACCTTAGACATTATCCACCCCTTATTCTATTACCATCTACATCATACCCAAATCAATACCCTCTTAAACTCTACTTATATATATATATTCACAATGAAATCTTACACACAGTTCTCACTTAAAATTAGGTCTCTTTGTGGTGCACAATGGGTTTCCCCATCTTTCTGCATTACCCACCAAGTGAAACCAGGTCCTTGAGCAAAAACAATCCCACGGATTGGTTTGCCTTTGCCTGAAGTGGGACTAATCCAGTCTTTCTTAAATACCTCTCATGTGTAGCACAGGGACTTTATCTCCATCCACTGAGTGCAATGGTTCAGACTGAGCAGGACCAGCTGAATTGATGGAGCCTCAGGTATTGACCATCCAGGTGTCATTTGCTAAATTCAGTTCCAAATTTCTGAAGGTCCCCCTGCCAAGTGCCTTCAGGGTGGTCTTAAGTAGTCCATTGCACCGTTCAACTTTCCCGGCAGATGGTGCATGATAAGGGATATGATATATCCATTCAATACGATGTTCCCTGGCCCAGGTGTTTATAAGGCTGTTCCTGAAATGGGTCTTTTTGTCCGACTCAATTTTCTCAGGGGTGCCATGTCTCCACAGGATTTGCTTTTCCAGGCCCAAGACGGTGTTCTGGGCAAGTAGTATGAGGCACAAGGTAGGTCTCCAACCATCCAGTGGTTGCTTCCACTATGGTAAGCACATAGTGCTTGCCTTGGCAGATTTGGGGAAGGGTGATGTAGTCAACTTGCCATGCTTCCTTGTATTTATACTCTAACCATCGTTCACCATGCCACAGAGGTTTCACCTGCTTGGCCTGTTCAATTGCAGTGCAGGTCTTGCAACTGTGGATGACCTGTGAGATACTGTCCATAGTCAGGTCTATCCCTTAGTCATGAGCCCATTGATATGTTGCATCTCTCCCCTGATGACCAGAGGCATCGTGGGCCCAATGAGCTAGAAATAATTCTCCCTTGTGCTGCCAGTCCAGATCAACCTGTGATACTTTTGCCTTGGCAGCTCTGTCCACCTGCTCATTGTTATGATGCTCTTCATTAACCCAGCTCTTAGGCATGTGTGCATCCACGTGTCAAACCTTCACAGTCAGCATCTCTACCTGGGCAGCAATGTCCTACCAAATCTCAGCAGCCCAGCTGGGTTTCCCTCTGCACTGCCAGTTGGCCTTTCTCCAACGTTCCAGCCATCCTCACAGATCATTAGCTACCATCCACGAATCGATGTAGAGATAGAGCCTTGGCCACTTCTCTCATTCAGCAATTTCCAAAGCCAGCTGGATGGCTTTAAGCACTGCAACCTGACTCAATCCACCTTGTCCCTCAGTATCGGGTGCAAATTGTTGTGTGAGGCTCCATACAGCAGCTTTTCATTTCCGATTTGTCCCTACAATTTGGCAGGAATTATCAATGAAGAGGGTATATTGTCTTTTGCTCTCCCATAGCTTGTTATATGATGGGGCTTCCTCGGCACATGTCACTTGCTCCTCCTCTTCTCCAGAAGATAATCCAAAAGTCTCATGTTCAGGCCAGTTGGTTATAATTTCCAGAATCCAAGGGTGATTAAGATTTCCTATCCAGGCTCGTTGTGTGATCAGCACAATCCACTTGCTCCACATGGAGTTGGTGCCATGATGCATGGAAGGAACCTTTTCCTTGAACATCCAGCCCAGGACTGGTTGTCAGAGTGCCAGAAGCAGCTGTGCTTCACTGCCAATTACTTCTGAGGCAGCTTGAATCCCTTCATAAGCTGCAAAAATCTCTTTCTCATTTGGGCTATAGCTAGCCTCAGATCTTTTGCATCACCCACTCCAAAACCCAAGCTGTCATCCTTGAGTCTCTCCAGGTCCTTTCTGCCACAGGCTCCAGGAAGAACCATTCTCCCCAGGTCCAGTCTAGAGCACATTCTTCACATTCTGCTCTGTTCTGACTGGCCCAAGGGCTACTGCATGAGCATTCTGCTTAATTTGCTCAAACACTTCTTCTTGTTGCTTGGGGCCCCACTGGAAATCATTTCTTTTTCGTGTCATGAGATAAAGAGGTCTTACAATCATGCTGTACTCTAGGATATGCATCCTGCAAAAGCCCATGGCTCCTAGAAAAGCCTGGGTTTCCTTCTTGTTTGTAGGTGGGGAAATAGCGGTGATTTTGTTAATTACATCCGTTGGGATCTGGCAACATCCATCTTGCCACTTGACTCCTAGAAACTGAATTTCATGAGCAGGTCCCTTAACCTTACTTTGCTTAATGGCAAAACCAGCTTTCAGAAGAATCTGGATAATCTTCTCTCCTTTCTTGAAGACTTCCCCTGCTTTGTTCCCCCATACAATGATGTCATCTATATACTGTAGATGTTCCGAAGCCTCACCCTTTTCCAGTGCAGTCTGGATCAGTCCATGGCAGATGGTGGGACTGTGATTACACCCCAGGGGCAAATGGTTCCAGGTTTACTGTACGGCACTCCTGGTGAAAGCAAATTGGAGCCTGCACTTTGCTGCCAAAGGAAAGGAGAAAAAGGCATTGGCAATATTGATGGTCACGTACCACTTTGCTGCCTTGGATTCCAGCTCATACTGAAGCTCCAGCATGACTGATATGACAGCACTCAGTGGTGGTGTGACCTAATTCAGGCCACGGTAATCCACCATCAGCCTGCATTCTCCACTGGACTTACACACTGGCCACTTAGGGCTGTTAAAGGGTGAACAAGCCTTGCTGACCACCCCTTGGCTCTACAGTTCACGAATCATCTTATGGATGGGAATCACAGAGTGTCTGTCAGTGTGGTGTTGCTGACGGTGCACTGTTGCTGTGGCAATTGGTATTTGTTGTTCTTCCATTTTCAGCAGTTCTACAGCAGAGGGGTTGTCTGAGAGACAAGGCAGGGTATTCAGTTGTCTGATGTCTTCTGTCTCTAGAGCAGCTATTTCAAAAGCCCAGCAATGCCCTTTTGGGTCTTTGAAATACCCATTTCTAAGACAGTCCATGTCGAGGATGCATGAGGCCTCTGGGCCAGTCACGATGGGTTGTTTCTGCCACTCGTTCCCAGTTAAACTCACTTCAGCTTCCAGTACAGTCAGGTGCTGGGATCCTCCTGTCACTCCAGAAATAGAAATGGATTCCTCTCCCACATACCTTGATGACATCAGGGTACATTGAGCGCCAGTGTCAACTAAAGCTATATATCTTTGTGTGTCAGATGTGCCAGGCCATTGGATCCACACAGTCCAATAGGTCTGATTGTCCCTTTCCTCTACCTGGCTAGAGGCAGGGCCACTCTAATCCTGGTCATGGTACATGGTCATTGCTCTCCTCCTGTAAATATGTTTCTGAGGTCAGTTCAAGAGAATCGGTTCTATTATTGTTCCTATACCGTCTGGAGTTCTCTCCATGAGAGACCGGAACAGCATTGACCCTAGATGAGTTTCTTGTGGTAGATGTTCCTCTTTTCAATTCATCTACCTGGGCTGCTAAGGAGGAGGTGGGTTTCCCATCCCACTTCCTCATGTCTTCTCCATGCTCCTGAAGGAAAAACCAGAGGTTACCTTGTGGAGTGTATCCTCTCTCCTTGGTTGGGGGACATCTGCTCCTAATGGCAGAAACTCTGGTTGGTTCTGACAAGTTGTGGTAAATTCCTTCCTTAAGCTCCTTTCTCAGTTTCTGATGGCCCTCTTCAATCTCTGGACTTGCTCAGCCAGCTTTGTTTCCAGGGATGAGACATGGGTACATAATGGTGTGGTGACAGTGTCCTTGTAAATTCTTGGTTTGCTGACTAATGCGCCACCTGGTCCTCTCCTTCCCTCCATTGCAGCGTTGCTAGGTAACGGGAGTATATGTCTGGTCCAAGCTGCATGACTCTCAACCATATTTGCGACATACATTGGACACCATGTGGACTCTTAGGGAATCTCTCATCTTCTGAGCAAATGATCTCCAGCACAGCTAATTTCCTTAGGAACTGGATACCGTGTTCCACTGTGCTCTATTTCCTTTGTTGCATGTGGAGGTCTTCACAAAGGTATCTGTCCTTTACACTTGCCAGCAGTCACCACCAGAGGCTGAGAGTTTCTTAGGTTCTCTCGATCCCGTGGTCAATGGCCACATCCCAGGAGAGGGATCCCAGTTGTCTGGCCTCACTTCCATCTAAAATGGTGTCATTAGCTGTGGCATTCTTGATGCAGAGCATCCAAGTCAGGATGGACTCATTCGTCTGACGAGTGAACTCCCTCTGCAGGTCTCACAGCTCAGCCAGGAATAGAGACCTGTTTAAGCATTGGTTTGCTAATCTGAAAATTTTACAATTAAGGGCAAAGCAGGCTTAAACTTAAAAAGGAATAAAACTTTATTAACAGAGTTAAAAGGAACATAGTAAGGAAGGAAAATTTGAATTAGAAACCAACCAACCAACCCCCAAAAAACTTTAGGACATAATTTCTCTCTCTCTTAATAATTTTCTTACAAACAACATAGAGACAAAAACTTGTGGCTTTTAGTCAGTTTACTACTTCTAAAATAGTTTCTTTAGTTTGCTTAGGGAGAAGAGGTTATTTTTTTGCTATACTATCGACACTTCTCTACAAGAAAATAGTTTTTCTTGTGGCTTCAATGCTACTGTGAGCAGCCACCCAGAACAGGAAAATTCTGTTTGCAGTGTGAAAGTCCTTCCTATGTCTTGCAGCCATTCTCACAGCTGCTTTCATAGGTTATTTCAATTTATTCAGGTGCTATTTTAAAGATGAGCTGTTCTAACACCGAGCAAAGTTCTCTTTGCCTATTTCTGGGACTAGAAGTTTTTACTACTATTTTTAGGGTAAAGTTTCTTATTTCTTTATGCTCAAGTTTCTCACTAGATTCACATCAACATGCATCTGCTTCAACTACTGGTGCCCTAAAGCTCACAACCGTGCTAGAATGCTACATCCCCCCAGTGGATCTCCATGTATTACAAGGAATCAAAACCAGTCAAATATATCTTTACCATAGCTTTACAGGATTTTTAAGTCAAGCTTAAAACATCTCTTCAATCCCTTCTGTCTAAAATTAACTCTTTCTTTACTGACCTCAAAGTCCCATGTTATTATCTCTATGTGTTCACTTTTTTTCCTTTTCCTAATTTAGGAGAGAAATGGTATTTGTAAAGGCATCTGTTTTTAAGCTTCACTACTAACCGAAACAGTTTGCAAAGTCCTGCAACGCTGAAAGTAAAAAAAAACCTGATCTGGTCCAAGCTCTGTCCCAGGAACATGGCTCGCTGTGCTTCCCTACCAGCCACGTGATTCCCGCCGGCACTATGCAAGCCAGCTCAACTCTGTTAAGGCTGAAAAACAAGGGAAAAAAAACCTGTTGCTGACGCTTCCATCCCCTGTCTGTCGTAAAGAGTAAAGCTAGCTTAAAACAGCTAAGCACACGAAGTTCATTGTCAGCCATGCCGAGGTGTCTGTGTGAGATCGCCCTGGCCCTTCCGATCCTGCCACGTGGCTGCTCCCAGTCTGCAATGGCAGTGGATGCAGAGCTACTCCTGGCCCCCAGGCCACTTTTTCTTAAGCTGCTCCTGGTGCTTATACAGTCTCTGCTAGGCTCAGTCTGGCAGGCTCTGCTAGGAAAAGGCTTGTCCTCACTGGCAGAGCCCTAGCCGTTTGGCAGGATAAAGCCTGGTGAGCTCCTCGATGAAAGCCCGGCAGCACTTTAGTGAAAAATTTAGCACCTTGCTCACGACCCCTCTAAAGACAAGGAAATTTCAGCAGAGCTCCCTGGGACCCAGCATAGACCCAGCCATGCGGGATGAGCTAAGACTGGCTCCCGGGCCCAATTTGCCTTCACCAAAGCCGGAAACAAACCCAGCTATTCCCAGGCTTTTTGGTCTTAAGGTGTGTATTTACAAAAGGCATTTCCACTCTTTTCATTGGCCTAATTAGGTGTCAATATTACAAAATTGTCCAATTAGAGCCAACCCAGGACAAGAGCGATTGATGATTTCCGACTCCACCTCTTCTGCTGGGTGAGAAGGTCTGGCCGCCTCCTCATCAGTCACTATGCAGACTGATCTACTCTTCAATTTCTTTCCCTGAATGGGAACAACTGCTACCGGCTTTGGCTGTCCTGGCTCAGTGATTTCTGTGGAGATGCTGGCTGTTCTTTTGGTTCCTTTTCACTCTGTGACAGTTTGTGTAGACATGGTGCCTGTTGCTTTGCTGCTTTTCTTCTCCTCATCATGAGGATGTTGTGCCACACCGAGCATTATTCTGACTCTAAGTATGGAGTACACAGTGCCGGTCATAGAGAAAAGAGAAAGCAGAACGGACAACAAGATTATGCCAACCTTTATATCCAGAGACAAATAAGTGTTTTCAAAAACTGCTGTGTCTGGCCTGAAAGGCTGCATAAAACTATTCTCTACTCTTCCCCTCAGGGGCTGGGTGTGATTGTTGAGGATGCCCCAGACATAGCAGCCCAGACTAGGACAAGCAAAGAAAATTGAATATATATTCCGAATGGCACTCATTGCCTCAGAGGTTATTATGCAATAGACATAATAAACCAACAAAAAATTTTCATACCATTCCCTGGTCTCAAATGGAGCATCAGAATTGGCAAATAGATCCCCATGTGAGGAAAAATATATAGAGCAAGATACAGTACCCACGTAAAGAGGTTGAACATAATGGTGGATAGGAGGTTTTTGTAATACAAAATTGTAATTCTGACTCCTCTCAGGACTGCCCCACATTGGGTGCCAAAATATGTACTAGTGTTGCAATGTGTCAGAATAACTTGTTCCCAGGGATGCCCCAGCCAAATTATCTCTAGGTGTGTTTATCAGAGCCTCTGGAATTCGTCAAGGTTGCTGAAACAACAGCCAGACTAAATTGGGAGCAGAGATGCTGAGAAACTGGTGGCAAAGAATAAAAGCACTAGATAAAGGAACATCTGGACTTTGACCAATCACTTTTCCACAGACCCTCGTGGGGCTTGAGTGAAAGGGACTGATCAACCAATTGAGCAATGTGTGAAAGTGCAAACAGTAGTCTTAGAAATGTATAATTTGGGTTGTAATGTAAACAATAAACTGCTTCTGCCTAATCATAGTGGTTCGGTGTTCAGAAGTTCCTTTCACCTGCATGTGGTGACCTGTCCGACATGATATAGATCGTGAGTTTATGAAGCAAATCTGGACCTTTGGACTCTGATCTGGTCTCTGAAGGGGATCTGTGGAGTGAAAAAGCAGGGGACCCCAACTGGAATCCACCGCAGCCGGACTGCGGTGGCGAAGGAGTCAGAGTACGATTCCATCGGAGTTGGGAGAAAAAAGAAATCCCGGGAACCAGAACTCTGGAATACTTGAAGTGCTGCAGTGGGGAATTCACCTAAGACAGGTGAGCAATTGGGGGGTTGAAGAAATGGGTAAAGCACTGTCCAAAGAAGAGCAGGCCACCCTGAATTTTCTTCAGCATATTTTCTCTGACAGAAAAATCAAATCAGAGGTCTTGAAAAGACTGTTAAAATGGGATCAGAAAAGAGTATATTTTACTACCCCAAAGAGTGTTTTGACACTCTAGAGTGGGTGAAGTTGGAACTGACTCTTTGAGATGCAGTAAGTGATGGTTTAAAAGTAATCAAAGGACGTAGCACAATGCGGAAAATTATAACAGTACTAAAGCAATTGAAGGCAGAAAGGACAGCTGTAGTGGCTGCTGCTGCGCTTGAGCCCGACAGTCTCATGGCCGCTTTTCCGGCATTTGCAAGAGAATTCTTTGGGGGGAAAGAAACAGTGATACCATCTCTACCTGCAACAACCCCTGAGCCAAATATACCCTTGGCTTCACAACTGATTTCAGACAGCAATAATGCAGCATCGCAACTCGCGCCGATTTCAAAGCCCGCGCCAAAACCCATGCAATCTTCGTCGGTCCTAGAGCCCGAGCCAGATCAGAGAAGATGGAGGTGGAAGTTTCGTTGCCTCCGCCTGCAGTATCCCTGATGTTAGGAATGGGTTCCTGAGTTTGCTAAATTGGTTGTAATAACTTCCTAAGTTTATTAAATTAGTTGTTGGTTAATGCTGTTCTCGTGTTAATTGTTAAATTAGTTGTTAGTTGATGCTGTTCCTAAGTCTGTAAGTCAAATCTCGTGTTAATTGTTAACAGAATAAATTACCTTGTCCCCGCCCGAACTGTACTTTCCCTATCCCGTCGGGAAATGCCACCGCTGCTTCCCAAAACAGTGCCCTCCACTAAGGAGGGGGGGAGACAACCACCGTGAATATGGAAATGAAGGGCGCAAGAGCCCATTTGACACAAAATGCCTCTAAAACAACGAGCCTACGTGACATCTCAAAAAACCAGCAACATACTACTCCTGAGAAAAGGCTGAGCAATCCTCCCACAGCATTTTTCGATTCAGAATGTGGTCACCGTAACCTGAATGGGAGTCGACCAGAGTGACACCTCTGGACTGTGAGCGAGCAATTGTCTTCCTAAGGACTCTCGTGAGGACGGAAGCCCCAGCTCTGCCCCGAGGCAAAGCTGCTACATTCATCCTCCCCGCGTCGTCTACGGGAGCACCGGCGGTGTGTGCAACCCCTTGGGCTCCCACCCCAAAGAGCTGATTGCAATAAAGGCCATTTGAAAGGAGCTGGTCTCCTGGCCCTTTTTTACATTTCAACTGGGGGCTCGTCCACAGTAGCCACACCTGAAGAGGACCAGAAGACAGGACGGCCGCCTGCCCTCTTGGACCTCCAGGACAGCTGGCTATCTTTACCAAAGAAATCAGCTTGGGACCAGCATTGCTGAGGAGTGTCAGAACCGTAAGTAACTCCGGTGGCGGGAGTAGGAGGTGATCGAGTGCGGTGTGAATGAGATGGGGGCCGGCAGCTTGGAACCCCCTATACGAGTGGGACCCCTCAGTACTGCGGTTCCGGACTCTCGTGAGAGGGCCGGTCGGGAACAGGGCGAAGCGATTGAGGGCCTACCAAGGCCTAGGGAGTGATCAAGGCGCCTCCTAAGGGGATAGAGGAAGTACCCCCTCCGGGCGCGCGGAGGAAGATCCTGGTGTGAGTTGCATGCATTGGGGTAGGCCCCCCCTCCCATTAGGAAAGGGCTGTAGCTACCTTGGTGACTCCGGGCGCACGGAGGCCTAGGTATTGAGTGAGTCGTGCACAGTTTTTTTACAGGGTACTCCCAGGTACTGCCAGCGCCAAGTGTCCAGGAGTTCCCCGATCCCCAGGGGCGGACCAGGCACACTGTAGGTGGTGTGCTGCCACAGCTCAAAGGAGGAGGCTGTAAATCCACTGCTCTGGGCACAAGGGTGGAGAGTCTGAGACGGCAGGCAAGGTGGGCATCACACATACCCACACACATCCCTTTAACCGAGGCCATTCCACTGGGGAGGGGTGGTCAAGCCGGTTCAGTTGAAGGTAAAGGGGTCAGGCCCCACATGGGTACATACCCCCAGGGTAATGACCTGAGAGTCTTTTTGTTCCTTCACGACTCTTCAGAAAAAACTCAGGAAGGAGACGGCATTAGGGACAGGACTGCTCTAGCCCAAGGAGCGGACTATAGGTCCGGCCTGGCAAGAGGCTAGGCAAGGGAAAGTCCTGAGGCCTGAAAGGAGGACCCTAGTGCTAGGGACCCCAGCAGCATCAACAAAGCGTGCTCAGAGTCCCATGGGGGCGAGGCGCGGGGGTACGTACGGGGTCCCATCAATAGGAAGGACTCCAAAGGTCCAGAAGGGGTGTTGGGCCTTACGGTATGAGTGAGTATAGGAGTGAGTGAACCCCCATCCTTTGCCTTATGGCATGAGTGAGTGAGTGATTGGACCCTATCCCCAGTGAGTTTGAGAGAAGTGAGAATTAGTAGAAAAAGTGTGAGTTGTGAGTTTAAGTTGGTTAAAAGAGGATTTGGTTTTGGTCAGTTAAGAATTAAGTTAGGGAAATTTAGGATAAAATCAGTTAAAAAGAAAGCCAGTTTGAGTTAGTTAAAAGACTAGGTTGCCTGTCTGTCTATTTTCGTTTGGGTAGGGACACCTTTAAAGTTTGGGGGTTTTTTTTACTAAAAAAAAAAAAAAAAA
>JAGMWU010000027.1:2270786-2293594 GCA_018697195.1 Certhia americana | reverse complement strand
GGGGGTTTTTTTTACTAAAAAAAAAAAAAAAAAAATGGGAGGGTGCAATAGTAAGAGAGCAGGTTCCTCTAAGAAGAAAATAAAGAATATTCCCCCTAATAGCCCTCTTGGACAGTTAGGGGAGAGATGGGATGCTTTGGAGATAACAAAAGGCCTAAATAATATCAAGTTAGTCTTCTACTGCACAGAGGTTTGGCCAGAATTACAACTACAGGGGGAGTGGCCATGGTACAGAACCCAAGATCAATGGATATGTTCGCAACTTAGTCAACATCTAAGGGCACAAAGCTGACTTTGAGCAATTAGCATATGCCACCTGTTGGCAGAAGAATGCAGCAGGTAGAGATAGTGTAAAGATATGTAAATTACAAGGAAAGGAAAAGGATAGAGAAGGGAATGAGAGAAGAAGGGAGATGAATAAAAGATGGGACACCCTCGATTACCTACCACCCCCTCCCCCTAACTATCCAGTGGTACCCAAAGCCCTTCCACCAGTTCCCCTGATCATGCCCCAAGCCCCTTCTATAACCTCCCCTATAGTAACTGCAGTTCTCCCTCCAACCCCTACTGCTAAGCCTTCAGTTTTTCCCCCTTTGGAACCCATAATCTCTCCCTCCCCGTCAGTAATTACCCAGCGTCCATCTCCTCACGGTGTCTCTGTCCGAAACTCAACCTCCCTACCAGCCCTGTCCAATACCTCCTTGCCTTCCTCTGATCTACCAATGCCCCCAGCTTCTCCTGCTGTTCCACAATCTATTCCCTCTATTCCACCCTCAGTACCTTTAGTTGTAAGTCCAATCTCCTCCCCCTCACCCAATGCTGTCCCTCCTCCTCCCTCCAACTGGGAGCAGAGCCTGTCATCATCAAATATTAATGTACCTCCTAACACATCTCCTAGGTACCAACGAACCTGCACACTCCCTACTGCATCCCAAAATGAGGAGCTTGTTAATGGACCTTATTGTAACACCAGGTCCAAAATATCAAGGGCAGAGAAGCTTTTTCCCCTCAGAGATGTCCCCATGGGTGGGGTGGCAGGAGGAGTTGGATTTGTGAATGCCCCTCTAACAGCCTCCGAGGTTCGAGGATTTAAAAAGGAATTAGGGAATTCAGTGGAAGACCCAGTCAGAATCTCAAATCAGGTGGACTAGTTTCTAGGACCTAATATTTATACTTGGGGAGAGCTAAATTCTATTCTCAATATATTATTTTGCCCAGAAGAAGTCAGAATGATTCAAGCAGCTGGAATGTAAATTTGGGAGAGAGAAAACAAATTAGGGCCCCGGGGAGATCACAAAATGCCTCTGGTGGACCCTGGGTGGAATCCAAACCATGAAGAAGGCAGGAAAAAACATGGAAGACTATCAATCTCTCATGGTAAAAGGAATAAAGAAGTCTGTTCTGTGAGGTAGCAATACTAAATTAGCCTTTGATAGCACCCAGGAGAAAGATGAGACCCCAGCAAATTGGCTTAACCGACTGAGGAGGAACTTCCAATTATATTCAAACATAGACCCTGACAGCCCAGAAGGCCAAGTATTATTAAAGGTACAGTTTGTTACTAAAGCTTGGCCAGACATAAGAAGAAAAAAAGAAAAGATGGAAGATGGGCAGGTGTTGGGGGTTGGGTTATTTTCTTATAGAATTTTTTCCCAGAAGTTGCTAAGAAGCTAATGGCTAGGTGCTTTTCGGTACTCATGGGTGCTTAGGACCAAACAAAAGAAGCAGCTAAGGCAGAGACAGGAAGGCACCGTCTTCATTTCACTCTGGGCAGTTTTCTGCTCTCGGAAAAACGGCCAGGAGCTGGTCGTCTCGGCGCGGCGGAGAGGTCTCACCATCCTGCACCTGGAACTCGGTTGGACCACCGTCTCTTCGTGTGTCCCCCAGGATTTTGGGAACCCGTTCCCTCCCTGCCCTGCAAGAAGCTCCTTCTCCCTGCCCTGCACCCATGGCTTCTTCAGTTTTGTTCGAGGTCTCCCCACGCTGTGTTTTCTGCAACCCGTGTCTAGCCAGGACATTTTCTACAGCTCCACCTACTACCGTTGAGCCTCAGATACATCTTGCCCCCAGGACTGCTGCTGGCTCTGGTAGCTTGTGATGGTACTGAGGGGGGGGCAGGGTGCCAGAGGAAAACTGTAACTGGGTTGTTGGGTTTTTTTTTCTTTTCTTCTCTAGTTCTGTTTGTTGTCAATATTATAGTTATTATTGTTAATTTACCTTGTTAGACTAACTAGTAAAGAACTTTTATTCCTACCCTCATATCGTTGCCTGAGACCCCCCCCTTCAATTTTGGGATTATAACAAAATCCAAGGGAAGTTTCCTTTTTTTTTGGTTCCTAGCAGACACCCCTGTCTTTCCAAACCAAGACAGCAGGAGAAAAACAAAAATGAGTTACTCAAAGAAGCCCTTAAGATTTATCTGAGAAGAGAGGAGGAAAAGGCAAAAGTAAAGGCATGAATCATGGTAGCAGCAGCTAGGGAGGGTCTAGGAGCAAATAGCAGTCAACCGAGATCTTACAATAAGGCAGATGAAAATATACCAGGGCCCCTGTTTAGAGGACACAAGAATGGACCAATCCTATCTCGAGTGAGTAAAGAAAGTGGAAATTATGAGAAACCAGGGGCAGCATTTACAGATAACCCAAAGTATTATTTTTGTGGGGAAATAGGTCATTTGAAGAGAGACTGTGAGAAGTTGCCCCTTGACGAGGCCATTGCATGGGAACAAGAGACTCTGGAGAGGGTTTTGAGAGGGGACGATTAGGGGTGTCAGGGGCTCTATAAAATAGGGAACCCCATGAGTCATCAAGAAGAGCCCTTGGCAAACTTTGCAGTGGATCCCCAATATGAAGACTATGAGTTCCTAGTAGACACGGGAGCTGATCGATCCAGCATAAATAAACTTCCTACAGGAGTAACTATTGGAGCAAAAATTTGTGAAGTGTTGGGGGCAGAAGGGAACCCCTTTAAAGCTTCTGTAGTCGAAGGAATAGAAATAAGGGGAAATTCTAGGCAATGCCTCACAGATTTTATTTATTTACCAAGATTAGACACCTGTTTATTGGGAAGAGACCTACAGGTTCAATTAAGCGTAAGGATTGTTCCCAAGGATGGGAAAATGGTAGTTCAAATAATGAAGCTGACTCAGAAAGACATCAGAGAAATTGATCCAAAGGTGTGGGCAGAAGAAGGAAAGTATGGGTATCTTGATATTCCACCAATAAGTACAGAGAGGCAGAAAGATATTCCTCCTATCCGAGTTAGACAATACCCGATATCCCCAGAAGGTAGAAGAGGGTTGGGGTTTGAAATTGACCAATTGCAAAAAGCAGGAATTTTAGAACCATGTATGTCCCCTCATAACACCCCTATACTGGCAATAAAGAAAGGAGATGGAAAATATAGGCTGGTCCAAGACTTAAGAGAAGTTAACAAGAGAACCATCAGCAGGCACCCTGTTGTACCCAACCCCTACACATTGTTAAGCCAAATTCCACCGGAGCATGCTTGGTTTACAATTATAGATCTAAAAGATGCATTTTGGGCATGTCCTCTAGCAGAAGAATGCCGTGACTGGTTTGCATTTGAGTGGGAAGATCATGGCACAAAAAGAAAACAGCAGTTAAGGTGGACCCGTTTACCCCAAGGGTTCACGGAGTCCCCAAACCTTTTTGGGCAATCCCTAGAGAGATTACTAGAACAATTTACCCCCGAAAAGGAAGTACAAATTTTACAGTATGTTAATGATTTGTTAATATCTGGAGAAAGACAGGGAGAAGTTAAGGCGACCAGCATCCAGCTTTTGAACTTTTTAGGGGAGAAAGGCCTAAAGGTGTCCCAGGCCAAACTACAATTTGTGGAATCTGAAGTAATATATCTTGGCCACATAATTGGAAAGGGATACAAAAAATTAAGGCCTGAGAGAATCTCGGGCATTCTATCCATCTCTGCTCCTAAAACGAAAAGAGACATAAGAAAGCTCTTAGGCTTATTTGGGTACTGCAAGCTGTGGTTAGACCAATATACTCAAAGTGTCACTTTTCTCTACAACAAATTAGTGAAACCTGACCCAGTAAAATGGACAGCAGAGGATGAGGAACGATTACAAGATCTAAAAGATAAATTATCCTCAGCACCAGTCCTAAGCCTACCCAACCTCAAAAAGACCTTTGATCTATTTGTAAACACTGAGAAAGGAATAGCATATGGGGTACTAACCCAGGAGTGGGGAGGAAGCAAGAAGCCCGTTGCCTATCTGTCAAAACTATTAGACCCAGTGGCTAGGGGGCGGCCAACTTGCTTGCAAGCAATCGCTGCTACTGCTGTCCTACTAGAAGAAGCTCAAAAGTTAACTTTGCAAGGAAAAATCAGAATACATACACCGCATGATTTGAAAACAGTCCTAAGTCACAGAGCTCAACAGTGGCTGACCGATTCCAGGATATTGAAATACGAAATTATCTTGATGAACATTGATAACTTAGAACTGAGCACATCCAAAAGTCTAAATCCAGCACAGTTTCTATCAGGAGAACCCCTAGATGATTTAGAACATAATTGCATTGAACTAATAGACCTACAGACCAAGGTGAGAGAGGACCTGGAGGATATCCCCTTACCTTACGGGAAAATCCTTTTTATTCTTCAAGAGTAATAGAGGGAAAAAGAGTATCAGGGTATGCCATCATAAGAAGGAACTCACATGACACTTGCAGAAAAAGGGAAGTTACCATCAAACTGGTCAGCTCAGTGCTGTGAGATCTATGCACTAAAGAGAGGGTTAGGCTTGTTAGAAAGAGATCAAGGAACTATTTACACAGATTCACAGTATGCATTTGGAATAGTCCATACCTTCGGTAAGATCTGTGAGGAACGAGGATACTTAAATTCAAAGGGGAAAAACCTGGTACATAAGGAGTTAATAAACTTAGTATTAGAATCACTGCACAAGCCCACAGAAATAGCAGTTGTACACATCAAGGGACATCAGAAAGGAGACTCAATTGAAGTAAAAGGAAATCAGCTGGCAGACCGAATAACTAAAGAAGCTGCTTTAGACTCAGGGGAACCAATAAAAATCTTTAGACTGGAAGAATCATCACATAAAGAGGAAGAGGGGGAGAAGCCAACATTCAGTGAAAAAGAGTTAAGGAAAATAAAAGAATTAGGATTACACCAAGGAGAACAAGGGGAATGGCTGACATCTGATGGGCGTAAGTTCCTAAATAAAGCCCTAGCCCGAAGAATATTAGCAGAGATACATGAGTTAACTCATTGGGGAATCCAAGGGTTATGTGACCACTTTCTAAGGGAAAATATATGTATTGGAGTATATGAATTGGCAAAAGCTGTCACAAAAGGATGTGTCACCTGCCAAAAAGTAGACCAAAAAGTAATGAGGAAAACAGCACCTGGGGGGAGGGAGTTAACTTTAAGACCATTTCAAAATATGCAAATGATTTTACTGAAATGCCTTCTGTACAAGGGTATAAACACCTGCTAGTAATGGTACACCATCTTACCCATTGGGTAGAAGCCTTCCCCACTAAAAAAGAAACTGCAGAAGTGGTTATAAAAATAATCGGGGAGGAAATCGTTCCTCGATACAGGCTGGTAAATAATATTGATTCAGACCGAGGTCCACACTTTATTGCTCAAACCCTACATGGCGTGATTAAAGCTTTAGGGATGAAATGGCGGTTGCACACTCCATGGCACCCTCAGAGTTCGGGGAGGGTTGAGAGAATGAACAAGACCCTCAAAAATGTATTAACAAAACTAATTTCTGAAACCCAGATGAATTGGCTTAAATGTCTACCACTTGCCCTTTTGCGACTTAGAACAAGACCTCAGTCTGACATAGGAGTCTCTCCGTATGAAATGATGTTTGGACTCCCTTTCCTTATTACCCCTTTCAGCACAGGGAATTATTTGGAAGGAGAATTAGCCACCCAAAGGTATTTAGAGACAATTGGGAAGACACTAAGGGATCTTAGGAAGAAAGGATACCTCCCTCAAACCTCTCCCCTTGATGCGGACATGCACCAAATTCGTCACAGGGATTGGGTACTGATAAAATCATGGAACAACATCCCACTAACTCCTAGGTTTGAAGGCCCAAGTACTACTTACTACACACACTGTGGTGAGGACTCAAGAACAGGGCTGGACACATATTTCCCGAGTGAAAGGACCAATACCACCTCCTGTTGCATCCCTTTTGGGAATGCTCTCTCCCCAAAACCCCTCCCCCAGAAACTGTAACCTAGGCTGATTACCTGCCCCTTGTCTCTTGACCTATGGCTTTCGGCCAGGTAATCTGACCCCGACCACAAAGGAGATAAAAACCCCTCTTCCTCCATGTGCTCCCCCTCCTTGCTTCTTGGGATCCCTTCATTGAGAATAAAGCTTTGGAATACATCCTGAGGTAAGGGGCCTCTTTTGAATCTCTTCTTCCTATCTTGTAGATCCCCTCTCCAAAAACTCCCTAAATCTGAACTAGCAGCTTGTGGGGGGGTGGAGGAAAAGGGGAATCATCAACCTCCTAGCAGCGAATGTGTTTCTGTGACACCATCAGTAGATGCTTCTGAGTGGACCACTATCCCACACCCTGAGAACCTTAAAATAACTTTTAAAAGAAAAACCAAGCAGGATGACTAAGAAAGTCCATATGAAAAACTGAGTAGTATTCTGGACAAGCCTAATAGACTGAACTGTTGTAAATATTAACGTTGTGATACTGTTTAGTAAGTGTTAAAAAAAAAAAAAGAGGGTTTACAAGTTGAAGGGTTAAGGTTGTGTTTCCATTCAATAAGTGTTTCTTTGTTCACCACAATTTCTCCTCTAAGGAGACCCCAACTCTGACACAAGGGCAGATCTCTTACAGAGCATTCCCTAAAAGGTAATTAAATTAAAAAGGAGTGGAAAAAGAACTGATTCCAAGAGAAGACTAACGCAGGTTCAGAAAGTCTCCCTGTTCCCCAAGAGGCAAGACCAGGTGAGGTCAAGTGACATGGCTCATACTGGACTCTTGGGAGGGATCATGCTGATCCTACTGATAAATGACACTCTAGGGAATGAAGAAGAAGCCTGCACCAAATGTTACCAGCCTTTCTATGATGAAGGAAACCTTGAGTCTCTCTTGAGAGTTCATACAAACCTGAATCTTAATTGTTATAACCACTCCCAATTAAACACCTGTCAGGAGGACAGGAGAGTTTATTGGCTTGTAGGAAACACTGCCTCTTCTAAGCAGCGCCTATTTGGGGAATGCCCTGTAAGAGATACCTGGCTCTGTTTTGAGCATACAGCTAGCCAAAGTAAGGTGGCAGACCTGGTGAAAGAGAAACCCCTAATAAAACAAGTGGGAAATGATCTAAATAACCCTGTGGGAAAGAACTTGTTTATAGACCTAGTAGAATGAATAAGTTAAGAACTAAACTTAACTGATTGCTGGGTCTGTGGGAGCACTCAAATGACAGAAATCTGGCCATGGGAAGGGATCAGCTTAAGCCCTTTGGAAATCATAAGATGGAAACAAACTAGACAAGAATCGCAAATTGTAAGAGAGAGAGGGAAAGAGCAATGGGACCTGAGGTTGAAAATATTTGGAGAAGAGTGTATCATGAGAACAGGAAAGAAATATAAAACCCCAGTAGGGAAGATGGCTTGTAAAAGCTATCTAATAAAGGATTTAAGTACTAGATGGGTCCCCTGAGAGCCAAATCGTTACTAGTCTGTGGGAAAGAAAGAGAAAGGATGTATCTACCATGAAGGGTACAAATTACATGAGTGTGCTGACAAAGGGATAAACCCCTTCTGGGGAATAAGGAGACTATCTAGATACTGGGAAAGTCCCTCAGAGACAATGGATAAATTTTGGGAAGCTCCTGAGCACCTATTCTGGATTTGCAGGAGTACAGCGTACACCAGACTGGAGACTGGGCAGGAAGTTGAACTGTGGGAATTATTAAACCCGCCTTCTTTCTATTATCAAAGGAATCAGGAGCACATCTAGGAGTCCCAGTTTATGATGACTTAAAGAAAACCAACAGAAAAAAGAGGGATACCATGAACATACAAGGTACCCAGAAGTGGAAAAGTAAATCTCCCAGAGGAGATTGTTAAAACTTATGGGCCAGCCACCTGGGCCCAAGATGGTTCCTGGGGATACCGTACACCAATTTCTATGCTGAACCGAATCATCAGGCTCCAAGCAGTACTTGAAATGGTTTCCAACAGAACAGCCCTAGCAGTTGATCAATTAACCCAAAAACCAGAGCAGTAATCTATCAAATCAGATTGGCAGTAGATTATCTACTTGCAGATGAAGGAGGAATATGTGGGAAATTCAACTCTTCCGAGTGTTGCTTGGAAATCGATGATAAAAGTTCAGTGGTCAAAAATATATCCAAAGAGATTCAAAAATTGGCATATGTTAGTACCCCAAAAATGGACTCCTTTAATAGATAGTGATTGGTGGGACAACTTTTGGTCATTTAAAGGGATCTGGTGGAAAAAAGCAGTATTCATAATAACATGTGCAGTCACTGGACTAATACTCCTTCCTTGTTTACTTCCCTGCCTAATCTGAGTGGTGACATCCACTGTCCTGGCTAGTATGCAGCTCCCAGGGATATCCAATCAGAAACAAACAAAAATTACATTGATAGAGAGTCAAGAACAAGGAGATAAAAAATTAGAGCATGAAAATGCTAAAGAAATATATGATCAGTATCCAAAACTAAGGGAATTATACTTCCAAGGGTCCAAAATGAGTAATTGATGCAGGCTGAAAGCCTGATCAAAGAAATAGAGAAGGGAACTGTTAGGAATGGGTTCCTGAGTTTGCTAAATTGGTTGCAATAAGTTCCTAAGTTTATTAAATTAGTTGTTAGTTGATGCTGTTCTCGTGTTAATTGTTAAATTAGTTGTTGGTTGATGCTGTTCCTAAGTCTGTAAGTCAAATCTCGTGTTAATTGTTAACAGAATAAATTACCTTGTCCCCCCCCAACTGTATTTTCCCTATCCCGTCGGGAAATGCCACCGCTGCTTCCCAAAACAGTGCCCTCCACTAAGGAGGGGGGGAGACAACCACCGTGAATATGGAAATGAAGGGCGCAAGAGCCCATTTGACACCAAATGCCTCTAAAACAACGAGCCTACGTGACATCTCGAAAAACCAGCAACATACTACACCTGAGAAAAGGCTGAGCAATCCTCCCACAGCATTTTTCGATTCAGAATGTGGTCACCGTAACCTGAATGGGAGTCGACCAGAGTGACACCTCTGGACTGTGAGCGAGCAATTGTCTTCCTAAGGACTCTCGTGAGGACGGAAGCCCCAGCTCTGCCCCGAGGCAAAGCTGCTACATTCATCCTCCCCGCGTCGTCTACGGGAGCACCGGCGGTGTGTGCAACCTCTTGGGCTCCCACCCCAAAGAGCTGATTGCAATAAAGGCCATTTGAAAGGAGCTGGTCTCCTGGCCCTTTTTTACATTTCACCTGAGAGAGTTAAAGATGGCACTAGGGGGTCGCGTATACCCCCCTCACTGCCTCTTTCACAGCCCGGCTCACCTCAGCTTAGCTATCACAGGGTTTCAAATACAAATGGAGGGCAGCTCAGGGCGCCTGGAGAGCCTCCATGGCGCGGGCCCATTCCGGGGGCCCGGCCCTTCACAGAGAGAAGAGAACTCAGAGCTCCCGCCGGCTTCTCCACATCGGTTGCGTCACTGCACTCAATAGTCCGGCAGCCGCCCACGGGACAGAAGCCAGGCAGTTTGAGCTTACTCAGTTTTTCTGCATTTGTTTTTGGTGTTTTTTTCCCTTTTTTGCTGTATGCGACTTTTAGGGTTTGCTTTGGGTTTATTCCCCTCCGCTTTGCCCACTGCGGTGTTTGGAGGGATGGCTGAAAAGCCGTGGCCCCGGGACTGGAGGCAGCTGCGCGGCTCAGCCTCTCCACTGCAGCACAGCGGCAGCGCCCGGGAGAAGGGAGCCCAAGTAGTTCGTGTTCACTTGATAATTTATGTGTCTATTTTTTAAAGTTTCTAACCCCTGCGGAGGTGGGTGCAAGCAGCACAGTTTGGGTTTTTTCTGAATTTCATTTACAGAAATCTCCTGGTGCTTTTTCTGATGTTTCCACACCTCCCTTCACTGGCACACGTGGTTTGATATACAGGCAATTTGGATGGAATGTCGGGTTCCGGTTCCCACCATTAGATGATTCCACCTTTGTGTAAACTGGTGGGGTTTTAACTATTTCAAGGCTAGCCCTGCCTGGCTGACCCTTCCTACATCCTAACAGTGGCCAACTTAACTCTTCTTGGCTCGGGGTTTTTCCTGAGAGGGTTTCTTTTTCCTCCCCCCTCTGGCAGACGATGGGGCCTGGGCGGGGTGGGGGAGGGACCTGATTCATTAACTTTGTCTTCTTAAGTGAATTATGCATTTCACTCTCTTATGGGTTTTGCTGGAGGAACTCAAAATTGTCTGCGCACACTGTAACACAGTTATCATGCTGTTAGCTTCCACTATAATAATTGGAAATTTCTATGCCCAAGATTAGTTGCAACAATCAATTTTGAACTCTTAACTAAGCCTTATAACCTTGAGTTTTATCTTCAGCAATTCCTGGATTTTCGAACTAATTGACTCACAAAAGATTCCACACCATGGGCAGGCAATATTGTGTTAATTTTGCCCATTTGCTTGTTTTTTACCTCACAATTTTAATAATGTAATTTTATTGTGAATCTGTTACCTAATGATGCATGTGACAGTGTTTCTATTAGGTATACTTATTTCATGCTTCAAGTTCTAATTCAAATTGACCCTCATATTGAAACAGTTCAGCTATGTTTACAGAAAATTTGTGACTACCATGAGGGTTTTTTCCTTCAAGACTAAATTGCATGAAATTAAGACACACTTGTGCTTCTAATTCCTTCAGTAAAATCATCCTGTTCTTATCGTAGCTTCTCCAAGTTATCAGTGCCTTTTTGTATTGATAGTGTTACAACTTGTAGTATTTATAACCTTTAAAATATTACTTTTAACTCTATTCAATTTGATTTCATACAAATTAACTGTTGCTAGAATGAAGCAAAGTTAGTCTAACATTATCAGGTTTAAGTAAAGTAACATTTTTTAAATTTAGAATCTTGTTAAGCTTTATTTCTGTCAAAATTAATTTTTAGCAAGTTTGAGTTTGTTGAACTTGAGTTATTTGAAGTTTTGTTACAGGATACTTGTCTAAATTACAAGATATAATTATTTTCTTCTAGAGATCAGACAACTCTGACTGAAATACCTGTGATGGAACACTGACAAACACCTGTTTGTGGCTGAAGAAGATGCACTGTGTTTACCTTGTTTACCTTTGACTTGTCGTAGATTCCCTTGTTCATTACAATCTCTGCTATTTTATCTTCCACAAGATAACACAGGAGAGTCAGTGATGATTCTACCTTTTGGTTGTTATGGATTGTACGCAGTTTTCGTGTTTTCCTTTGTTTCGTGTTACTTTTTCCCCTCTCTTTTCATTGCAAGTGTTTTGGGGGGCATAGAGACCGCTGTTTAGTAAAGCCTTACATACTGGATTTGTATGCCTTGAAAACGTGTTGATATAGAGTTTTTTAAGTTAATTTTGTTTTATGACTAAACCCTAATTTTTTTATTATATAGTTTTACAGTTGCTAGATAGATTGAAAAGTGGTAAATGCCATGCCGTATTCCCTATCAAAGATTTTTACATTGTCTAATTTCTTTAACAAGAATGCTAACAAATTTGCCATATAAATTGCAAAAAGCAGCTAGGTTGTTTGGCAATATGACAAATTGCGCGCTATTGTATTTATTTTCCAGTAACCCTGAAATTGATACAGAACCGGCCAAAAGTCATTTTAAAAATCCTATGACAAGGTTGTGAAAAAGATCTTCAGATTTATTAATCATAAAAAATAAATAAAATTTAAATTAAATTAAATTAATGTGGTTAGATAGGGAAGCCCGTTCGGAAGATCTCGTGATGTATGGAAAGACAGGGACCCATCCTCTCCAATGACATTGGCTAATAGCATGGTGGCAAGTGACATTGTGGCAGTGACATAAGCACACTGCGGTTATATAAGAAAGCGCACGCAGCAAATAAACGCATTTCACCGTCCACCATATTGGTGTCTGTGAGTGATTTGCCCGAACGACATGTAAGTGAGTCGTCGTGTCTTTCTCGAACCAGGTCTCCAGCCTCGGCAGAGGCAACAAGTGGTGCCGAAACCCGGGAACTGCCCCCAACACACGGGCAGGTACGGCCGGGAGATCGGGAGTTGCCTGGACGAGTGAAAGACGTCCGGAGCAGCAGGACTGACTTCGGCGGGGAGGACGCTCCCGTACCGCCGAGATAAACGCTCTCGGCAAGGTAGTTCTGGAACTGCATAGGCAATTTGCATTTGCAAAGCCCTTTGCAAAGTAAAGGACTTTGAATGCGCGGTTACGCGGTTGTTGAAATTAGGTGCTATTAATTGTCCCGTAGACATTCTGCATTCAGAGTGTTGTGATGAGTGTACTAAAGTGCTTGCAGATGAAGTTATGTCCTCTGGATCTAGCAAGTGTCTTAAAAGCTGGGGGAGGGTTACACAAGCGCTACAAAAAGCATTAGTAGAGCAGGAAACTTGGAAAGCAGCTCAGGGTTGCTTAAAAGTCACGCCGAAAGTGGGGGTAGGAGCTACTACGCAAACTGCGTTTGGCGTTTGCCCAGTGGATTCCAACCTGCCACCTGAAGTTAAAGACTGCTCCCGGTCGCAGCCTCGGTCCCTCAGTCCTACTCCCGATTTAACCGTTAAACAGGGCCAACAGCTAGAAGGTGATACCGTTTGTGAGCTTAAGGACGATTTTGACAGCAAGGGCCCTAAGGAAGTTTGGGAAAAACCTCCACCATTCGCGCCACAAAATGCCACCGGGCAGGAGGGAGAAGGGCGGGGCGAAGAGTCGCTTCCCGCCACAGGCGCACGCAAACGGGAACCCGAGGGGAAGGGAGAGGAGAGTGCGATAGGCAGAAGGGAGGAGACCCTAAGGCCCAATCAGGGAGCGCACCCCAGGACTTTTCCTTATAAAGAAAGAAGCTCCCCAGAAGGGAGGCGGAGAAGGGGAGGGAAGAAACCCGCCCACGGGAGAGAGAGAGCGAAACCCAGCTAAAAGGCACCCCAGCCCGGAAGTCCTTTATCATTTGACTTCCGCCTCGGAGTCGGACGATAGCTCCGATGGCCGATGGCAGTGGCACGTGCGGAATACAATGCCGCACTCATCTAGCTCAGATTCCGATTCAGATAGGGAAAGAATACCAGCGGCTTCTACCAAACCTACCGGTCTGCCTGCATCACGCATGGTCAAGAAAAGCTTACAAAAACCTATGCCGCTTTCGGATTGGAAAGAAATCCAGAGGGCGTGTGCTGACTTAGCTCCGTCTGCGGCGCTAGTATTCCCAGTCAGGAGAATAAACAACAATCCACCGGCTTATTCCCCAGTAAACCCCAAAGACGTGCAAGCAGTCGTTAAAGCTATTGCCGAAAAGGGAATAAATTTCGTGATGGTTTCCACCATGATTGATGGAATTTTCTGCAATGACGACATGCTCCCTTTCGATATTAAACAGACATGCAAGATGATTTTTGACAGTGCGAGAATGATAGTGTTTAAACAAGAATGGGAAAACAACTGTTTAAATATGCTCGCTCAAGTCACTGGAGATAACCACCCGCTGCACAACTCCAGCTTACAACGGCTGATGGGCAAAGATCCAAATATAGTTAGTCCTCAGGCACAAGCCCAAGGTCTACGAGCCCCAGAAGTCACGGCTACAACCTGTGCTGCCAGAGAAGCTATCCGCACCACTTGCAGAATAGTAGCCAAGCTGGCCCCATGGTCTACTATTAAACAAAGTGAAAGCGAAAGCTTTACTTAATTCGTAAACCGCCTTCAAGCTGCTATAAACGCTTCTGATCTACCGGCAGAAGCCAAAAGTCCAGTCATCGCGGGCTGCCTGCGACAACAATGCAATCAGGCCACTAAAGAGATCCTGCGCTCAGTGCCACCTGGCGCCAGTATTCCAGCAATGATCAAACACGTAGCAAGAGAGGAAAACCTGGCCCCAGTTCAAGCCGCAGTAGGCGCCATCCTAGCCCCAATTCCAGCTGCAGTGAGCACTGCCGTAGCTGAAGTAATGGCTGTTCAAAGCTATCGCAACCACAACCAACCGACACTGCCTGTCAGTATAAAAAACGAGCTAAGAGAATGGGAAGCAGGATATAAGCTAGTCGTGACCAGTCGAGGGTATGCAGCAGTTGAAAAAGATAATATCATTAAGTGGTGTCCTTTAAAATCAATAAAGCCTGTGCTACATAGCAAAACTAATGAAACCTCTTGAGTTTATTTTGACAGGTCTACCACTGTAGCCCCTTTCACCAGC
The DNA here is from genome assembly GCA_018697195.1 of Certhia americana. Lineage (NCBI taxonomy): Eukaryota > Metazoa > Chordata > Aves > Passeriformes > Certhiidae > Certhia > Certhia americana. The sequence continues at coordinate 2,279,136 of JAGMWU010000027.1, read as the reverse complement.
CTCGCGTCCTGCCTGTAGAACAGATACCAACAACCTTGTGACAACGCCCGTGCCTTTGCCTTCTTCTGCTCCTAATTTTACCTTCCATAGAACAAAAACAACTAGCTTAACTGGTTATAACAAGTTTTGCTTTAAACAATTGCAATAATCATACTAATGTGTTACAAGCCCAGTTCATGCAAATTATTACTAACATAAACCTAACACAAGTTATAAAGTTTTAATTGTTCATGGAGAGGGGGGAAATGTGGTTAGATAGGGAAGCCCGTTTGGAAGATCTCGTGATGTACGGAAAGACAGGGACCCATCCTCTCCAATGACATTGGCTAATAGCATGGTGGCAAGTGACATTGTGGCAGTGACGTAAGCACACCGCGGTTATATAAGAAAGCGCACGCAGCAAATAAACGCATTTCACCGTCCACCATATTGGTGTCTGTGAGTGATTTGCCCGAACGACATGTAAGTGAGTCGTCGTGTCTTTCTCGAACCAGGTCTCCAGCCTCGGTAGAGGCAACAAATTAAATTAAATTAAAAATGTTTGTGTAATTGCAGACAAAGGACCGCAGTAGATGCCAGCAAAGTGAGTTTGCCCCTGTCTTGGGAAGAACACTCTGATCCCAGGTGTCACCGGTGGGCCAATGGCCAGTGTTACCTAAAAACATTAATTGTCCACAGAACTGTGGATGTTTTTGTTATTCCTAAATGAAGTTAAAATCCATGAAGTGCAAATTAAGTAAGTAGTATCACTTTAGGAAAAATAGCTTTTCAAACTGCACAAAGTGTAAACATCAGCATGCCTTAGAATTTAATACTCAAGTAGTGTTATCCCCAGTAACAAGAACAACAGTTAATTCCCCTGAAACATGTAGAAAAGTGCTCAGCTTGTTTAAGTCTCAAGAACAACTGAAGCACATTATTCAGTAGTATCATAGCAAACGCCAAAAGAGAAAAAAAGAAGTTTTGCTTGTTGCTAAATTTTTGTTTCCATGGAATTTGTGAATTTGCAGTTTCCATGAGTTTTCTTATAACTGATTTACTTATCATTCTAATACACTTGTTACAACTTCAATCCCTCCAGTAACATCATCCTGCTCATAAATTACTTGAATTTTTTAGTGCCTTTTTGTATTAATAGCATAAGTTATGTCTATAACTGTAAAAAGATATTAAATTTTGTTTCTGTTAAGGTTCAATATTATAATGCTCAGTTACGTTCTGTTAAGTTTGACTAAAGTTAAGTTTTATTAAGTTAATTTTAGTAAATTTTATTTCTGTTAAGTTTCAATATCGCTAAGTTTAGATAAGATTTTTTATTTAGATCAAGTTATATTCAGTATTAAGGATAATTAACTCTGAGTTCTGTTAAGTGTGTTTTTTTTCTACTGAGGTGATAATTAAGATATATCTCTTATGAGCATGATAACAAGAGCTAGTCAAGAGACGATCCTGAGAAAGAAGGAAGCAAAAGCACTGAAGGAATGCTTCAAAAGGACTGGAAGACCTGCTGCTGTGAGGTCAGTCTGGGTCTGCAAAAGACACCTGCAACGGAAGTTTACTGCAGTCACAGTCAGTGAGTACGTAAAGTCAAGATGGCTGAGTTATAAAGAAAAAAAAAATGGGACCTTTTCACATTTTTAAACAAAAGTCTATGTGTTTATTCATTTCTATCTCAAACTCAGAGTCTGCTTCAACAATATTGATTTCATGGTACAAATTTGATTTTATAATATGCATAAACTCATAAGATACTACTGTGTTATTTATAGCTGGCTTTTTCATATGCTTTAACATGTCTTTGTGTAATTACAAGATGCGTAATTTTCAGGATCTTTCCTTTTTGTTCTCTAGTTGCATATGCATCTTCTTTTTCCAGGCTACCTGTCTATTGTCTCATGATTTTTAGTGTTTTCAGAATTCCAGGGAAAGATATCTGAGCTTCGTTGAAAACCTCCTCTGAATTAGTGGTCTTGTGGTTATTGTGAGAGAGGACAGAGCACAGATGCAATCTCAGTCATTTCTCATAGAAGCACTTCCGCAGTTTGCTGCCTTTGAGACACCTCTATCCTAAGGAAAACTTTGAAAGGAGCCAGTTTTTGGATAGGAATGAGACTCAGTGCATACTGCAAAGTGAGTGTGGACCTCCTATAGGTGTGTTTCCAACCTCCCACGAAGGACTTGGCCACTGACGGAGTGAAGTGAGAGGCTTGAGGAGTGAAAGAAGGCACCCCGGGAGGATGAGACAGAAAAAAAGTAAGAATTCTGGCCTGGGTGGGAACCCACGGAGAAGTCCCACAGGAAATGAGGGGAGCACATTACTAGATATACCAATGGACAGTCCACTAGGATTAATTATTAAACATTGGAACAATTGGCCATCAAGCAGGGAAAAAAGTAAGGAGAAAATGGTGCATTACTGTATGGAATTATTGGGGGGGAAGCAAATCAGAGCCGATAATCCTTTTTTCTTTTTGATCCATTTTTGGGTCTTTTGATGACTGGATTTGCAAAGCATTAAACATCTATGTCAACCATAAAGAACCTTATAGCTTGGAAGAAAGCAAATATGCTAGCTTATAGATTATTTCCTCTGCTAGAATGTACATATTTGCTCTGAAAAACAAAAAGAAATTTGAAAAAGAAAAAAATTCCTGGGATCCTGTAGAGCATTCCTCTCCTTCTCCCTATGCCCCCATCCCCAATCCCTTATCCCCGGATCCCCAGCCTTCACCCCTGTCCTCCCCTTTTGCCTGGTCCCAGGTGGGGACAAGTTAAGAAAAGGGAGCTTTACCCTTCTTTGCCCACTCCTCCCAGTCCCTCGGCCCCTGTTTCAGAATCAGGATGTGGAGTGAGAACTAGGGAAAGGGCAAAGAGAGAACAGATAAAAACATTGAATGAGGAAGCTAACCTGCTACCTTTGAGAGAGGTAGCCATGGGGAGAAATCAAGGGGGAGTAGGGTTTGTATCCGTACACTTAAATTCAGGTGATGTGAGGGAGTTTAAAAAAGGAATAGGTAATCTCCTGGAGGTTCCCTTAGGAGTGGCAGAAAGGCTGGATCAATTCCTTGGACCCAGTATCTATACCTCGGATGAGTTCCAAGCCATACTAAGGATCCTATCTACTGCAGAAAGAAGAGAGATGATAAGGAGAGCGGGAATGCATAATTGGGATCGAAGGCATCAACACGGACCCACAGTAGATCAAAAGTGGCCTAATCAAAGGCCCAATTGGAAAAATCAAAATTATACGGACCAGGCTAATATGGTTAATTTCAGAGATATCATAATCCAAGGGATTGAGAAAGCAGTCCCCAGGGGCCAGAATATTAATAAAGCTTTTAGTGAGCATCAGAGGGGGGTGGGGCTCCACTGACTGTCTCGAAAAATTGAGAGAGAGTCTACAACTGTATTCAGAGGTGGACCCAGCTACCCTAGTGGGGCAAGTGCTGTTGAGAGCCCAGTTTGTGGCTGAGTCGTGGGTGGACATTCGATGGAAATTGGAGAGGATGGAAGATTAGCAGGATAAAGGGTTAGGCTTTTGAATGAGGCTCAGAGGGTGTACGTGCATAGGGATGAAGACAGAACAGCAAGATGAACAAGTGTTCGGGGAGGACTGGAGGGGTTGGGGGCTCTGTCTTTGGGGGTCCGGGACGTCTCTGGAACCCCTGGTGAAGTTGAAATTTTGTCCCCAGCAAGAGGAAGTAGCATTCCTAGTAGATATGGGGGCAAAGAGATCGATAATTCAAAAATTACCCACTGGTTGCTATTCCAGTAGAGACCACACGATGGTAGTAAAGGAAAAAAAAAAAAAAACAACAAAAAAAACCTCTTTAAAGTATATGTGAAAATCCATTCTTCAAATTTAAAATTATGAATGACATCAGCTCAAAAACCGACCCAATTTTTATATAAAATGATTGAAAGAAAACCTGTTCATAATTGTATTGACATAATAGAAAGCTAGACTAAAATTTGTATTGATTTGAAAGAAGAGGAATCGAGAACAGAAAAAAAAAAAAAGGTTTATAAATAGATCTTCAAGAGTAGTAGAAGGAAAAAGGAAATCTGGGTATGCGGTGGTAGATGGGGCCACAACGGAAGTTTTAGAATCTGGGGCATTGAGTCCTAGTTGGTCAGCACAGGCCTGTGAGCTATATGCCCTGCTGAGGGCCTTGTTACTGCTAAATTACTGCAAAGGGACTATATATACTGATTTTAAATATGCCTTTGGAGTTGTGCATACATTTGGAAAAATTTGAGAAGAGACAGGATTAATACTCAAGGAAAAGGGTTAATACATGCGGAGATAATAAGGCAAATTTTATGTGCTATCAGAAAACCAGAAAAGATTGCCATAGTACATATAAAGGGCCATCAAAAAGATCCTAAATTTTCAATTAGAAAAAAACCAATTAAGCAGATCAGAAGGCAAAAAGAGCTGCCTTATTAGTTATAGGAGAGAAAGAGGCTGAATCTTCAGGAAAGCTCAAAAGTTTCTCTAAGGATGAGATGGATAAGTTTGAGAAACTAGGAATAAAACAACAGGGGACTGTATGGGTATTATCAGACGGAAGAAAAATGCTACCCAAATCATATGCTAAACGAGTGATTGTTGGTTTGCACCAAAAGACACATTGGGGAACTTAGGAACCAGCAGACCAATTTATTTTTTTTAATTTTCTGAGTGTATAGAAATTTATGAAATAGAAAAACAAGAGGTTCATGGGTGTATTATATGCCAGAAAGTGAATAAGGCTTAATTTGAAAAAGAAATTGACTAGAAGAAGAACCTTTGCATTTAGACACTTTAAGAAAATACAAGTAGATTTTACTGAACTGCCCAAGGTAGGGAGATATAAGTATCTACTAGTTATAGTAAATCATCTAACTCACAGGGTAGAGACCTTTCCTGTGGCAAGAGCCACAGCTAAGACGGTTGCAAAAAGTCTATTAGAAGAAGTGATCCCCCAGTTTAGAGTCATATCTGTAATAGACTCCGACCAAGGAATATATTTTACATCAAAAATTTTGAAAGAAATAACTGAAACAATAGGTATTAGATAAGAATACCATACCCCATGGCATCCCTAGAGTTCTGGGAAAGTCGAAAGGATGAACGGGATCATCAAGGTACAACTTACCAAGTAAAGGTTAGAAACTAAAATGTCCTAAGTGTTCACCATTAGCCTTATTAAATATTCAGACCAAACTCCACACAGAAACAGAGATATCCCACTATGAGATGTTATAATGGGGTACCTTACACTCAAGGCATCCCCTTAAAACATCCCAAAATAGAGGATAGTTCTATCCAGACCTATACTATAACCTTAATGAAACACCTTCAAAATTTAAGAGCAAAAGGTATAATGGCTCAAAAAAAACACTCGTAAATTTGCCATCCATAAGATACAACCAGGAGACCATGTTTACATTCAAGTTTGAAAAAAGGCCTCCTTATCACCCTGTTGGGAATGTCCCTTCCTTGTTCTTCTCACTATGGAAACTGCTGTCAAGACTGCTGAAAAAGCGTAGACCCACACCTCAAAAATAAAGGGACCTATACAAGTTGATCTAAAGTTAAAGATTCAATGAAACAACCCATATCAACCCAAGAGATAAGATGCCCCAATGAAAGTTGTAAATGTTATCCTTTTGCATGTTTTAAGTGTTACTATTGTAAAGAGGAGTGGTATTATCATTGCCCAAGGATTCATCCTCCTAAAAGACTTTGTCCAGATTGCTTGAGACCCTCTTAACCAAATTAACTTTGAAGATAGCAGTAGAAATAGGCACCATTGAATTAGAATCTCTACAGTGGTGGGAATTGTTTATTAAGGGAGTTAGAAAGAAATTACATTTGCCTGCTAACACAGTGCGAGTAGAATGCCAGAGATCAAATCAAGTACCTTGTGGGGCTCCCCCTGTAAAGGCTAAGGCCTGGGACGCTTACAAACGAAGGCATGAGATCAGGCGATCCACCTATGGCTCCCCTGAAGAATACACCTTCTGTTGGGGCCTTTGCAGGGGCCATAAGCCTTTAGCCAGTGTACAAGAGAATCCTGTAATGTGTCTTTAATAACAAATTGTGTGAAGCAGAAGGAACAGAAGCTAGACAAAGGAATGTTAAACATAGCAGCCCAAGTTAGGAGGTTACCAGCAGAGAATCACAAGAAAGATAACCAAGATCATTAAAAAGTTCTGCTGGCAGCACGGGAGGGATGAAGCTGAACACCTGGAGATTTGACCATGAACAGATATATTTTTAGCCTTTGGCACAAACTATACTGATTGTATCCTGCACGTACTCAAAACATATATAAGGTTTTGCACTTGCTTAATAAATCGGAATCAGTTCCACATCATATTGGTGTGTCGTCTGTTCCCTTCTCCGACACGGACCTCAACACCCTGCTGCCAAGAAGATGGATTACCTCGCTGCCGGGGGCGGTCCAGTAGGCAAAGGAGGCAGAGGAGTAAAATGGTGGGGAATAATACTACTCATGATAATGAGTCTGATACCTAGTGGGATCGCAAATCCATGCTCAAAGTGTTACCTAAATGCTAAATGGAGATCACAAGTACTCTGTACTTTCACGGCACATGCACATGTCAACGCAGCTTGTTATAATACAGCATCATTAAAAACCTGTAATATTCAAGGAGAAAGTTATTGGGTAGCTAATAACTTAAGAAAAGGATGGGCTCCATCAGCATTCCAAAGCTGTCCAAGGGGAGAAGAATATCTCTTTTGTACTAAAGAAGGATAAATAAGCTATCATGATAATGGGGGGAGGTACAAGACAGGCATAGAGAAGAGATAGTCAGGAATGTAACTACCCTGCTTAGAGAGCTGACCCCCTCTAAGAAAAAATCTAAGGCCTCCCTTTATGATGAAGTCAAGAAGACATTGGAAAGCCAGAATCTTTCCACAGTAGGACAGAACCTTTTTGTCAATCTCATGCAAGAAATTGCCTCAGAGTTAAATGTATCGTCATGCTGGATATGTGGGGGATCCCAGATGACAGAACAATGGCCCTGGAGAGGAGAGGGTGTTAAGCCAATGCAATTATTAAAATGGAATAGTACTCATGTTTCAAACATTATAAGGCCAGATGGATGGGTATTGAGTAATGATGTAATTGGAAAAATATGCATTTCACAAGAAAGTAAGCAAATGAGTAAATACTTAGGACAGACTCCTTGTAAAATGATACTTACCACTAACTACAAAAGGAAAAGGGACATGGTGGCCAAGACCACCCTGGGGATATTGGTCTATTAACTGTAAAGCCAAAAAGATACTATGTTAAAAGAACCATTAGGCAGCCAATGCCTATACTGAAATTAGTGAGTTAAAGTTATTTTGAGAAAATCCTGGGAAAAGTTCCACTGCATGGAAAGCACCTGATGGGTTATTTTAAATTTGTGATAAAAGAGCATATAATGTACTACCTAAAAACTGAAAGGCTTCTTGTACTATCGGCACTATACAGCCTGCCTTCTTTTTATTGCCTAAAGGAAAGGAGAAGAATTTAAGAGTGCCTTTTGTCGGAGTCCAGAACACTCCTCTGACTGTCCTGAGAGATTCCAGACCCGAGCAGGGGGCTGGGAAGCCTTGGCAAGGAGTCAAAGACTCCTGCGGCTTTGATTTTAGCCCCTGGGAGAAATTACCACCATTGTGTGAAGAATTACAGACCACGGGAGTTTAGATAGGGTGATAATTAGCTACATACCGGGTGAAAAGTAGATTTATGTAATGTTTAGGTTAACGGGCAAAAAACACAAAATGGAGTCTCCACGTGGCTTTGGGGTTTCTTCCTTCTTCTTCGTCTTCTCCATTTTCCTCTGTATCATGGGCATCTTTGGTTGGCTCAGAACAGAGTCCTACCTTCTAACACGGGAGACGGGTATTGGGGATCATTTGTAAATATAGTATACGTAGTTTGTGGTATAAAGATAATCGTCACCTTCGGGGCTGGGCTTTTCCCCGTGAGCTGACCTGCTGAACAGATCTCTGTGGGTCGGAGAAGAAATTGTACTGTTAAGGGAAAATAAACAGCCTTGAAGAAGCAGAGGAGACGGCTCTCAGTTTTTTTCCTTCTATCTTGGTGCTGGGCAAAAGACTTTTACACTCTCGGGAAGAACAACATCACATAAAAACCTGAGATCTGGCGTCCCTGGGTGGGCACGATCTTTGGATCCGAGCTCAGTCCACCGGACATCAGCCCAAGAGAAGAAGAAGGCCTGAATCTCCGCAGAAAAAGGCTGCTGCAATCCTGATCCAGAAAGGGAGAAGATCAGAAGGCGCCTGATACTTCTCCACCTGTGTCTTGCTGGCCGAGATCCA
>JAGMWU010000027.1:2181096-2262666 GCA_018697195.1 Certhia americana | reverse complement strand
GGACTGCTGCAATCCTGATCCGAAGAGGGGAAGATCAGAAGCGCCTGATACTTCTCCACCTGTGGTCTGCTGGCCGAGATCCAGGAGAGCTTCTGGACATTTTTGCAGACTGGCACGCGAGATCGGTAAGAAAGTCCCAAACAAGATCATGGGGGGACTTGCTCTCAGAGCAGCTTACATTTTGTCTGCTTTAGAAGCGTGACATCATCGTACGCCTGTAGAAATTCTGAGAAGATCTCAATCGATCTTTTGGTCTGGGTATAGTGGCAGTTATCACATTCAGAGTCATATTTATTATTTTGAACCCGGTGCTGGCGGAAATTAATAGGCATCTTTCATTTGGCCACGAAAAGAGATAAAGCGGCCTTGAAACTGCTAGCTCCTGCAGAGCAATGCTGAAGCTATCTACGGAGTCCAGTGAGATTTAGTGCCTTGCAAAGGTAGCATTGGACTTAGCCCTCCAGGTAGGAGGGGGAATCAACTGATCCTGTGATTGGGGCATCGAACGAGCTTCCAAGAGGTGAAGAGCAAGGGGAACTCAGCCTTTGCCTACCCCAGGCAGCTCAAATTAGCTGTCTTTTCCAGGTGAGATGGAAGACAGTGATTTTTTGTTTTTTGAGCCTTGTCCTCCATATAGGGGGGGACAGACTCATGTATTCAGAAAACCTAAACAATATCCAGAACGGCCCCCAGAAGTCAGGCAGCTGGCCAAAAGCCCTTCAACAGCCACGAGGGTAGAAGTGCGGAGATGCGGGGAGGACGGTAGCGGATCCGTTTACGGGATCCGGGGGAACCGGGAAATAGGGGATGTGCAGGGGTGGTGGTCGCGGGTGCTGAGAGAGCGGGATAAGCTTCAACAGCCCGACCCATCCGCGCATCGCAAATCAAAGTCCCTGCAGGCACCAGCGCGGCAGCGTTGGGCGGTTCGCAGCCGTGTTATGATTTGCGGGTGTGTGCGGCGGGAACGCGGGTATCGCCGGGGCTAATGCAAGCGACTGCAGACCTTGGGGATTTTCAGGAATCCGGTAACTGCAGGAGCAAAGCACAGAGGAGACAGGGAGCGCGAGCCTCAGGGAAAACGCGACAGTTGCGTTTGATGACGCGCAACCCTGAAGAGAGTACTTCTCCCCAATCCGTGCAAATAGGTACACCGCGAGGGGGCTGGGGAGGCTCGCCTCGGTGCGGATGTCGGCTCGAGCAGGATGGTGGCCGATTCGGAGGCGAGACTTGGGCGAAACAGACATCGGATTAGATCCGACATTCACGAGGAAAGTAAGAGGCGTTCCGTGGGTGTAGGCCATGACGGGAGCAGGCCGGAGCAGGGCCGTCCCTCTCCACGCTCATTGGAACGCAGGCGGAGACGGGGTGTGGTCAGAGCATGCATGCTGTCCAAAAGCGCAGCTGTGACACTGTTTCCCAGTCACCCTCAGCAATATAGTACCGCACAGCCCACAGTTGAAATACCATACCAGACTATTTACAGATGCAACACACCATTGGGTGATTTTTCGGGGATTTACCAGAGGCAGAATTTGAGGATTTTGCAGGACAATGCAACTTCAATTCCGTGCTCTCCTCTGGAGTCCAGCAAGGACCAAAGAAAACGAGTCACCGGTCGTCGCCCCCCCTGTGGGGCACTGGAACATTACAACGACTTCTTTTCCAACTTCTATAAATGGAAAACTGATTTGAAGAACCCCATTTCGAGCAGTCAACGAACACACAACCACTCTTGAACAACCATAGAGATCCGGAACATTCAAGCTGAAGCAGAAGTACAGGAGATACAGTACACATCACTTGCTTCAGAGGGTTTCCTGCCTTGAAGAATTTTAACGTCAAAAACTGGTGGTTTATCCTCGCCAGAACACTCAATCTTAAATATCCTAAAGGAGCATCATGACAACAAATCACATTCTACAATCCAATGGATTCAGTATTCATGTGCCAGCCAGATTTATTACCACAAGTTCCACAGCTAGTTTTCATCTAATGTCAAAAATGATTATTTTTGTCTGCCATCCGAAAATCTTCCTACTTCACCTCATGGACGCTGAATACTTCATCCTCATAGGAGTTACAATGCTGCACAAGAACTCCAAATTCTTGCTCCTCATCCAAAAGAGTTTGAATTCAAACATCCACAGCAAATGCCAAACAAATGTCACAATACTGACAACAGAAGCTGTCAGCTGACCAAGGCACACAAATGCCACATGCAAGACATTAATTTCACGATTACATGAGAAACATCAAAAGAGACGCAACGCCTGAAACCGAACACCTCTCATGACAATTGGCAGAAGGTACGAAAAAGATGCTGGCGAAAAGGTACCCTAGAGTCCGACGCAGGCGAGTTGATGCCAGTGAATTATGATGCACAAGTCGAAACCACAACATGGGAATGACGGACTGATGTGATTAAGGACTTAATCAAAGCAATTAGAGACAATGTCTCGGACTCTTCATATTTCAAACAAGCTTTTGAAAAGTACTTTCAGTAATTTATGACTTGACACCCATATGATATCAGTCATTGTATCCATGATCCTCACGGACACACAAAGCTCTCATTTGGGTAAAAACAAATGGAGAAAGCCCTACTGATCTAAAGAGCCAAATATCAAGCGACTCACATGCAGATCTTACACTACAACATTATAGCAGATGATCCTCAGAGAATGATCCTGTAAGACATGCCAGACGACGACGAGAAGTGTTGAATGACCTCAAAGAATACCCGAAAGAGCAATCTGCAGATTGCACCTAGCCGCGGTTCAAGATACTAACTTCATCAAGAAATCAGCAGCAGGTCCCAATGAGCCGTTCACTCATTCACTGACCGTCTCACACGAAAAGAAAAAGCAGATGCAGACGAGTAGCAAGAGGAGCATGGAGAGCCTCATCGCTTCGAAGCCTCGCCTTTAGCTAATGCACAAACAGTCCAGAATGCAAACATGAGTCATCAATGCAATTCAGGCCAGCCGCCTCTGACAGAGATGGTGGAAGCATGACAGCACAGGTGGAGAACACCATACAACATGTGGCATCACATCGTCACCTGAAGGGATGGATAAAAAGTCATTGTGAAGGGCAAACTGAAACTCATACGAGTTCTTACAATCATTCAAAGTAAAAGGAACAATGAGATCGATGCTAACAAAATGTATGGTGCCCAACGGACAATCTCAAAAGCAAACATGCCCAAAGCAGGAAAGCTGAAAAACAAATCAAGGTCGAACACGCAAACACGGGCTCTAGTGGCAGGTGCCGCCGGTGACAACACCACACACGCAAGCAATTTGCTATTCCCAGACAGATAATCAGACGGAAAAGTCGTAGCATCTTCCGGGAAACCATGAAAACAGAGCGCGCGAATCGACCAACGCGTGATGTACAGAATGATGATGAGCGGTAGGCTCCAGATCAAACTCGCAGAACAAGACAACAGTTTAATCAGGAGAACGTCAATCGACTCACTTCGCAACAACACAAACTCTGCGGTAATTCACAACGTACCTCAAGACAGTATAGTTGACCAAAACCAATGAGCAGCATGGTAACACCCTGGCAGCATTCCAAAAATACATGCATTTTGTGGTAAATGCAATCAAGCGGATGTATCACAACTGGTGTCTCTGGGACACGTCGTGGAAAAGACAGATTTTTCTTAAATAATAATAGGCTAAAGATATTAAATTAAGCACTCCTCGACTTTATTGTCTATCCCTCATTGGTTCAGTGCGCCATCAAATGAAGAGCTGACGGTCTTAGACAAGTCTCTCCAAGACCCACCACTTAATAATTCCAGAAAACATACCCACATAGCTAAAGCGCTACATTGCCATTGCCACAATACATACCGCAAAAGAAGTATATCATGCCAGTGTTCGATCAAGAAAATCATTCCTCTAATATCATTTATGAAATCCACGACTCCTGGGTGTGAAACATATAGGGCCAGAAGAGCGACCTAATCATTGTTTGCCAGTTGACTTGTTGGTTGATAAATCATCACCATAAAAGGAATACTTGAATACGGGCGTCACGATGTTAATAGTGTGGGGGTGGAGGGTGGGGGCGGGGATAAATAATACATACATTTTTGATCCACGAGAATGAATTTTCAGTTCATGCATCCAAGCTCTACTCTCGAGCTAAGAAGGAAATTCCGTAATGTTCTGCTAGTCGAAAAGCAGTTATTGTCCCGACCCTGGAGAAGAAAGACAGCGAATCATCCGACCGTATTCAATTTAACAAAGCACGTATTCAACGGTGGTGAGGGAATAGCACCTCCTATTACAATATGGGACAATAGAATTAGAGCTTGGATCTTATTTAAGTGGTGGTACAACTGCGAGCCCTCCACACACTTATGCAACTCAACTTGGAGGAACGGACACATCCATGTCCTGGGTGGACTCATTGCGGCCCCTATGAGAAAAAGAATTTGAGTGTCTAGAAAATACATTGTCCCAAAGAAACAGCTAACAGAAGCGACACAATTAACGCCAAACGAAACAGTCCCTGATGAAATTCCCCATGTATTTAGTCTTCGCACGAAGCCACGAAATGAACTCATGGCAGACTGCTTCAGAGAATCTACACAGTACAAGACATCATACTGAAGTCATTGACAAGAACATGGGGACTCTCCATTGGGACTATCCTCACATCATCAAATGATTCCAAGAGAGTGAGACCACTTGTGGACTCAATCGATCTAAGGATTGCTTTTGTCAATCAACATTCCCCACTTCATAACCATATGAATGCAAACCCGACTCTTCCATTTATTCCGTCCAAGCACTCAATAGGCCAAGAACTATACAAAGCATATCATTGCGTTGTCTTGCCCAGTCTTGAAAAACTTACATCAACCATCTGCCAATGGTAATGTGGACCTTCAGATGTTGATCATCCAGCGCGAAAAAAATAGTCCAAGTACGCAAAATACATCATTATATGGATATTTGTCTCAATATGCAGCGATCAACATCAGCAAGAACTGACAAAACAAGCAGCGTAATTAGAGGTGTGATTTTTCAGAAGTGTGCAAAAGAGCCGGAACTTGGCAATACAGTACCTCACCAAATATCAAGAACATCGCACATGAATTGAAAATATCTGGGGGATGGAAAATAGAACAAGAAAAACACATCAGACCACCAGAACATATAATTCAGGTTCAAAATCAAGAGCTTGCTAGATTTTGCAGCAACTCTTGGGAGAATCACTGATGAGACCAAATCTGGGACTCACGACGCAAACGTCTATCACCCCGTATGTTCAATCTCTATGAAAAAGAGTGACAGATGATAGCAATCTCACCAGATACTCTCACACAAAGAAGCACACAAACTCTTGAGCCGATTAGCACCGAGATCCATACCAAAAGACAAGACAAGACCACTCGTTTTCATCACCTCGACTACCTTATACTACACTCTGAGCAGTGTTTGGGGGACGAAATTCAATATGTATGGCTGACTTATTTCAGTGGATCCGATCTCTAACTGACCCGCATCTTGGTTTAAGAGTGGATTTATTCTTATCTTACAAGGTCCTTCCAAAACCATCCTCACAAATCTAGAAATACATCGCACACAATCGTAATGACGCGCAAAACCCGGTTACTGACAATGTTCAGGAAGAAAAGTGATATATTTCGTGACGAATTTTTATCTCCAAGCTTGAAAAACAATAATTTTGATTGGGCGATAGGCAAACTCCAACAGAGACCTACCAATAGCAAGTATATGGAATTACCCTTTCACTTGCACATTTCATTTATTCTATGACACAGAAATGTTAAAAGCAAAATACAAGCTTTAAGGGGAAAAGCCAAAGCTGAGTGGGACCAACTGAAACTGCCCATAACAATTGTTTATACCGATAGGTGTTTCAGGAACACACAACAAATAGTAATCACTGGCAGGTCCAAATAAACCGGAAAATGGATCAAATAATAAACAAACTAGTGCAGGGATCACCACCAGAATAGTGGAAATTTGTGCAGCGGTAGCCAGAGCACAATATCGAAGTGATAATTTCAACAGCCTATTCACATCATGATATCATAGATTCGGCATACGTTACTGATGTGGTTCAAAATGTTGGAAGAGGTCGCTTATTGAAGAAGCGGAAATAATGAGAATTTAAGAATACTATACTTTTATTAGGTACTGATAGACTTATGTTAAACGACAGAAGCATAAATAATTTATATACTCACTATGAAGAGCACACTCCTCCCTTCCAATTATTTTTACAGCTGAACGGAAACTGCTAAGTAGCAGCACAATAACTAACAATTTCCTACTATATCAACAGACATTGCCACAAGTATATGTTTGACAGCAAGTGCAAACTCAGTCATTCAATTATTTATCAATCAGACCTGCACAAGCGCTGATGAATCCTTTCGCATTTCCAAGAGTCAAAGCTAGAGAACATCATTAGTGCCTGCGTTCCAGACTGTCAAGCATTAGTAACAAGACCGACCTTCCAATACTACAGGTGGCATGTCAATCCTAGACTGATTGCAAAAAGACCTTCAGTTGTGGCAGAAGCATGATGTCACAACAATAATCCATCTTTTGGAAAAGCTCAAAAATATCCATGTCTAAGTCGACATGTTTTCTGGAGCAAGTTTTTTAACTCTATACATCAACAGGAGAAACGTGCAACATGACTTGCCGACATTTTACAAGCATTTGACATCGTTAGGGATTTCCCAACAGAAATAAAAACAGACAATGGCCCAACCTACATAGGTCAAAGTGCCTTGACCATTTCTTGAAGACTCGGGGTGTCCAGTACTTTTGAGCTTCCTCACTCTTCCACGGGTCATCAAACTCGATAGAAACAGAACACATCATACCCTAAATCCACTTTTGGATAAACAAAAAAAGGGGGGAGGCAGAGGCACGCCTCACATCGGTTAAATAAAGCTCTCTACCGTGTTGAAATTTTGAAAATGGTTCCTCTTTTGTGGAACCCAACTCCACCCAATTATGAGGCATTTTATCACAACCGTGCAAACAAGCAAACTAAAGGAAAATCTTTAGTTTTGGTGGGACGGGATCGCCGAGGGATAGGAACGGTACTTGAAGTCCTTTCAAGATTAAATACAACATTGGGGACAAGAGGTTTAATTCTTTGTGTCTCCACATATTCGAGGATTTGAAAGTGTGGATTATACGGCGACGATACACGTCAAACTTACCGACACCAGACACAGATAAGCATTAAATCCCTGAAAAGGAAAGAAGAAGCAGCACTCAGACGTGAAGAAGACCGAAAAACGCGGACATCTCTTTCAATACACACGAATTAGAAAAAATTTCTTTCGACACTTGGGTGTAGGCTTGCCACGACGTTCCCATCGGGGGGGGAAATCAATGGAGCTTGAGGTCAACAGCTTTGTTCTGGTGCCATCTTTTTTCATCAATTGCCTCAAGAGCAATGCGATAAGAGTTTGCTTGTGATTCAACGAAAGGGCAACGTTTGGGTGAAAAAAAATTATATACGCGTGATGCAGCAGGCTTGATTACCATCTGTTTTGTGACACACTCTAAGCCAAGGAAACCATTTTCAACAATGTTATGTGTTGGGGTTTGCCAACAAAATACTGAGCCCATGATCCCAGAAAAAACATCCCTCCAGACGGATCTTCGAAGTAATATACGAAT
This sequence comes from Certhia americana, assembly GCA_018697195.1. Lineage (NCBI taxonomy): Eukaryota > Metazoa > Chordata > Aves > Passeriformes > Certhiidae > Certhia > Certhia americana. The sequence continues at coordinate 2,254,972 of JAGMWU010000027.1, read as the reverse complement.
CCTAGTGGACGGCTGGCACCGTTTGGACCAATTTCTTCCTGGAGCTCCTTTTGAACCTCCAGGGCTGAAATGCATTGAGGTCCGTAAAATGGTGAATTAAAAAACTGTATAACACTGTAGGCTTTTCGTAAGGCAAAAACAAAAGATAAAACAATTACATAGTTACCACCAAATAATTTCATTTACTCACATGCGTCCTTCTTGGGCAATACACCCAAGGTGATCAAAACAGTGACCATCATCCAGGCTAATCCAAAAGCGCCATTAGCCACGAGGACTCCCTTTTCAATTTGTGGGGACAGTAGTTTGGCCATGCTTCCCTGCAAATGTCAAACGGTGGGTCCAGCAGCATTGGACAACATTTCATTCTAACACACACGATTTTGCATTTGTTAAAAAGTAACAAAAACGTAAAGAAAAAAGGTGGTGAAACAGTAATGATACCAAATTAAGTGCTGATAAATAATTCAACACATGGGACAAGGCTCGAGAATTGCGGTTTGACAATATACTCACGCCTCACACAGCATCAGAGTATGCCTGGTGACTCAGTTTGCAATCAAATGGGGTAATGTCTGGGGTTGGTGAGTAAACTTCTCGTGCCACCTCTCTTGCAAACTGTGAGATGACATGTTTTAACGGATGTTTGACCGTGTAAGACGACGAACTCTTCAGACAAGCGGCATCGATTATTTTGCTGCTGTTCGCAACGGCACGGATGCAAAGAATTGAAGGGATGTGCTGCACTAATCTGATCTGACGTCACTCCGGAAATCAAAAATCGCATAAAAAAATATAAGACGCAATTGCTAGACGAGTATAGCCAAACTTGGAAGAAGTTACTCGGATCTTGATGGAGGTGTGATATTGAAAATTTCTAACTTATGGTCACCATTTCACCATTTGTGGAAGGAACTTTTGAAAATGCCATTTCTGATATTTTAATATCGTGGTTAATGATACAATTCTTTTTCTTTATTGTGCCGGCAATCTTTCAGTGCAGGCAACGAGAGTCCATGAACAAGGGCCTTACAAACGGGTTGTATTTATGGTGATCACAACAAGAAGAGGTGGAGCATATGTCGGAGTCCAGAACAAACATCCAATCTTGACGGTGTCCCTGAGTAGCGTCCAGACCCGAGCAGGGGCTTGGGAAGCCTTGCAAGGGCAGTCAAAAGACTCCTGTGCGGCTGGAGATGTTTAAGCCCCTGGAAGAAATTACCACCATTGTGTGAAGAATTCAGACCACGTGAGTATTAGACTAGGTATAGAATTACTACATACACCGGATGAAAAAGGTAGATTTATGTCATGTTTAGTTTACGGTGCAAAACAAACACAATGGAAGTCATCAGTGCTTAATGGGGGTATCCTTCCGTCTTCCTATCGATCTTCTCCATTATTCCTCTGTATCAGGGCAATCTTTGGTTGTCTCAAGAACAGAGTGTTCCCTACCATTCTAACACGGGAAGAACACGCGGTATAATGGGGAATCTTTTGTATAAAAGATATTAATAACGTAGTTTTATGTGGTATACACAAGGAAAGGATAAATCGTCACCAATTCGGGGCTGTGGCTTTTCCCCATGAGCATAGACCTATCATCACAACAGGATCTCTATGTTGTATCAGGATGAATAAATTGTACTGTTAAGGAAAAATAAACAGCCTTTAAGACAAGCAGAAAGGAGACGGTGCTCTCCGTTTTTTCCTTTCTACTTGGTAGCTGGCAAACAAAGATTTATACAACACTCTCGGAGACAACAAACTCACATAAAACACAAGACCTTTGTCTGAACCTATAATTCGAAGCAAAAAAGAGCTCGAAAAGTTAGTAGAGCTAGGACAGACCAGGGAAGAATGACAAATGTCCTCCCAAGGATAATAGAGTCACTCTGACCCAGCAACACTTATGGAGCCCAACTAACAAAGGAGTTGGGGTTATGGAACTCCGATTTATATGATTAAATAGAATCATTACGATTACAAGGATTATGTTTGCGGTAGTAGCCATCAAAACATCTTAACCACATTAAAACTCACATCCAGAACACTTTCACAAACCAGAGGCAGCTGCTTATCTAGAACCGAATATGGTTTAGATTATTTATTGCTGAAAAGGAGGCCGTGATGTGGAAATTATACACCTACATGAATGTTCTTAGACATTGATGATCACAATAGGGCAGAAGAAATAAAGATCTACAGTACCTGCTCCATGCCCAACGTTAGAAACTCCAATCTATAAGAAATGAATGCTGCGTTGAACAAAATAATTGGAGGGACATGGTGGAGAAACAGTGTGATAGGATTTATATATTATGTGCATTTTTAGGACTAATTATTTATACCCATGTATGAAAACCAATAGCTTGATATGGATGAAATCCACTCATAATTCAGGATGCAAATAATCGCCCAGTGTCCAATAGAACCAGAGTTACACTCAGAAATGGAACAGCCCCTCAAAGTACTTATGAAGAATCAAAGACAAACCACTCCAATCTTAGTGCTGACTGGATCAGTCCGTAGTTAAATTAGAGACACATACTCAAAAATTAATAAAAAAGGAATGGATGAGATTGTAAACAATAATGTGTACAACATGATTCGTTTTTGAGAAATGTCTCGCTCTTTTCGAGGGCGACGATTATCTACAAGGTAGTACTAGGGTCCAATAGATAATCCCGCTGCAAGGATTACATAAAGAAATATAGAGACAAGATGAAAACAGGATGTGATTATTTGTATAACATTGCTGACTTTTTTCTTTTTTTATTTGCTTCGCTGATGCTTTAGTACAATTAACGGCTATGCTGCTAAGAGAAGATGAATGCAAGTATTCATTGAAGAAGATACAGTTTCTTCCATCCAGCGGCCCCACGAAAGGGAGGAAGAAGACCCCTAAGCAAACAGTTGAGAGAGAATCTGCGCAAGTACAATTCTTGAAATGAAAAAGTGAGAACAAAAACTGTGCAGGGAAAACGGAAGGGAGATAGACCCTTGCATCAATTATAAAACCATGACAAACTTCGAAGTCAAATTGCAAGCCTTGATTCGAATGCCCAGACTCTAACGGCTGCTAGCGCTCTGCCTTGCTTGCCACTTCTCAAATAAATTAAATTAATATATTGTAACTATGGCTCTGTTCTTATTAGCACCTGTGAAACTAGGACTGAGGTTATCCAGGCCTGTGAAAGAGTCAGTGGGAGTATAATGCACCTCCTAGTGCGATCTTAACTCTTTCAGGGCATATTCAGTCCAAGGTAACTAAACTTCCACCTCCATCTTCTAACTGACATCTGGTTCGGGCTCTAGGACCGAACGAGATTGCATGGGCTTTATGGCTGCGGCTTTGAAATCAGCGTGCGAGTTGCGATGCTGCGATCTATTAGCTGATCATGAAATCAGTTGAATGAACGACAAGTTGTAATAATTTGGCTCAGGGGTTGTTGCAGGATCGGGATGGTGTATCACTGTGTTTCTTGCACCCAAACGATTCTCTTGCAAATAGCCTGGCAAAATGCGGACATAGATACTGTCAGGGCCAAGCGCAGCAGCAGCACTACAGCTGTCCTTTCTGTGTGCCTTCAATTGCTTTAGTACGTTTATAAATAAAATTAATTCACGCATTAGTGCTACAGTCCTTTTGATTTACTTTTAAAAACATCACCTTCCTGCATACTCAAATGAGTCAGTTCACTATCACCCACTCAGAGTGATCAAAACACTCTTTAGCGGGGTCGTAAAATAATACTCTTATATCTGATCACCCATTTTAACAGTCCTTTTCAAGACCTCTGTGAATTTGATTTTTCTGAATCAAGAGAAAAGCTGCTGAAGAAAATTTCAGTAAGTAGCCTCTCTTCTTTGGCACAGTGAACTTACCCATCTTCTTCAACCCCCCATTGCTCAACTCCTGTACTTATGTGTGTAATTCCCCACTAGCAAAGCAACTTCAAGATTATCCAAGAGTTCTGTTCCCGGGATTTCCTATTTTCATCCCAAACTCCGATTGAATCCGACTCTGACATCCTTCGCCACCACGCGTCCCGGCTGCGCGGTGGATTCCAGTTGGGTCCCACACTGCTTTTCAGTCCACAATCCCCTTCAGAGACCAGATAGAGGTCCAAAGTCCAGCATTTGCTTCATAAACTAACGCAATCTATATATGTCGGACGTTCACCCACATGCAGGTGAAAGGAACATTCATGAAACACCGTGCAAACTACTATGATTAGCAGAAGCAGTTTTATTAGTTTATCTTACAACCCGAAATTATACATTTCTAAGACTCCTGTTATTGCACTTTCACACATTGCTCAATTGGTTGATCAGTGCCTTTCACTCAAGCCCCACGAGGGTCTGTGGAAAAGTGATTGGTCAAAGTCCAGATGTTCCTTTATCTAGTGCTTTTATTCTTTGCCACCAGTTTCTCAGCATCTCTGCTCCCGATTTAGCCTGGCTGTTGTTTCAGTGGCCTTGAAGATTTCCCAGTATAGCACTATTGTTGTTTCAGCAACCTTGACGAATTACAGAGGATCTGATATCTGATAAACACACCTAGAGATAATTTGGCTGGGGCATCCTTGGGAACAAACTAGTCAGATGCATTGCAACACTATTCCTCATTTGATACACCCTACCATATTCTGAATACCCATTTTTATCCACTCTATGCCTCTGATTTTGCAGAAGCCTTTTTGTTTATTCCATTCCCACAGACTAATGTTTCAGTTATCACCTCTGCTCTGAACTTTTAAAAAGAAATACCCTAGAACTGATTTTTATTTTTTCTCAAAAGTCTTTCCTTCTTTTAAAGAGGGGATTCAGACTCCCCTTTCTAATCAATAGAGTTGAGGTGTAGCCTTAATTTCTCGCTTGGGGAAGGGCACTGGACTTTGGAAGAGCTGCAAATTAATTAAAATTTGTGGGATCAAATCTGACACTACCTATTAAAAATATGATAATAAAATTGCCCCAGGGAAAGAACTTCTTGAGCAATGTGACAGATGAAGGATGGTGTGTAATATTGCTGGGATTGCATCTAATACAAGCTAAAGAACATGCCTTTCATAACATCCAAAGGGAGTTCAGAATTCTCAAAAGGTATAACAGGCCTGAAGGAGGAAAAGGGGGGAAAAGATGAGGAAAATCATCTTCCCCTGTTCTTCCCCCAGGCTGGAGATGATTATTAATGGACTCCTAAATGTATTGCTCCAGTTAAGGGTAGGAGCGCAACACTGAAAACACATCCCAAATGACCTTCATTGCCCTTGACGTTATCATGTCATAAACTGATATCCCACAGTACAGCAGCAAAGCAATCCTGATCCCTCTCCCTACTCTGAGAAAGAGCACCACGAGGAGCACATGCGGGAATATATCCAGGGTTAGGTACCACACCCACATAAACACACCAAGCAACGTTGTGACCATTGGTTCCATACATAATATAATAAATGTTTAGATCAGATTTGTTTCTAACCCACTCTGGGCAGATCTGTTGTTATTTCAGCCCTTCAAGCCACACATTGGGTGCCAAAGGAGGCTATCCTGGTTTAGGAATGGTTTTCCCCCATTTGGTGCCCCCACTGAGACTCTAAAACCCACGTGCCACTTTCTCTCACTTCCCGGCTCTTCCCTTCCCCCCTCCCCAACCCCCCGCTTCGTGCTGTGGGGAGATGGAGAAGAGAATTGGAGGCACAAAAGGGAAAGATCACAGGTTGAGGCAAGAATAATTTACTGGACACAGCCATTAGATAAGAAAATGAAAAGTAACAGCAAGAATGCTAATGACAGAGGGTACAATAAAAGAAATGATTTGTCACAGTAGACCTCTCGTTTGGGGCAGAAATAAGCCAAGACACAGACATTTAACAACTTGAAAAGGGTCCTGGTTTATTTTTTCTTATAGCTTGGTCATCCTGACCCTGACTACAGCAAGCTCCTACTGTAGGGTCAAATTGCACACTCTTACTGCTGGTTATTTCCTGCTGGACTATGACTGCAGGCTCCAACTCCAACAGACCCAGACTGAACTCCCAGCTGATCTTTTTGCCAGCAGTAACTCTCTTCCTTGTTTCGTTCTTCTTTCTGCTCCCTGGATCTTTCTTTCTTCCTCAAAGGGCTCCTCTTCATCAGAAGGCTCCTAGGCTCCTTTGACCAGTCAACCCACCCTTTTTATCACCCCTATCTTTATTAGTCACAGCTTCGACCCATCAAAAGCAAGGCTGTTCCTCTTCTTTTGTAATTAGTACAACTGTGATTTATGGGTAAAGTTGCCTTTAATCCCTTCTTTCACACCACAATGATTCACACAAAAATGGCCCCTGACAATACACAATACCAGATGGCTCCCCCCATACATTTACTCAGCTGGAGGAACCCCTTTTTTCCCTGGAAGAGTCCCTTTTCCCTGCCATTGTGATGCTTTCTGGCAATGACGTGAAGGTGACATAGAATCATCTCTGTGTCTCAGGCAAAACCAGCATATACCTTTTGATTGAAACAGTATAGGAGATGTTGAATCAACAGTCCCTTATGCAAATGTTTTATGTAGATGTTAACATTGTCTCTTAACTGTTTACTTTTGTGTCAACAAGTGTAAGCTAGAAGCAATTCTACATGCATGAGGCCACTGGACATAACTTACTGGTTCATGAAATATATATTCTTGTGAATGCTAAGTATCATCTATTTAAGACTGCTTCACCACCAAATTTCAATTTCAGATGTGCACTCCTGAATAGCTCTTTTTTAAAAACCCCAAACAAGCTCCCAAAATGCAGTAATTTACATTGCACTGAAATTTCCAAGGCTCAAAGTTTACTTGATGCAGATTAATGGTATCCTTGCAAAACACTGAAAGAACTAGATTCTCAAAAGCTTTTCAACATCTACAGACAGATAAGTTGCTGAGTGGGATCTTCTCAAGTGCCAGCAGAAAAGAGGCAAGGAAGTGTCTTGGTTTTGGAAAAATAGGGGGTGTCTGCTAGGAAGCCAAAAAAAAAAAATGGAAACTTCCCTTGGACTTGTTATAATCCTAAAATTGAAGGGGGTCTCAGGCAACGATGTGAGGGTAGGAATAACAGTTCTTTACTAGTTAGTCTAACAAGGTAAATTAACAACAATAACTATAATATTGACAACAAACAGAACTAGAGAAGAAAGAAAACCAACAACAACCTAGTTACAGTTTTCTTTTGGCACCTTCCCCCCCTCAGTACCGTCACAAGCTAACAGAGCGAGCAGCAGTCCTGGGAGGATGAGATGTATCTGAGGCTTGGCGGCGGGAGCTGGAGCTGTTGGAATGTCTCGGCTAGGCACGGGGTGCAGAAACACAGCGTGGGGAGACCCCGAGCAAAACTGAAGAAGCTGTGGATGCAGGGCAGTGGAAAGGAGCTCCTGGCAGGGCAGGGAGAAAACAGGTTCCTAAAATCTCGGGGGACACATGAAGAGACGGTGGTCCGACCAAGCTCCAGGTGGGATGGTGAGAGCTCTCTGCCACGCCGAAAGGAACAGTTTTGGCTGTTTTCCTGAGAGCAGAAAACTGCCCAGAGAGAAGTGAAGTCGGTGCCACTCCATCTGTCTCTTAGCTGCATTCTTTTGTTTGTTCCTAAGTACCCATGAGCACCCAAAAGCACCTAGCAATCAGCTTCTTAGCAACTTCTGGGAAAAAATTCTATAAGAAAGTAACCCAACTCCCAACAGGAAGCCATTGCTACTGCAAGTTTTATAAGCAAACATTTCAGAATATGATAAAATATACTGAAAACACTATTCCTTTGATTATCATTCTTTTGGTGGAAAGTGTAACAATTGAGTACTTCCAAATAGGTAAAAAACAATAAGGCCCACATAATACATAAGATAAATCAGCAGTGTTGCACATATTTTCACTCTTACGTCTCTGCATTTTTCAGTGAGAACTGTTAATTTGACATTAAGTTCCAGCCATGCCTACCTTCTCTGCCCACTTATGACTTTCCAACATGACACATTTCAGTGTATTTACCTGAGGAATTTGTTAAGATCTCCGTTCTTCATATACTCAAAGACCATGATGAGTGGATCACCTTCAACACAGACACCATAGAACTTGATGATGTGCTCATGTTGCAAGTTAATCAGCAGCTCTGCCTCACGGTGGAAGTCCCTGCAGGCATTCTCACTGGCATCCTTCAGTGTCTGGTGGAGGAAGGACATATATAAGAGATGTTTGAAGAAGGAAGCAAAAATGTGAGGAAGCACTGTAAGATAAAGATACTACTGTGTAAAGGATGAATAAAGTACATTCTTAGTAACTGTTTTAGCAATGTATAGCTGTAATGCAATTGAAATTAAATAATGGTGGTATGATTTTCATTTCCCTGCTACACATCACCCCATTCAATGATTCCCATTGCAAGAGAATGTAGGAATACTCATGATCTTACTGTGCCAAGTGTTTTCCAAAAGCAGAACAAAGAATCTCATCTAAAAAACATCCTAGTAAAGAGCTATTCTATGGCCTTTAGCATTTAACTCAAGCAAAACTCTGATATCCTATTGCTATTTACCTTTGTTGCAAGTTCCTCAAGTAAAGCTTTGTTTGCTTAAAATGTTTAGTGGGAATGTAAATGCATTTGTTATTTATTGTTAAGGTTGTTGCTGATATTGGTCCCTACACTGTGCTATACCTTAGATAGATTTATAGAAGGATACATCCCTGGACAAGAACTTATAATCTGAGACCTCAGTCAGAAACTCCTTTGGAATTCAGTAAATCTATTCATATGTCTAAAATCAAGCATATGCATAAGCAACTGGAGGATAATCCTAAATTGAGAGGAAGAAGTTGCAAAAAATAATTTTGAGGGTAACTTTATGATGTTGAATTGTATCCCAATTTGTCTGTTTAGCCCAGAAATAAGTTTTGCACCTTTAAAACTGCATCTGAGAGTAAACGGGGGGAGAATGAGAAATAGTGGAATGTCTGAGGCAGCTGTATTCAAAAACATAGAGATAAGAGCTTCAGCTCTCACTGTCTCTCACGGACTGTATTGTCTGCAGTATGGACAGGGGGAGAGAGCTCTCCTTTGCTTTTAGTTAGTTTTTTTGCTAGCTGAGGCAGAGAAGTTTCCTGGATTGTGGTTTTTCTTTTTCTTGGAACTGATCAGCCTTGCTTTGGACTGAAAACCCAGAAAAACATGCACCCATTGTGCCACAGCAGCAGTGGGTCTTCCATCACACTTTCTCATGTTTTCCCTACAATCACGCAGGAAGAACCACAGTGAATCAAGCCAACTTGCTAAACTCAAAGCTATTCAACTGGCCCTGAACATTGCCAAAAGAAAAAAGTAGCCTAAACTCTTCCTTTACACTAATTCATGGATAGTAGCCAATGCTCTGAAAGGATGACTGGAAAAGTAGAAAAAAGCTAATTGACAGCACAAAAGAAAACCAATTCAGGCTACTGAAGCATAGAAAAACATCACTACCCAAATAAAAAAAATTATCTGTGAATGTCCACCATATAAATGCCCATGTCCCCAAAAATAAGGCTAATGAAAAGCACCAAATCTACAAACAGGTAGATCAGGCTGCAAAAATAAAGGTGTCAAAAATAAACTTATAGTGGTAACACAAGGAAGAATTGTTCCTAGCTTAATAGACTCACGATGCCTCAGATCATCAAGGTAAAGATGCCACCTATAAGTAGGCACGAAACCAAGGAGTAAATTTAACCACAGAAAATATTTCTCAAGTTATCCATAACTGTGAAATGTGTGCAGCAATCAAGCAAGCTAAGTGTGTGAAACCCCTATAATATATCGGGCGGTGGTTCAAATATAAATATAGAAAAGCCTGGAAAATTGATTACATTACACTGCCCCAGACACACCAAGGTAAACGCTATGTGTTCACAGTGATAAAAGCTACAACTGGGTAGCTGGAAACCTACCCTGTGCCTCACACTACAACCCGTAACACCATCCTAAACCTTGAAAAACAAATCCTTTAGAAGCATAGTACCCCTAAGAATATTGACTCAGACAACAAGACTCATTTCAAAATCAGCCTTATTAGCACCTGGGCTAAGGAACATGGCATTGAGTGAGTGTACCATATCCCCTACCATGCACCAACTGCAAACAAAGTAGAAATGTACAATGGACTGTTAAAAACCACCTTAAAAGTATTGGGTGGAAGATCTTTCAGAAACTGAAAGCAATATCTAGCGAAGACCACTTGGTTAATTAACACCCAAAATTCCACCAACTGAACAGGCCCTGCCCAATCTGATCCCCTACATACAGTAGATGAAGACAAGGTCCCAATAGTACATGTCAGAAGTCTATTAGAAAAGACTGTTTGAATCAATTCTGCCTCAAATACAGACAAACCCATCTGTAAAATTGTCTTTACTCAAGGACCAGGGTGCACACGGTATTTAATGCAAAAAGATGCAACAACACTATGTGTACCTCAAAGAAATCTGATTGTTGGGTAAAAACCATGTATAAATATTACCGTTTGCTGAATGTCACTGCCATTGTCTATATATAGTTGTATACTGTATATATATTAAAAAAAATATATGTGTTTAAAGAGTTAAAATATATTTTAGTTTTAGCAGTAAGCTGACGATATGGGGATTAGAGGTGGAATGTCCTGGGGTAACTTTATGATGCTGAATTGCATCCCCATTCATCTGTTTAGCCCTGAAATCAGTTTTGCACCTTTAAAACTGGATCTGAGAGCAAAGGAGGGGGAGAAGGAGAAGCAGTGGAATGTCTGAGGTGGCTGTATTCAAAAACAGAAATAAGAGCTTCAGCTCTCTCTCTCTCACGGACTATATTGTCTGCAGCATGGACAGCAAGAGAGAGCTCTCCTTTGCTTTTAGTTAGTTTTTTAGCTAGCTGAGGCAGAGAAGTTCCCCAGACTGTGGCTTTTCTTTTCCTTGGAACTGATCAGCCCTGCTTTGGACTGAAAACTCAGAAAAACACTGGGAGCTCACACCTGTGGCCCACTGGGGCCTGGGACATGGCATTTTCCAGGGCACAAGGGACTGATAAGAGACTGAGTGAGCCAAGCTACACCCCATGACAAGGAGTGTCTCTGAATTTGCCATCTCTTCAGAACAACGAGAGGTTCCATTGTTTCATATTATTCATTTTGCCATGTTTCTGAGTATTTTTACTTGCTAAATAAACAGCTTTTCCCACTTCTCTAGAAGGAAGTTTATGTCTCCCGAACCAATAAAGAAAAAAGCCGCTTAAATTTGCTTTCTAAAGGGACCTCATTCAGAGGTTTCCTCCCAAATTTGCCCTAAACCAAGACAGGGGGGTTGATTTTAATTTTTTCACATTTATACAGCTTTAAAATCTTGTGTATTTTGATTTTACGGGAAATATATCAACAGTGGCTCAAATGGGAGGCTTAAATGCTGTATAATGAAATAATGCTAATTTAACCACACAGGCAGTTTTAGATCCTTCCTCAAGTACTTTGCTTCAAAAGCAAGTAAATGCTGTCAAACTCCAAAACCTTCAAATTGACACCAGTTGAGTAAAGAATAATCATAAATAGCAATAAACCACTTTTATGCTCTACCTTCAGAAGATACAGTGGGGAACGATGTTGCCCTTGCTTTTGCATGTTTCGTCTAGCCTTCTGATGTTTTGAACTTCTGGAGCCAGATTTCACACACACATTTTTGTAAACAACGATTACTTACATTCCTTTCTAAAAGGAAGTGAGAGTTGATGGACCTATGGTTTGACCAGTGTGGTCTCAAAGGAGGTCAGTTGTTTGACCAATCAAGGGGACAGTGTGTGTAACCTATATAAATCAGAGTTTTATAATAAACTCTCTCTTTTGTTTCTGCCTTGCTCGAAGAAAGGTGTTGTGTGAGTGTCTGTTCGTTCGTGTCGAATTGTAACAGAACGGTAACAGGTTGCCAATGCTCACAGAAAGTGAAGCCTGGGGTCTCTACCCCTGTACTTTACAATTAGACTCAATGAGAAGGAATATGAGGCAAAAAAGTAGTTGCTTTCCCTTAACTAAGGATAGCTTTCTCTGGTTATCTAGTCCCATTATTTTCCCCAGTTTATAGAGAGATCATGGGACCCAACCACATTCATGAGAACAGACGCAGAACAAGCTGATACAATGCAATAGTTCTGCCAACAAACCCAGCTGCAACAGTCATGGTTTGTTCAAGGTTTGTCTTCAACAGACAATTTTATCCACTTTTCTGGTATTATATGCATCCACATGTGAATGAAGGGCTAAAAGACAACTGTCAGAGAAAACACTAGCCTGTGCCTGATCACCACAGTCTGTCCTATTGGGGTTTTTTTATATTTCCTTGTTAAATCTTTTCTTAACTATTTCTCTGCATAATTTCATTGTTTATCCCATATGTGTATGTGCTTACAAGGACTAAGTGACAGCTCTCATGAGACCTGTATGTGCATGTCTTAGTTCCAGCCAGGATAAAGTTATTTTTTTACAGTAGCTGGGAAGGGGGCATGGCCAGACCCTAATGTTATTCAAAATCCTTGCAAGGGAGGGAACTCAGTGGTACCTTGTAGCGGATAAGCTGCATAGCAGCTGTCAATTAAGGGAGAAGAAAGAAGATGTCTTGCTGTTGAACCAGTAACTGTGGAAAGCTCACAGATGTAATAACTGACACACACCTCCATCCCAAAGTTACTCACCTCCAACATATGGCCACCCTTCACAGAGCATTTATTTTATTGACTATACATTAGAATTTTACACCAATCTGTGACAAAGGTATGTATGACTAGAATCACTCAAGCTCAACCTAAATGTAAATAAATAGTATAAAATTAAATTAAGAATGAGGAGAAGTAGGGAAGACTTCATCGCAACTGCTGGGATTGAAATAGAGATTTTTGGAGTTCACTTGAGTTAGCAATATGAATTAAGTATTTAAAGTCTAGCCTGTAAAATTTTGTGTTTTAACCTTTTTACTTAAACCTCTGCCATAGTACAAAAGGCATAGGAAAATGCAAATTTCTGAAGCTTCTTGCATAAAGAACAATACCGAGGAGACCAAGGGATGCAAAAAAAAACACAGATAAAGAGACTCCTCTGCCTCCAAATGGATTAAGGCCAACAGACATACTCAGATAAGCATCAAGGAACCAAAAGTGCATGCGCAAAAGAGAAAAGTTCAAAAGTTCAGTCATGAGAAAGACCACAACCTTCAGCCTCAGAGACCACCAGAGACCCCCATGCAACCACCACAGCAAACAATGCATGCCCAGAAAGGTGTAAATCTAATTACCATGCAAGGCGAGGACAGGTGAGACCAGGGGTTGAATATGCATGGAAAACTTGTGCACTGTATTGCATATGGAACATCTTTGTGAATAAGGATGTGGGTCAAACTGAAGCTTGGGGCAGAAGTTTTCACGAAAGCAATCTTGCTTGTGCCAAACACCCATGCATACCCACTTCATAACTATATGCCTAGTTGTAAAATATTTAATCCGCATATTGCTTCAGGATCAGTTGATGGGCTGAACCTGTTTTGTCCCCTACATGAATGCCTTTAGGGTAAAACCCATACTCTGTGTGTGTTATAGAGTATTTTGAGCCAGTTTTTGTTAGGGATTGGAGATTATCCGTATATTGCTTTGAATATGTTTTTGCAGCTAGATATTATCACCAACAATGTTAGAACCTTAACCTGCTACAGTTTTCTATTATATAAATAAAGAATATTATTCCATAAACTGTTAGTGTGTGTCCTTCAAGGGTGTTATGGTCCCACTTCTGACACCAAAATAATGTTAGGATCCAATTATTAAGAGATGCCTCTGTCCGAATTAAAGTGCAAAAGAAACCATATGCCAAAGTCAATAGTATATATTTTATTTAACAGTAAATGTAAGGGAGAGAGACAAAGAAATAGGAAGAGAGGGAGTGGAGGAAGAGTAAAAGAGAGATTAAGCAAAAGATATGCCTGCGGCATCTTGCTGGCCATTCTTCTGGTTTTCTCAGTGTTGGAAGTCCTGAAGTGTTCTTCTGGAGGTACCGCTTTTATACAGTTCAAATCCCAGGCATCCACAGAGCACAGATACTGTTCCCACAACTTGGGCTGGCATGTGTGTAAGCAGCTGCTTCCTTTCCCACAGTTTGTCATGGTGGGCATTTTTGTATGGATGCTAACCGAACCTTCACCCGCATTAGGCCTGGAATTAGCTCCTTCCTGCTGTGCTGTCTGTACTTATCTCAAGTTCCATTGTGGTGGTTTATCTTATAGGGACAGTGTTTTGAGACATGCAATTGCATTTTTTAGGTCCTCATACCACCCCATGGCTCACACACTGTCTCCCAGGGACTTTTCCTCAGTTCACTGGTTTTCCACAGGGGTGATGGAGATAGCGGATAATAGGAGAAAATATAGAAACAACAGAAGCAATAATATGAGTAATCATACAGCATACAATAGGTATTCCAGTCATTAAAAATACAAATCCAATTCCAATCAACAACCCAATATTCATTAGCTACCAACCCCACCCTGTGAGTCCCAAGGATTAGAATATAGACTTCAGCCAGGTGGTGGAGCTAACTCTTTGAAGCCAATTTTGGGGTTGGAATTCTGATGCTTGATTAACCATTTTTTTCATTTTATCTCAGGCCTTTTCAGTTGGTGATGTTGCATTGTGAATGGTAATACAACAGTCAGTTTCAGTAAGGTTTAACATTCCACATACCCCTTGTTCCTTTAATAATAACATATCTAAGGCTAACTGATTTGTAAAGCCATTTTCAACACTTGTTGGACTTGCAAGTTAAGCTCTCTGAACATATACTTAGTCCAATTACAGAGGGTATGTTCCTGCCACGTAATATTTTCCAAGGCCCATTGGTGTTGTGTGATGGGAGAACTTAGTTCCAGTTGTGTCCTTCCTGCCAATGAATAATGAAAGACATGATTTGGGCAAATGGATGGGAACCCTATCCCACACTTTAGACTAGTGTCGTGGTTTCAGTTTGAAACCAGGCAGAAACACCAATTTTATGTCTTAGTTTTGGTTTGCCAATTTGAAATTTCCCAATCAAGAGCAAAGCAGGCTTAAACTTAAAAGGAATAAAACTTTATTAACTAACACTAAAAGAAAAAAAACCCCAAGAATCAGAATGAAACCTTCAAAACACTTCTCCCCCCCCCCAACTATTCACTTTCTTACTCCAATATAAAAAGACAAAACTTAGGATTCTCAGTCATTTATCACCCTTAAAATAATCATTTCTCAATTCATCAAGGAGAAAGGAGTCTTTCTTGAATACCATAGAGATTTTCACAAGACACCAGATTTCTTGCTCTCACACTTCACAAATGGCCCACTGGGGGGAAGAACTGTTGCCATTGTGAAGTCCCTCCCATGAGACAGCCTTCTACAGCTGCTCACAGGTCATATCAGTTTATTAGGGTACAGTTTACAGATGCTTCTAGTATAAAACAAGGGTTCTCTTCATCTCATGGAACAGAGGTCATCTAACAATGGGCAGAGGGCATCATCTCTTACTTTCTCAGTCTTCCTCTGTTCAGTTTCTCCAGCAGCTCACAAATACATCAATTCACAGCTATGACTAGAACTTTGCATCCCCCTAAAAAACATTCCATAGGTTACATGGTATTTAGTCCATTCTCTATGGCCTCACAAAAGAAGTCAAACCTAACCAGGCCACTCCTTCAATCTTCCTTGCCACTTAAGATTCTCTTTTCACTTTCTCTGACCCTAGGTCTCACGCTGTGTCTTTTTACATTTAATCCGGTCTTCTCTTCCTTTCTCTGGGTAAGATTCATGCTTTGGAAGTTTCATCTGGTTAGGAAAAAAGTTAACACAGGCCGCAACCGGGACAAGGCAGTCACATGATGCATTGCAGTTGTGCTGGAGCTGGGCCAGGATCTCAAGGCCTGGCTGCTGCCTTCAAATCCAGCTGTGCTGAGAGAGGGAGGCTAGGATGTTTTTTCCAGCCCAGTCAGGCTTCAGATGTCTCATACCAGGGCTGATCACCTCTCCTTTCCCTGCCTGGCAGATGCTGAGCCTGGCTCAGCCCCTGTTTTGCTGCGTGGGCCATCCTGGATTAGCAGATCTCAGTAGCCAGGACTGGACCGAGCCTTCCTCCCCCTCCACTGTCTCTCCTTCCCCTTTGCCTACAAGGGGTGCTGGGGTGTGTGTGTGTGTGTATAGGGGGAACTTTGGCCAGGCCTGGCCATAGGAAACAGCCAGGCCAAGGTTCTCAACTCACCCCACTGGAAACCAGAAGAGAGCTATTTCCGGAATCTCACCTCAAAATGTGTATTCACTAGAGGCGTATCCACCCTTGTCTTGGGTTGGGTCTAATTGGACAATTTTGTAATATTGACACCTAATTAGGCCAATGAAAAGAGTGGATAGACTTTTTGTAAATACACATCTTAAGACCAAGAAGCCTGGGAAGAGGTTCTGTTTGTTTCTGGCTTTGATGAAGATGGGTTGGACTCGGGAGCCAGTCTTTGCTCCATCTCCATGGGAGCTCTGCCAAGATTTTTTTTGTCTTTGGAGAGGTGGTGAGCAGGGTGCTGAATTTATTACTGAGAAACTGCCGGGCTTTCATCGAGGAGCTCACCAGGCTCTATCCTGACAAAACGGCTAGTACTCTTTGCCAGCGGGGACAAGCCCTTTTTTAGCAGAGCCTGCTGGACTGTGCCAGACAGAGACTGTATTAGCACCAGGAGCAGCTTAAGAGAGAGTGGCCCTGGGGCCAGGAGTAGCTCTGCAGCCACTGCCATTGCAGACCGGGAGCAGCCACGTGGCGAAATCAGAGGGGCCGGAGCGATCTCACACAGACACCTCAGCGTGGCTGGCAATGAACTTTGTGTGCTTAGCCACTTTAAGCTAGCTTTACTTCAAACAGGGGAATGGAAGTGTTGGCAACAGGTTTTTTTCCCCCTTGTTTTTCAACTTTAACAGAGTCGAGCTGGCTTGCATAGTGCCGGCAGGGATCACGTGGCCGGCAGGAAAGCATGGCGAGCCGTGTTCCTGAAACAAAGTTTGGACCTGTCCTGGGGTGACATTGTGAGGCTTGTATCCCCAATCGTCTGTTCTGTTTGGGCTGGAGATGTTCTTCAAGACTGGCTCAGGAAAGTTTTGTTTTGGTTTTGTTATCAGCGTGCGGATAATAGTCGGAGGGACACAGACACAGTGTGCTGCTTTGCTTGCTTGCTCTTGCTTCTGCTTAGCTCTTTAGTTAGTTTAGCTAGACAGTCCAAGATTCCTCCGGACTGCTTTTCTTTCCCTCTCTCCTTTCGTGGAATCATTTAAGCCTGCTCCGGACTGGGACCTGGGAAAAACCGAGAGTCTGCACTCTGTGGCCTGCAGCAGCCTGCCCAGCACTAGAGAGATCAACAACAGAGCGACCACTCCCCAAAGAGAGACTGTCTGAATTTGTTAACTCGTCAGAACGGTGATTGTTCATCTTGTGTGTTGGGGGGTGCTCTGTCTGTTAAATAAACAGGTTTCTTTCCACTTCTCTCCCAGGAATCCTTCCCGAACTGGTGGGGGTGGGGAGGGGCCGTGGGGGTTTGCTCTCTGAAGGGGCCTCTTTGGGAGTTTCTCCCCAAACTTGCCCTAAACCAGGACAGGACCAGATCAGTTTTTTTATTTCGGCGTTGCAGGACTTTGTAAACTGCTTCAGTTAGTGGTGAAGCTTAAAAACAGATGCCTTAACAAATACCATTTCTCTCCTAAATTGGGAAAAGGAAAAAAAAGTGAACACATAGAGATAATAACATGGGACTTTGAGGTCAGTAAAGAAAGAGTCAATTTTAGACAGAAGAGATTGAAGAGATGTTTTAAGCTTGACTTTAAAATCCTGTAAAGCTATGGTAAAGATATATTTGACTGGTTTTGATTCCTTGTAACACATGGAGATGCATTGGGGGGGATGTAGCATTTTAGCACGGTTGTGAGCTTTAGGGCACCAGTAGTTGAAGCAGATGAATGATGATGTGAATCTAGTGAGAAACTTAAGCATAAAGAAATAAGAAACTTTATCCTAAAAAGAGTAGTAAAAACTTCTAGTCCCAGAAATAGGCAAAGAGAACTTTGCTCGGTGTTAGAACAGCTCATCCTTAAAATAGCACCCCAATAAATTGAAATAACCTATGAAAGCAGCTGTGAGAATGGCTGCAAGACATAGGAAGGACTTTCACACTGCAAACAGAATTTTCCTGTTCTGGGTGGCTGCTCGCAGTAGCATTGAAGCCACAAGAAAAACTATTTTCTTGTAGAGAAGTGTCGATAGTATAGCAAAAAAAACCCTCTTCTCCCTAAGCGAACTAAAGAAACTATTTTAGAAGTAGTAAACTGACTAAAAGCCACAAGTTTTTGTCTCTATGTTGTTAGTAAGAAAATTATTAAGAGAGAGAGAAATGATGTCCTAAAGTTTTTTGGGGGTTGGTTGGTTGGTTTTTTATTCAAATTTTCCTTCCTGACTATGTTCCTTTTAACTCTGTTAATAAAGTTTTATTCCTTTTTACGTTTAAGCCTGCTTTGCTCTTAATTAAAAATTTTCAAATTAGCAAACCAAAACTTAGACACAATTGGTGCGTTGGCCAGAAAAGTCAACCACAACCCAGGACAACCCTTTTCATTGGTTTAGTCAGGTGTCAATATTACAAAATTGTTCAATCAGGACTAAAACATGACAACTAGTGTGCTGAGTTAGGTTCAACTGTGAGGAAAACTTTCTATCAGAGCATCTTCAAGCTAATCTAGGTGGTGCAGCATAGCCATTTGCCTTGCAGGTCCAGGTGTTTATTAAGTAAATTTGGGACTTGAAAATAGCCATAGAATGACACAGCAGGTTTTGATTTTTAAATCACATATAGGGGTATCCTCACCAAATACACATCATGTATTAAGAAACTTATTTTTTCAGTCAGCCAAGACTCAAGGGGATCCCCTGGTTAAGTGTGGATGGATTTGTTGAGGAGGTATGTTCATGTAAAATGAGCTTGTCTCTCAACTACGTTCACATATACTTGGAGGAATTTATAGGTAATGTTCTTGTCCCACTGGATAATTTTGCACACCATGAAAAATTAACTTTTAGCACACATATGGCACTTGGTTGTCTTAATGAGTGGTAGATATGAGGTATTTCACAATACTGTGCCATTTGGATGTGGGCCCAATATGCAGCTTTTAGCATACAAAGTTCTCATACAAAATACAAAAAGGTTCTCAGATAAGAGGTTTTCATACAAACACATCTTTACATCATGTCTATATTCTCTAGAGAATAGAGTACAGCTCCATTGTGATTTAATATTGACACAAAACAAAAACTGTGGCTTTTCTGTTGGTGGGGTTATAAGTAAAATTTACTCCCTTTCTAATTAGTTGTATTATCCCAGGTTACTTTTATCTTTTTTTAATTTTTTTTTTATTTCAATAGACAAATTTCCATCGTCACATTGATTTACAATTGTTTTACAGTCAATTGCAACTTCAACTGAGAGGTGCGCATGGTGCAGAATGTACTAGTTACCATACTGATTAGCATAAAGAAAAAGTGAGGTAAAATTAAAATATGTTCTTAGGACACATTGTAGGAAACTCAATGATACATTAGATATGTTCATGCGAGTATACAAGTCTCTGATTTACTTTGGAATGTCTAATGATTGATAACATATTTGGTCTCCCAACAAATTGCTTTTGATGAAAACACAAACAAATCACAAGAAACAACAAACTAATAATAAAAGCAATTATGGGGGCAGTTAAAAGTTCCATCAGTTTCATGCAACTCAATTTCATCTGTTAGCAGATTCCTATAAAAAGAAAGTGAAGATTCAGACTTCTATAGACCAATCATTATTAAAAAGAAAAAGGAACAATCCATCAAGTGTTGATTCAGTTCCTGTGTATAGCACAAAAGTAACCAAAAGTTAAAAGAGCTTGAGAGAAAAGTGATTATTACATCTTCTAGGCTGTCTATGAGTTTTCTCATGTAAATTTGCTGGCAGCCCCTCCATTACAAACTTGTTCCTTTGTTCTTTGGGGGGAGGGTGTGTGTGTGAGGTGGGAGGGGATATGCTGGCATTCTTGGAAAAAGAAAACAACACAAAGTTTCCCTATTTTTTCAGGGAGGTCTCCTCTGGTTAGCACAGCAGCAGTTAAAGGCAAAGTATTGTTATTCAGTTGCCTATAATATACTGGCCAGATAAGAGAATTAGAAGAGAAGTGTAAGAACATTTCATCACTGCTAACTGCAACTGTTAGTATTTTGACTGATAAGTTTGTAATATTTAATACTGCAGCTGTTAGAAAAGCCAAAATAGCAATAACTTTAGAAATTTTATTTTGCATTGTAGTAAAAACAGTGTTGTGATATACTAGAATTAGGGAATGGAGTCTCTGGGTTTCTTTTAGTGTTAACAGATTTCCTCTTCTCATCCAGGAGCCATGGATGAACCTTGTCAGTTTTGAAGATAGAATTTACGCTGTTTACCTTCATCTGGCCATATCATTGTTTTCCAGTTGTTCAGTAACTAAGGCTTGGTATATCAAAGCTTGCTTTCATTTCAATCTCGCTTGTAGTTTCCATATTCTCAAAATCTTTTGCTAGGCAATCATATTTATAAGGCTCTTCTGTTTCATCTTCCCTAACAACTCCCTTAGGATTCAGACTCCATCTAGACATCATGTGATGGAGAGTGTACAGAAGGCAGCAGGTGGTTGGTTCTGGGACAGTCCTTACCTATGTCGCTGATTGCCTGTCCAAATATGATGGCTCCCATGATTAGAGGTTTGTCAGTCTGTCTTGGTTTGAAAGACAGGTGTCTGCCAAGGAAGGCAGGAACCTCCCTTGGAATAGAAAATGTGACCCCCTTCCCTCCAAATTATAACTTTGAAATTACAGGGCTTTCAGCAAAGATATGGGAAAATGCAATAACAGTTCTTTACTAGAATATACATATACATATATATATATAAAACAAGGTAAACAAACAACCATAATGGCATCAACAACAAACAAAAATAGAAACCCAATAGCAACCTTCTCAGCTGTTGAGCACTTTCCCCTTTGGTGTAATTATGGTCACAGCCAGCAGGGGTGCTGCAGGGGGCACTGTGGGGTGAGCTCAGTCATCTCCACACAGTAATGGTGAGCAAGCTGGTGGAAGAGATAGAAAAGGGCCTTCCTTTACAAACCCACAGGGGCAACTGGTCTGAGTGCCCCTCCAAATGGGGAAATGGGCTGTAGCAATGTCAAAAAGACTACAATATAATACTGGCTTTCACATGCATGTATTAATTCCTGGATATTAGTATTGATCATAAGTACTTGGATATCATACAATGTATAACTCTAGCTGTTCGTTAGTATAACATAATCTATCAGTTTAAATATGTACTGTATAGCTTATAGAAATAGTAGTGTGATTAATGCATTATACTGTAGGCCTTAGTAAAACGCTGTGAGATGTTATATGGTGATTCGTGTCATTATAGAAACAAATTATGAGATTTATATAAATAAGAATACTGAGCTTAAAGTAAAACATGGACATAAGGTAAAGGAACATATAATAATTTTATTATTTTGTTTTGAATCCCTTTGGTGTACCAACTTTTGTAATTATGTATTTCTTGCCAAATAATTGCACCCACTTTTATGTATAAGGAAAACTGCAAAATTGTGAAAACATGTAAAGGCTTTTTACTGCTGTGAAATTCAAAGTTATAGCTCGTGTCAAGTAAATAAAAATAATTGGTGTAATTGTGATTGCAAAATATGTGGATTACAGTCATGGGACAGTTATAAAGATGAGTTATAATAAACATAGAAAGCAAAGCATGGAAGGAAGCCTTTTGAACTAATCTTTTGTTCACAATTAACTACTATAGATCTTAAGTTGTAAGAATATGTGTCTTAGTTTAGAAGACAGGGGTGTTTGCTATGGAAACAAAAAACCAGAAGTCTCCTTTGGACTTGTTATAATTCTAAAATTAAAGGGGTCTCAGGCAAAGATGTGAGGGTAGGAATAACAGTTCTTTACTAGTGCGTCTAACAAGGTAAGTTAACAACAATAACTATAGTGTTAGCAACAAGCAGAACTGGAGGAAAAAAAAAAAAAAACCAACAACTCAGTTACAGTTTTCTTCTGGCGCCTTCTCCCCCCTTCGGTACCGTCATAAGCTACTAGAGCAAGCAGCAGTCCCGGGGGACGAGATGTATCCGAGGCTCGGCGGTGGTAGCTGGAGCTGTAGAAATGTCCTGGCTAGGCACGGGGTGTAGAACACAGCGTGGGGAAACCTCGAGCAAAACTGAAGAAGCAGCGGGTACAGGGTAATGGGGCAGCAGCTTTCGGCAGGGCAGGGAGAGAACAGGTTCCAAAATCCCAGGGGACACACAAAGAAACAGTAGTGGGTCACTCAGAGCTGAGCTCCAGGTGAGGCCCGGTGAGATCTCCCTGCAGTCTAGAGCCAAGCAGTCCTGGCAGTTACCTCCTAGAGCAAAAACTCCCCAGAGCAAAGTGGAGTCGAGTGCCACCCTGTCTCTTACTTAGCTGCTTCCTTTTGTCTTTCTCAAGCACCTATGAGTACCCACAAGCACCCAGCAATCAGCTTCCTAGCAACTTCTGGGAAAAAATTCTATAAGAAAGCAACCCAACCCCCAACAATATGTGAATTATAACTTTAGAGGTTGTTTTTCTTTTAACAAATACTTTCTATTTGTAATTAAGCCTTAAGCTGTTTTGTAATAAAAACTTCTAAATTGTAGTTTTATAATATTGCTTTGTACTTAGGATTTTTTAAACCTGTAGCTTTAGAATGTATAAAGGGATTAGATAACAGAAGGAAGTAAGCCTATCTCACAAGCAAAACAGTGAAGAAAAACAGACTGAGAAGGAAGATGGACTTCAACTCGCTAACTAATGGTTTTGAAAAGGAAGCTGAACCCACACTATCTGGGATATGCATTCCAGGATATACATCCTGGAAGAATGGATCACAATGGAACTGTAAAAACCATCTATCAATATCATTGATTTTACATCCTGAAGTATGCATCCTAAGAAGAATGGATCACAATGAAGTATAGAAATTGTGAAGGAACTAGCCATCTGAAGTATAGAATTGTCACACAAAAACTAGAATTAGAAACTGCTGAGAAAACCTACAGGTATACATATAAATACCAGCAGTCCTCAGCATTCAGTATGCAGTTAGAGGAAGAGATCCCTCTTCTGCATCCAGTGCTGCCTTGCTTATATTTTACCATATTAATTAATAAATTGAATTACTGCTTGATATATTGGCTGAATCAAGCTCCTGATTTCTAACACTGCTGCTGGCTTGTGCAAACATGCAGAGACTTCTTACTGCTGCTGCCTACTGGCTGGGAATGTAGCCCAGTGACATGCTTGGGTTTTGCCAGACCTGATAGGGCTTGTGACTGCTGCTCCTGGCTTGCGAGACTACAAGCTAGCCAAAATGTTCGGGCTTGTTTGGACTTGTAGCCCAGCACAGTAAGCATGACCCAGTCCAATGAGAAACTGCCTATAAAAGGGGCAGTGACAGAAGGAAGGATGGACGTGTTGGTGGAGCAGAGACTCCCCATGTCTCCAACGCTGCTTGCTTGTTCCTTATCAACAAATTAATAAATTGCCCTATTGATTGACCAACCCGATTCTGGTGAGAAATTTATAACAACACTAAATGTTAAGATGCTTCTGTGTGTAATAGATGCCTAAAAGTTTGTTCATAAAAACAAGTGAATGAAAGGGTTAAGTGAGATATTGGGAACTAAGGAAGCCTGATAAGCAGGACTAACGGAAACCACAAGGCATCCTGTTAAGCAACTTTGCTGACATAAGCATAACTTGTATGCTCACTGCATTAGCCAAATATGGAATTGAAGCATAGCTGGTGCATGGACTAAGCTGCGAGGAAGAGGAGCGTCTTCCTCCCCACGACCACTGAGAGGCAGACTACGACACCCTAGCAACAAGCCGCGCAGACGCAGAGTATAACCAAAGTGACGTCAAAAGCCAGAAATGAAGAAGACTACAAGAACTCTGGGGTCCGGGAGGGAAGCTGCTGGCCGTTTAGCAGGGCCAGAGACCTCGCTGGCTGCCCAGCGCTGTTCGCTTGCTACAATAAATATAAATTGTTTCATTGGCATTGACTCTGGCTCTTCGTTCTCAAAACTTATAACACTGTGTAACTGAACAAATGGTGCAAAGCAATTATGTTGTTTCCTCCACATCTTCTGACTGACCTTTCCAAGTGATAAAATAACTGTGACACAAACCAGAGTACCAGAGAATAATTAGGGAATAACGTGTCAAACTCGGAAAACATGTTAAATCCTTATCAGAGAATGTAAAACAAAATGAAGATGCAAGAAGAAATAAAACATATTGACCTGATTCACAGGATGCCATGTAGATAAGTCAGAATGTAAAGAAACAAAACAAAAGAGTTCCTGAAACATCAAAAGCTCATAAGAATGTTTGAATAATATATGAAACACATGAATATACATGTACCTCAGTAATGTAACAGTATATAGATAACACTGTCTGAATTTACTGGTGTGTTTTCGGGCAAATAGCCAGAAGCACCCCAGCAATGGATATTTTTCTTTTTTATCCCTTATTAAATTTTAAAAAAATTCTGACGTGTGAACTCCGTTTTTCACAGCAGGAACGTTGGAGCTGAGGCTGGAATGGCAGAGGCAGGCACACCTGTGTAAGAGATTGGTGACCTTTTTGTTCGTGGCAAAGATAGATAGCAATTCCGAAGCCCGGATGTGGTATAAGTATGTGACTACTGATTGCCTAAGCTTGCATTTTCCAGAAGAACAAAGGGGGCTGCAAGGCCAACACTGATAACGGAAGACCGGAAGACCCCACGGCAACCAGAGGGATATGCGCAGAAGCCCCGTAGAAACGGCACGTACCCGCCCGAAAATCAAAGGACTTAAAAAGGGATGAACTTTGGGGAAGGGTGCGGCAGTTGGCGGAGCGGAGACTCCCCTGCCGCCCAGCGCTGATCTTTGTTCTTTGTTTTCTGTAACCAATAAACCTCAAATTTTAATTTGACCCAACATGGCCCATTGCGCTCATTTATAACAATTTGGTGCTGTGACTCGGATAGAGACTGGGTAAGGGGGATTTCCCGCCTGCGGGAAGGCGCGCCCCATCTTCCTTTTTTTTTTCGGTGGTCCCAGGGGCTGGGAGCCTCTGCTCTCACCTCGACCGACGAACCTAAAGAGGAGGCAAAGAGCAAAAGAAAGGAGGGCCCGGCTGACCCCTTAAATTTTGTGCACAAAGTCCGGACGAAGACGCGGGACGCGTAAGTAAAAAGGGGATCCGTCCGGGCGGGGTCGGGATCCTGGAGTATGGCGATGTGGTGTGTGAATGAGAGGGGAACTGGTAGCCAGATTCCCCAAGCGAGTGCGGACCCTTAGTAGTGCGGTTCCCATCAACCCACGAGGGCGTGGGCCACGAAACAGGGAAGCGAGAGTGATTTTTGGTGCGAGTGAAGTACTCCGGAGGAATGGGGCAGGGGAACAGTAAGCCCCCTGTAGGGATCAAACTCCCACCTATACCGAAAGACAGCCCCCTAGGATTTTTGTTAGACAATTGGGGGCATTTTCCAAGTACAGAAGGGAAGGATAAGGCTAGGATGATACACTATTGTATAGAAATATGGGGTGGGAAGGAAATTTCCAAGAGTGTGTTTTGTGCTGCGGTACGGGAAAGTAGGGGACAAGACCAGGGAAAGATGCAAAGACGGCCTGTAGGGGACTCTAGAGGTCTGGGAGACTCAAGGGAAAGACAGGACCAGAAGGTATGTTTTTACTGTGGAAAGAAGGGGCATTTCAAGAGGGAATGTCGAGTTCGAATTAGAGATGAGAAGGAGTTTAAGGTGGACTAGAGGGGTCAGGGGCTCTATTTAATGGGGACCCGGGAACAACAAAAGGAGCCCTTGATAAAATTAAAAGTGGGTCCCCATGACCAGGAGATAACCTTCCTGGTCGATACAGGTGCAGAAAGATCTACTATTCAGTTTTTGCCCAAAGGATGCACCCTGTCCAAAGAGACTGCCACCGTGGTGGGGGCAAAAGGAGAACCCTTTGAAGTAAGGGTTATAAAAAGGGTGACAGTGGAATCAGAATCAAAGATAGGAATAGGAGATTTTTTGCTAGTACCAGAATCAGACTATAACTTGTTGGAAAGGGACATGATTGTAGAACTAGGAATTCAAATAGAAGTGGTGGAAAAGAAATTACAAATTAGACTCTGCTCCCTTAGACAGGAGGATGAAGACAAGATAAATCCCGATGTGTGGTACAGCCCAGGGAGTGTTAGACAACTGAAAATAGCACCTTTCACAGTAAAAACCAAGAATCCTGAAGTCCCTGTGAGAATTAAACAATACCCCATCTCCTCAGAAGGGAGGAGAGGACTGAAACCTGAAATAGAGAGACTATTAAATAAGGGGCTGCTGGAACCCTGTATGTCACCCTATAATACACCTATACTCCCTGTTAAAAAGGCGGACGGATCGTATCGTTTGGTACATGATCTAAGGGAAATAAACAAGCGGACCATAGCCAGGTTTCCTGTGGTGGCAAACCCCTACACTCTTTTGAGTAAATTGGGCCCTGATAACTTATGGTATAGCGTAGTGGATTTAAAGGATGCTTTCTGGGCCTGCCCCCTTGATGAAACAAGCCGGGATTACTTCGCCTTTGAATGGGAAGACCCTGATACAGGGAGAAGACAGCAGCTTAGATGGACAGTGTTACCCCAGGGGTTCACGGAATCCCCAAACTTGTTTGGACAGGAATTGGAACAAATCTTACAAGACTATCAAACTAGGTCGGGGGTGACTCTGATACAATATGTAGATGACCTCTTGTTGGCGGGAAAATGTGAGAGGGATGTGAGGGAAGAAAGTATCCGACTACTGAACTTTCTGGGGCTTAAAGGATTGAAGGTTTCAAAAACCAAACTTCAATTTGTGGAGGAGGAGGTCAAGTATTTGGGACATTACTTGAGAAGGGGGGAAAAGCGAATAGATCCTGAGAGGATTCAAGCTATTATAGCCCTGCCAATACCAAAGAATAAAAGATAAATTTGCCAAATATTGGGACTCACTGGATATTGTAGGCAATGGATTGAAAATTATAGCAATAAGGCCAGATTTTTGTATCACAAATTAACACAGGAAGGGCTGTTGAAATGGAGCCAAGAGGACACGGACAGACTCCAGGAGTTAAAAGAAAGTCTAGTCCATGCCCCAGTCTTGAGCCTCCCAGACTTGAGAAGGCCATTTTTCTTATTTGTAAATATAGACGAGGGTATTGCATTCGGGGTGCTTACTCAGGACTGGGCGGGGAGGAAGAAGCCAGTGGCATATTTGTCAAAAATTTTAGACCCAGTGAGCAGGGGGTGGCCCACATGCTTGCAGATTATAGCGGGGTGCGCTGTATTAGTAGAAGAGGCCAGGAAAATTACCTTCAACAGCAGCCTTAAGGTAATGTCTCCTCATAATATCCGAAGTGTGATGCAGCAGAAGGCAGACAAATGGATTTCTGATGCGAGACTTTTAAAGTATGAGGGGATTTTGGTAGAAGCCCCCGATTTAACATTAGAAACTACTACCATACAAAACCCAGCTGCATTTTTATATGGGGAACCGGGACACCAACCTTTAACCCACGATTGCATAGCAACCATAGAAGAACAAACAAAAATTAGGCCTGATTTGGAGGAAGAGGAATTAGAAGAGGGCGAAAGACTATTTGTGGATGAATCCTCTAGGGTGATAAAGGGAAAAAGAAGATCGGGGTATGCAATCGTGGGGGGCCCCGACTTACAGGTGATAGAGTCAGGTGCTTTAGATAAATCTTGGTCTGCACAGGCATGCGAACTATATGCCATATTGAGAGCTCTAAAACTCCTCAAGGGGAAAAGAGGAACGATATACACTGACTCTAGATACGGATTTGGGGTAGTACATACCTTTGGGAAACTTTGGGAAGTAAAGGGCGCAGCCGGAGACCTGAAGCTAACTTTACAAAGAAAGACACAGTCCTAAAGAACCGCAACAAAGGTTGAGGGAAGTACTTTGGTATACCGTCAAATGGACTCTGGGGATATTTGGGTAGGGGAAAACTGGGTGCTACAAGTAGAACTGATAGGACACTCAGAACCCCCAGGATATTGTAAATATTTAGAAGACCTTGCTCAACAACCGTATTATCGGCCTATTAGATTAGAATATAAGTCCCAATTATGGGATGGGGAAGGGCACGTTAATCATAAAGATATTAGGGTAAAGTGTAGTTGGTTAGATTGTAATTGTTATCCATTTGTATGTTTTTCTTGTAAGATCTGTAAAGAACTGTGGTGGGTCCACTGCCAGAGAGGGAGGGCTCCTAGAAGTGTATGTCAACCTTGTTGGGAGGAACAGCGAGAGCTGACTACCTGAGTAATAAACCAGAAGGTGGCAGCTCGGGAACTAAAAGTGGGATCTGCCCCTTGGTGGCACATATATTCGAAGGGAGTGAACCCTGACCTTTATTGTTACCCTCCTAACGAGCCCTTCGTTCCATATATCGTGGATATCCTGGAAGTAAGGTGCAGAAAAAGAGAGAAAAAGCTCAGGTGCGATATTCCACCACTAAAGGAGAAAAATTGGAACTCCAGGAGGTATAAGTGGGAAAGAGGAACCTATCCTGTCCCTGAAGAACATCCTTGCTGCCGAGAAGATGGTTTACCCCGTAACTCGTAGCAACCAAGCTGACGGGCGAGGCAGAGGGATGCGTAGTGGGAAAGAAAGGATCCACCAGAGTGAGAAAAATATGAATATAGCACCTAGGATCCAAAAGGAACAAGGTTTGAGAGGGGGTAACAAGGGGAAAAAGGTAGAACCAAAAGTAAACACTCGTTCTGGCAGTGGGTATCACCTGGTTCTGGGGGCATGTATAATATGGATGGACATGGTGACAGTACAGGGAAATGGGCAATCACACGAGCCCTTTAGGTGGTCTCTAGTAAGATGGGAAAAGCCGGACCCACCTATTCAAACTGTAATCACCTCGGGAGCCCCCAGTTTCAACATAACGCTAGATCCATTGTTTGATACTTGGGGTGCTGGGGGTGCCGGGTAAATACCAAAAGGGGTGATTTACTTGTGTCCCGCATCGAATCCGGGAAAAGGGTATTGTAACTATCCGGGAGAATTTTATTGTGGATATTGGGGCTGTGAAACTATTTCCTTAGGATGGGTAGTTGGAAATCCAGATAAATACCTAAAAGGAGAATGAGAGACCTAAGGATGTCAGTAGATGAAGATCTAAGTAAGATTGAAAAGGCTATTGATTGCCTGGTGAAATCAGTGAGATCCTTGTCAGAGGTAGTATTGCAAAATCGCAGAGGGTTGGATCTTCTGTTCCTGCAGCAAGGAGGGCTGTGTGTAGCCTTACGGGAAGAATGCTGCACGTATGCAGACCATACCAGCATAGTTATAGATACCATGGCCGAGCTTCGAAAACAACTGGAACAACGAAAGAAGGAACGGGAGGCTCAACAAAGCTGGTATGAATCATGGTTCAATCATTCTCCGTGGTTAACTACCCTTTTATCCACTATAACAGGACCTTTGATTTTGCTAGTAATTAGATTGACATTTGGTCCTTGTATTTTCAATAAATTAATTAATATTGTGAAGGGAAGATTAGAAGCTGCCCACCTCATGTTGATCCGGGCAAAGTATAAACCTTTAAATGGGGTCGAAACCGGAACTGAGGACCACTTAGAACTCAGCAGGAGAGAGCTTCAAAGGTATAACGAACAAAAATAGGTAAATAGAAAAAGGGGGGATTGTAAGAGATTGGTGACCTTTTTGTTTGTTGCAAAGATAGATAGCAATTCCGAAGCCCAGATGTGGTATAGGTATGTGACTACTGATTGCCTAAGCTTGCATTTTCCAGAGGAACAAAGGGGGCTGCAAGGCCAACACTGATAACGGAAGACCGGAAGACCCCACGGCAACCAGAGGGATATGCGCAGAAGCCCCGTAGAAACGGCACGTACCCGCCCGAAAATCAAAGGACTTAAAAAGGGATGAACTTTGGGGAAGGGTGCGGCAGTTGGCGGAGCGGAGACTCCCCTGCCGCCCAGCGCTGATCTTTGTTCTTTGTTTTCTGTAACCAATAAACCTCAAATTTTAATTTGACCCAACATGGCCCATTGCGCTCATTTATAACACCTGGCGTAGCAAACAAAAATGCAGCAGAAACTCCGGAGCCGTAGCAGGAGCCACAGGTGGTCCCGGCAGGTGTGCAGTGTTGGGTTATAGTGTAGTGAAAAAGCCTGAAGCAGCGGCAGAAAACAGCGGGGCTGGGCAGCGGCAGCCAGGCTTCTGCGAGCAGCTGCCGCACGCAGACGGAAGACACGCCCTTCGGGAAGCAGGAGGGGATTGGGGTCCTGGGTTTTCCCCTGAGGCACTCGAGTAGATGGTGAGGGTCCTTTTCAGTCAGATCGGGTGTTACTAAGGTCCCAGTTCAATGGCCGCCCTTAGAAGCAAAGGCTCACTTACAGTAAGGAAGAAGCAGTATAGACTGTGTAAAGAATAAAACCCCAAAGACATGAACTCTTGATTAAGGTGTTAATAAGCTCTTAATTAAAGTGTTAGGTTGCTATTGAACGTTAAATGTTAAAATTCTAAAACTTACCTTCTGTTGTCATTGTTAAGTGTTAATATCCCTTGATAAGTTAAGACTTGTTCTGCAGATCCTGTATTTGTATTCCTTCCCACCACTTTCCCTGTGTCCATGGCACTTTCTGTCGGGAACCACTGCCACTGCTCCCAACAGAACTTGCACATGAACCATGTGAGGGATAAAATGATCTTTTTGTTCGTTATGCGGATAGGGAGTGTAGCCTGTAGATAAGTAACCACATAGCTCATGTAACCGCTTAGATAAGTCTGGTTAATCAGGAACAACCTGACCTCAAGGCGTAAGCAGCTGAGCTTGCATAGTCACAGATGTCTTTAAGAAATTTTCCAGAACACCCAGGGTCAGAAGGACACGGAGGAGGAAGACTGCAAGCCTTCATCTGACGACCACCAGAAGGCAGAAAAAAAGACCCCCTAGCAACCAAGAAGACATGCGCGTTAAGAAGAAGATGACTTGCAACTTGGGAGAGGAAACCGGAAGAAGAACTAAATAAAAGGATGCAGATACTAGGTAGCGCGCGGCAGTTGGTGGAGTGGTGACTCCCCTGTCGCCCAGCGCTGTATTTTGCTTCCAATCTTTCTGTAATAATAAATTGATTTTGCTAATTGGAGCCTGGCCCCTTGTGCTCATTTATAACAATCATGGTGCTGTGACTCGGATCGTGAATTCGGAGGGACCCCCTTCTTGCGGGGAGGCGCCCCACCAGTATTTTGTTGGTGGCCCCGGGAGCAGGGATTCCATCCCAATCCCGACCGACGAACCTGAAAATTGAAAGGTGGAAGCAAAAGAAGGAAGGGCCCAGGGACGGGACTACCCCATAACAACTTGTGCACAAGGTCCGGACGAAGACGCAGGACGCGTGAGTATAACGGGATCCGTTCAGGCGGGGTCGGGATCCCAGAGTACGGCGTATGGTGTGTGTGTGAGAGGGGGACTGGCAGCCAGATTCCCCAAGTGAGTGCGGACCCTTAGTAGTGCGGTTCCCATTGTCCCGCGAGGGCTTGGGCCATGAAACAGGGGAGCGAATTGAGTTAATGAGTGGCTGAAGGTACTCTGGAAGAAATGGGGCAGGGGAAGAATAAGACCCCTGCAGAAGAATTGGGGCAGGGGAAGAGTAAGACCCCTGCAGAGGTTAAACTTCCACCCATACCACATGATAGTCCCTTGGGATTTTTGCTGGATAATTGGGAACAATTTCCGGGGACAGAGGATAAGGAGAAGGCTAAAATGATACATTATTGTATTGAAGTATGGGGTGGAAAAGAGATTTCACGAAATGTATTTTAGCCAGTATTTGGATCTTCGGAAGATTGGGTTAAACAAAAACTAAATACATGGGTAAATAGCAAGAAACCTTGCTCCTCAGAAGACAGCAAATATGCAAGGGTGTGGGTAAATCAACCACGATCAACAGTGAATCTTGAAGTTACCCCAAATAGTATACCTCCAGAGGTGTTAATTTATAAACTCTCGGAGGAACAGAAAGGGGGTTCGAATCAGGGGAAGAAGAAGAAAAATCGCTCCAAGGAGCCCATAATTGCCCCGCCTCCGTATGTACCCCCACCTCAAATACAATCCCGAAATCAAGAAATAATTACCCCGACTGCTCCTTTGGAGGGGGATTCCGATTCAGATCAGTCGGAATATACTGGCCCCGTCACCCGACAAAGGGCATGGCAAGGGCTCTACCCCCTAACAGAAATGCCCATGGGGGGACCCCAACCTGGAATTGGATTTGTCTCAGTTCCCTTAAGTTCAGGGGACGTGAGGGACATTAAAAAAGAAATGGGACACCTGTTGGAGGATCCACTGGGGGTAGCTGAACGGGTGGATCAATTTTTGGGACCCAACATATACACTTGGGAGGAAATGCAGTCTATTTTAAACATTTTGCTTACTGCAGAGGAGAAAAATATGATTAGGAGAGAAGGGATGCGCATTTGGGATGCCCAACATGTTCAGGGGCCGGCTGCTAATATAAAATGGCCCCTTCAAAATCCCAATTGGGATCATCAAAACCCAGCTCATAGAGCCCATATGCAGGACTTAAGAACCATTATAATACAAGGAATTAGAGAATCGGTCCCGAGGGGTCAAAACATAAATAAGGCCTTTAATGAGAGGCAAAAAAAGGATGAAACCCCCACAGAATGGTTAGAAAGATTGAGGAAGAACTTTCAATTATATTCAGGAATGGATCCAGATAGCCAGATGGGACAAGCTGTGTTAAAGGTACACTTTGTCTCAAAATCCTGGGAAGATATTAGGAAGAAGATTCAAAAGTTGGAGGACTGGCAGGATAGAGGACTGGATGAATTGTTAAGAGAGGCCCAGAAGGTTTATGTAAGGAGGGAAGAAGAGAGTCATAAGCGACAGATTAAAATGATGGTTGCTGCGGTACAAGAGAGCAGGAGACAGGATCAAAGAAAAGTGGAAAGACAGTTTGATAAAGAGAGGGAATCAAGTGACGTAAGGAAGAAACAAGAGCCAGGAGTATGCTTTTACTGTGGAAAGAAGGGACATTTTAAGAGGGAATGCCGAGTTAGAATGAGGCATGAGAAGGAGTTTAAGTTGGACTAGGGGGGGCAGGGGCTCTATTTAATGGGGACCCGAAACCACCAAAAGGAGCCCTTGATAAATCTAAAAGTGGGTCCCCACGGGCAGGAAGTAACCTTCCTGGTCGACACTGGTGCTGAGAGATCAACTATTCAGTTTTTGCCTAGGGAGTGCACCCTTTCAAAAGAAACCGCTACTGTAGTAGGGGCAAAAGGGGAACCCTTTGAGGTTAGAATAATGAAAAATGTGGTAATAAAGTCAGAATTGAAAATCGGGATGGGGAATTTTTTATTAGTACCAGAATCAGATTATAATTTGTTGGGAAGAGATATGATTATTGAATTGGGGATTCAAATTGAAGTGAAAGAAAAAGAAATACGTATCCGACTTTGCCCGCTTAGACAGGAGGATGAGGAGAAAATAAATCCAGATGTATGGTACAATCCGGGAAATGCTGGTCAATTAAACATTGCCCCATTTACGGTAACAATAAGAAATCCAGAAATTCCTGTAAAGATTAAACAATATCCTATTTCCCTTGAGGGGAAAAGGGGCCTTAAACCTGAAATAGAGAGACTGCTGAGCAAGGGGCTATTGGAGCCTTGCATGTCTCCCTTCAACACTCCAATCCTCCCGGTTAAAAAGGCTGACGGGTCGTATCGTCTAGTACATGATTTGCGAGAAATCAACAAACGAACAGTGGCCCGATTCCTGGTGGTAGCAAATCCATACACGCTGTTGAGTACCCTGGGACCTGACAATTTGTGGTACAGTGTAATTGACTTGAAAGATGCCTTTTGGGCTTGCCCCCTGGACAAGAATAGGCAAGACTATTTCGCCTTTGAGTGGGAAGACCCTGACACTGGAAGGAGGCAGCAGCTTAGATGGACAGTACTGCCCCAAGGGTTCACAGAATCTCCAGATTTGTTTGGGCAAGCACTGGAGCAAATCCTGCAAGATTATCAGACCAGACCGGGGGTGACTTTAATCCAGTATGTAGATGACCTTTTGCTAGCAGGGAAATTAGAAGAGGAGGTTAGGGACGAAAGAATTCGGCTGCTAAATTTTTTGGGACTAAAAAAACTGAAGGTTTCTAAATCTAAACTTCAATTTGTGGAGGAAGAAGTAAAGTACTTGGGACACTATTTGAAGAAGGGAGAGAAGAAGATAGATCCTGAAAGAATGCAAGCCATTATGTCACTACCAATTCCGCGAGATAAGAGACAGATTCGTCAGATTTTAGGACTTACTGGGTATTGTAGACAATGGATTGAGAATTATAGCAATAAGGCTAAATTTTTATATCAGAAACTAACGCAGGACAGTCGAATGAAGTGGGATCAGAGAGACACCGAGAAATTGGAGGAACTGAAAGGAAGCTTAACCCATGCCCCAGTCCTAAGTTTACCTGACCTAAAAAGGCTGTTCTTTTTATTCGTGAATATAGAAGATGGGGTGGCATTTGGAGTGCTCACTCAGGATTGGGCAGGGAAAAAGAAGCCAGTGGCCTATTTGTCAAAGCTATTAGACCCAGTGACCAGAGGGTGGCCCGCTTGTTTGCAGATTGTGGCAGGGTGTGCCTTGCTAGTAGAGGAAGCCCGGAAAATCACTTTTAACGGCCACTTAAAGGTGTTGTCTCCCCATAATATTAGAAGTGTGATGCAACAAAAAGCGGATAAGTGGATTTCAGATGCCAGATTACTCAAATATGAGGGCATCCTGCTAGAGTCTCCAAATTTTACCCTAGAGACAACCGCTTCACAAAATCCAGCTGCCTTCCTATATGGAGAGCCAGAACACCAGTCCTTAATTCATGATTGTGTGGCCACAATTGAGGAACAGACGAAAATCCGGCCTGACCTGGAGGAGGAGGAGCTGGAAGGGGGTGAAAAACTGTTTGTGGACGGATCCTCCCGAGTAATCGAGGGGAACCGAAAGTCAGGGTATGCCATCATTGGGGGTCCAACTTTACAAGTTTTAGAGTCAGAGGCTTTGAACAAATCCTGGTCTGCACAAGCATGTGAACTATATGCTATTCTGAGGGCTTTAGAGCTCCTAAGCGAGAAAGAGGGGATGATATTTACAGACTCCAAGTATGGATTTGGGGTAGTACACACGTTTGGAAAATTGTGGGAAGAAAGGGGCTTAATAAACTCACGAGGGAGAGATTTAATACATCAGGAATTAATAAAAAGGCTGCTAGAAGCCCTGAGAAAGCCAAAACGGATAGCAGTAGTTCACCTGAGGGTTCATCAACGAGGAATAGATTTCAGGAGCAGGGGAAATAACGCTGCTGATCAAGAGGCGAAGGAAGCAGCCTTAAGGGAAATGGTTTTAAAAGAAAAAGGGGGGCGAAGAGAGCGGGAGGAGGAGACAGCGGAAACTCCCGTTATATTCACCAGTGAAGAGAAGGAAAAATTGCAGAAAATGGGGGTCGTAGAAAAATCAGGGAAATGGAAATTACAGGACGGACGGGAAGTCTTACCAAAGCCTATTGCCCAAAGAATTTTGCATAAAATACATCAGAAGACCCACTGGGGGGCTCAGGGGCTGGTAGATCATTTTGCAACTAAATACATGACTATAGGAATTCATGACATTGCTAAATATGTCACCAAAGGATGTCCTACCTGCTTGAAGGTAAATAGAAGTAGCCTGAGAAAATTACCCTATGGGGGAAGACCATTAGCGAAAAAACCCTTTTCGAACCTCCAAATTGACTTCACAGAGTTGCCGAAGGTAGGGAGGATCAGGTATCTGCTGGTAATTGTAGATCATTTAACCCATTATGTGGAGGCCTTCCCCACGACTAGGGAAACGGCCAAGACTGTGGTAAAAACACTTCTAGAGGAGATAGTTCCTAGATATGGGGTACCCGAAACCATCGATTTGGACAAAGGGCCACATTTCACTTCAAAAATAACACAAGATTTGGCAGCGGCATTAGGAATAAAGTGGGAACAACATACCCCATGGCATCCTCAAAGTTCGGGAAGGGTGGAGAGAATGAATGGAGAAATAAAGAAACAACTGACTAAATTGGTATTGGAAAAAAAGTTATCATGGGTTAAATGTATACCCCTGGCTTTGTTGAACATTCAAATGCAGCCAAGGGTAGACATAGGGCTATCTCCATTTGAAATGCTGTATGGGATGCCGTATAACTTGGAGAGAGTACAAACAAATCCAAACACAAGTGAACAAGATATTAATAAATATTTGAGTATTCTCATGAGGTACAGACAACAATTACGGGATAAGGGAATGTGGGCACAAAGACCACCATTGGATCTTGTATTGCATCAGGTGCAGCCTGGAGATTGGGTGTTAGTCCGAAGCTGGAAAGAAAGCACATTGACGCCTAAGTGGGAAGGACCGTATCTGGTACTGCTAACTACAGATACTGCGGTACGCACTGCGGAGAAGGGGTGGACCCATGCAAGCCGAATAAAGGGACCAGTAGATCCGTCTAAATTTACCGAAGAGGCCAGTTGGGAAGTGAAAGGAAATCCTGAGGACCTAAAGCTGACTTTGAAAAGGAGGAGTCTTCTCTAAAGGCCGAATGGACATAGAGGACATCTGGGTAGGGGACGATTGGGTGTTACAAAAATACCTAGTCGGGTATCCACAACCCCCGGGTTATTGTAAAACATTAGAAGAAGCTGCACACCAGCCCTTTTATTGGAGAATTAGGCTAGAGAACAAGTTACAGTTGTGGGACGGGGAAGGAGAAGCAAATCATAGAGATATAAGGGTGAAGTGCAGCTGGTTGGACTGTAATTGTTATCCATTTATATGTATTTCTTGTAAAGTTTGTAAAGGGTTGTGGTGGGTCCATTGCTGGAGAGGGTGGGCTCCTAGAGGTGTATGTTCATCCTGTTGGGAGGGGCAGAGAAAATTAACAATTTGGTTTTTGAATCAGAAAGTAAAGGCTAAAGAATTGGTAAAAGAATCTCCCCTTTGGTGGGAGATATTTGCAAAAGGAATAAACCCAGAATTTTATTGTTACCACTCCAACGAGCCCGGCCTTCCCTTTGCAGTGGACATCCTGGAAGTAAGGTGCCGTAGAAGAGAAAAGAATCTCAGGTGTGATATTCCACCTCTAAAAGGAGATAACTGGCATGTTGGAAAAAGAAAGTGGAAAAGGGAAAACAACCAAGCCCCTGAAGAATACCCTTGCTGCCGAGAAGATGGGCTACCCCGTATCTAGCAGCAACCTAGTTGACGGGCGAGGCAGAGGGGTAAAAGCTGTGGGGACCAATAAGATCAATGCGGCCCTTAGGATCCCACAGGGAGTTGGCTCGGGAGGAGGTAACCTGGAGAGATTAAAGGGAAAAGTAACACCAAGAACCTGTCTTTGCAATGGACCCTACCTGACTCTATTTCATTTGATTTTGGTAATATCCTTCATGTATATTGGTATCCCGGTAATTAGAGGAGAATTGCAATCACATGAACCCTTTAAGTGATCATTGATACGATGGGAGGATCAGAGGGTGTTACGGACAGTGATTACTCCGGGGAACCCCTCTTTTACTTGTTATCCTTGTGATATCATCCAGACTCAGCCCTGTTTAAATAAATTGGGATTTTATTTTTGCCCAGCATCAAATCCGGGAAAGGCCTATTGTAACTATCCCGGACACTATTACTGTGGATACTGGGGCTGTGAAACAATAGCTTACCCCTTTGCCCCAGGGGGAGGGAAGGATCCATATATTACTGCTGAATGGCAACCTTGGGGATGCACCCCACCAGATATAGGATCTGACCAAGGGGTAAGAAACCCGGGAAATTGTGAGGGAATCAGAATTAATGTTACAAAGGAGAAAATGGGGGATCCTGTCTGGATGATTGGGAAAACCTGGGGAGCCAGATTATGGGAGCCAGGAACAGATAGAGGAGGACACTTCCTCATCAAAAAGGAACCTGTTCCACATGATCCAGAACCCGTAGGGCCTAACCCGGTAATTGGGGAAGAGATAGACCTAAGAGTCCCAGAGAATGAAACATCTTCTATGGAGGCAAATCAGTCCCTTGTTGAAATTACTACAGCTATGCCTGCTTACAAAAATATTGGCCTATGGAAAATAATGCAAGCAACCTTTGGGGTATTAAATCATACCCACCCTAACTTGACCAAAGGATGTTGGTTGTGTTACATAATAAGCCCTCCGTTTTACGAAGCTTTAGGGTCACCCGCAAAATTCAAACGGGTTAATGGAACTAATCCCGGAGAATGTTTGTGGAAGAGTGGGAGTGACAGGACCCCTGGGATAACAATAGAACAAATAAGAGGGCAGGGCAGGTGCGTAGGTAAGGTACCTGAACACAAGAGGCAACTGTGTAAGGTAATAATATCTGCAAAAGATCCTAAAAAACCGGCTTCATGGTTGATCCCTGCAGCAAATACCAAGTGGGTCTGTAATACCCTAGGGGTCACCCCATGTTTGGCAATCAACAACTTCAATGAAACCCATGAATACTGCATACAGGTCTTAATCATTCCTCGAATCTCATATCACCCAAAAGAATATGTGTATGAGCAACACATTACTCCAGAGCACCACCTGACGAAAAGGGAGCCACTCACTGCCCTCACTGTAGCAATGTTACTAGGGGTTGGAGGAGCAGGGATTGGTACAGGTGTGGCTTCCCTGGTAAATCAACAACAAGGGATGAAAAATTTAAGAATGTCTGTGGATGAGGACCTAAGCAAGATAGACAAAGCTATTGATGGTTTGGTAAAATCTGTAAGGTCCTTGTCAGAAGTGGTATTGCAGAATCGCAAAGGCTTAGACTTATTATTTATGCAACAAGGAGGGTTATGTGTAGCATTAAAAGAGGAATGTTGTACTTATGTGGATCATACAGGAATAGTTATTGATACTATGGCAGAGCTGTGAAAACAACTAGAACAAAGAAAACGGGAACGTGAGGCTCAGCAAAGCTGGTACGAAGCCTGGTTTACTCGTTCACCTTGGCTAACAACCCTCCTGTCCACCATAACAGGGCCAATAATCTTACTGGTACTCGGACTTACCTTTGGACCGTGCATTTTTAATAAACTAATCGATATTGTAAAGGGGAGGTTAGAAGCGGCTCATTTAATGCTAATTCGCGCTAAATATGAGCCCTTAAATGGAGTAGAAGTAGAGGATTATCTAGAGCTTAGTAGAAGAGAGCTTCAGAGATATAACGAACAAAAATAGTTAAAAAGAAAAAGGGGGGATTGTGAGGGATAAAATGATCTTTTTGTTTGTTATGCGGATAGGGAGTGTAGCCTGTAGATAAGTAACCACATAGCTCATGTAACCGCTTAGATAAGTCTGGTTAATCAGGAACAACCTGACCTCAAGGCGTAAGCAGCTGAGCTTGCATAGTCACAGATGTCTTTAAGAAATTTTCCAGAACACCCAGGGTCAGAAGGACACGGAGGAGGAAGACTGCAAGCCTTCATCTGACGACCACCAGAAGGCAGAAAAAAAGACCCCTAGCAACCAAGAAGACATGCGCGTTAAGAAGAAGATGACTTGCAACTTGGGAGAGGAAACCGGAAGAAGAACTAAATAAAAGGATGCAGATACTAGGTAGCGCGCGGCAGTTGGTGGAGCGGTGACTCCCCTGTCGCCCAGCGCTGTATTTTGCTTCCAATCTTTCTGTAATAATAAATTGATTTTGCTAATTGGAGCCTGGCCCCTTGTGCTCATTTATAACAAACCACATGCAAAGGAGGGGCCTTTGGTGCAATTCGGACCCCCAAAACAACAAACCAGTATATAACAAAAGAGTAAAAACTGTAACGGTAGCCCAGCAAAACCAAAGAAAATCATACACCATCAACTAGAGCCGGGTTCCATCCTGTCACCATAACTTCGACAGCACAGTCTAAATGACATCCCTAGACCACGAGTCAAAAAGTGTCTTCCTAGGGACTCTCATGAGAATGGAAGCCCCAGCTCTGCCAAGAGACATACTGTGCATCTCCTCCTCAGCCTTGTCCAGTGGTATGCGCGACCCCTTGGGCTCCCCACCCCGAGCTATCTTTAATAAAGGCCTTTTCAGAGGAGCTGGTCTCCTGGCCCATTTACTGCAGACTGGACTCAGCGGTGGCAGAAAATTCTCCCCGCGGTAACAGCAGCTCGACTGTTCGCCTCTGATCCGAGAGTGAGCTCAGAGCTGAGCCCAGACCCTAACCTCCCAGCCAAAATCTCAAGGTATCTCTGCCCTTCCTAAGGAAATAAAAACCTAGCTAAGAGAGCAGCCACTTGCACCCTTCCCCCTCCTTGGCCACTTCTTTTGTCTCTTAAGTACTGGTCGTTATTATCTCTTAAGCAGATGAAATTCCCTGAGAGAAAGAACAAAAAGGAAAAAATCCTAACCTTCAACACAGTCACATTAACACATTATGCAGCAGAATTACAAGATGGCTTGAGTCGAGGCCTAACCCTGCAGGGAGGAAGAGGAGCTATTTAAAGGATCCAGGAAAGACCATTAACATGGGGAGAGATCGTTCCTGAGCTAATTAGCTATGGCAGAAGGATGGATTTTACCAGAACCAGTAAACAGAGGACAGCAATCAGGAGATTGGAATCGAAGCAAGGGAGCAGACCACTCAAAAGGGAGCAGCAAGGTCCTAGTGCCCGACAGAATGTGTTGTGGGCGGAAGGTTTGCAGAAGGTAATTTCTCAGGAAGTGTTATAGATAGGTAATGTGATGGGTTTACTCTTGCAGTTAAGGAATTAAAACTGAGTATATGTAAGAGAAATTTTATTGATGTGTAGTTATGTAATAGGTATATACTCAAGTTTGTTAATCAAATCTTAACTAACTGTGTACTCCTTACCAAGGCTTTGCGGGGGAAGGGAGGGGAAGCTGCCTGAGTCAGCAGAGGTACTTTGAACAAGATAGCAGCATGCATCCTGTTCTGCAGATAATGTAAAGGTTTCTGTGTAGTTTCACAAGCCAGCGGGGAGTAAACAAAAGATTAAGAGAGGGGGATTATTCCCCCCCTCTCCCCATGACCACCAGAAGACAGAAAGACAACCCTTAACAACAGGCTACGCAGATAAGAAGAGTCACAGATAATGGAAGAAGAAGAGTATAAGAACAAAAGGACTCAGCAAGGAGGTTGTGGGCCATTGTAGAGCATGAGACTCACAAGCCACCCAGTGCTGTTTTGCTTATTGCCGCTTGCTTAGTAAAATAATTTTCTTAATTGGCTTGACTCTGTTGGATTTAATTAGACAGCTAACCTATAACAGTTGTT
The DNA here is from genome assembly GCA_018697195.1 of Certhia americana. Classification (NCBI taxonomy): domain Eukaryota; kingdom Metazoa; phylum Chordata; class Aves; order Passeriformes; family Certhiidae; genus Certhia; species Certhia americana. The sequence continues at coordinate 2,213,355 of JAGMWU010000027.1, read as the reverse complement.
ATTGTGATCTTGTTGTTTAGACATCCTGTGTTCTCCCCATAGTCCCCTTCCCCCCTTGGTATTGTTGCTACCAGACAGCCTTGGTTGTGTTATAAATGCATATTTTAGTATTGGCTTTTCACAAGTATTAAGATGAATGTTATAGGTATAATGGCTTTTTGCTGTAGTTTTAGAATTTAGGTGTGGTGTGCCTGAATAGACAAGATAACTTCCAAGAGGGCCTCAAGCTACTATCAGCTCTTGCCACCTGTGAAAAAGAGACCAAAGCCTAAATTAAAAGATGATAAGATGAAATTGAAACTGAAGAACGCATGCTCTAAAAAGGCGGACCCAAGGAGTGGCCATGTGTCATGGTTTCAGTTTGAACCCGGGCGGAAACACCAATTTATGTCTTAGTTTTAGTTTGTCAATTCGAAATTTCCCAATCAAGACCAAAGCAGGCTTAAACTTAACAGGAATAGAACTTTATTAACTAACACTAAAAGGAAAAAAAGAAATCAGAATGAAATCTTCAAAACACTTCTCCTACCCCCACCAACTATTCACTTTTTTACTCCAATATAAAAAGACAAAACCTGGGATTCTCAGTCAGTTATCACTCTTAAAATAATCATTTCTCAATTCAACAAGGAGAAAGGAGTCTCTCTTGGGTACCACAGAGATTTTCCACAAGATACCAGTTCTCTTGCTTCCACACTCCACAATTGGCCCGCCAGAGGAATGTTGCCATGGTGAAGTCCCTCCCATGAAACAGCCTGCCACAGCAGCTCATGGGCCATATCAGTTTATTAAGGTACAGTTTAAGGATGCCTCTTCTAGTATAAAACAAAAGTTCTCTTCATCTCAAGGAACAGAGGTCATCTTCCCTGAATGGGCAAGGCTTCATCTCTCACTTCTTTAGTCTTCCTCTGTTCAATTTTCTCCAGCAGCTCACAACTATGACTAGAACCTTGCATCCCCCTAAAAAACATTCCATAGGTTACAGGGTATTTAAGTCCATTCTCTATGGCCTCACAAGAGAAGTCCAACCTAACCAGGCTACTTCTTTAATCTTCCTTGCCATTTAAGATTCTCTTCTCACTTCCTCTGACATTAAGTCTCATGCTGTGTCTTTCTACATTTCATTCGGTCTCCTCTTTTCCTCTGGATAAGATTCATGCTTTGGAAGTTTCATCTGGTTAGGAAAAAAAATTCACACAGGCGCAGCTGGGACAAGGCAGTCATGTGATGCATTGCAGTTGTGCTGGAGCTAGGCCAGGATCCCAAGGCCTGCCACTGCCCTCCAGTTCCAGCTGTGCTGAGAGAGGGAAGCCAGGATCCTCCTTCCATCCCAGTCAGGCTTCAGATGTCTCACCTCAGGGCTGAACACCCCCCACTTTTTTCTTCTCCGCAGACGCCAGGCCTGGCTCTGCCCCCAGTTGCTGCATGGGCAGTCCTGGAGTAACAGATTTCAGCATCCAGGGCTGGGCTGAGCCTTTCTTCCCCGCCTCTCCTTCTCCCTTGCCTGGCAGGGATGCTGGGGGAGGGAAGGGGGGAACCTCAGCCCGGCCATGGGGAACAGCCGGGCCAAGGCTCTGCAACTCACCCCACTGGAAATCAGAAGAGACCTATTTCCAGACCCTCACCTTAAAATGTGTATTCACTAGAGGCGTATCCACCCTTTTCATTGGTTTAATCAGGTGTCAATATTACAAAATTGTCCAATCAGGGCTAAACCATGACACCATGTAAAACAGTTCCTAGAAACATGGAGATAAGTTCTTTGAAAAGTTTGAATATGCATATAGATCTGTGAATATGTAACAGGCTGGTGTATTTAAGGGGGTGTCTTGGACACAGCAGGCGTGGTCTTGGCAAAGCACCAAGGCACCCAGCCATTATAACTTTTGCTTTATTGTTTGTCTCTTATTATCTTTTATTAAACTCTTTAAATTTTACCGGGAAAGTGAACCGTGTTTTTCACAGTTGTGAAAGACTTGTAGAAAAAGGGCATGCACACATGCCCCTTTCATGGAGCAGTTGGGAATAGGGAAGGCTTGTTGCTAAGGGGGCGCTGCAGGACAACACCTCACCTCCAATCAAGTTGCAAGAAAGTCTCCACCAATGGACAGCAAAGAAGAGTTGATGGACACAACCCCTAGGGGTATAAAAAGCAGAGCAGCCTTTTTGTAGACAGCACATGGCGACTGGTCATATGTTCCCAGTACGCTGCCTTTTTTCTTATTCAGTCCTTTGTTGTATTTTGTTAAGGTTTAATAAAGCTTTGAAATTTTAAAAGTGAGCATCTTTTCTCACAGGAAGTGATGGATAAGTTATCTACTGATGTTCTTGAGAAGGGAGTATGGTGCCTGGGGAACAGGAAATTTTGACTCCCTTGTCACAAACAGGACAAACAGGTTGATACAGAACTAAAACTCCACAGCAGTGTCCTGAGACTCCTAACAATCCTATGGCTACACAGGCTAACGTTAATTGTGAGTTGGGAAACAACTCTCCCTGTCCTCAGTAAAATAGCTGAAGGACAGCAGTTGCAAACATTTAAGGAGGCTCACCAAAAATAAGACTGACACAGAAAATGTAGTATTAAAGTCATCATCGGCTTCTGAGGAGACAGGAGAAACCTGAGAATCCAAGTTGGTAAACTTATGACTGAGAATAATAATCTTAAGACTCTACTTGCTTTGGTAGAGTGTAAGGAAAGACAGTTACTGGAGAATGTGGTTAGGGAAAAGCATAGTAGAGAGAAACAAGATCTGAGAGAAAATAGAAGGGAGGAAAGCAGATGAATTACAATTATTGAAAACTGAGCAGTTTCAGAAACAGAGGAAGGAAAGGAGAAAAAATAAAAATTAGAAGAAAAAGTAGAGGTGATACTTAAGCAAGCTGCCAATTCACCCAGTATTGTACAGATTCTGATTCAGGTGGCTGATGTACAAAAACAGTTTGGCCATAAACCAGATGATACTGAAATCCAACAAGTGGAATCCCATCAATACATACATAATGACCCAAGTATTTGGATTCCAGTTGATTTTTGTCAACATTTTTAAAAGGTATGGGAGCAGAACACTCCATTTTAGCGCAGCAGGATGCCAAGAAGCTGAGTGTATGATTCAGATGGCAAAGAGTTAAAACCACTGGAGTAAACGGAGCAAGTGTTACCTGCTTTGCTGCTAAGGTTAATTTATGGCTTCTTTGTGAGAAGTGGATGCCAGATACTTGCTTTGCAAACAAAGATCACAATGAAAATATTGTGGGTTTCAGTGTTCTGAATGATCAAATCTGGTGTCTTCTTGATTGTCTTCTTGACAGCAGTGTGTGGTCCTTCAGTTTGAATGTTAACTCAAACCCTAAAAGGAGTCAGGAACTACAGTGCCTGCCCTCCCTGATTCAAGGATTGCTGGTGTATCACAATGTTGGATTTTTGCTGTGGCATGGAGTGGAATTGCTGAAATTCTGGCCAATTAACAGCTGCGGTACCCAACACTGCAAACCAAACAGCCACGTGCTTGGGCATTGATGGGGTGGTGACAGATTTGGAGAAAAGAGGCATTATCACTCACTCACACTCCCCTTCTAATTTTCCTGTCTGTCTGGTGAAAGTCAAACAGACAGTCGTGGCTTATGGTTTATTACAGGCAATTGAATGGCAATTCTGCACCTTTAATCACTGCTGGGCTAAATTTTGCAGAACTGATAACTCAAATTCAGTGAGCATCTCACTTGTGGAGGGCAACTGTAATTGCAGCAGGGATCCCCCCAAAAAAGGTGGGGGAAGCAGCAATAGCAGTACAGAAAGTACATGAAGGAGAAGTTGGGATTCCACCTGAGGAATGTCAAGGCCAAATTGGCCTCTGACAGACCAAAGAAATCTTCATTACTCAGCTCAACTGCATTTAAAGAGACAGAACAGAGGTAGTCTGAGTGGGAAAAAGGACTCTTGCCATTAATCTGAGCTGCTAAATGACTTGCACCTAAAGGGTAATGTTGCCATGCGTCTGAATAGCTTGTTCCTAGGGATGCCCAGCCAAATTATCTCTAGGTCTGTTTATCAGATCCTGCGGTGGCGAAGGAGTCAGAGTACGATTCCATCGGAGTTGGGAGAAAGAGAAATCCCGGAAACAGAACTCCGGAATACTTGAAGCGTTGCAGCGGGAATTCACCTAAGACAGTTAGCGATTGAGGGGGTTGGAGTCATGAGGAAAGCACTGTCCAAAGAAGAACAGGCTACCCTCCTTATACTTCAACGTATTCTCTCAGCGAGAGAAGTCAAATTTGATCCAGAAGTCTTGAAAAAATTATTAAGATGGATTCAAGAGAAAAACTTTTTTACTACACCTAGAAGTGTATTTGACATCGTAGAGTGGTAGAAGTTAGGGTTAATCCTCTGGTATGCAGTGAGTGACGGAGCAAAGGAAACCAAAAAGCTCAATAAAGTGTGGAAACAGATAATTACGACTCTAAAACAATTAAAGGCTGAGAAAACAGCTGCAGCCGGAGCAGCAGCCGCGTTAGAACCTACCGATCCCACGGCAGCTTTTCCAACCCTTGCGCAAGAGTTCTTTGGGGAGGAAGAAGTAGTAATACTCTCCCTGCCTCAGATCTCTCCAGAGCTAGAAACGCAGGCTTCTCAGCCAGTGGCCGAACCCGAGAAAATGGAAACTGATTCGGCCCCGTCGCCGCTTGCGGTTCCTCCAGAGTCCGCGCGGTCCGCGCCTATGCCATCGGCACCAGTCCTGTCCGCATCCGCCATCCTGTCCACGCCCATGACACCCGCGTCCGGGCTGCAATTAGTAATATCCCCTGAAGAGCTGGCAATCGCGTTCAGAGGAAACGTTTACCCTCCACTAACTCCCTCGCCGCCTGAGACACCAACTCAGCCCAGACGGCTCGGGGTTTCAGATGCAAATAGAGGCTATTCAGATGCAGAGCTTTTATACCACTTTGAAAAACGCAGTAAACAGCGAGAGAGAGATCACAGAGCTATGAGCTATCATAGACCAACAAATAAAAGAAAGAGAGAAAACCAACCCATTACTTATGGCAGAAGGGAGACGCAGTTCTGAGTCCATTGCGAGATCAGTCTGTCTCAGCACCGAACGGTTAAATCGCTCTCACAGCGAGGAGCGCTACGATAGCCCTGATAGAAAACTCAACCACTCTGTAAATTATGAGAATGAGACAGTTCGGCGCAAGGAGAATGTGAGAGAACAGCGAGGCAGAGAGGAAGAGGCGAGATTCCGACAGGAGCGAGATTCCCATCGTTACTGGGGAATGCGGAGAATGACTGACCCTCCGAACCGCGCCGACAGCCGAGAGCGCACGCCGCAGCCGCGGAGAAATGCAGGGAGCCCGGAGCGGAGAAAGGAGAGTTCCGATGGCAAAGTTCTTAGCCACCCCGGGTCCGAAGACGACAGCAACCCTGCACAGCTCTGGCAATGCATAATCCGTGACACACTACTTCAGGGTGAGTTTATTCCTCACGCTCTCTCAGTAATTTCTGTTCCCGGCAACCCAAATCAACACCAGTGGGTAGGAATAAATTGGAAATTAGTCCGCGAGGGACAGAAGAGAATTATGTAATGTGCGTTAGCTAATCCCTATGTGCAAACTTTACTAGACCGCATATTTACGAGCGGACTGATGGCTCCGTTCGATTGCAAAAAGTTGGCCAAGACATTTTTAAAACCCGCACTGAGGCTGTTGTGGCAAGCTGATTGGGAAAGACAGGTGGAAGCAGCAGTCACCGAGAATCTAAGACTCCCCCAAGGAGACCCTCGACAATTTGCAACGCCAGATATGATGTTAGGAAAGGAAGCTTTTACAGACCCTCAGACATAGGCTCGCTTGCATACAGCGATCTTGCAACAATCTCAAAAGCTAGCAAGAGAAGCCTTTCACGCTGTCCCAGACATGCGTTTGCCCTCACCATCCTACACCACGATCCGTCAGGAACTGAAGGAAACTTTTATGAGCTTCCTCGATCGCCTTAGAAGTGCGATTGATCGTGTTCCTGGTTAACCCCCGAAGTCAAGGCAGCCCTTGGCATGCAACTTGCACTGGATAATGCAAATCCAACTTGTAAAAATTTTTTTCTGACCTTACCAAAATCAGCTACATTAGCAGACATGATAGAAGCATGTTCAAGAGTCGGGACACCTGAGGAAAAAGCCAGATACATGCCTGAAGCCATGGCTGGTGCTCTTAAACCCCTGATACTGCAAGGGAAAGATATCTATAAGCCAATTTGCTAAAATTGCGGAAAGCTTGGTCATCAATGCCGCGCGCCGGTGAAGAAAGGTAAAGCAACAGCGATATCTTCTGTCTTCCCTAGAAATTGCAACAGATGTGGGAAATTCAGTCATCGAGCCAGAAGACTGCAAATCAAAACACAAGAAGGATGGTACACCTCTGGGAAATATGAAGCAGAGCACAATGGGGGATCGCGCCATGACACAAGTGTACCCTCACAGCCAAGTGGTTGCCTAGACCACCTCAAGTCAGCAAGAGCAGGTAGCGCTGGAGTAGATGTAGAGACTGCAATAGAAATCACTCTCCAAGACACTAATGTACAAATCATCCCTTCAACAGCCAATGGACCCTTAGGGTATGGATTTAGTGCTCGATTGATAGGGAGATCATCTACTTCAAAGCAAGGCATTTTTGTGCTGCCAGGACTAATTGATGCAGATTATGTGGGCAATATTTGGATCATGGTGCAAACTTCCTGACCACCTATTCACATTCCATGAGGCATCCAATTGGCACAGTTAATTCCCTTTGAAGCCAAGGTTCCTAGACAAGGGGGCATGCAAAGGGGGGATGTGGGGTTTGGATCAACAGGTACCCCTCAGGTGATGTTTACATTACCTTTGTCAAGAACTAAACCTACTAAATCAATTACTTTTCAGCACCCAATGGAGAAATTCTGACAGCTAAAGCATCTCTGCTGAATACAGGTTCAGATGTTACCATCATTCCTTCATTTGCATGGCCTGCAGCATGGCCTCTAGATACCCTGGAAACACCTGTTATGGGGGTGGGAGGCGTGCAGATGACCCGAATTAGTCAAACACTCCTAACAGTGTGGGTTGATGAGGAAAAGCATGTTTGTGTGCAGGTAAAACCTTATGTGATGAACACATCCATCTGGCTTCTGGGAAGGGATACCCTTAGCCAAATGGGGTTTTTTTTCTCAACAATGAAGGTTTTTAGCAGTGGTCATTGGGGACGGCCAATCCTAAAATTAAAATGTCTAACAGAAATGCCTATCTGGGTTGATCAATGGCCACTGTCTAAAGAAAAGCTTGCCCATATCAAGGAATTGGTTAATGAGCAACTGGAAAGGGGCCACATTTTACCTTCTACAAGCCCATGAAATACATCCATTTTCACCATCCCTAATATATCAGGGAAATGGAGGTTGTTACATGACCTCAGAGCCATTAATGCTGTCATGCAGGACATGGGACCCTGGCAGCCTGACCTACCTTCACCATCAATGTTACCTGTTAATTGGCAATTGCTAATTATTGATTTACAGGATTGTTTCTTTACGATTCCCCTGCATAAGGACAACAGTGAGAAGTTTGCCTTCTCAGTGACATCCATCAACAAAACAGTCAGCAAAGAGGTATCAATGGGTAGTATTGCCACAAGGAATGCGAAATTCTCCAGTGATGTGCCAAATGTATGTTGCTTGGGCACTAGCCCCACTGAGAAAACAATATCCCCAGTATCTTATTTATCATTACATGGATGGCATTCTGATATCAGGAGAACACTTAGATACAGAAAACCTGCTACCTGCCTTACAGCAGCAACTGCAAGAGGCAGGCCTTCAAATTGCCCCTGAAAAAATACAATGACAGGATCCATGGAAATATTTGGGAATGCTTATCACTGAAGCTCAAATTTTGCCCCCAAAATTAGCAATTTGTACAGAAATCAAAACTTTGTCTGAGGCCCAAAAACTAATTGGGGACATACAGTGGATTCGCAATATCTGTGGCATAGCTAATGAAGACTTGGAAGGCTCAATGCCATTATTAAAGGGAGGACATCAGACCAATTTGCTGTGTGAATTGACTGAAAAACAACAGCAAGCTTTAACTCAAATTGTCACCAAATTTGGTAATTCTTTTGCAGACTGTTGGTCTCCTAAATTGCCATTGTCTGTGGCTGTACTAAATAAGGAGAAACATGTGATGGCAACATTGATGCAATGGGATGGCCAAGCTAAACAGCCATTAAAAATCCTGGAATGGGTGTTTTTGCCATTCAATTTAAACAAATCCTTGACCACCAGAATGGAAGCTATAGCCAAAATTGTGATTAAGGCCTGAAAGAGAACATTAGAAATTGCAGGAATAGAACCTCACAGTGTTCTTCCATTAACCAAGGATTATTTGCAATGGTCATTACAGAATTCAGATACCTTACAATGGACATTACTGAACTTTCCAGGTCTCATTAGCACTCAATTCCCTCCTCACAAACTTTTTTCTTTGCATCAACAGGTCAGGGAAATACCCTGGCTATCAAAACAACCTGTAGATGGCCTCACTGTGTTTACTGATGCCAGTTGCACAACTTCTAAAGCAGACCTTACTTGGCAAGACAAAGGCGAGTGGCTCAGTGAAGTCATTGAGGGTTCAGGAGAATCTTTACAGGTTCTTGAGTTACACGCTGTTATCAGAGTATTTGAAAAATGGTCAGATGATCCCATTAACATTGTTTCTGATTCTCTTTATGTAGTAGGTGTTGTTGAACACATGGAGTGAGCATTGCTGAAAGATACTCTGGTAACTCTTTTTGCAGTTATGGCAACTACTCAATTCTCGCAGACATGATTATTTTATCACACATATTCGGAGACACTCTGGATTAACAGAAGGCCTGGCCATAGGAAATGAGAAGGTTGGTGGCACCACTGTGGGCCACTACTTCTCCTAACATTGATAAATTTAGCCAAAACAGAAGAGCTCATGTGTTTTTCCACCAAGGTGCAAAAGTTTTACACCGACAATTTGGAATTTCATTGCAGGATACTCAAGGAATTGCAGTAACCTGTCCGCAGCGTCAAGGTATAGGTGGTTTGGGCCCTGGGGTTAATCCTTGTGGCCTAGGACTACTGCAATTATGGCAATCTTATGTAATTATCTACGCCTCTTTTGGTTGTTTTAGACTCCTTTATGTAACCGTCAATACATTCTCTGCCATGGTTTGGGCAACTCCTATGACAAGTGAAGGATCTTTCTATGTCATTCGACATTGGTGAGGATGCTTTACAGTGATGGGTTTGCCTCAGGAGATCAAAACAGATAATGGGACAGGATATCGAGCCCAACACATCCAAGAATTTTTTGCATGTTGGGGTATAAAACATATCACAGGCACTCCAAGTAACTCCACAGGTCAAGATATTGAGAGGACACATCAGGTGCTTGAGAAACAAAAAATGGGGGAAAAAGGTCTGAAAGCAGTTTATGTTATGAATCATCTATGACTAGTAGGTAATTGTAATGAACCACCAGCACTAACACATTATTTAGCTTTGCAGGAGGGTTTGGACTTGGTACAGCATTGTCCAAAAGTTATGCTTAAAAATCCTTTGACAGGGTTGTGGGAAGGACCTGCAGAGTTATTAATGTGGGGAAGAGGTTATACTTGTGTCATTACAAAGGACTCTGATAGATACCCGCGAAGTGGGTTCATCTCTGGTTTGAGAAGGATACTCTGATCCCCAATACCACCAATGAACCAACAACCAGCGATACCTGAAAACATCCATTGTCCATAGAACTGTGAATGCTTTTGCTATCCCTGGGTGAAAACAGAATGTGTAGAGTGTGGTTTTGATAGATGGTATCAGTTTAGAGGAAGATTTCCAAGGTGTAGTGTAGACAGACTAGAATTTAAAACCTGGACGGTATTGACTCAAGCAACAGGAGTAACAGTAAATTCCCGTGAAACCTGTAGTGAAGCACTCAGCTTGTTTGAATCTCGAGTTCAATTGGGACATGCTATTGATTGGTATCTTAACAAACTCTGCAGTCTTGAGCAAAGAGAGAGGGAAAAAAGGGTCAAGGCTATGAGTGTGGAAAAGGAATTTTTATCCCTAGGACTTGGGGAGTTAGACCTAATCAGTGGGAATGAATGAAGTAAAAGTAAGAAGAAAAGAACCAAAGAAGAAGGAATAGGAGAAGGGCACAAAGAGCAAGGAGCACAGTTAGATCAGATTTTGTTCCTGACCTCGTAAGGGAAGGATTTTTCACCAATCCTCAGGATGAAGAATAATTTCAAGGAGATGCAAGTTTTTGGGAGTCTTTTTCTTTTGGTTGTAATATATGGTAAGATCTGTAGCGCAGAAGAAATTAACCCACCGAGATGGCCTCATCAGAATATATGGCTTGCTTGGGCCAATGCTACTGTAGTAGATTCTTTTTGCTTATCTCTAGCCATGCCAGGAGATCCTTTTTTTACATGTTTAATTGGTAGCCCAATAAACAATTTTACAGATTTCAAGAAATGGGTAGGAATTAAAGGAAGACCATATGTGGAAGCAAGTAAATCAGACACAGAGAATCGCTGGTGCAACATAACTAAAGGCGATAAAAAGGTGGACATGTGTAAAAAATTCGGGATTAGGCCAAATGGAGAAGGCTTTCGAGCAGGTATGATAACACAGTCACTGAGTGAAAGTGGACTGGAGCCTCAAGAACTAGACCTGTTAGGGTCCGTACCTGGAAATTATTGCTTGGTTTTTAACTACTTTTTAAATCAAAAAACAACTGACATGAACAATGTTGTAGTTCCTTGTCCCCAAAACAATAGTGTCATTCTTAATCCAAATTCTCCATAGTATAAAAATGTGGCTGAATACTGCCATAATTTGACTTACCCTGGAAGTGATGGACAAAATGGAAAGGTTAGAAAACTTCCACCAGGTGTATTTTTAATCTGTGGGGATAGGGCATGGCCCGATATCCCAAGTAATGCATATGGTGGACCTTGTTATCTAGGAAAATTAACCATGGTTGCCCTTAGCATGTGTGAAATGCTGAATTGGACTATTTGGAGAGCAGGACATAGCAAGAGACCTAAGAGAGCTATCACAAGTTTGAGTCCGAACTGCGATTGTAATGTAGAGTTTTGGGGCGCTCCAGCAAGAATAATAGCATCAGTTCTTGCTCCAGGTGTTGCTGCTGCTCAATCTTTGGCTACAATTAATAAGTTAGGATGCTGGACAGCTAAACAGATAAACATAACTTCAACTGTTTTAAATCAAATGCTCACTGACAGAGATAGTATCAGACACGGCACGGTTCAGAATAGAGTGGCTATAGATTTTTTGTTGTTAGCACACGAACATGGGTGTGATGATTTTGCAGGGATGTGTTGTTTAAACATTTCTGACCATTCTGTATCCATTCACAAAAAAACTCAAACAATTACAAGATAACATGAAGAAGTTGACAATGAATGACTGGGTTTGGATGAATGGTTTACAGGATGGGGAATCACTGGGTGGTTGAAAGATACAGTGAGGGAGTTTTGTTGTTACTATTAATCATTATTATATTGCTTTGTGTTATTCCACGTATCATAAGATTGGTGATTTGCTTGGTGGAGGAGACAGTGAAGAGAATTTGGCTGGTGCAAGAAGAAAGAGGGGTAATGTTGCAATGCGTCTGAATAACTTGTTCCCAGGGATGCCCCAGCCAAATTATCTCTAGGTCTGTTTATCAGATCCTCTGAAATTCCTCAAGGTTGCTGAAAAAACAATAGTGCTAAACTGAGACATCTTCAAGGCTGCTGAAACAACAGTCTGGCTAAATAGAGAGCAGAGATGCTGAGAAACTGACGACAAAGAATGAAAGCACTAGATAAAGGAACATCTGGACTTTGACCAATCACTTTTCCACAGACCCTTGTGGGGCTTGAGTAAAAGAGACCAATTAACCAATCAAGCAATATGTGAAAATGTAAACAGTAGTCTTAGAAATGCATATTTGGAGTGGCAATGGAGACAATAAATGTCTTCTGCATAATCATATTTTTTTGATGTTCAGAAGTTCTGTACACCCGCATGCTGGTAACCTGTCCAGACTAACCCCTGTGATACTTGTATTTTTTCTCCTGTTTTTCACCAGGAATGATACCTGGAATGATGCCAGCACACCCCCATAGAGGATCAAGTTAACCATTGAAGGACAGTTTATCCCTCTTTCAGGATCAGTCATTGCCACATGAAGCAAATTTGGTTCACACATTGTCCTAGGGTGACTTTATGATGCTGTATTGCATCCCCTACCATCTGCCATATATGAGTCCTGTGCCTTTAAGTGCAAACGGGGGAGAAGCTGTGGAATGCTTTTGGTGTGGTTTACATATATCCTACTCAAGGTTCACGGCAGCTGCAGTCTCCTGCGTTGTCTGTGGCATGGACAGAGGGAGGACAGCTGTGCTTTTTCAGCTAGTTTCTCATCTGTGAACTGAGACAAAAGTTTTCACAAGACTGTGGCTTCTTCTTCTGGGACTGTCACAGTTTTGGTCTACCAATTTGAAATTTCTCAATCAAGAGCAAAGCAAGCTTGAGCTTAAAAGTAATAAAACTTTATTAACTAACACTAAAAGGAGAAAGAGAAAAAAAAAACAAAAAACCCAAGAATCAAAATGAAACTTTCAGAACACTCTTCGTCCCTCCCCACACTTTCATTTCTTTCCAACTGACAATATACAGAAAACAACACTCAGAAATCTCAGTCAGTTTTCCACTTCTAAAATAGTCTTTCTGCAGTTCACTTAGGGAGGGAAGCACCTCTCATTTGCTATAGAGAATTCCTTCACAAGAAAACAGTTCTCTCGTGGTTCCATTCTTCACAAAGGCAGCCACCTGGAAGATCTGCATCGTGAAACTCCTCCCATGTGCACAATTTTTTACAGATGTGCCTCTGGGCCATATCGACGTATGGGGTTTTAAATTTTTTTGGAAGATCTTCTGTTCAAAGCAAAGGTTCTTTTTATCTATCTTTATGATCATCTTCATCTCAGGGAACAGAGATTCTCTTCTTCTCTTGGGGCAAAAAAAAAGTCTCTGTCACATCATTTCTCTGTTCAAACTTCTCATGGAAGCACAGCCACTTCAACCTTGGCTCACTTCAACACTGCATTCCTTTGCTCAGGTCTACAATTTGAACTTCCCATCTCCTCATACTTCTCTATGGTTTAAAGGAAATATCTCACTATATTACAGTCAATCACCACAACTTACAAGAGATTTTCAGCTTGAAAAGCAACTCCCCGTACTCCTTCCATCTAAGACAATCACTCTTTCTTTGTTGACTTTAATATCTTCATGTTGGTCTCTCTACATGTCTTCCCTTTTGTCCTTGTCTCTCATTCAGGGGGAAAATGAGTTCTGGAGGTCTCTTTTGCACTGAAAGAGTTAACATCATGGCAGCAGCCAGGTTAAAGCAGTCACCTGATGCATTGCAGTTGTGCTGGACCTGGGCCAAGATCTCAAGGCCTGCTGCTGCTTCCAGTTCCAGCTGTGCTAAGAGAGGGAGGCTAGGATCTTTTTTTTTTTTTTTTTTCCAGCCTGGTCAGGCTTCAGATGTCACACACCAGGGCTGATTCACCTCTCCTTTCCCTGCCCGGCAGCTGCCAGGCCTGGCTCAGCCCCTCCCTCTGCAGCATGGGCACTCCTGGCTCAGCAGATCTCAGCAGCCAGGACTGAACTAGCCAGCCTTCACCCCCTTGCTTCTCCTCCTTTGCCTGGCCAGGGGTGCCAGGGTGGGGGGAGGGTAAGGAAAAACTTGGCCCAGCCCAGCCCGGCCATGGGAAGAAGCCAGGCCAGGCTTCTTACCTCCCACACCACTGGAAACCAGAAGAGACCTATTTCTTGAATCTCACTTCAAAATGTTTTTTCACTTGAGGCCTATCCACCCTTTTCATTGGTTTAATTAGGTGTCAATATTACAAAATTGTCCCATCAGGACTAAACCACGACTGACTTCAGCTCTTCTCTGCTCCGGAACACCATTGCTGGGGCCCCCTGCTCATGCCATGGCCTGGAGGGCCCACGCTTCTTCCCAGCACCGTAGAGAGAGAGTCAAGCCACACTCACAGAAATGACTCTGATTTACCAGTTTTTCTCACAGCGAAAGGTTTTATTATTTAGCTTTATTCTTTTTTTTTTTTTTTTTTTTCATGTTCGTGAGTACTCTGCTTGTTAAATGAACAGTTTTTTCCACTTTCTCCAAAGGATTTCCTTTCAAACCTGTGGTGGAGAGGTTACTAAAACCTACTCTTCATTAGAGAAGACACCCTTTTGGGAAGTTTCTTCCTATGTTTGTCTCAAATTGGGACACACATCAACAAGCTCAATCCACCAGGTGGAGACCATCACTTTTTTTTATTTATGATAATCAGTATGGTAACTTGTCTTGGGATGATTTATGATAATAGTCTATTCCCTGATCCTCCATTTTATGCCCAAAAATGGTTGCTGTATCTTTAAGGTGTGGTATGGGGAGGGGGGAGCCTTGGGCTCTTTGGCAGGCTTTTTCAAAGCCTCACTTCCCAGGGTGCAGTGTAGTCTGGGTTTTGCTTGGCTAGCTTGGTTTCGTTAGCACAGGCAAGAAGTGTTTCCCTTCCCTGGCCTTGGAGAAGCTGCAACAGCTATCCTTCAGCATCTTTTTGAGGTGAACTGGACAGCTTGTTAGTCTGAGACCAGAGAAAACAGGACCTGCAGGAGAGGGATTGCTCAAGATTGGCGAGAGAGGGGCCGCTCCATTTTGGCCCCAAACCTCAGGAAAACCAAGCTGGGTCAAGAAAGCACACCCAGAGGCTCCAGCCCAGCTGCTTCATCTGCTGTGAAGATGAGGTTGATGAGAGAGAGTCGCCAGATTTTCATCTGTTGCCCAAACTTCTGTGTGAAGCTCCTGGGTTTTTTTTCCCAAGACCGATGCCGGCACCATCTTAGACTGTGTGTCATGAACCAGTATTTTCCCTGGAATTTTGGGGGTTTGTGTGTGGAGGAGTGTCCTGGTTTAGGGCAAATTTTGGGAGGAAACCTCCGAAGGGGTCTCCTCTAGACATGCAGATTTCAGCAGCTCCGCCCCCAACTGGTTGAGGAGAATAATATCCTTGGAGAAAAGTGGAAAAACTGCTTATTTAACAAGCAAAGTACTCACAAACATGTAAAAATTAATATTAAACAATGGAACCCCTCACTGTTCTCAAGAGAGGGCAAATTCAGAAAGAGTCCTTCTGTGAGTGTGGCTCAGTCTCTCAGTCTCTCCAGGGCTCGGGTCCAGTGTCCAGGCTGCAGTGCAGCTTGGGCAGCCCCCAGGCAATGTTGTCCTGGAGATTTTTGTTCTGGGGGTGCAGGGGGTGTTACAGATGCCTCTGCAGTGGGAGACAATCCTTTCCCGGCACCTTCTTGGGCTTTAAGAGTTTCTAAAATAGCTCACCACAAGGGTAAGGAACCAGCTGCGATCTTATCGCCTCTCGTTGCCAGATCCCAGAGCTTGACCCCTACTTCATCCCATAATTCTGCTGTGAAAGCAGTGCTGGCATTAAACCCTTTAATGTGTGATTCTGCCCAGCGTAGAATCAGCTTAAGAGAGTGAGAAGCCACTGATTTGCCGCATCTCTCTAAAAAGTTTAAACATAAGTTCAAAACCATGTTTTTCTTCTGAGGACATACTACTGCTCATGTTTCCCAGAGCTCACCTTCAAAACCTGAAGGATTTGATGCCGGCTGGCTTCTGCTTCCTTTCAGCAGCACTTCACCACTGTTTGGTGTGGGAAGAGATAGGATGGAATTGACTTGCAGGCTGTGGGATGGGGAAGATAAGCTCTTGTGAAGTCATGTTCTTAACTGATATGTTTTTTCAAAGTTCCCTTTTTATTAATGAGGCTGAGTTGCTGAGGTCTTGTCCCACTCGAAAAAACTGGAAGAACTGCTCCCACCTTGCTGCTTCCCTGATGTGGAAAAGGTTACCACTGGAGTGAAAGACGGTAACCCTCTTGCCCTGCAGCAACTTCTGACTCAGGGCTTGTTTTCTTTTGAAATCACTTAGGGAGTGTCCTGGGTTGATGCTGAATTGCATCCCCATTCATCTGTTTCCTAACATTAACATAATTTTAATGTCCCAGACCTGGATTTATATACCTTCTGTGATTGAAAATTGGCAAATTTAAGTATTGTTAAGTTTCCTGCAGGTGATTTAATTGTTGCACTGATTCATAATTGCAGGCATAACTTTTACGTCAAAGATAGCTGAGAAACTTTTCTGTATGTGTCATTTTGTAAGTGAAGAGATAAATAATCTACAAGAAGTCAGTATGCTTGCATTCCTTTTCATAGTTAAGAAAACTTGTTTCATTTTGGGTTTCTGGGAAATACTTAATTTGCCCCAACCTTAGTGTCTTTATGAATTCAAATTATTCATGTTTGAAAAATATCAGTTTTGCCTTTTGTTAAAATTAACTTTGTATTTTTAGTAAGCTCTAGATTTTGACATGACTGTTTATTAGAGAAATTAGAGGTTAACTCTGTGATTGTAGTATGTTTCTTGATCCAGATAGCGTTAATACATAGAGTTTTTATAAAGTGATTTAGCAGTAAGATAATTATTTGATGTTACTTTATGCATTCTTTTGGTTGCTCATAGGTTGTTCATGTTAAGAAATTTTCTCAACAGATAGAGGTTTGTTTGTAGGATACGTTAAGGATACCCTTCCAGTCAAGGTCTTGGCTCTGGCCAAGCCCTGGCCCTGGCTGGTTAGGGAAGTATACCATCAGACCCAGGTGTTTCTGTGCTAAAAATGTAATCAAGTCATTTTGACTTGCTGATTTGGTCTTAAAAAAGCTGGACTCCCTTTTGAGGCAAACTTTGGAACCTTGTCTGGAAAAGGTTCTTCAAGTCCTCACTGTGAAATGGGGCTCCCAGCAACTGTAGACTCTGGGTGATGGTAAAGTATTTAGGCAGTTAAAGATATTACCTTGCTTACTTTTGCTTGGTGTGTGCTTGTTGTTTTATTAGATGTATCATTTTACTGTTCATAGTAAGAGAACTGCATGTTATATTACACATTTTCCTGAATTTGGTAGCTTGAAATATGTTCATATTATGATTAATACCTTTTCCACATGTATTTTTGCTTCCACCCATGCAGATAAATGTGCAAAATGAGCCCATAGCACTCTCAAGTCCATGTTGTTAAAACAAAAAAGAGGGAGTGCAGGGATGGCATATATTCCCATGAAAGCCTTATATATTCCTAATTTTTTGAAATGCATTCAGAATGACCTAACCCCCGTCCAATGGCATTTTTGTGAATCACAAGCTCAATTAACCTGGGAGAAAAGACATACTTGTGCTTCCACAGATTCCAGTCCATGATGGGTACCTGCAAGAGTAGTTCAACCAGTCTTGGTTACACTGGCTTCATCATCAGTTCGTGGGGAAGCTGAAGGAACAAGATGAATGGAGATTGTTTGGTTCAGGAGATGGGCCAAACATTCTAATGTTGTAAGTGCTTTATTTCATGGTTCTTGTTTGTATTAAAAAAATAAAAAAAAAAAAAAAAGGAATTGTGGGAAGAGATAGGATAGAATTGACTTGCAGGCTGTGGGATGTGCCTGCGGAATGCCATAGCAGCACAGACAAGCTTGTCTCTGCCTGACCCTGGGGGGAGGAGGTGCCACACAGCAGAGCCTTATGGAAAGGAGCCTGCAGAAAGATGACAGACCCCTGAATAGCATGTGATCACCCCATAAAAGGACATTAGGAAAGTGTGTTGGTGATGTGGCAATGTGTGATAGGTTGCTTAGTGAGAATTATGATATATGGAAATACTGTGCCTTGAAGAAGTGTATAAAACCAGCTCATTTCTTTGAATAAATGATTCAGATTTGCTGCCAGTCTGTGTCTGTGCCTCAGTTGTTACAGTTTGGTAATAAACTGTTGGGGTTTTTTTCACTTTCTTCTGCTAGTATTCATTTCCTATTGGTGGAAAGGGATTGTTGGAACCCTTTTAGAGGAGACCACTCATTTCAGAGTGTTTTCTAAATTTGCCTCTAAACTGAGACATACCTATAGTACATTCTGCACCACACATGCTTCTCAGCTCTGGGTGCAATTTACTGTGGCAACAATTATAAAGAAGAGGATTAAAGCAATTTGTCCACTGAAATTCAAAAGGTAACCTGGAATAATGCAAACAAATTTGAAAGAGAATTTCATTCTTGGTGGTAACTAGTTAATTTCACTTATGACCCCACCAACAGTAAAGCCACACTTTTTGTTTTAACATTACACTCTACTTTTGTATATACTATATACTAAATCATTGTGTTGGGATTGAATCCCAACAGCTGTGTTCTATCCCCTGGAGCATAGAGTAAAGGCCTGATGGAATGGCTGTGCCTTGTGATTTTGTACTTGTAGACACCCTTGTTGTAAACACATGTAATCACTCTTTGTGTCTGTAACACTGTTGAAATTATGGGATACAATTTTAATCATTCAGCTCCAATTACCTCTGACTAATTGCTGAAATCTGACTATACCATTTTCTTAGGTTACAATGTAAGATGTAACCAAAAATATGTATTCTATCACCATCTGTTAAAACCAGGTGGGGCAGTGTTCTTTATCTCTTCCATGACTCATCTCTGATAACTCCCTCCAAGGGGATATCTTCTGTTAATGGGCCATCAAGCCACACTGCATGATTCATAAAATTACATCATCCCACTGTGAGATGCTCCACCCAAGGGGAGGAGCCAAGCATTCCTACCTGGATATAATCTGAGGTTTGGAACACCACAGGCAGCCTTATGCCCTGGATTTCCAGAGGGAGAAGAGACCCTTTGTTGTGGTTTAGTCCTGATGGGACAATTTTGTAATATTGACACCTAATTAAACCAATGAAAAGGGTGGATAGGCCTCAAGTGAAAAAACATTTTGAAGTGAGATTCAAGAAATAGGTCTCTTCTGGTTTCCAGTGGTGTGGGAGGTAAGAAGCCTGGCCTGGCTTCTTCCCATGGCCGGGCTGGGCTGGGCCAAGTTTTTCCTTACCCTCCCCCCACCCTGGCACCCCTGGCCAGGCAAAGGAGGAGAAGCAAGGGGGTGAAGGCTGGCTAGTTCAGTCCTGGCTGCTGAGATCTGCTGAGCCAGGAGTGCCCATGCTGCAGAGGGAGGGGCTGAGCCAGGCCTGGCAGCTGCCGGGCAGGGAAAGGAGAGGTGAATCAGCCCTGGTGTGTGACATCTGAAGCCTGACCAGGCTGGAAAAAAAAAAAAAAAAAAGATCCTAGCCTCCCTCTCTTAGCACAGCTGGAACTGGAAGCAGCAGCAGGCCTTGAGATCTTGGCCCAGGTCCAGCACAACTGCAATGCATCAGGTGACTGCTTTAACCTGGCTGCTGCCATGATGTTAACTCTTTCAGTGCAAAAGAGACCTCCAGAACTCATTTTCCCCCTGAATGAGAGACAAGGACAAAAGGGAAGACATGTAGAGAGACCAACATGAAGATATTAAAGTCAACAAAGAAAGAGTGATTGTCTTAGATGGAAGGAGTACGGGGAGTTGCTTTTCAAGCTGAAAATCTCTTGTAAGTTGTGGTGATTGACTGTAATATAGTGAGATATTTCCTTTAAACCATAGAGAAGTATGAGGAGATGGGAAGTTCAAATTGTAGACCTGAGCAAAGGAATGCAGTGTTGAAGTGAGCCAAGGTTGAAGTGGCTGTGCTTCCATGAGAAGTTTGAACAGAGAAATGATGTGACAGAGACTTTTTTTTTGCCCCAAGAGAAGAAGAGAATCTCTGTTCCCTGAGATGAAGATGATCATAAAGATAGATAAAAAGAACCTTTGCTTTGAACAGAAGATCTTCCAAAAAAATTTAAAACCCCATACGTCGATATGGCCCAGAGGCACATCTGTAAAAAATTGTGCACATGGGAGGAGTTTCACGATGCAGATCTTCCAGGTGGCTGCCTTTGTGAAGAATGGAACCACGAGAGAACTGTTTTCTTGTGAAGGAATTCTCTATAGCAAATGAGAGGTGCTTCCCTCCCTAAGTGAACTGCAGAAAGACTATTTTAGAAGTGGAAAACTGACTGAGATTTCTGAGTGTTGTTTTCTGTATATTGTCAGTTGGAAAGAAATGAAAGTGTGGGGAGGGACGAAGAGTGTTCTGAAAGTTTCATTTTGATTCTTGGGTTTTTTGTTTTTTTTTTCTCTTTCTCCTTTTAGTGTTAGTTAATAAAGTTTTATTACTTTTAAGCTCAAGCTTGCTTTGCTCTTGATTGAGAAATTTCAAATTGGCAAACCAAAACCACGACAACTACAAGATCTCTGCTTCAAGAGAACTCCAAGATGACTGCAGCCACCATTTAATCGAACTGCTACCAACACCCTGATTGATAGAATGTCAGTTTGTATTCTGACTCAGTCAGTGCTTCTGTACTGCTGCATTTGTTTTAATTGTCTTATAAAATTGTAGTTCTGACTTGGGATCTCCCACTGGTTTGCTTTGAATCTAGTACAACCTTGATCCCAGCCTTACAGCTTGTTCCCACTGGTATGAAACTTGCACAAGTAAAGGAGCTGCTACAACATGAGATGATTGTTGAAGCCAGCACAAAACAATGGACAAAAGACTTTGATTACTGTTCACCATGATGTGGAAGCAATCCACCAAGTAATCGAACAATTGAAGTTAGATGAGAAACACCACTGAGAGGACATTTTATTTGGATGGCTGCCAACAGCAGCGGGAATTTTTAACAAAATATTACATCCTGTGATGGTTCTTTTAATAGTAACCTTTCTGCTTTTCATTTTGGTAATCAGGTTGTACACTAAGAAGTGGAGAATTATAGACATTACCTGCAAAACTTAGAGATAGCTAATAGAATGTATTTGTCCATCTGTCCTTGTCTTTCTTTTAAGGGCTTATTTTACTTCTCATTATCCTGATCTGATTTTGTTATTAACAAATTCACTTTATATCTCTAAGTTGAGCCTGTTTTACCCTTAATGGCATTTAGTGAGCGTTCTCTCCTGGTCCCTATCTCAACTCATGAACCTTTTGTTAAAATTTTTCTGCTCTGTCCAGCTGCAGCAGGGGAGTGAGTGAGCAGCTTTCATGGGTGCCTGGCATCTGGCCAGCATCAACCCACAACAGCTGGCAAGGCAGAAGGGTGCAATGGCTCACTCGCAGATGGCAGGGAGGGAACGAAGGAAAATTGCTCCTTGTGCAAACTCATGGGCAGTGGTCGATCTGAACACCACCAACCACAGCAGGCAGGAGTAGGAAAAGCAGGCAGGTTTGATCATAGTGCTGAGTTGCAATATCCCAGGGCCAAGCACACACTCACCCACAACACCACACAACCATCTCCCCAGTCCCCAAGTGGAAGGAAAGCAGGCAAGAAGGACCCTACCCCAGCAAAGTGTCAGTCAGAGCCCAGAACCTCTTGGGCAATTTTCCTAACCTCCTGAACAATGAGGGGGAAGAGGGACTGCCTGGGCAGCTTTTGAAAACATTTGTGCTAAAGCAAAACACACACACACACACACACACACACACACACACACACACACTGCCTACACGCACACAAGACCCTTCCTTGTGGAGTCTTAAAGGTGCAGTAACAATTTTGGGGCCTGGGTTATCTGGAATAGCTTATTAATATGAATAACTCTGGGAGTTTCTATCCCTTATCCGTATAATCTCATTAATGCCCAAATTAATACATTTCAACAGAAAATGTACATATCTATATAAATATATATATATACATAACTATATACAAATAAAATTATTTCAGTGGTTACTGACCATCCCCCAGGATATGGATAGAGTTCATTGGGTTCATGACTGATATGACTGGAACAGTCCATTCTCATTGTACATGGTAGTTAAAACATGCAGTAGCAGTGACATCCAGCAAACAGTGGTACATAAACATTCCAACATTACAGGCTGTTGTCACCCAAAATCAAATCCCCCTGAGGTACAAACCATGTTTCCCTACCCTTCTGCATTACCCACCAAGTGCAACCAGGTCCTTGACAAAGACAGTCCCACAGATAGGTTTGTCTTTTCTTGAGGCAGAATTAATCCAAAGAGTCTTTCCCAACATCTCTTTCATATGTACCACTGGAAATTTATCTCTGTCCACTGCATGCAGGGGTTCAGATTGGGCAGGGCCAGCTCAGTTAGTGGAACCTTTGGTGTTAATTAATCATGTAGTCTTTGCTAGATGTAGATCCCACAGCTTGAAGGTCCCACTCCTCATTGCCTTCAATGTTGATTTTAATTGTCCATTGCATTGTTCAATTTTCACAGCAGCTGGTGCATGATAAGGAATATGATACACCCACTCAATGCTATGTTCTCTGGACCACGTATTTAAAAGGCTATTCTTGAAATGAGTCCTGTTGTCCAACTCAATTCTCTTGGGGATACCATGTATTAAAGACTGAAATGGTATAGTTTATGGCTTAAACATCTTTATGAAGGACTTTTGCCTATTATAGCAAAATTGTGTAATGAAGCTGCAACACTGAAGCCCACCCTGGATTGACATCCTGACTGAAACCCTGAACTGTTGTGTATAGATAAAACCTTAGAAAACAAGGGCCTTGTTACCCTTGTAAAGTCATTACTCAGGCCCGTTACTTTGGCTAAGTAGAAAAGGACTATGAGAACATGACTCAGCTGAATTAGAGGTAGAAAAAAAAGCTATATATAGCCATTAAGTGTTCACATCGTAGTTTATGGTGGTTGGTTGAATTACATTTGTTGTGCTTAAATTGAATGTAACTGATAATGGCCTAATTGCTTAAAAAGGCCAGGTTTCTGCAATAAAGAAGCTCTCCCTTGCACCTGTGTCCTAGGTTGGGTCTAATTGGACAGTTTTGTAATATTGACGCCTGATTAGGCCAATGAAAAGAGTGGATACGCCTTTTGTAAATACACATCTTAAAACCAAAAAAAAAGCCCGGGAATAGCTCTGTTTGTTTTCGGCTTTGGTGAGGACGGGTTGGGCCCGGGAGCCAGTCTTAGCTCGGCCCGCATGGCTGGGTTTGGGCTGGCTCCTGGGGGGAGCTTGGCCAAAATTCTCCTGTCTTGGGAGGGGTGGTGAGCAGAGCTGCTGAACTTTTCATTGAGGAGCTGCTGGGCTTTCGTCGAAGAGCTTACCGGGTCTTGTCCCGACAAAAGGCTGGGACTCTTTGCCAGCGAGGACAAGTCTTTTCTTAGCAGAGCTTGCCGGACTGTGCTAGACAAAGACTGTGTTAGCACCGAGAGCAGCTTAAAAAAAAATAGCCAGGAGGCCAAGAGCAGGCCCGCAGCCACCGCCATTACAGACTGGGAGCGGCCATGTGGTGAAATCAGAGGGGCCGGGGCGATCTCACATGGACACCTTGGCATGGCTGGTGTTAGGAATGGGTTCCTGAGTTTGCTAAACTGTAATAACTTCCTAAGTTTATTAAATTAGTTGTTGGTTGATGCTGTTCTCGTGTTAATTGTTAAATTAGTTGTTAGTTGATGCTGTTCCTAAGTTTGTAAGTCAAATCTTGTGTTAATTGTTAACAGAATAAATAACCTTGTCCCCCCCCCCCCCAACTGTACTTTCCCTATCCCATCGGGAAATGCCACCGCTGCTTCTCAAAACAGTGCCCGCCACTAAGGAGGGGGGAAGACAACCACCGTGAATATGCAAATGAAAGATGCAAGAGCCCATTTGACAAAAAATGCCTCTAAAATAACGAGCCTACATGACCCCTGGAAAAACCAACAACATACTGCACCTGAGAAAAGGCTGAGCAATCCTCCTACGGCACTTTTCAATTCGGAATGTGGTCACCATAACCTGAATGGGAGTCGACCAGAGTGACACCCCTGGACTGTGAGCGAGCCATTGTCTTCCCAAGGACTCTCGTGAGGACGGAAGCCCCAGCTCTGCCCTGAGGCAAAACTGCTACATTCCTCCTCCTCCTCTACGGGAGCAGCGGTGGTGTGCGCAACCCCTCGGGCTCCCACCCCAAAGAGCTGATTTCAATAAAGGCCATTTGAAAGGAGCTGGTCTCCTGGCCCTTTTCTTTTTTACATCTCAATTGGGGGCTCGTCCGCAGTAGCCACACCTGAAGAGGACCAGAAGACGAGAAGGCCACCCGCCGTCTTGGACCTCCAGGACAGCTGGCTATCTTCACCAAAGAAATCAGCTTGGGACCAGCGTTGCTGAGGAGCGCCGGAAACGTAAGTAACTCTGGTGGCGGGAGTAGGAGGCAAGCGAGTGTGGTGTGAATGAGACGGGGGCCGGCAGCTCAGAACCCCCAAAGCGAGTGGGATCCCTCAGTACCACGGTTTCGGACTCCCAAGAAGGGGCTGGCCGAAAACAGGGGGAAGCGAGTGAGGGCCTACCAAGGCTTAGTAAGTGATGGAGGCGCCTCCTAAGGTGATAGAGGAAGTCCCCCCTCCGGGCGTGCGGAGGCAGATCCTGGTGTGAGTCACACGCATTGGGGTAGGCCCTGCCCTTAAGGAAAGGGCTGTAGCGACCTTGGTGACTCCAGGCGCACGGAGGCCTAGGTATTGAGTGAGTTGTGCATAGTTTTTGTACAGGGTACTCCCAGGTACTGCCAGCGCCAAGTGTCCAGGAGTTCCCCGATTCCCAAGGGCGGACCAGACGCGCTGTAGGTGGTGTGCTGCCGCAGCTCAAAAGGAAAGAGGCTGTAAACCCACGGCTCTGGGCACAAAGGTGGGGAGTCTGAGATGGCAGGCAAGGCGAGCATCACACATACCCACACACATCCCTTTAACCGAGGCCATTCCGCTGGGGAGGGGTGGTCAAGCCTGGTCACTGGAAGGTAAAGGTGTCGGGCCCCGCTTGGGTATATACCCCCGGGTAACTCCTGAGAGTCTTTTTGTTCCTTCCCGACTCTTCAGAAAAAACTCAGGAAGGAGACGGCATTAAGGACAGGACTGCTCTAGCCCAAGGAGCGGACTATAGGTCCAGCCTGGTGGGAGGTTAGGCAAGGGGAAGTCCTGAGGCCTGAAAAGAGGACCCTAGTGCTGGGGACCCCGGCAGCGTTGACAAAGCGTGCTCAGAGTCCCGTGGGGGCGAGGCATGGGGGTACGTAGGGGGTCCCGTCAATAGGAGGGACTCCAAAGGTCCAGAAGGGGTGTTGGGCCTTATGGTATGAGTGAGTATAGGAGTGAGTGAACCCCCATCCTTTGCCTTCTGGTATGAGCGAGTGAGTGATTGGACCCTATCCCCAGTGAGTTTGAGAGAAGTGAGCATTAGCAGAAAAAGTGTGAGTTGTGAGTTTAAGTTGGTTAAAAGAGGATTTGGTTTTGGTCAGTTAAGAATTAAGTTAGGGAAATTTAGGATAAAGTCAGTTAAAAAGAAAGCCAGTTTGAATTAGTTAAAAGACTAGGTTGCCCATCTGTCTATTTTTGTTCGGGTAGGGGCACCTTTAAAGTTTTTTTTTGGACTAAAAAAAAAAAATAAAAATGGGAGGGTGCAATAGATCTAAAAGATGCATTTAGGGCATGTTTTCTAGCAGAAGAATGCCGTGACTGGTTTGCATTAGAGTGGGAAGATCATGGCACAAAAAGAAAACAGCAGTTAAGGTGGACCCGTTTACCCCAAGGGTTCACGGAGACCCCAAACCTTTTTGGGCAAGCTCTAGAGAGATTACTAGAACAATTTACCCCCGAAAAGGAAGTACAAATTTTACAGTATGTTAATGATTTGTTAATATCTGGAGAAAGACAGGGAGAAGTTAAGGTGACCAGCATCCAGCTTTTGAACTTTTTAGGGGAGAAAGGCCTAAAGGTGTCCCAGGCCAAACTACAATTTGTGGAATCTGAAGTAATATATCTTGGCCACATAATTGGAAAGGGGTACAAAAAATTAAGGCCTGAGAGAATCTCGGGCATTCTATCCATCTCTGCTCCTAAAACGAAAAGAGACATAAGAAAGCTCTTAGGCTTATTTGGGTACTGCAAGCTGTGGTTAGACCAATATACTCAAAGTGTCACTTTTCTCTACAACAAATTAGTGAAACCTGACCCAGTAAAATGGACAGCAGAGGATGAGGAACGATTACAAGATCTAAAAGATAAATTATCCTCAGCACCAGTCCTAAGCCTACCCAACCTCAAAAAGACCTTTGATCTATTTGTAAACACTGAGAAAGGAATAGCATATGGGGTACTAACCCAGGAGTGGGGAGGAAGCAAGAAGCCCGTTGCCTATCTGTCAAAACTATTAGACCCAGTGGCTAGGGGGTGGCCAACTTGCTTGCAAGCAATCGCTGCTACTGCTGTCCTACTAGAAGAAGCTCAAAAGTTAACTTTGCAAGGAAAAATCAGAATACATACACCGCATGATTTGAAAACAGTCCTAAGTCACAGAGCTCAACAGTGGCTGACCGATTCCAGGATATTGAAATACAAAATTATCTTGATGAACATTGATAACTTAGAACTGAGCACATCCAAAAATCTAAATCCAGCACAGTTTCTATCAGGAGAACCCCTAGAT
Organism: Certhia americana; assembly: GCA_018697195.1. Lineage (NCBI taxonomy): Eukaryota > Metazoa > Chordata > Aves > Passeriformes > Certhiidae > Certhia > Certhia americana. The sequence continues at coordinate 2,186,777 of JAGMWU010000027.1, read as the reverse complement.
GATTTAGAACATAATTGCATTGAACTAATAGACCTACAGACCAAGGTGAGAGAGGACCTGGAGGATATCCCCTTACCTTACGGGAAAATCCTTTTTATTCTTCAAGAGTAATAGAGGGAAAAAGAGTATCAGGGTATGCCATCATAAGAAGGAACTCACATGACAGTTGCAGAAAAAGGGAAGTTACCATCAAACTGGTCAGCTCAGTGCTGTGAGATCTATGCACTAAAGAGAGGGTTAGGCTTGTTATAAAGAGATCAAGGAACTATTTACACAGATTCACAGTATGCATTTGGAATAGTCCATACCTTCGGTAAGATCTGGGAGGAACGAGGATACTTAAATTCAAAGGGGAAAAACCTGGTACATAAGGAGTTAATAAACTTAGTATTAGAATCACTGCACAAGCCCACAGAAATAGCAGTTGTACACATCAAGGGACATCAGAAAGGAGACTCAATTGAAGTAAAAGGAAATCAGCTGGCAGACCGAATAACTAAAGAAGCTGCTTTAGACTCAGGGAAGCCAATAAAAATCTTTAGACTGGAAGAATCATCACATAAAAAGGAAGAGGGGGAGAAGCCGACATTCAGTGAAAAGGAGTTAAGGAAAATAAAAGAATTAGGATTACACCAAGGAGAACAAGGGGAATGGCTGACATCTGATGGGCATAAGTTCCTAAATAAAGCCCTAGCCCGAAGAATATTAGCAGAGGTACATGAGTTAACTCATTGGGGAATCCAAGGGTTATGTGACCACTTTCTAAGGGAAAATATATGTATTGGAGTATATGAATTGGCAAAAGCTGTCACAAAAGGATGTGTCACCTGCCAAAAAGTAGACCAAAAAGTAATGAGGAAAACAACACCTGGGGGGAGGGAGTTAACTTTAAGACCATTTCAAAATATGCAAATGATTTTACTGAAATGCCTTCTGTACAAGGGTATAAACACCTGTTAGTAATGGTACACCATCTTACCCATTGGGTAGAAGCCTTCCCCACTAAAAAAGAAACTGCAAAAGTGGTCATAAAAATAATCTTGGAGGAAATTGTTCCTTGATACAGGCTGGTAAATAATATTGATTCAGACCGAGGTCCACACTTTATTGCTCAAACCCTACACGGTGTGATTAAAGCTTTAGAGATGAAATGGAGGTTGCACACTCCATGGCACCCTCAGAGTTTGGGGAGGGTTGAGAGAATGAACAAGACCCTCAAAAATGTATTAACAAAACTAATTTCTGAAACCCAGATGAATTGGCTTAAATGTTTACCACTCTCCCTTTTGCGAATTAGAACAAGACCTCGGTCTGACATAGGAGTCTCTCCATATGAAATGATGTTTGGACTCCCTTTCCTTATTACCCCTTTCAGCACAGGGAATTATTTGGAAGGAGAAATAGCCACCCAAAGGTATTTAGAGACAATCGGGAAGACACTAAGGGATCTTAGGAAGAAAGGATACCTCCCTCAAACCTCTCCCCTTGATGCGGACATGCACCAAATTAGTCCCGGGGATTGGGTACTGACAAAATCATGGAACAACATCCCACTAACTCCTAGGTTTGAAGGCCCATTCTAAGTGCTACTTACTACACACACTGCGGTGAGGACTCAAGAACAGGACTGGACACATATTTCCCGAGTGAAAGGACCAGTACCACCTCCTAGCAGCGAACGTGATTCTGTGACACCATCCGTAGATGCTCCTGAGTGGACCACTATCCCACACCCTGAGAAACATAAAATAACTTTTAAAAGAAAGGCAAGCAGGACGACTAAGAAAGTCCATATGAAGAATTGAGTCGTATTCTGGACAAGTCTAATAGACTGGACTGTTGTGTTAATGTTGTGATACTGTTTAGCAAGTGTTAAAAGAGGGTTTACAAGTTGAAGGGTTAAGGTTGTGTTTCCATTCAATAAGTGTTTCTTTGGTCACCACAATTTCTCCTCTAAGGAGACCCCAACTCTGACACAAGGGCAGATCTCTTACAGAGCATTCCCTAAAAGGTAATTAAATTAAAAAGGAGTGGAAAAAGAACTGATTCCAAGAGAAGACTAATGCAGGTTCAGAAAGTCTCCCTGTTCCCCAAGAGGCAAGACCAGGTGAGGTCAAGCGACATGGCTCATACTGGACTCTTGGGAGGGATCATGCTGATCCTACTTACAAACGACACTCTAGGGAATGAAGAAGAAGCCTGCACCAAATGTTACCAGCCTTTCTATGATGAAGGAAACCTTGAGTCTCTCTTGAGAGTTCATACAAACCTGAATCCTAATTGTTATAACCACTCCCAATTACACACCTGTCAGGAGGACGGGAGAGTTTATTGGCTTGTAAGAAACACTGCCTCTTCTAAGCAGCGCCTATTTGGGGAATGCCCTGTAAGAGATACCTGGCTCTGTTTTGAGCATACAGCTAGCCAAAGTAAGGTGGCAGACCTGGTGAAAGAGAAACCCCTTCTGAGGAATAAGGAGACTATCTAGATACTGGGAAAGTCCCTCAGAGACAATGGATAAATTTTGGGATGCTCCTGAACACCTATTCTGGATTTACAGGAGTACAGTGTACACCAGACTCCCCGGAGACTGGGCAGGAAATTGCACTATGGGAATTATCAAAACTGCCTTCTTTCTCTTATCAAAGGAATCAGAAGCACATCTAGGAGTCCCAGTTTATGATGACTTAAACAAAACCAACAGAAAAAAGAGGGATACCATGAACATACAAGGTACCCAGAAGTGGAAAAGTAAAGTATGGACCCCAAACAAGGTTTTTAAAACTTATGGGCCAGCCACTTGGGCCCAAGATGGTTCCTGGGGATACCGTACACCAATTTCTATGCTGAACCGAATCATCAGGCTCCAAGCAGTACTTGAAATGGTTTCCAACAGAACAGCCCTAGCAGTTGATCAATTAACCCAAAAACCAGAGCAGTAATCTATCAAATCAGATTGGCAGTAGATTATCTACTTGCAGATGAAGGAGGAATATGTGGGAAATTCAACTCTTCCGAGTGTTGCTTGGAAATCGATGATAAAAGTTCAGTGGTCAAAAATATATCCAAAGAGATTCAAAAATTGGCATATGTTAGTACCCCAAAAATGGACTCCTTTAATAGATAGTGATTGGTGGGACAACTTTTGGTCATTTAAAGGGATCTGGTGGAAAAAAGCAGTATTCATAATAACATGTGCATTCACCGGACTAATACTCCTACTGTGTTCACTTCCCTGCCTAATCTGAGTGGTGACCTCCACTGTCCTGGCTAGTATATAGCTCCCAGGGATATCCAATCAGAAACAAACAAAAATTACGTTGATGGAGAGTCAAAAACAAGGACATCAAAAATTAGAGCATGAAAATGCTAAAGAAATATATGATCAGTATCAAAAACTAAGGAAATTATATTTCCAAGGGTCTGAAATGAGAAATTGATGCAGACTGAAATCCTGATCAAAGAAATAGAGAGGGGCACTGTTAGGAATGGGTTCCTGAGTTTGCTAAATTGGTTGTAATAACTTCCTAAGTTTATTAAATTAGTTGTTGGTTGATGCTGTTCTCGTGTTAATTGTTAAATTAGTTGTTAGTTGATGCTGTTCCTAAGTTTGTAAGTCAAATCTTGTGTTAGTTGTTAACAGAATAAATTACCTCGTCCCCCCCAACTGTACTTTCCCTATCCTGTCAGGAAATTCCACCGCTGCTTCTCAAAACAGTGCCCGCCACTAAGGAGGGGGGAAGACAACCACCGTGAATATGCAAATGAAAGACGCAAGAGCCCATTTGACAAAAAATGCCTCTAAAACAACGAGCCTACATGACCTCTCGAAAAACCAACAACACACTACACCTGAGAAAAGGCTGAGCAATCCTCCCACGGCACTTTTCAATTCGGAATGTGGTCACCATAACCTGAATGGGAGTCGACCAGAGTGACACCCCTGGACTGCGAGCAAGCAATTGTCTTCCCAAGGACTCGTCTACGGGAGCAGTGGCAGTGTGCACGACTCCTCGGCAGTGTGCACGACTCCTCGGGCTCCCACCCCAAAGAGCTGATTTCAATAAAGGCCATTTGAAAGGAGCTGGTCTCCTGGCCCTTTTCTTTTTACGTCTCAGCTGGCAATGAACTTTGTGTGCCTAGCCGCTTTAAGCCAGCTTTACTGAACATGGGGGAATGGAAGTTTTTTTTTCTTTGTTTTTCAACCTTAACAGAGTTGAGCTGGCTTGCATGTTGCCAGCGGGAACCACGTGGCTGGCAAGGAAGCACAGCAAGCCGTGTTCTTGAAACAAAGCTTGGACTAGATCAGGTTTGTGTTTTCTTTCGGCATTGCAAGACTTTGTAAACTGTTTCAGTTAGTGGTGAAGCTTGAAAACACACGCCTTTACAAATACCATTTCTCTCTTAAATTAAGAAAAGGGAAAAAAAGTGAACACAGAGAGATAATAACATGGAATTTTGAGGTCAGTAAAGAAAGAGTTAATTTTAGACAGAAGGGATTGAAGAGATGTTTTAAGCTTGACTTAAAAATCCTGTAAAGCTATGATAAAGATATATTTGACTTTGGTTTTGATTCCTTGTAACACATAGAGATGCATTGGGGGGATGTAGCATTTTAGCACAGTTGTAAGCTTTAGGGCAGTAGTGGTTGAAGCAAATGCATGTAAATTTAGTGAGAAACTTGAGCATAAAGAAATAAGTAACTTTATTCTAGAGATAGTAGTAGAAAACTTCTAGTCCCAGAAATAGACAAAGAGAACTTTGCTCGGTGTTACAACAGCTCATCCTTTAAATAGCACCCCAATAAATTAAAATAACCCATGAAATCAACTGTAAAAATAGCTGCAAGACATAGAAAGGACTTTTACACTGCAAACATAATTTTCCTGTTCCGGGCAGCTGTTCACAGTAGCATTGAAGCCACAAGAAAAAACTATTTTTTCTTGTAAAAAAGTGTCAATAGTATGGCAAGAAAAACTCTTCTCCCTAAGCAAACTAAAGAAACTATTTTAGAAGTAGTAAACTGACTAAAAGCTACAAGTTTTTTGTCTCTACGTTGTTAGTAAGAAAATTATTAAGAGAGAAAGAGAAAAAAAGTGTTCTAAAGGTTTTTGGGTTTGTTTTTTTTTTTGTTTGGTTGGTTGGTTTTTTGGGGTTTGTTTAATACAAATTTTCCTTTTTTATTATGTTCCTTTTAACTCTGTTAATAAAGTTTTATTCCTTTTTAAGTTTAAGCTTGCTTTGCTCTTAATTAAGAAATTTCAAAATAGCAAACCAAAGCTTAGACAAACTGCCTGGGGACTCTGTGTCGCTCTGCTTTTGCACTGCATGTGATGCAAAATGATGCAACACATCCAGAGTCTTGCAGGGGACAGTGTCAAACCTGCACCCCTCAGGGAAGGCACCTGGGTGCTCCCACTTGCTGAAACATACATTAATCCATTGGATTCTATATTTTTTGGCAGGGAGACCCTTACCACCCAGAAGACCAGATGGAGGGAAGAAACAAGATGGTGCTGGGGCCCATAGAGGCGCGATATGCTTCTACTCTGTCATTCTCTCTGTCCCTCTGCCCCACACAGCCCTTCCTCTCCTCTCCTCTCCTCTCCTCTCCTCTCCTCTCCTCTCCTCTCCTCTCCTCTCCTCTCCTCTCCTCTCCTCTCCTCTCCTCTCCTCTCCTC